>JAXCHB010000118.1:3040000-3640000 GCA_036926305.1 Uropetala carovei | reverse complement strand
AAATAAAATGATTTTCCTATAATGCTGGTTCTCATAAAAAAAATTGTATTTTCCTGAATAAGCAAGTTAGATCATTTTTATTAAAAATTATAATCCTGAAATGATTTAATCTTTTTGGTGCTTCCATATGAGATGAGTAACATATAACAAAATGACTTAAAATTACTTGTAAATACACATTTTAAAATATACTGGAAAATATTTCATTTAATGTACATATATCATATGTACGATGATGGGTATAATAAAATTTTATATTTTAATTCCATCTCATTATAAAAGTTGAAGATGCGTGCAAATTAATTAAAAATACAATTATAAACCGCACATGATAATTTAAACAACATATAAAAATTGTAATGTAATTCTTCACAATTTATTTACAACAACCATTGAAATTATAATCTACCGTTTAAGAATAAACGCATCAAAATTTGGTAGAATAAATGCTACGTTGCGCGGACGAGCTTTTGTAATAAATTTGTTCTTTGAAAATTAATTTGATTTTATGGCGCAAGTTCAAGTTTCAGCGTTGATATTTATTTGGAGAACCCTTTTTCTTAGAATTTTAAATATATTTCAACCTTCAGCCGGCTATCCCTCATTCCGTGCATTAAACCTTCTTTTTTTCTGACTTGTATATCATATTACCCCTCTCTCTTTCTTTATTCTCCCGACTCCTAGCTATAACTTCGCCCTCGGAAAAAAGAAAATTGTCTTCCTATCTTCTTTTGTAGCAGCTGATTCAAAGTACCCCTTATTTCACACTTCCCTTTTAACGTGATCAACCCCAACTGTTACTAAGTCAGGCTTTACACTCGCATGCATCATGGAATCCGGAGTTTCCCTTCATCTCCTTCTCCATTCCTTTTCTTTCTGCCCCCGTCATTCTTTATCTGTACCTCCGTCTGGTCTTCATTCTTATAAGCGTCCTTTCCTTCCACCATTCCACTACAAACGCTTCGTTCTCGACATCTTTCCGGCTCTCTTTCGCTCTATGACTACTGCTCCCCTTACCCTTGTCTCTTATTTCTTACTGCCGTATCTCATGCAACCGTCCTTCCCCGTCATCCGTTCTCCACCGATTCCCACTTCCACGCGCTCCCCCTCCACCTCGTCCTCTCTTCTCCGCTTTCCATTTTTCTCTTTCTAGCTGTTATTTAAATAAAATGCGCTAAGCTTTCACTTTGGCGTCTATCCGTCTTGACTGTATAAGCATCTTTTTAAATTTAAATTGGGACCAAACCGTGAACAATAAAGAGCTGAAACTTGGAGTGTGGATTTCTGTACTGCTTCCATTTGTTTTTCTTCAGATTTGAGTTTTGAAAAAAATATACACAGGTTCGGATAGATTCAATTTTTTTGTCTCTTAAGGTTTAAAAGATGGACAGCTAAAATTTTGAGCGTACATTTCCGCGTGGATACCGCTCACAAACGAGGCTATTGTGAACAAATAAACCACAGGTTAAAATTTCAAAAACGCGGTAATTTTATCCATAGTAACATGGATAACACTCTGCTCGTTTCTCCTTAATTTTCAGTGAAAAGAAATTATTTCGATGAGAAATTTTGGTTCAGTAAGATTTATAGCTCGTTTATACTGTCCGCCAAAGAACTTCCAATTTTTAATTCTCCCAAAGTCTTTCGCGGTATCTTCCTGCGATTCCTTCTATACCCTCTTCGTTTCCCGCCTCTCTCTCTCTCTCTTTTACCACATTTTTTCCCATTCCCACCTCTTCTCCTCCACGTTCCCTCTCTCCAGTTCTATACCCTTCACCTCCCCTCTTCCTAAACCCCTCTTTTTCTCTTTTTCTTCGTCGTCCTCGAGCGCCCTCTAGAAATTACGAGTATGTTAGGCGATCCGCCTTGTGGGGGCAGAGCAGCGGGATACGGGGGCGTTGTCTGCCGAGGAGGAGGAGTTCGGAATGGGGGAGGGTGGTGAAGCGATTGTGCGGGGAGGAATCGAAGTGGAGGGAGAAATAGCTCCCGGGGGGGCTAGAATGGAGGCCGAGGTGAAAAAAATGGGAATTGTGTGGGATGTGAGAGAGAGAGCACCTTATACCTAACCTCGTCCCTCCCTCCCACCACTTTAAATACCGAATAACCTGCGTCTGAGGGAGAGAATATGTATTATTCATCTGGATTTTTTTTCAGTGATTGTTGTTTGACGTGGAGAGAAGGTAGGAGATTGAAATTGTATCGGAATAGGAGGGGGGAAACATCAAATGTTGGAGAGAGAGAGAGGAAATGTTTTAATTTTTTATGAGAAATTTTTCGTCGAGGACGCTGAGGAAAGGCTTCGGGGAGACCTGGAGTTGATTTTTAGGAGCTGGAACACATTCACTATATGATTACTCTATGGTTAGGTGGAGTTAAAGATTTTCATCATAACGTTCATTGGGAGCACGTTTCCTCAAATGCCATGGAAATCCATTCTATTGATGGTAGAAGTTGGATATATTTATGGTTACATTCTGTCGCAAAGTAATTAAGAGTGTAATTTCGACCAAGTCTGACACTGGCCAAACGGTGCATTTTGTCAGTTTCACACGAGAGAATAATTTTGAGCATTCGACTCGTTAAAAATTAATATTGATTAATATAAATTAATTATACAGACAAATATATTCCATCTTATAAATCCCATTGGGTTCCAGACAGCGTTAAAGATGAATGCGGTTATGAAGCGAGTTCAGAAGCATTAACCAATACAACAACCCGGCTTCGTATACATCTTGTCGTCTTAACAAAATAAAACAACCCTCGTTCCTTATCACGAAGGAAGATGACGTAATTCTTGCGAGAGAAGGAGACGAGGTCTAAGAGCTAACGCTCGAAAAATAATCCTGGTATTTTAAATCGAGGCAGACGTCTACTTTGTGACAGCTGGGATCCAGTTTTGAATGGATGCAAGGCTGATTTATAGAGGGTGATAAATGATAACTGGCCTCGGAACATCCACCACGCCTAGAGGCCTGGGTTCGAACCAGCGTTCATTTGGAGTGACGGAGCATTAAGGCGCCCCCCTTTTAACGGCCTCTGAGGCAAGAAAGTCTTTTAAAATGGCAGTCGAGCAGTTTTATATATCTATTATATATACGGCGAGCATCAACTGGCTGGTGGCCTCCGGGGAGGGCGTTGAAGGGAGGGGTTGGGTTGGCGGGGTGGTTGCTGCTTCTGGCGGTCGCTCAGGAAGCAGCTTGTGCGTGGGCGGAGGGAGGGCGAGATAGTCAAGGTTAACGACCGGTTACTTGATGCAGTTTCCATAGAGATCGTAAAGTAAATGAGCAGTGAATCAAAAGTCGCTCGATGGGAGAACACCCGGGTATGGTTAAACGTCCGTATATCACGGGTTTATATTAATACATTCCTCGCCATTTTGCTAATATCCATGTGCATTTTAAGTTGCTATCAATTTATGATGTTTCCACTAGGATTTACTAAAATAACTCGCTTTTATCGAAACTATGCATAGAAGTCTAATTTCTCGTTACTATTACTTCAGCGAGCAATTTTTTTGTTATTTCGACAAAATTTCTGCGGATCCTAGAGTTATATGGACACTTTAATTTAAAAACTTTTCTTTGCACGTGAATGGCATTAACGCATAATTTGTTTACTCGAAGTCTTCTCATCAGGAAAAAATTACGAAAGATGGAATCATTGCGAGAATCGTATTTAAACTCAAATCCGTAGATGGTAAAGTTAGGTCGTCCTTTAGATTGAAATATTTTTAGGTTGTAAACTTCCTACGAAAAATTAATAAATTTTCCATCCATTGTAAAATTTGAAGATAGGTTATTCATAATTAATTTAAATGTTGTACATAGAAAAAATAAATTGTTTGCCCGTTAAAAATGCAAATAAACATAGCTAACAAATAACATTTTCTTGGCTGTTTTTTTAAAATGAAAACTTATTATAGCCTTAAGGGAAAATAAACCGAGATGAACATTCGCTGCAATTCAAAATCTTAGAATCATTTCGAAAACTCACAGTAAAACGAAAACAGACGAGCATTTTAACTGTTCAAGCTGAAAATTTGCAAGGCACGTGGTGTTAAACACTAGCTCATTCATCAGAGCGACGCTTATAACACTCTTAAAAATAAATAATACGGTCGAATCGTCTAAACGGACCGAATCTCTTAGGCATTCCCCTTTATTTATATCTTCTTCTTTTATCTTTTTTTTTTAAACCTTACCCTCTTCTCGACCCTCGGGAGATTAAGGCAATCGTACTCACCAAGACCATCTGCAAGAGGGGGGAAAAAAACGAAAAAAAAACTCGACGAATAACTTTTCTCGTGAAAATCCGTTTGGAGAACATGAGGTCATAGATTATTCGCGTCAGGCGAATGGGAAGTAGGAGGCGCGGGGGAGGCGTTGAGAGGGGGGCGGAGCGGAGCGAGAGAGTGGGGTCAGAGGTGGACATTAGCGAATCCTGGAGATGCCCATGAAGGGGAGGGAGGGGGTGGGGGTGGGGTGCGAAGAGGAAGGAGGCGTTGTTGGGTGGATCTGATCGGCTATCTCCGAAGTGAGCGGCGGGAATATGGGGAGAGGAGAGAGTGTGTGTGTGTGTGTGTAAGGAGGAGAGGCGTGTGGAAAGAGAATAAGTGGGGGAGGGGAGGGGACTGAGAGAGGCACTGAACCCGAACCCGCTGGCCTATTGGGGATAGCCGCTCACAAAAATCTTATCTCTTGCCTCATTGCCCTTAAGGCTCCCACTGCGGTTCGTTTGCACAAACCTAAGTCTCTCTCTCTCTCTCTCACACACACACTCTTTCCTTCCTCCCTCTATCTAACTCTCCCTATACTCTATCTCAACGTCAGTGATGTGGAGCGGAGTTTGGCTGTGTTTTATTTTTCATATCTTTCTCGGAATATTTGGTTTTTAAAAAAACCCTTCGAGGAGGAAATACGAGTGCGTGTTCACTGATATTCGTTGCTTCAAATTTTTTCCTTTCTCGTAGGTATACGTAGTATACTGAGAAAGTATTGTAATCGCGAAAAAAATTCGATCTCGAGGTTTTCATGGAATTATACTTTTTAGGTGTGCCTGAGTCCGAAAAAGTGGTTTTCGCCATGCCGTCTGTGTGTTCGCGGCCTAAACGGAAAAACGAAAATGAATGAAATCTCGTACTTGGGAATTTTATCATACTGAATAGAAACTATGAAGAAATGGTTGATATTGTACAGTAATTAAGGACAGTTTATTTTTTCTTTCCGCTGAATTTATGGAGGCAATAATGGAGTAGTCTATTTTTATTGTTAGGGTAAAATGTATGAATTTAAAAAGTATCTTTTGGATAAAATGTATTTTAATTTAAAAAACTACATGAAGTAAACACGGTTTGACTGAAAATTCAAACCTTTGGAAACCACGATTACTGAGGTTCTTCAATTTCACCAGTTGTACATACAGATGTAATTTGCCTTTCGAGTTCATTCTGTGAGTAATTTTTAGTCTTTAGGTATTGCATTGTGTAGCACGCCGTGGAGTTTATGATGCAAAAGCATTGTAAGATGAAGCGATTCAGTCTAAAATTTCAGTCAAAACGAAATCATTGACAACGTCACTGTTTTATGAAAAACTGGAATCGTTTTTCGCTGTGTGCTGCGTACAGTGGATCAGCAGACGCCGAAAGCCGATTCCAGCTCTTTCTCCAAGACGCTGTGAAAACCTTCGCCTGACGTCACTATTTTATGTTGCTGCAGTTTAGTGATGACGGTCAAATTACTTGCAATGTGCGTCATCAAGAAAAATTTGGTGAATCAGTTCTAGCCGTACTTTGGCCATTTTCCTATCGATGCCCTCCTCAAACGGTGTCACTCTTTTTTCCGGCCAATTTTCTCTTTCCCCCTCTCCCTTTATCACCTCTTTCCACCTTCCCCTCCACTCCGCCCTCTTCCCTACCCTCTTTCCTCTGACCACCCACCGCCACGCCTCAGACTCCATGTGCTTCGAAGAACGGTTAAGTAGCGTTGAGGAGCCGTAAAATCGAGTTATTTCTCACGCGGCCTACGCCCTGAGAACTTGACCGCTCCCTTCTTTTCCTCCATATCTCCATTCTCTTTCTCTCTCTCTTTCAATCCCTCTCACTCGGCCATTTCTTTCACTCACTCTCCCCCTTAGGCGCGAAGAGGCCGTCTTTTGTTATGCCTACTTTTCATCTAATCTCCTAATCCTATGACCGCGACAAAGCGACCCGCACGTTTTTTGCGATCGTAACACTGTTATTGTTTCTTTTTGAACAAATTTGCACTCACAACGCGATTTACGTTTCATTTTCCATAACACCGATACCTACTTTCGTTTCGCTTGAATCCCTATACTGCGTCGAACTATTGTGGGAAAAATTAAGCTGGTTAGTGGTGATAAAGGCAGAGAAAATTTTAAATTTGTCATTATATATATATATGTATATAAAATTTCTTCGAAAAATGAAATGCAGAGCGTAAATTATGTCTGAAATACAGTTTATAGATCATGATAATCCCAAAATATGATTTTCCTAACAGTTTTTTTGGTTATCGGAGCTATCTAGATCGCCAATTTACTATTGTATTTGCGAAAAAGAAATGGTGCTATGCTTCCTCAGCTTCAAGACATCACCTAGGTGTATAAACAGCGCTATTTCTTTTCTTTAGTTTACGTTTTATATCGGATTTCATGGCTTTATACTCATAATAGCCACTTTTAGCTTGATGATATTTTTGACATGGGACCATAAAAATCTCAATTCTTCTCAACAAAGCTCCAGGGGCGTTTCATAAACTTTAGTCGAGCCATGTCACTTTTATTTTCCCGAATAAAATACAGATTTGCGACATTTTCTCGTTCATCCTCAAGCGTAATAAATCGTAAAACATTTCCCGACGACACTAAAGAGCATCGAAAAATTATCGTATCAACTCGATTGACATAAAAAAAATTAATTTATACGCTCATTTCGCGAGATGGGACCTTCCTGTAACCCAAGAGAGACTGAAAAAAAGCAGGCTGTAATATTTACATAGTTCTATAAAACTCATCTCTTTTTTTTACTCCGTCACCAACTGTTTCTCTTCCTCCTCCTCCTCCAGATCTCTCGGGCATTTTTCCTTTGAAGAGTTCCGAATATATTTTTTTTAACCTGTCCCTCAACCCTAAACTCCTCCCCTCCTCTTCCCTTACTCCAGCCATCCCGCTCCTCTACGTCCCTTTTAGTATATATATATATATATATATATATATATATATATATATATATATACACGACCACCCGCCTCGGAAGAACAATTTCTCCCATCTCCTCAAATCGAATTTCCCCGTACCGTACACACACGAAAAGCTCGCGCGCGCTCCCTTCCTCCTCGAGAGGAGCATCCATCCCCTCTCCGAACTCCTCTCATCCCTAACTAACTCTTCTTTACCATGCGATTCCCCACCCCTAGCCCATCGCTTCACTCCCTCCCCTCTCTCTCTTCCCCACCTCCGATCCTCCGTCATCCGTCTTACACGCTTTCCTGATAAAGCGAATTTAACGACACCTCTCATCCGAGGTGGAACTAACGCGTTTTGACCTTATCTCACGTCCGTGATGAAACGTACCCTCGAGTGGCGCTCTTCCGCACTGTGCCTCCTCCCCTTCCCTACCTATCCCATCCCTCTGTATCTCCCTTCCTCTCTCCCTCTCCCTTCCTCTCTCTCTCTCTCCAACCTCTCTCCTTCCTTCTGTCTCCATCCCTGTCTCTCTCTCTCTCCCCCTCCCTCTCCCCCTCTCTGTTCTCCTCTCTCTCCCCCTCTTTCTTCTCTCTCTCCCCTTCTCTCTCCTCTAATTTCTCCCTAAAAAAGTCGTTCGTCTGTCTGTCTGTCCTCTCCTCTTTTTCCATTCTCTCCTTCCATCTCTTCCTCCCTTTATCTCTCTCTCTCCCTTTATCTCTCTCTCTCCCTTTATCTCTCTCTCCCTTTATCTCTCTCTCTCTCCCTTCCTCTATCTCCAACCTCTCTTTCTCCCCTCTCCCTCTGTCTCTCTCTCCCTCTCATTACCTCTTTCTCTCCCTACCTCTCTTTCTCCCTCTTTTACTCTTTCTTTCTGTCTCTCTCCTTCCCTTTCTATTTCCGTGTCTCTCTCCTTGCCTCTTTTTATCTATCACCCTATTTCTCTCCACTCGTCTCTCTCTCTCTCTCCACCCTCCCTCCATCTCTCCCTCCCTCTTTCTCTTCCTCTATCTTTCTCTACGCCATTTCTCTCCCTCCCTGTATCTCTACATCCCTCTCTCTATCTCTTCTTCTCTTCCTCCATCTTCCTCTCTCTCCCTCTCTCCATTTCTCTCTCTTCCACCCTCTCTCTATCTCTTCTCCCTCTCCACATCTCTTGTTTCACTCTCCTTCCCTCACTCTCTCTCCATTTCCTCCCTCTCTCTTCTCCTCTGCCTTCTTCTCTTCGCCATCTTTATCTCTCTTTATCCCTACCTCTCTGTCTTCCTTCGTCATCAAGATTTGACTTCCAACCCTATGAAGGTGTTTCCTATAAACGTGGAACTTTGTCAAGAGGGGGAGTTTTACAGCCTCAGAAGGTGAGAAAGAAAGGAGGAAAAGAGAATTTGCCGGATCTACGATAGGGAAGTGGACTATCTCCCGTGGGTCGTATGCGATTGAGGTGGTGGTCGGGCGAGAGGTCTCGAAAGGGTTAGATCGTCTCCTTCCTTCCTCTCCCTTGTGGCGCCCCATAAAACTATCAAGAGACTTGAGAAGAGTGAGATTGATGGGTTCGATTGGTTCAACCCGCGCGTGTAGTTGTACAAGGGTCGATTTCCGAATAAAAGAGGGAGGGAGGAATATCGTCCTGTTTCCGGGATCGTAAGGATTCGTAAAAAAGTCTCCCGACTACCCTTTCCCTCTCTCTCTCTATCTCTTTATCTCTCCCTGCACATCACACCCCCGCCTCTTTCCCCCCCCCCCCTAACATTCGCCTCTTGAACGCGCGTAACACGAGACCAATATAAATTTTTGGATTTTTTTCCTTTTTTTTAATTCGTTATTCCGAAGGTTTTAAAATTTATAGAGGTCGTCGTAAAAACCGGTTGAACAAAAGAAGAGCGCGCGTCCGAACGTCTCATAAACCACGAGACCTGCCCTTCTCCGGGTTCTTTTTTTAAAAATCCATATCCTTGACCTCTACGTCTCTGCGTGTGTGTGTGTGTGCGTGTCGCTATCCTAAAGGACCCTGTATTGTGGCGGAAGGAGTTCGCTTTCTTCGTGTAGTTTATTTTGATTCCTGGGTCTTGTTAGAGTTACGAACGATTTGTAATCTGTCCGGAAGGATTATTTTTCTCCAGTACACTAAAGCCTAAGGACTTTCGTGATTCCATGGAAACCATTGTTTGCCTTTGTATAACTTACCAATGGACTGTGCAAGGAATTAATTTACGAATCCATTTTTCTAAAGCGTTTATTTTTCAAACCTTTCGTCTGATGTTTTACTTTCTCATATACGAAATACCTATATTGAGAAAAAAATCGACCTCGAGATTTTAATGGAAATATACGTTTTATGTGTAACCGAGTCCGAAAAAGTGGTTTTCGCAATGCCGTCTGTCTGTAGGTCTGTCTGTTCGCGGCTCTACAGTCTAAACGGTAAAGCGAAAATGAATAAAATTTCGTGCTTAGGCATTTTATCATACAGAATAGAAACTATGAATAAATGGTTGGCGTTGCTCAATAATTAAGGGCAGTATATTCTAGGCAATTTTAGCAACAAATGGATTTTCTAAAAAACTATTTTGATCAAATTTCGTACAGTGACTTGAGTTTACGTCTACAATAATATTATATAGTTCATATTTCTCAAAAATATATAAGGCTAGTTTATTCTTGGCAACTTTATCAACAATTTGATTTTCTCGAAATCGGCATCAACGATTTTGATCAAATTTCGTACAGTTATTTGAGTTTACGTCTGCAATAATACTACATAGTTCATGTTTCTCGAAGTATGAATATAAAGCTAGTTTAGTCTTCGGCAACTTTAATAACAATTGAATTTTCGAAAAAAACGGCTCATACGATTTTCATCAAATTTCGAATAGGTAGTTATTTAAGTTGATGTTTGTAATGATTCTACACAGTTCATATTTTTCAAAGTATAACTAAACGACGCATTAGCATATGAGGAAGTTTGTGCAATGTATATTGTACCAATTTTTTATTAGGAACTATTTTGAAGGAGATCTACAATTATCCCACCTTATAAAGGTCGCGCGGATTTTTTAAATTTAACTAAACCTTGAAAGAAAAAGATTCCCAACTCTGCAATATTTTGCGGATACATGGAACATTACAAAATGTATAGACGCAAAACCCACTTATTTCTCAAGTACATATAACGAAATGACACTGAAAATAAATTTTGCTGTTATGGAGATTTCGAAAAAATTGTAAACCTTTCCAAACTTTATTTGCCACGTTTGTTATTCCCACATTAAAGAGCACTGATAAATCAGCATCTTTTATTTATAATTTAGTAACCTCTTGCAATAACCTTTATATGACGAACTAGCTTTTTTTTACAGCGATGTGGGAATTTGTATTTTCATTGCTGTTCTTTATTCCTCGGTATAAATGAATTAACGACATCGAGGTTATTTCCCATCTGCCGCAAGCTAAACCATCGTTTCGGATATTATTATTTCATGGCTATTTATATTCTTTAACGATCCAAGAGCAAAATTCCCCTTGCGAAAAGTAGCGTCGTACGTCAGAGGCATCGAAGAATCCATTCAGTTGAAAATGATTCAATAACAGCATATATAGGCTCTATAGTGTTTATATAGCCATATATGTATTAGCTGGAGAGAGAGATAACAGGCCTAACGCGGTCGAACTTGTGAGAAATTTTTATTTCTCGCTTCCAATTAAGAATTGCTTATCTTAACGGGGAATGCGGATTGTAATTAGTGGAATGGAATGGAGATAGCACTAACGACCACTTTGTCTGATGCATATCGGTCCATCCAGCCAGGAGGCGTGAGCTAAAGGAAGTTCAATCACCCTAGGGGCTAATTAAAAGTGGGTTCCCCTCGGAAGGGAGGTGGCCGCAGGCCAAACGATTGCTGGAGGAATTAAAATCCATTCCGCGAGGCTCCTCCGAGAAATATTAAGGGCTTAAAGTAATCACGAGATGAAAAACAATATCCAAGCACTTCTTATCGGCTATGGATTATTTCCCACAGTAAATATCTTAAGAAAATAATCGACAAAGAATATTTACACTTGAAAGCACATCTTTTTAGATTTGAACTAAAAACATTATAGCAAATGTAACTTAGAATATTATTCCATTTTAATTGATAAGTTGAGTTTGCGTTATCGTTAGGTGTACTGAAAAAATTATTCAGGCTTAATAACTTAGACATGGCAGTAAGGTTTTTATCTTTTTAAATTTATGTTAATCATTATATTAATATTATTATACCGAAAGTTGATAACATAAAATACTTAGGATTATACGTCATTATGGACTCAGAAATGGGTCTCCTGATTGAAGATGTTGTTTCAATTGGCTTAAGAAACTTTCGCTTTGTAATGAGAAGCCTGAAATATAGCACTAGTAGAGCTAGGGAATTGGAATATTTGACATTAATGAGATAAGTTCTAGAATATGAGTCAGGAGTTTGAGATTCCTAACAAAAGGATCTAGCTTTGGAAATGGAAAAGGTTCAGTGGAAGATGGTAGGATTCGTACTATTGCGTTTAAGTAGCGAAGATAACGTAATGGAAATGCTAAAAGAACTAGGATGGGAATCACTTGTAAACAGAAGGAAGTGAATAGACTAGTAGGCACACATAGCGCATATACTGGTAACCCGACCTAGAAAGATCCAGGAGAAAGGTTATTAAGTCCGAACTTCATCGGGAAGAATAATCACGCGTGCAAATAAATACTAAATATCAAAGGAAAAAATGTAAAATTTTCCTTCATTAATACAACTGCGGAGTAATGAAAAAAATGCCTGAAGAACTTCTTGCTCCATTCCCAAGTAGTAGAAGAGCTTTTAGAAAAAGGCTGCAAAGTTGTTACAAGTGAAGAAATTTCGGCATTAACTCTCGTAATACTGATAGCTATAGATTTAATAACAGGAGGTTAATTTGGACCCGCCAAATAAAAATTAACTCAATAATTCGTTATTAGATATTCATATAAAACTTATTAAACCTATCATGTTTATAGTCTAAAATATAAAAAAATCAAAAGTCATTTTTACTTTGTCCATATACGTAGTATAGAGAAAGTATTGTTTTCATGAAAAAAATCGAATTCGAGATTTCAACGGAAATACACGTTTTGAGGTCGCCTGAACACGTTTTCACCGTTTTCTCGACGATGTCTGTCTGTGTGTGTGTGTGTGTCCGTATGTGCCTGACAAATTTTGCGTTCGCTCTAACTCAAAAACTATTAATCAGATCAGCATGAAATTCTACATTTGTGATTTTATATATATTCTTAAGATTTTAAAAGATTTTGATAATAATCGGTCAAACCGAAAGAAGCGGTTATTCTTGTAAAATTATAATTTTTCTTAAATGTGCATTTTAAAATATCGGAAAAATTCGTTTTTTAATCATCATTTTAAATTATTTTAATATTTAGATTAAATATGAAATGAATTTCTTGGCCGAAATCGCATTTTTAATGATATCCCATTTTATATTTCAATCTATAATCTATCTATCTATCTGTAGATATCTATAAAGTGTTTGTATGTATATATGTATGTTTTTTATAACTCAGCAACTACAGCACGTAGAAACAAGAGGAAGGTGGCATTTTAATCGGAATAAAGAGTTAAGTGGTGTAGTCAGGTTTTTTATGAACCTTTCTAATTTTAAAAAATATTTTCCTTTGTAATTTTCTCCATTTGAATAACATAAGGATGAATGCAGTTTATTTTTCATTTGGATTTTAAAATTACTTAGATACATGGTATGAAGTTGAGACTTGATGGTTCTATGAAGAAAAGACCAAGGTTTATTTTTATTGAAGACAGAATCCGAATCCTGGTGGAATTAGCGTAAAAGTGCGTTTAGAATCAGAAAAATACGTGATTTTATCAGTTTTATGACAATACCAATAATTATAAGCTACCATGACAACTACCATTGTCGCCGAAGTTTAGAGTCCAATGCATTTATATGGGAAAAACTTTAACTTAATATCGTTTTTCAATTTCTGTGTGCGATTTTGCTTTGTTTACATGGCAACAAAATATTTGTTGATTTTAATTGAAATATTACTAATAAATGTTTTTATGATATTTTCGTGTGGCGTAGAGTACTCCAAAGCAAACTGTTTTTAAAACTAACAATAAGTAAGTAACTTAAATAATTAGACTTACATTTTCCATAATTTGTGATTAGATAAATCGTTTCATTGTTTTCAAAGTATTGTTGATATAAACAATTTTCTCGTAAAAGAACTCATGGATGAGAGAATCGAGCTAATAGTCGGAGGATAATATTCACCTGTGATTTTTAAACGTTCTCTATTTACCTTTTTGCCTTTCGGTAAATTAATTAATTTCTTTTGTTCCTTTGTTCATCCGTTTTCTGTTGATTATTGTGTTCTCGCTGGTTTTACTTACAGTTTTAGTTTTGAGGATATCGTCACAAACTCCGCATAGGTATATAATTTGAGCCTGCGGGTAACAAATGCTATATGGCGATAAAAATTTGGGGGGAGGGAGAGCTTAATTCAATAATATTTTCCTGTAAGTTTACACGTAATTTTCGCTTTTTCGCAGTGCAAGATTTTCTTCCTTCATTCATCTAAATAGGTAAATGCCGATCGGTTTTCTTCATTTTTGCTTTATTCGACGGTTAAAACTGTGTACTATTTTAATCTTGCGATGTTTACACGTTACACGGTCGAAGTTTTAGATTCACTAAATCCGTTTAAATTCAACGGGCACTTCAGCTCGTTTTTTTTATATAGGTACCTAATATCCCAGATTTTAAATTCATTCTTTCGTTCAAAACTCATTATCACTCGTGTCGAAACGAACATATTTGTCAAAAATTCCAATTTAATTTCTTTTGTTCGTTCTTAAGCCTTGCTTGCCATACAAGAAGTTCATCAGTATGGTATAGCATATTGTAAATGCAATAAATGAATCCGTACATTTCTGATTTCCGTATTTCAACGTCGTGGTCGCAATTTTGTCTCGGCGGGACGAGTCACATTTCTAAAAAAGCTTCAAAAGAAACGATTCACCTTCTTGTATTAAAATCCGAACTCCTTAGAGAAAAAATCGTCGAAGTTAATACCCGTTAATAGACGACGAGGGAACGGACAGTGTTGTAATTCGTTGCATGATCCATCTCGAAGAGTTCTCACGATTCCTGGACCGTTCGATATCATGCGAGGGCTTCCTAATCCATAAACAACACGCGAAAGAACTTGTTTATTCTAGGGAGGGAAAAAATACTTCGATAGGTGGCGATAGTGAAGCTCGGTTTGTTTTGATGGGAAGCATATCTATCGCAAGGATCGCGGGATAGAGTTGATTGGATTTCGATACAAGCACGCGAGGAGGTGCTGGCGAAATTGGTCCTGCTTCGAGGCGCAATTCGCGTTTCGCGTAGAGATAACGGTCTTTCCATTGCCTCGAATTTTCCAAACGGAATTCCATGGCGTGTGCGCCGCTTGTTAAATTAGATAACCGAGATACGACGCCTGAAAGTTTTTTTCTTTCTTTCCCCTCTAGTTTGCAAGGGGAGCGATTCCTTTTTTCACGACGCTGCGCTATTTCCCCTTCATTTAATAATTCTTAACGAACCCATCACATCTATGGATTTAAGCTGCTCATTAATTATTTCTAATCTCGCGCATCGACGAAAGAGTTATCGATATGGCATCTCGAAAGTGAAGAAAATCGATTTCATGCCTCGATCTCGGACGCGCTGGAATTTCAACTCGAATTTAGTTTCTTATGTGCCGGTTAAGATTTTTATCCTATAGAAACCCTCGTGCAATAAAAGGAGGTTATATTAAAAATCTCTCTTCTTACGATCTGTTTACTAATTGCATGGGATGATTAATTTCTAGTCCGAACACCTGCCATCATCGCGGTGGACTTTTCCAGGAATATTTTTCGTAACACTTTGAAGCTAAATATGAGCTGGAATCGTTGGTATTATTATTTTTTCTGCGCAATTTCGGGTATGCTGTCATCTGTTTTTTTTAAATTTTCATTTGTAATAAGCGTAATATACTTCGTTTATTTATCAACGTTACATATTGAAAATTGAAGGAATTAATACATTATTCGCGGAGTTACATTTAATCAACGGTGATTCAAATCATGTTGATAAGGTAGTTTTTTAAATTTACGACAACCTTCTGCAGATTTTCAGTGACATTAGCGCATAAAATATTTCGCTCATTTATCTGACCCAAGCTTCATTTTGGTGATTCGCATAATTTAGAATTTGTTCTACGTAATTCGGAGTGGAGTCTATCTTAAGATTTCCAAGGAATCCATTTCTAAATAGGCCAGACACTGCTTCATGGCACTGTAACGCTTGCTATAACTTATCGTAAGCTAACAATTCTCTCGGGGTAAAATTCCCTGCTAGCAGGATGAGGGTAGGTAGGCTGAAAGAATGAGAAACTTGGAGACATGTCTTGATCACACAGCGCGCGCAGACTTTGGAAAACACTTCCAATTGGACGACTTAATGAAGTTTACTTAAGTCAATGAGTTTTGTATTAAAGTTCGACGATGCATTCCTAACACAATTCCTCGAAACGTTTGAACAAAGAAGGGATGAAATAGAAGGCCAGTTTGGGGCTAAGTATCATTATAATCACATCCGAATTTTCTTATAAATTGGGTATTGGAAATCGTTCAGTGTCAAATTACTTCAATTCACGAGTTATGTACTGCGTTGCAGCTGACAACTGGAAGTAATGTTTTCATAAAACCGGAAATTTTGGCATCTTTATTGAACGTGCGTGTGGTAATAATTTATATTGCTATTGGACCGAGGTTTCCCTAATTATTTTTATCGTGATGGGATGCTAACGTAGTTGAAATATCTTGAAATTTTTATGTTTCGTTTCTTTAAAATCTGTGTCCTAACAGAGTGTAATTCGGTAGCGACGGTGTAACTTTGTGGAACTGCTCTATGATAAAATAAGTAAACGGTGGAAATTGTACAAATTTGTGTTAATTATTTTATAATCCTAACAGATTTATCGTCCTAACGGAACAGTTTTATTTTCCCTGCGTTATCCCTCCTTTGTCGCATTCGATATTTCGCTCTGTCCAACCAAAATCACCATTTAATACGCGCTTCCGGGAGTCGTTCGTATATTGGATCAGGGGTCGGTAACCTACGGCCCGCGAGTTGACGATGAAAAATTGATCGTTGGAATTTAATAATTTCCGTGCAAAATTATGGTCTCAAAACCTTTTATGATGAAGTTTTGGCGATAGTAGATTATTTAGACTTGAATTTCACCATTCTGAGACTGCAGAATCTCTAGGCAACATTCATCCGGCCCGCTGAAGCTCTCGTGACTTACAGTACGGAGGTATTTACAACTACGAATGTGGTAGAAAAAGTTGCCGACCACATTATTAAATTGTCCTTCTTTCCTCTCTTTCAGCCACAAAATGTCTTTTCGGGCAACTTAGTTTCCGCCTAATTCATTTATCTCGATCCCAAAATATTTACGCTAATCTTGCCCACTCTCTCACTTCTTTCCAAACTGTCACCCCATTGTCGCAGTCATCTCTCATTATTCTTGCGCATAAAGTTTTAATTATGCCGCCCGTTAATCATAAACATCAGAGATTCCTTCTCCTCGATCACGAGTCTCGTATCCCTGAATGAGTGTGGCTCTCAGCTGACTCGCCGATTAATGTACTTATATGTAAACAATTTTTTATTGGCTTCCCTGGCCTCCTTTCATTTTTTTCCCCAATTAATTTCCTCTGCCTCCAGTCTTCCTCCGTTTTTATCTTCCTATCTTTCTTTCGCGCTCTCTTTTGTTTTTATTTTATTTTAAAAGCAACATCGGCCTTCGGCACCCGCATTCTCACACCGTCCCTTAGAAGTAGTTCACGTGCTCCATTTCCTTCCTCCTACATGTTTCGCCCTCCGCTAGTTCTCGCTCCTTCCTCGTCCCCACAATTACCTCAGTTCCACCTCCCCCCTTTAAACCGCATGTCCCAATCCGCTTCCTCTCTTTATAATCGAATCCTATCCGATCCGCCCTCTTGAAACACCTCGCGTCTCTTCCTCCCTCTTTCTTTCTCCTCCTTTCTTTCTCCCCTTCCGTACAACCAATTTGGTTGAACCCGGGTTTCGCCCGCCGGACTCAATTTAAGATATCTTCCCTCTCTCTCTCTCTTCTCTCTCTTTTCTCTCTCTCTCTCTCTCTCTCTCTCTCTCTCTCTCTCTTCTCTCTCTCTCTTCTCTCTCTCTCTTCTCTCTCTCTTCTCTCTCTCCTCTCGGACGAGGCGAAGCGAGATTGGTGGTTGCGTGAATCGGTAAGTGGGAGGGAAGAGAGTGAAAGAGAGAGAGGGAGAGAGAGATCGAGCGTGCGAGGAGTTGAGGGAGATATAGAGAGAAAGGATGAGAGAGAGAGAGAGCGCGAAACGAGAGGGCCGGTCAGTTTCGTTACGCGGAATCTTATCGCTCGCCCAGTGACAACTTTTGTGTTATCGTTACGGTTGCGATAGTGATGAGCGATGTCGGAGACGATGAAATGGTTTTCGGGAGGGCAGGGGGACGTGCAGGCAACGGGATTCCGAACCAGGTGGTTTGATTGGTCGATTTTCGTGAAGTGGAGATCTCTTCCGTGAGATTCGCAAAGCATTCTTTGTTGTTTTTCGTTTTCTCTTCTTTTTTCCTCTATCCTTCTTCGCTTTAATATTCGATGCCTCATCGTTTAGCTTAACTGGTCCTGCGAAAATTAAACGCTCTGAATCATTCCTGTGACGTCCGATCTAGATGCTATAGTTTTAGAAATTTAACGAGCGGTTCGGCACCGCGTACATTTTCACCACGCAACGCAGGCATTTCGAAATGGCAACTATTAATTATCGTCGTGGAAGTGAGGAATCACGTTCTGGATATCGAGAAAAGTGTTCGGACCAACATCTGACAAATGACGGTTTGCAATTTTAAAGTAAGTTGATAAAAATGAAGAATAGTTGAAGGCGGACGTAATTTTTATGTCACTTTTATAACAGCCTACTCTTTATATTTAACAAAATTTTGTTGAATTTTATGACTCAGTTATTAGTCTGATTTACTTGCAGTATATAACCTCACGTACGGTTTATTTCTTAATTTTGAAATAGTCATAGGATTCATAGACACAAAGATAAATGTGAGCTTATCTTCTCTCTTTCTCTCCAGTGCATATTAGCAAAGAGCATAATTTCTAGAATAAATTAATGTTTTAATTAACTGAGATGCTTTTCATGTGCAAAACACGAAAGACGTTTTAAATTAAGTTCATTGAAAAAATATTCGTATTAAAGGTTAAGCTTTATATCGACATGTATTTGACGGAAGATATCATAGCTTAATTTTAAATAAATTATAACAAATTAAAACTAAATCCCTCGAAACAAAGGGAAACGTATGAATAATAGTTTTAAAAGTTCATACATTTGGGGATCAAATGCATTTGTATCTTTAGGCAAGAAATTTATAATAATTATTTAAAGTTCACAAAATATAGTTTAAGCTTGATTTATGGTATAAACAAGAAACTTGTAAGAGTTAAAATGAGATATTAATCAATACTGTCGTTGTTTATGTAATGAAGGACATTGAATACCTGCTGGTTTATAAGTAGCACCAAGCTTAAAAAAATACACACACAGAAGAAATGTGTCACTGCCGGGATTTGTACATTTGTACATCATTTACGGGAGCAAAAACAACAATTTTCAATATTCTTTCGTTTAGAGGGATTTTTCGATGGTTTTTGAGGTAGAATTGGGAATACATATGAACATTCAGACAACAGTGGCCGAGACTGATATTAAGAAATAACTGAGGATATGATAAATAAGATTGGTAGTAAATACAGCTTTAACCCGAAAAAATATGATCACATTCACCACTAAAAACCTTTCATCGCATTAGTAACATGTGGATGCTCAAGCCAAGGGAAAATCGTCACGGAAGAGTTGACTTTGTGAAAAATTAAGCAAATATTAATCAGACATCCTTCCTCTGCGGAAATTAGGCATTCAAAAGCAGAGATAATGGCGGAAGGATGCGACGACTCCAAAAGCGGAAAAATGCCTCGCGCAGAAGTACGTACAGGAAAATAAAAACACGCGAGCAAGAGAAAAAATGAAACTCGGAGGCCTAGTTCCGCACAAATCCTTTACCACCATCTCTTCTTCTTTTGAAACGGACCGAGGGAAATACCTAAAGGCGTCTCGCTGATTTGCGGGCAAATCATAAAAGATCCCTCTCGTCGGTGCAAGCAACTGAACGTAACAGGCAACTAACTGGCTGCAGAGAAAAGTCCCCGAGGTGAAAAATAGACGGTTTAAGCATGAAATGTAAAAAAAATTGTAATAAGACGGCAGTTTTTTGTCCTATTTCTGTGATTTGCTGATCAAATAAGCATCAGCCTTCGAATGGAGATGAAATTATTACTTTTTGGTGCGGTGATGAAATACTACTTTCATAAAGTAGTAGTAGTAGTAATTAGGTTTTTTAGGTGCGTCAACTGCTAAGGTTATTTTGTACCGTCAAATTCTTTTAGAGAAAATCAACATACATCACAACATCCATGCCCGAAGCGGGATTCGAACCCGCGACCTTTGGGTTAGAAGGCAGGCGATTCTATATTTCGAGGTTTTCAGATTTTTTCCTATTGCATTCGCCTTTATATCTACTTATCTGCCAAATTTCGGATGCGGAAACCTACAATCCAATTTTCGATTTGTTATTAAAGTATTTTTTGATGATTACCATACGGTTCGTTTCTTCAGAACAAGGCGACGGAGACACTGAGGAGCATCGAAGAAGTCAAGACCATGGGACTACCAGAAGAGGTCTCGTGCAGCAACTGGATAACCAGAAGACCAGCCGCCACTCAAAAGGAGGCAGTAAAAGGGAATAGAAATCCTTAAAGAGGCGTTTTGAGAGGAAAACTATAACCACTGCTGAAATTCCCAAGAAAGAAAAGCAGCAGTACACCTGCATCGAATAGGAAGAAGCAGGGTTAGAACAATTGCGACATTCTTGAGGGCGGGCGCTGCGTGGATGGGACCGTGTTTGGGAGTTCCGCGTTAGTAATGTGATGTTTACATATATCCCATCAACTGTCCTCCCTATCTCTCTTATTTTCCGCACTTTTCGAAAAGAATAAACGAAATCTTCTCGCTTTATAGCTCGTAAATATTTCGCGATCGCCGGGATCTCTGATCGGTCTCTTACGTGGATCGTGTTATGCTTAAGAGGAAGAGGTTTTGAAGTGACAGCTCGCGCGGGTGGAGAAAGAGAAAGGGAGAGTCTGCGGTAGAGGGTAAGGGGCCGCTAGGATGTCCAGAGGGATACAAAGGGTGTCGTGGGAAGGGGAAGTGGATCGGAGATCGTACCTGGAGTTGAAGGGACCGCCGGCGTTTAGGGCATCCTTTTCTCTTATTTCCCTCCCTCCGAACCCCCCTAACTCTCCATTCTCTTCCTCAACGTATCACCACCTCTAGTTCTACCCGTTTTCTTCGTCTTCCTGAGCTCTTTTTCTCGTGCAGGGGCGCGGCTGTAGCGTTGCAATCCCTCTTGGCAACCCTTCCTCAATCGTTTCCTTATTTCTCCTTTGCGTGCAAATTGACCAGTTTCTCCAACCGTTTCGATCGATTTCCATCTCTTATCCATTAAGTGAAGATGATACGGTTAAACATGAAATATTTATCAGATCTTGGTGAATTTTTTTAAATCCGGAAATTCGCGATTTTGGTTTATTGCGGCAAATCATAGGATAAAATCTGGTTAACCGTAATTCGGAAAGATCTATGACATTCATCTTACGCCTTAGATGGAATTTCGGACCTCATGCATGTAATGATAAACGCTGCACCTGGCATTAAATGACAAAATAAAAGTCATTATTTCACATCTTCTTGTCGGAACTGGCTCAATGCTTAGTAATGTTTCAGTCGCTGTCAAATAATAAGCACTTCAATATGAATATTCTAACAGAATTATGCAATTAGAAATGTTATTTTAAATTGAGTTAGGATCTCATTTTATTAGCTGCCAGTAAAAAGTAAAACATTTAACAAATTTATCGATTACTGGCAGTCATATCTGTATTCAGAACGCTTCAAATTTATTTTTAGTTGTCAGATAACCTACAAAAAAAAACAAGCATGCCAAAAATACCATTTTCACAAAGAAACAGACGAACCGATACAACTCCTGGAAGTGATCCAAGAGGGCTCAAAATTTAAAAAAAAAACGGTGAGAACGAAGCATGAAGCACTTCCGTCCGAGCCATCTCTAAAAAGTAAAGAGCATTATTTAGACGATGATAGTAATTAGGAGACCCTTTTTAAGCTACGAAATGTTAAATAGGAGTCAGGGATTTGAAGCGGAGAGAAGCAAAAGATAGGGAGAGAGAAAGAGAGAGAGAGAGATATAGGGGAGTGGCATGGAGATGAAAGAAAACGGGAAGTGAGGAAGAGAGACCGGTTAGGAGGGCGAATAGGAAGAGGTTATGAGGGGTTTAGAGCAGGGTTGGGCAAACTACGGCCCGCGGGCCGTATGCGGTCCCCCCCCCAGAGAATTTCATGCGGCCCGAGAAGCTTTGATGAAAAAGTGATACGAAAAATTTAACACAATTTAATGTTACTTTTGGCAAAATTACGATAATAAAACCTTTACTTTTGAAAATTTAGTCCTAAAATCCTTGTTTGCGCTTGTTTTTCACTTATGTATGATGCCCAAGAATCTAAGTAATTTCCGATTTAAAATCTAATATGGCCCGCCTAAGCATTGGCACCTTTCAATGTGGCACGCTGAAGAATTTGCCAACGCCGGTGCGGCCCACCGTGCAGAAAAGTTTGCCCACCCCTGGCTTAGAGTCAGGTCAGTCGATCTCAATGAGAAAATTACGAGGATTGCCCCAGACGGCAAGTAGCGCCCCTCAATGGAAGAGCTAGCCATGCGGTTCCCTATTTTAACAAAACGGTGAAACTTAATAATAAACTTTTTATATCCATCCACTTAACTGTCCTCGCCCGATTTTCCTCCCAATCCTCCGCTCTCCCTTCTGTTTATTCCTCCCCGTCGAGTACGCCGCGTTTTCGGGGGGCGCACCCAACTTTTAATTATCTCATTAGAAGGATTCAAGGAGTGGAAATGTCGGCGGAGGACGAGGAGGAAAAGGTTCGAAAAAAATTTCTCCGGAAATAAAAACGATGTTTCGTCGGGAGGGGGGGGGGGGGGGGGGGAAGCAGCTTGATAACCCGTTTCTCTACACGGGCGTCTACTAAAAGCCAATATTGGACGAAAAAAAAAGACCTACAACCCATTACGCTCTGCCTTTCAGGGCCTCGTATTAAAACTTCCGCCTCACTCTTTTTGAGCAAATGCCGATGCCCAGGTTATTGCCGGGAACTTTAGCGTATCCGTCCTTTCTTCCATCCCTCCTCTGCATCCGTCGAAACCAAGCGTAATGCAACGCTCGTCACTTTGTCTTTCATTAATATTCCAACCGTTCCCAAACTTTATGTTTCCGCGGCACGCATATTAAATGCAGCCGACCATATCGCGACTCCCTTTTCCCCATCTTTCTTCCGATAAATATAAAATGTAACAAATATTTTTATATTTGTACAAAGGTCTGTTCTAAATATACCCATACAGTAAATTAAATAATTAATATTTATGGAAAATGTGGAAACAGGTTAAAAAATCTGCTATGACCGGGCATCAAACCCGGGTATCCCACTTGCCTGGCGGATATTCTACCAATGAACTACCGTAGCAGCTTATGCCTGTCGCATAAGGATCTTCCGATCATGCATTCCGTCAATTAATATTTAATTTAGCTCAAATATAAGGCTCTACTCAGAAATAGGAAACTTTAAAGTATAGCTTTACATTGATTATACTGTAATTCTGTGCGATTCGTACAGTTCATCTTGTAATAATTTAATAGTTTTAGTAAAATATTACATTACACCTTAAAAACTTCAAAAAAATAAATCACTGAAACTTTTTCATATAATGTCCGTTTTCGCGACCCACAAGTTGGGAACCACTGCATTAATCAACTCAACTTAAATTTTATTTCGTGTTTTTTTTAATATCCCTAATCCTACACACACACTAACTCTTATTTTAGAATCACTAATAAAATTTCCAGCTCTTGGAATAAGTCTTCATGCGGTTTGCTCGTTTCCTGTAACCATCGAAGCATAAAAAACTCACCCAATAATTTAACGCTTTTCCACTGACGTTTAATGAATTTTTAGAATACACGGACTCTTCATATATATATATATATATATATATATATATATATATATATAAATACTTGCGGAAGAGGAAATATAAATAAGGTTATTTAGGGCAACTAGGTGTTGAAGGTAACCCAGTGAGCACTTACCGGAAGGAGAGCCGCTGGGGTGTCGGAGAGACACATTTGTAGACGTTGTTGGAGCTTTATATATTATTACCGTACATGGTATAAGCTTAAAAGAACGAGCCACATATTTTTCAGTTCTTCACGGTATCGTACAACTGTAGCATTTGAATATATCTGATTTTGTAACTATTTTACAATGATTTTAATTGCCATTTTGTAGTTGATCATTTTTTTTAAATGGCCAGCCTCTAGTCTCTTATCGTATATTTTATTTCGTATTCTTTGGTCAAATTTCCCCCCATTAGTTTTTTTGTTTTTTCATCTATTTGAAAGTAATAAACTCAATTTTTATTTCTTTATCCTTTTAATTCTAGATATTTTTGAAAAAATTGCAATTTTTATCTCTTCGTGAATTACCCATCATTCGAACTTTTTTGGAATTGATTATTATTTAATGTTCTAATTTTATCAAACGTTTGACGACCAGTATAATTTTTAATTATTACTGCGTACTTGCATGTTAAATTTCCTATCAGTAAGAAATTTAAGGCGTGGTTGCATTCCAGATTCTTTCTTTTCCAGTGATTTTACCACATATGTAGTCACTTAGGTCGGCAATATGATTTTACGAATACGTATGTTTGGTCCTTTGTTGTTTCTTTTTGTGAAAATATCATAATGAGTTACAGATGGAATCCTTTGCTTACATCTGAAACCTGGCTTTGGAATTAAATTTTTAGTGAGTAGAATTTCACATAAATAGGATATTACGAATACTTGGAGTTTTAATGTGAAAAGATTTATGTTTTGGATGTAAAAGAAATTTTTTTAATAAATCTGTTAAGTAGTCTCAATGAATATTTAAAAGGTCTCCTTAGAGAGACAAAATTTTCATATGCACCAAATACTTTTCTTTGAGCGTGGGACGTCTACTGCTTACAAAGTTTTTTGGTGCTCAGACTCACAAACATTTTACTATGTCAAGTTCGTAATTCATATGTTAAATTTATATTACTAATTATGTATACATCTTAGAGAAACCAATATTCAAATAGTGACAGAACAACTCGCCACATCAATTTTTTCGTGAATACAGACATCTGGACGCCCTTATTGCACTCCAAGCTTAAAACTGCAATTTATATCGTATGTTTTAATTTAACTGAATTTTTGTAGGGTTATGTAAAACGATTTTATCCGTTATGAAAAAATTATGAAAATTTCTAAAGACTTTTTCTTTTTGAAGTAGGTACGTAATTATAATTGAAATCTTTGTAAAGCTTCACTTCCGCTTTTTCACCTGGGTTATACTTATTTAATTCATTTTAATAACATTAATGACATAATCTGGAAATAGATGTTATAATATGATAAATTTACCGAGAATTCAGAATCTCATTTGGTTTTGTCATCCCTTTATGTGCTTGAGACCCCTTCAAGAATACTGACGAAGAATTAAAAAAAGAAACTCCCATGTCATCCGTATACGCTTATACGATCCTATACAAAACTTCTCGTTTTATTCTCCCACACAAGAAAATGCCTCACTCCACTCTCGTCTTTTTAAAATACTACACACTTCATCATAGTTCTCCCCCTTCTTTTTTTTATCCTTCCCGAAGTCACTTATGAAAATGAAAGGTTATTGTTTTACTTCTCCTTGTGAATTATATTTTTTCCTCAACCACGCCCACACCATCCACAACGTTCTCCCTTTGAGGGATAAAGCTTTTTCATCATTTTCTTTTTCGGGTCGCGCGCTATCCTCTACGCTTCCCGAATCATCCCTCCGCCTCCCTCTCCCTCTTTCTCTCCTTCCACCGCCTCCACCCACACGTCAATCATAACTTCATTCCCGTCTCATATTCTTCTTATTCTCCTCTTTGTTCCTCATCTCCCCCTTCTCACACACTCCCCTCCTCCCGTCCGATGTTCCTCCCGCCACCCATCATGCGTCTTCTTCACCCACTACACCAAACCCTTTCGTCCCTTTTATTATTTTAAAACTCGAAGCACTAAACGGACGATTCCTTTCAACAACACCACCTCTCTTTTTCTCCAACTCGTCCGTTCCAAAAAATATTAAAAATTACTTCGCGTCTCTCCCTTCTCGTCTTTTGGTGGAAAATATTTCTTCCCTCCGACGGTATTTTGTTTTGCGTCGGTAAAACAAGCATGGAAGCGAACCTGCCAATACGGGACTCCGTCGAACTTTTAGTTTATTTTTTGTACTCACCGCGCGAAACGAAACCAAAAAGAAAATATTCTTAAGCGGCGCAAGAAGAAGGAGAAGGCACTCTCGAAAACGTCCGAGAAAGTTTTCATGACGCCTATCCGATTTAAATAAAAAATAAAAATATGTTATGAAAATGTTGATTGGGGGAGGTGGGTTGAATCGGGTAGAAAGAAAGGCGAGGGGAGTGAAGGAGGAGACAGGGATGGATTCGCGTCGCAGATGGTGGGGGATGAGGATGAGGAGGCGAGGAAAATTTGGGATGCGATGGAGGCGAGTGTAAAGTATTTAAAAAAAATGAAGAGGAATGATCTTTTATTTTTTTGATGAGAATGGGGAAGAGGAACGAGAGAGTGACGGGGGAGGGGGCTTTTCTTGTCGGATACTTTGACGTGAACGCCAGAGGTACCTTTTGTGAACTATCTTCTTCTCTTTCTCCACCTGCTTGATGGGTGGGATGCGTTTACCTTAGCTGGAGACGGGACTTTAAGCGCTGCATCCACCTCGGGGGCTAATCATGTCTCCTCTTCATATCCCACCCACACTTGTAATATCTCCCTCTCTGTTTCTCTTACCGCCGCTCTCTCTCTCTCTTTCTGCTTGGGAATCTCTTTTTCCCATCCTCCTTTCCGCCCTACTTCCTCATACTCACAACTCCTCCGTTATTACATTCTTATTCCAAGATAGCGATCGAGAAATCCTCGCAAGCGTGGGTAAATTTTTCGTCGTTATGGAAACGTCATGGTGCACCTATTTTTTAAGAATTATATACAGAGTGTCATAAAAGAAGTGTACAACTTCAGAAATTAATTGAGGTTAAACTGTTCGTGATACAAAAATAACAGTGGTTCAATGGAAACGGTGACTCACAAAGTTTATATTAATTTTATGTGTAACATGAGCTCCTTGGGTAACTCCGGCAAAATCCGGAAGATATTCAAACACTTTACACGCTTTTCGTAATGAATCTCGGTAAATGAATGCTAGGAATGAAACATTTCTGGTTATACTTCGTAACTGCTTTCGCACAATCGAGTGCGTTTATTTTTTGGCTCGGTCCAAGTACAAACTCCGTCATCAAATGTTTCCACATTCCCCATCATTACATCTTATCTTCGGATCATTCATCCAATCAATTTATAATTTAGGAATTATCACCATTGAGAGGGTAGGGGTTTTTTCTTAGATGTATCTCCTTGAGGGCATCCGTTGGGGCTGATCGATACTAGCTTGGTCCCAACCTAAGAAAATATTCTCGTTCTCAAACATGGGTATTTATCTGCTACGGTAGTTCAGGGGTAGAATATCAGCCCGTCAAGTGGAATTCTCGGTCATAGCAGATTTTTTCACCTGTTTCCACATTTCCCTATATTACAGTTATTTGACAAAGAAATATTAATGAGTTATTTGTACGCAAAATCTTTTAAACAATTCTGAAATCTCTATATCTGACGCAGGAACTTTCATAGATACAATCTCAATGAATAATGGAACATTTATTTATTTTCGTTACTGTCGTATTGTTTATCGTTACCATTTATTTAACATTCAGAATAGCGTTGAAAATTCATGAATATGCAGACAGACGCGACACGAGTTTATAATCCCAATCAATCATAAGAAATTACACGTATTTATAACCGGCAACGGTGCAAATCAAACTGGACTATGAAAGGCTGTCGAGTATATTTACGAATACGCTTCGAATCGGTCGAACGCGAATATTTGATGTATTTTTATCAAATTTTCGCGTTCGACCGATTCGAAGCGTATTCGTAAATATACGGCAGAAAAATGAAAAATCGTTCTTTTAGGCGTCCTTTGTTTCAAATCCCGAATTTCTACGAAGATTCTAAGTAGTTTCAATGTGCTACACTCATCACCATGTTAAACGAATTGAGAAAATGAACGCCACTGGGATCGAATATGATATTTTTCTAAATATACGATGGTATGCTTAAAATGTGCGAAAGGTAAATCGCAGCATATTGCGAAAAAATCGTCTAAATCGTGTTTTTTGTTATGTGGTTATTCGCGTTAAAGCATTATTCGCCATCAGAAATATTTTGTTTCTTTCGCTTATGCTTAGCTTCCAACTGCGTTTTCAAATTTTTGTCCGTGCCGCCTCGTAGCGGATGACATAAGACTATAGTATTTGGCCCTTGATAATCGTCCAATTAGTGACTGGTTTCCCTTCAAAAGGTTCACTACTCGCTGAAAGCAGAAGCTCGACGGCTGCGTGGACTGTGTCATGCAGGGAGCTAAGGCATGTGGCGCCCATGGGCGCCCGCAGAAATTTTTTCAGGGGGAGGGCAAAATGCCTACCCTTTATCATTGGTTGCTCACCTCGCAGGGGCTACTTACACAACTATAGCAAAAACACGTTTTTAAATTGATTTTTTAAGCAGGGCCTGCTTTTTGTTTTAGGGGAGTAGTATTGCACACCGCAGATAAAATGTTTGTTTCTAAAATTCTCCATAAAGTATTACCTACATCTAATGTTATTAGCAACGCGAGTTAGTTGCCGCGATAGATATCGAAAGATTCCAAATTACTCAGCGATGTAGGTTTTTCGTTATAGATAAAAGTAGATTGCCTACATTGGATCAGAACTATTCATTTTCGTTTATTTGTTATTCGCAGTCGTACAGTAGAAGTAAAACTCCTCCCCCCCTGGCTGTGTGCCTGCTTGCAGTACCGCCCTGATAAAGTTTCAAAGATTGATATCTCTGCTACTTCATATTCAAGCGTAGGGCACTTGGAAGAATGCCGGAGAGCAAATAATTACTTTAACGTCTTCTTCCGTTTTGAGAATGGGTTTCCGGGGAACCTCTCAGCAAGTGCTCGGATTACTTGTTCCTTTACTATTGATTATACAGAACCCAAATGGCAACAGAAATGTCGGGAAAATTACATCCAGTCATCTGCATTCCTTATATTTCTTACATTCAACATTCGGAAATACAGTTTCAATAGAAGGAGTATGGGAGTTTTATTGCACTCAAAGCATTTACTTGCAGCCACACCAGCAGATTTTCGCCCAGCCTCAAATAAAACAAATATTTTTAGAAGACGCAGGACCCGGTGCACTCACACCGTTGACTCCGCGATCTGTCAGCTCTGCTTGTGCCAGCATAAACTTTAAAATGCCATATGTAAAATTTTTTGGAAAACGTGGGGGGGGGGGGGGGGGGGGGGGCAAGTGCCCCTTACTGCGGGCGCCCCCATTGATTTCTCTCCGGATACGCTCTACATAATAGATCCGTCGTATCTATCTCTCTTGAACTTGTTACTGAATTGAATTATATAGTACTTGTATACAGAGTTTCCCTTTGTAAATTGATGTATCCTTACAGGTGCGAAGTCGGTGGAGGTCACGTGACTTCGTCCTAACCGGAGAGAGGGAGTTGAGCGAGCGCTTTGCGTGACGAGCACCACGTGTATGTACAGCTCAAGTGTTTAGCACAAAATAGATCCCAACAACCATTCTCGGGCAAGGCGGCGAATCTCGGAGAAAAGGATCGTCATCGGTCTGCTTAACAACGTTCAACTGGACTAAGGTCAGTGATTTGCTTTTTTCCCATTCGTCCTATTTAGAGTAATTTCAAATTTTTATTTTCTCATATACGAAGTATGTTGAGAAAGTGGTTTTCGCAGTGCCGTATGTTTGTGGGCGGTGCCAGACAAAAGAGCAAGTCCCAAAAGAGCAAGCGACATAATAGCAAGTGAACAAAAGAGCAAGTGGACAAAAGAGCAAGTAGACAAAATTGTAAATGAAAATTGACTGAAGGAGGTCGTAACAAAGATTTCTAAAACAATTTGGGATATTTCCTAAGGAATCACAGTCGGCTATGATATCAATCAACTTAAGATTTTATAACTATTACGAATATGCAGCAACAAATGAAAATAGAGAAAGTAGAAGGAGGGGGAGAGAAGGGGGGAATAAGAATTCCTAAGGAAACACAGTCGACTATGATATATATCTATCAACTAAGGTTTTATAACAACTACGAATATGCAGCAACAAATGAAAATTGAGGGGGTGGTCATAAGAGTTCCTAAGGAAACAGTCATAGTCGACTGTGATTCCTTAGGAATTCCTTAGGAAATATCCGTAATTGTTTTAGAAATCTTTGTTACGCCCTCCTTCAGTCAATTTACATTTACAATATTGTCTACTTGCTATTTTGTTCACTTGCTCTTATGTCCACTTGCTCTTTTGTCCAATTGCTCTTTTGTCCACTTGCTCTTTTGTCCACTTGCTCTTTTGTCCACTTGCTCTATTGTCCACTTGCTCTTTTGGGCATTTGCTCTTATGTCCACTTGCTCTATTGTCCACTTGCTCTTTTGGGCATTTGCTCTTATGTCCACTTGCTCTTTTGTCCACTTGCTCTTTTGTCCACATGTTCGTATGTCCACTAGCTCTTATGTCGCTTGCTCTTATGTCCACTTGCTATTTTGTCCCTCGCTCTTATGTCGCTTGCTCTTTTGGGACTTGCTCTTTTGTCGTACACTCGTTTGTGAGTCTTTCTGTTCGCGGCTCTATAGCCTAAACAGTAGAGCGAAAATTAATGAAATCTCGTACTTAGGCATTTTATCATACAAAATAGAATCTGTGAGGAAATGGTTGACATGGCTTATTAATTAAGGGCAGTTTATTCAAGACAATTCTAACAACAAATCGATTTTCTCAAAAACGATTTGACCAAATTTCGTAGTTACTTGTGTTTATGTCTTCAATAATACCAAATAGGTCATATTTCTCAAAAAATGAATATAAGGCTTGTTTATTCTAGGCATCTTTAACACCAATGTGATTTTCTTAAAAACGGCTTCAACGATTTTGGTAAAATTTCTTACAGTTACTTGAGTTTGCGTCTGAAATAATACAATATATTTCATTTTTCTCTAAGAATGAATATAAGGCTAGTTTATTCTTGGGCAACTTTAATAACAATTGGATTTTCGAAAAAACGGCTCTTACGATTTTCATCAAATTTCGTATAGGTAGTTATTTAAGTTGATGTTTATAACGATTCTACATAGTTCATATTTTTCAAAAGATAACTAAACGACGCTTTAGTATATGAGAAAGTTTGTAAAATGTATGTTGTACCGATTTTTTAAAAGGCGTTGTTGGATTTAACCGGCTTCTATTAAAATAAAATTACGAGTCCATGCTCGATTTTTTAACAGAAGTATCAAATGCTCCGATACATCTCACATAGTTGAATTGTCATTTTGATTTGTCTGAGTTTCTCAAAAGCAGCAGTTAGTATCTTTGGTTCGATGCCATTAGAAATATACGTGGGATAAACCTTAACCCAAGAGAGGAATTTGACAGGGTCACAGAGAGGAAGGTTTAACGCAATTGCGTAAATAAGACCCGACTCACCGCAGGGCTGCTGGCTGGCTGACCCTGCAGTAAAATTACTGGTTAAACGCTTTCGACGAGTTTACGACTGTGTTAATGCTCTCAGTCAAATTAGCTCTTCGTATTTAATCGTGAGCGTCTATTCCATATATTCGGCTATAGAATCAATTCTGTAGGAAGCGGATGAGAGCGTAAATGATGTTTTAAATCTACATCTACATAATACCCTGCAAATCACCAGATTGATGGGTGGCAGGGGGTGCAGCGCACCAAAACCTACCTAATAACTTCTCTCGCGGGTATCACTCTCCTGTATGATCCCGTATGATCATTGGGAAAAACGGATCCTGATATCGTTCGATACAACAGTCGATCTCTCATATTTTATCGTTGTGATAGTGCCTACCCATGTAAGTAGGTGCCTCTAATATTCCTGAGACCACCTCTAATAGAACTTCCGAACTAAATTTTTACCTTATACGTGGACACTTCTATTTCTGGATGACCATCTTCTTCCTTATCAATCTGTTCGCAGATTGGTCCGTAATTTAAAAAATCAATGCTTTAGTTTTCAACTCTTCCTTTTTGCGTGCGAGCCAACTTTTATTTTTTGGTAGTCAAGTAAGATAACATTTATTGAAGGAAGTGACCCAACGAATGGATATGGACCGATTTCGAACGATAATGGAAAGCTAGATCATTTTTCATGGAAAGTGAATCAATAACCTCGGGCTGCTCGATATTTTTGGATATCAACAAATAATATTTCAATTTTTCCCAACGTGGGCGGTATCTCCCCACAGGGGGCGTTGAGAATATTTGGGGGGCGCTGGATACCTAGGAGTTTTTATGCAACTGGTGATGCGTACCATAGTATTAGGATAGACCATGGAAGCTCAAAATTGCTACGTGAATACGATAATTATTACCATACTGTAGCGGTGTATCTACAATAATTAACATAGTCGCTTTTACGAATGAACGACTGCCCGGAGTGGCTTGGAATTCGAACCTCCCGGGTCTTCCACTTTCCGGGAGGATATTTCAACAATTTTTCCTTTTCAGGACGTCGATGTCTTCTACGATAATTTATTGATAGAATATCCACCGGGAAATTGGAGGATCCTGGTTCGGTTCCTGCTCACGACAGAATTTTTCGCCTGATTTCAAATTAGGCTAGCTGTGTAAAACACGGTAGACACTCGCCAAATGTGGCGCCTCTAATCACGCTGTTATGGTCCCTGTCATTTTCATAGATCTTTCTCAGAAATTGACCTGCCAGATATACGCTGCAGTGCTCTCGCGTAGCAAGGAGCAAAAATCCGAACTACTCCATCAGAAAATTGACTTTGTTTAAAAATAACGTTTGTCCTCGAGAACATCGACAATTTTCATCGTTGCAGCAACAGGCTAAAGAAATATAATTGGATAGTGATTTATAAATTAATTATGCACATATTTATTCATTTAAGAAGACATGTTGATTAGATTTAAGGATTTTGATAAACTTGTAGTAACTGATTGGATTATTAATCATTTTTTTCCGGTGAGGAAATCGTTCACCAAGAGGAGGAAATTATCGATCTTCAAATGACTTCGAGACCAGGGTATAATACAACCAACCTGGTTACAAATGTTTTTGAGTCAAGTAATGAAACATTTACTCTTATGTTTGACAAAAAAGAAAATTATTGATCGTAACATTTCCAACATCATATCTCATTGATGTGATTCAACTGCTAACTAAGCAGATATATCGATTAAGATTAAACGAGAGAGAAAATTTAGGATTAAATTTGTCCAACATACAGTCTGACATAATCAGAATAGCTATATCATATCATCACATCAGGGTTCTTATTGAAATTACAGTATTTTTCTGCATTTAAAATGTTTGAAATATATCTGTCACCAGTATAATTTGTTTGTAAAGAATAATTTTATTTTTCCCAATTACTTCAGATTTTTTATTACGTTTTTTTGTACTGTGGAGTAGTACGTATAAGTGGAAACATTTTTTTGGTGAATGGGGACGTCGTGTGGAAAAAGGTTGGAAACCACTCTTTTAGACTAATTTATTCTTCCTTAGTCACTGCCTAGATAAGCTGTTTATTTACTGCCATATTTATTTTATACATAAGTTTCTTACTAAGGATGCCACGCCTCTATTAGAATATTTTTACCAAGGTATCATATATCGATGATATACCTGATAATTTTTTATAGAATTGCGCTCTAATGTATCATCATGTAGGCGTTACTAGTTAAATAGTAACCTTTAATGAAGTTTTGAAACATTTTATGCTTTACTTTTCGCGAAAAACTTTTCATCAATGATTCACAGAGATGATAAAAACAACGAAGGCTAAATTTGAACAAACGAACCACTCGGAGACAACGAAATTATTTGTTTCGCGGTATCCGCGATATTTATCCACGTGAGATATAAATGAAGAGATCCCGGAGCACAATGAGCCCTGAAAAATCAACTCTAATGCTCCGGAACATTTCCGATTAATTTCGGAACAATACTAACCGCAGCGCATAATGGGGTCTCCCTCCGTGCTGCTGCTTTGCCTCACCTCTGCCCCACCCCTCCTTCACTTCCTAGTACACACCAAACCAAAAGGGATTGAAAATCGACTGCCGCAGCAACCGAAGCAGAAGCAGAAGAGAGTGAGTACGCTTGGAGGCTTGTATGGGGGGAGGGATAGGAAGGGTAGTAAAGGGGGTAAGAGGTAGAGGGGGGGAGAGAGAGGACGAGGGGAAAGGTCGGGAGGAAAGCGTAAGAGGGAGGTGGAGAGGAAGAAAGGGAGTAAGGTAGTGGGCGAGCGATAGAGAGAGGGGAAGGAGAGAGAGAGAGGAGAGAGAGATGCCGAGCCCTGAGGTACGGTTCGGCGTGTGGAAATGAAGAAAGGGAGAATCGGGTGGGAGATATAGACTGGGAAGTACAGTAGAACTTTTATAATTCGAACGTCCATAACTCGAATTTTCCATAACTCGAAGTGAATTCATTTTACAGGACAATCTTTTTCGTGTTATTTTTCTTCTATAACTCGAATTTTCTATAAGTAGAATATTTTTTGTTTCCCTTGAGGTTCAACTTATATAAGTTACACTGTGTATGTATGTGTGTGTGAGTGTGTGTGTATGTGTGTGTGTATATATATGTATGTATATATGTACACAATGCGTATATACTGCATTAAGGGACAGATGGAAGCAAAGTTAGATCAGGAGGAAAAGATAACAAGGAAAAGAAAGTTGTACAGGTAAGATGTTTACTTAATTGAGGCAAGGAGTGAAAAATAGATAAGCGAGATGGATACGTACATATTATAGAGAGGGAGATGTGGAGAGTGGATGAAAATATGGGAGAATTGGAGCGAGAGAGAGAGAAATAAAGTGTAAGAAGGAGGTAAAGAGAGAGAGAGGAGGGGGGGGGGAGGAAGCTGGTATATAGATAGAGATGAAGAGACGGGATAAGAAGGGATGCTGCGGACCCTTCGGGGCACAAGTGATGGAGTGTGGGGAAGGAGGGAGGGAGCGACTAAGGCCCCGGAAGGAGAGAGGTGGGAGGGCGAGCTGGATTAACGCGGCGATCCTTACTCCCTTTTGCCCACTCCTCCCGCTTCCTCCCCACCTCGTCCACCCTTGTCCCCCTCCTGCCCCCCTTCCCTCCCGTCCCCCTTCCCTCCCGCCCCCCTTCCCTCCCTCTGTGATCCTCCAAAACTTCCCCCCTTCCTCCGCCTCTCCGGCTCTCATCCTGTCTGAAAATGAGGACTTGCGGGGTTAGGGCGCCCGAGGCGCTTTTGCGGGATATGAGGAGAAGGTAGGGAGGAAAGGCGGAGGTCGGGGGAGGGACGAAGAGGGGGAGAACGCTGCGACTGTTCCGTGGGGAGGAAAGGGTCGAGAGGGGGAGGGAGGGCGAGTGAAATGGGAGGGTTGAAAGAGGGGCAGAGGAGGCGGGGGCAGAACCTTGCCCTCTGGTGAATGGCGAGGGAGATGGAGGAGGAAACAGAAGAATAAAGAAGAAACCATACCGCATCCATCTCTTCTCCTTCTACTCCTTTCCCGGCCTCCGCTTTTTTCCTCTTGAGGCACCGTGGCCGCGGCGCCGGCTTGCGCCTTTGCGGGCGGATTGCAAAGACAAGAAAGGGTATCCCTGTGACGCACTCCGCTTCTCTGCCGCCACACCATATCTCTCCCTACCACCACCTTTCCTACCTCTCTCTCTTCCTCCCTCTTTCGATTTCCTCCATCGTTCTCCTCCTTCATTTTTATACTTGCCCTCCCACCCCTTATTTTTCGCCTCAGTCCATCTTTCACCCCCTCTGCCCATCCGCCTTCTCCCTCCCTCCCCCTTATCCTCTCACTCCCCCTCTTTTTATCCCCCTCCTCTTCTTTCCATCGGGTCGAACGGGCTTCGGGAGCAGTCGTCGGCTTTCTTTGTCCCTTCGCCCTCACTCCCCAGCCTCCACACTCCTCCTCCGCTCCCCTCCCTCTCTCTCTTTCCCGACAATGCGACGCCGCTTAGCCGCGAGGCCATTGGTTTGTGTTCCGTAGTACGGAATTGGTCGACTCTACTTCGATACCCGCTCTCTCTCTCTCTGTCTCTCTCCTTACCTTACTCCCCCTCCATAACCCCTTCCTTGGCTATGTCTCCTTCACTCCTAAATCCTTCTCTTGCTCCCTCCGCGTTTCCCGCGGACTGATTTGATTACCGTGGATTTTGCCCTACTCTGGGAGGAAAGGGTTAGAGTTGGTATATAGATAGGGAGAGAGAGGTTGTTTTATCCTCCTACCGTTTCCATGGTGCAGCGAGTTAATGGCATTGTCGTCTCTACGCCGTGTGTGTGCACGACAGCGTCTTCGTACTCGGCGGTTGATAAGGAGTCTCTGGAAAGAGTTTTCGTCTCGCCGGTTAAAAGGAGGGGGTTACGGAGGTAGGAAGAAGGATGATTCACCGGAGTGAAATCGCCGCTTCTAATCAAATAGATGCTTTTTTGACCTCTCGGCGTGAAACGGAAAAAAAAGAAATTCCGCGAGACGGTGAGAGGTAGTTCGTCTGCTGGAAATAAGCTAAGACACTCCCAAATGAAATGGGACGAATTCTTAGAATGTCTTCAGGCAAGAGGCGGAGAAGGTACTGGGAAACAATCAATTTTTCCATTTACTTCAAAAGTTTTTTTGCTAATATTTGAAAGATAATTAATTATCTAATAAATTTTGAAGCTACGTATGGTAATACATTTAAGAATGCAATAGAGATTATTAACAGCGAAAAGCATTATTTTATGTATCCAGATCTTAATAAAATTGTCAAATAATTGGGATAAAAACGGGTTCATATTTCCTCGTCATGTTTGTCAACAATTTATTTTTCATTTTATTTTTGGCAATTGAAAATAATTCGCGATCTATTGGATGATCAGTTATGAACCTATTCTACGCTTTGGAAATTGGCGCAATGAGAAAAATTTCACAAATATTCGTCTTTTCAACATTTTTAATATCCCAGCACCTATATCCACAGTTTTATTTTATCCTAAATGAGTTTCCCTAAACCAATACACATACTATTTTCTGCTGGCGTTAAAACGTGTTAGTAGCCGAATGTCCAGTTATATAAATAACCCACGAATCAACAGCATTTTTCATCTATGATACTGACACGTTCTGCATGAATGCTAATGAACCGAATATATTAATCTTCTCGAACATTCGATGTGCCGTATCAGTTCAGACTAAAAAAATGCCCAAGTTTTGAGACGACACAACTCCTAATTCTAATAGTGGAAAAAAAAACCGTCACTCAGGGCAAACCGTAGGTCGGGCACAAAAGCACCTCCCACCTCCATCGAAATGTTATCCGATGCGTCATCGAGCCGCAACGTAAAAAATAAAACAGGAACACCAAACCATAAGTTTTTCAGTCAGGCGAATGATTTTTAGCAGACGAAGAGAAAAAAAATAAATAAAACCGAATATTTTTTAAACCAATAATGTTTATTCTTTAAAAAAAACTTTCGAGGACGCTGTCTTTTTTTCATACAGATCGATGTCTGAGACTTGTAACTCGTGCATCGTATCTGAGAGGGATAAAGAGACCGAACTTGTACTACGGGGATGATTCAGAGGGCGAGTTTACTGGGAGAGGAAGAAAAAAAAGGACTGGAGAGGGAAAGGTCGAGAGCGAAGAAAAAATAATAATAAAAACGGCCGAACCAAGAGAGAGAGGGAGGGAGAGAGAGGAGGGAGAAAGGAGGGAGAGGAGGAGGGGTTAGTGAGGCCGACTGGAGGCTTGCTTTGTTTTGGGATGAGTCGAGGAGGCGAAAGAGGGGAGATGGAGGCGTGAGGGTATGATTATCGGAGAAAAATTATGATAGCTCGAGAGAGGAGGAAGGGGAGGCGTGGGGCGATATGGGAGAGAGGCGAGGCGCGGCGTGGCGATCCCGCCCCGAGGTCGAGATGACGGGGTCGCTGAGGGAGGGAAGCGTATAAGGCCATTACAAAAAAAAAACGAAAAAAAATTAAAACAATGAGACGGACAAAAAGCGTGCGAAAACAAAAGGGAGCTATGGCGGGCGAAGAAGGGGGAGTAAGAGAGAGAGGAGGATGAAGACGGATGAGAAAAAATCGGCAGTGGGATGACTGAGTGAGGATGCCCGTGGAAAGGGTTAAATGGAGTTTTGTTGGATGAGAGATTGATACACGAGGAAGAGGTTGGGGAGAAAAGAGATGGAGAGAGAGAGAGGGGGAGAGGGTGGGAGGAGGCACGGAGTTAGGATTGGAAAGGCGTGGGAGTGTTAGAGAGAGGGTCTGTGGATCAAAAACTTTTCCGTGGAGTGTGCCAAAAAAATTAACCCTTAAACCATGCTCGGGTCACTGAGAGGAAGCACATTGTTGACCCAGAATGTGAAAAGTAAGTTTTCTCAAAGTGAATAGATAATCTTGAATATTCTCATAAAAGTAAAGAAATACCGATGTATTTTGTTTAAATAGTTTATCTTCCTAGTCTTGTGATGCAATTTTTCTTGGATTCATCGATACCCATTGGCAATATTAAACCAACGAACAGAATAGTTTAAGGATTAATCTAACATCGAGACTAAGTCCCACTGCACTGTTTTCCGTCTTCAGCATTCATCGGGATAATTGATAATACGCATTTCCCATCAATACTACTGACGGATGCCGGTATTAGTAGTTCACATGGACAATTTCTCGCGTTGCGCCCAATTAGATACATTGAAGAAACGGTCGTTAGCATGGCTGGAAGGAATGCATCGTTTAATTACTTCAGACGGTACAAAGTAGGAGGCCGAGCATTCTTCGAATCGACGATTTAAACCGCTAATGACAGAATCGTTTTATGCCGCTCTAAGAAGAGCAAGAACGGTTTTTGCTAACTCGTTGCCATTACCTTGGTATTGGACACATTCTTAAGATTTCCGTCCAAGTTCTCCGCGTGCCAGCAACTGCTCGTGTAATTTCGTCATCGCTCTTGCGATACAGCGGAATGGTTGAAAAGGAAGGAGGGGGGGAGGATGCCGGGAAGGGAGGTGGGAGAGGAGGGGACGGTGTACAAGTGGAAGGAACATTCTGCAGCTCGATATGAGTGCAAGGGTCGCCCACTCTCTACTCCCACTCTTTTAAGTGACTCCGTTATCTCGTTGAGCGAAAGGATGCGTTTGGCGAGGGGAGGAGGAGGCACTGGAGGAGGAGGGGGTGGGGGGAAGAGGGAGGAGGAGTTGCCGTTGTTGGTTTGCGACCCCTCCGCGACCTTCCCTTAACTCTCCGTCCTAGTCTTCCTGTCTTCATTTATTTATTTGACCTTTTCTCTCTCTCTCTCAACGGTCTGCTTAACCTCGTCGACTCACCCTATCAATCCGCGTCTTTTCATTTCTTTAATATTCTCTCTGGCTACAGTGCGCGAACCGAGAGAGAGAGGGAGAGAGAGGGAGGTGGGGAAAGAAGGTTGTAACGACTGGTTATTCTCTTCCTCGACGGTCTTTTGTTGTTTAAATTTCCCGAATGTAGTCGTCGGCTGTTAGGTGGCCGGTTGCTAATTCTAAATCTGCGTCGGCGGCTGTAAATGAACGGTTCTCGCCAAGTTTCCCGCTTGATTTTCTTTCTCGTTGTCAGATCTCAATCGCGATAATGGATTGCTTAGAGAAGAGTGAATAATTTTTCGTTTTGGGGAAGTGAAGTATCTAGGCGCCTTTCCTATGAGGAATAAATTCTAATGCAAATGATATCCAAGGGTTTTCTTTTTAAATTTAATTTAATATGCCTTCCTACTTTTTGACCATGACATACCTCACTCAAGGCCGTGTAGAACACGGAAATATCGTCTTCCTGGTTAAATATGAGAGAAAAAAATGGAAAATTTTTAAATCAGAAGGTTCAATGAACCGAAAATATTTTTACAGGACAAAATCAATTTCTGGAGATTATTTTTAAACCTCTGCATTCGGTTTTGTATTTTTACGATTTTTCTTCCGTATTTGTACAGAAGTTCGCTCGACGTATGTTAATAAACCTAGGGAAATATTTTCCTCAAACGTGAAAGTTATCCAGAAAATGAGGGGCTGAATAAAGGAGTACGAAAGCAATTTTTGCTTATCAGATCCAAAATTTGATTCGGCGATTTATCATGGCGACCGTTCACCCTTCCCGTAAAAATTATGACCCTTGAGGTTCATCTGCAGGAAACCGCAATGGGTTTTACTGGAAGGTAAAAAAAAGCAACAGGAAAGAGAAGATAAGGAATTAAAAGGAGAGCAATTCTGGAGGAGAGAGAAACAGAGTGAGGGCGATATAGAGAGAAAAAAGAGTGAAGGCGAAGGGACTTAGAGATGGACATGAGGATAATAAAAACCATAAAAAAATAGATAAATGGGAGGAAAAGTATAAGGGGAGAGGTACAGCGAGCTTGTAGGAAATAAATAAAAAATAGATGATATAGAAAAATAATTGATTCATTGCAGCACTATATCGTAGAGGGAACTGGTGGAGAGGGGAATAGTTTTATTCAGGGAGAGGTCGTCGTTATCTTAACATGACGATTAGTCTTCGCCTATCATCTTGCACCGAATTCCATTTCTTCCCACGCTCTTTCCCTTCCCCTTTTTTCGGGCCCTAAACCCCCCTTCTCTCTCATCCCGCTATCTCCCTACTCTCACAGTAAGGAGAGAATATTCTCTTCATCTCTTAAGGCATGCACCTCAACCGGGATAGCCAACTTTCACAAACGATCTCCTCAAAGCGGCACGCGTACGCATTCCGGTTATTTCACTTTAAAAAAAAACAAACAAAAGAAAACGCTCGCATTAAGAGAAGCGTAGCGGAGGAGGGTTTCGAAGCCGGGCCCTTTCTCTCTCTCTCTCTCTCTCTCTCTCTCTCTCTCTCTCTCTCTCTCTCTCTCTCTCTCTCTCTCTCTCTCTCTCTCTCTCTCTCTCTCTCTCTCTCTCTCTCTCTCTCTCTCTCTCTCTCTCTCTCTCTCTCTCTCTCTCTCTCTCTCTCTCTCTCTCTCTCTCTCTCGACCTACTGAATTTATCCTCTCGCTTCCTACAGCAGTTCCCTCAAAACTGCCAAACGCGAAACGAAGAGTGGATGGTAGAGGGGGGGAGGGGTTGCCTCGCGGGAGGTGGAGGGGGAGGGGGTGGTGTTGGAGGGGGGAAGTGCGGGGTGGGGCGCGGATCCCCTCGAGGCGGTCGGCATCGGGAGGGAAGTGAGCTGCGAGGGAAATGGAAAAATGGGCGAGGGGGTGGAGACAGAATGAGAGAGAAAGAGGATGTTCGCATTGGATGGGTAGGGAAATAGGGGGTGGAAGGGCATGAAGAGTTTCATATTCCTCACTGTTTCTCCCAAACCCCTCTCCCCCGAAGGGATTTTCTCCCCTCCTTTCCTCCCGACCTCTCCTGTCCTACTCCCCCGCCTCCACTCACACCCTCGCCTCCTTAAAGGTTTCCGAGCTTCCCACCCCCACGCCTACCCGTTCACATGCTCCGCCCGCCCACTCATTCACCTACTCCGTCCCCTCCCTCCTCCTCTCTCTCTCTCTCCATGCTCCGAGCTCCCTCTGCCCCCCGGGGCCACACCGCCAATGCTCCGCTCCTTTCCTTCAAACCTCCCTCTTTTCTTCCCCCCTTCCTCCTCCTCCTCCTCCTAGGATGCGCCTTCTCTCTCTCTCTCTCTCTAGTGCCTCCCTCTCTCCTTCCTTCTCCTCCTTCCTCCCCCCACCTCCCTCCCTCTCTCCTCCTTCCTCCCCATGCCTCCGTCCTCTCGATCCACTTCCCAGTACCATTACACCCTCAGGCCAACTTCCAATTGGTTCCATGTCGGGGATATTGAGTTCAGTGTAACCATGGCAACAAGCTCAAGGGAACACTCAGTTTGTCCTGCCCTCCCATCCTCTCCGCCCACTCTCATCCCCTCTCCCTCCCTCGATCTCCCCGTACCTCTTCCTCCTCCGCCTCCCTCAGGAACACTCCCTCTCTTTTCTCTTCCTCCTCTCGCACCCTTTCTCTCTCTTAGCATGCCCTCCAACCTTTCTGTAGCTCTATTCCCCCCTCTCTCCCACCCCACTTCTCTTTCGTTCTCTCCGTCCTGAGGCCTCCTTTTACCTTACCCCCTAATTCTCAATCCCCTTACCCCCTCCTCCCCCTCCTAAACCCCTCTTACACTCGCGGCGTACGTACTACCAGTCTCCGAAAAGGATATTCGATATTCAGTACAAAGAGGAAGAGGAGCCTTAGTGTGGGTATTTTCCTGTATTTTTTCGCATTTCTTTTTTGAAACCCTTTACCCCCATACGCACACAAACACATATACAAGGAGATCTTCCTCTTTCCCTCTGTCTCTCTCTCTTCCCCATCTCCTCCAGACCGTCTATTTCTCTTCTTATATCCGTGTGTGTGTGTGTGTATATATATATATATATATATATATATATATCATCAACATCAGCATAGGTAGTCTGTCCATTGACAGATCCGTGATTATTCATGGTTAAACTTGGTTCTCCATATACTCCTATTTTTCCGCACTTTACTTCATGTCTTGAATATATATTCATACACACATACATATATATTTTAGCCTCTCGCGTTCCGGTTCTGGTTATTCTTTCCGATGCGCTTTGTTCGACGTTTCTATGCCGACCTGGAAAAAAAATTAAGGATGATTCTTCTCCTATCTTCCCACGCGCCTCTATCAAGTGCAGGCATTCGTATATACGCAATGGCGCTTAATGTTCAGGAGAATGTCCCAAAAACCATTTAAATAAAATGGCGCGCCCTAGCTTCGTCGCGCTCGTCTAAATCTACTTGACTGTGATTGTCTCTCTTTCGTCTGGCGACACGAAAAAAAGTGTGCGTGTGTGTGTATACAAAGCGCGCAGGGTGACGCGAACGAGCCCTCGCATTTTTATGCATAGCTATGCGTCCCTAAGCACCTGTGTATTTATTCCTGTCTGGTCTTTTGTACCTCGTTATTCTTTGCTGTTACTTTCGTTACCTCTCTCTCTCTCTCTCTTTCGACGGCTTCCTGATCTGCATCTCCTCTAAATTTCTGTCCCTCGCATTTATCTCTCTCCGTCCACGCTATATTTCTTTGATCTCTCGTTTCCAATTCTTTTTTGCCTTCCATCTTTCACGGCCACCCAAAATTTCTCCGTCCCTTTTCCCACTTCTCTGTACACACGTAACGTTCGTCGTTTCTTCGTGTTATTCTCTTTTCGCCGCTTCCGTTACATTGGACGAATTTGTTCCCCTCTCTCTCTCTCCTTTACTGTCTATCCCAAAAAAAATGCAACCCTCGGTTATGCAGAAAAGCCGATGCAAAAACCGCCGTGCAGAAAAAAGAAAGAAAGAGCAGCCTAACCGTGCGGGGAGTCCCAGAGGGGAGAGAGGGGGGGGGGGAAGAGATGAAAAGAGAGAGGAAAAAGGATGATTATGAGATGCTTGGGTAGGACAGAAACACTAAGGAAATTATGGAGGTATGGAAGATGGAACTCGGCTACAACAATAGTATATTTAGCGAAATGAGGATCATAAAGAAAATTTTAATGCTCTTTCTATTGGCGAGCAAGAATTTAACGTAAAAATTCCACGGATATGAAGTCGGATATTTTTGTACCGATTTGGGCCTCCGAAACTCGAAAAAAAATTACTAAACGAAAGGAGAATTGAATGGATAGATGTATGTATTTCTCTGGATCCAATTCTGGTTATGATGATCTATTACAATCCGTTGATATAATTACACGTAAAATTATAATTTAAAAAATATTGCTAAAGAAGTAACGAACCGTCTATCTGGAGTTTACACAGCATTCCATGGTACATAATTTCCTATATGAAAAAGTATCGTAAATATTTATAATGTGTTGCATTAAGAAAATATTCAAAATTGCAACGCCCGCTTTCTGGATTTAACCGTTAGAGTACTCTTCGAGTTATCGTTACAACCGATTTGGAATTCATTTATACAATTATCGATCGTTGGGTTGTGGCATTTACGAGAGGAACAGAAAAAGGTCGTTTGCGAGAAGGAATGAACACAAGGCGGTGGTGGTTTTTATTAGTGGCGTGGGTGGAGCGTAAGGAGATTATTTATTTTATGCGCGCATCACAGTCGAGGTGGTATCTCCTTCCCTCTCTCTTCCCTTTTGAATCTTGGCCTCCGATTTTAGCCAAAGTAAACGGTACAATCGGAGGAGCCGTCTCCTCCAGAGAAGGACGCCAAGTTGGCAGAATCACGAGTCACGATCGGAAAGGATGCACGCCCCCGACCTCGATTAAGCCCGCTTCAATTTTCCTCTCCCTTAAAATCCATTACCTCCTCTCTGGCTTAACTTTCCCATCGATATTCGACTCATTTCGTTTATTTTTAGGATTTACAGCGAAAAAGGCGTCTCTATTTCGATTGTTTTCGACATGACATAAACTTTTCTTCTCATCCATTATGTTCTTCTCCTTCTTATTGTTAGATAGAGCGCTATTTTGACGACTTATTCCGTCTCTTGCGAGTTATTAAAATGTCTGTCTTTTAAACTGCGTCTGTTCACATAATTTAAAATTCTCTGGTTATTCGTTTCGAAATGACTCCAATATGCGATTATTTATTGGATATTCATAATACTAATTGTAATTTTGTAAAATACCTCAGTATGTCATCGGGAGTTTTTTCCTGTCCGATTTCAATCAAAAATCGATTGAGAAATAATTTGAACTCAAATTACTACCTGTTGTTTTTATTACATTTCTGCTTTAATTTTATTATTTTAATAGACCATTATTTATTTAGTGCTTGCAGCCGCATATATATATATATATATAATTTCGTTCTATTTTTCTTCAACTTTTTCTTATCTCTTTCTCCCTCTTATCTTGCCTCCTGCGCGCACGTCGAGTCAGTTGCTTATCCAATTAGTACCTTAAAGTTATCCGATAAATTTTTTTACGATTGTGTCGCATTCGAATTCAACTATCGAATTCCTCGAATTCCACGCGAAGGGGAATCCATTCCTTATATATAATTCAAGATCTTCGGCAACCGTTACACAATTTATCGACATATGTTTTCCCCCGCACGCCTTCAAATTCCCTCCATCCCTTTGGGCCGAGTTTTGTTCATCCGATTGCAAACCTTCCACTCTTCTCTCTCTTTTTCCTTCGACCTCAGCCGTCCCTTTTATTCTTTTCGTCGATTTGTAATAAAAACCTCCAGTGCTGTTTATGTTATAACTTTGTTTTATTATGTACTATTTCTATAATCAAAATATCTTTTCTATCCCTCGATGGGCTTTAAGGTTCAGCAAACACGATCTGCCCCTTGCAAGGGGCTTTCTTCTCATGTTCTCGTAAGCATCTCCCTACTTTAAATAAATCCGATATTCCTTTTCTCTTCCTGTCTATTTGCTTAGCCTCCTGTATTCCATAACTACTTTCGAAATTCCGTTGCCTCTAAAAAATGTGAACATCCATTTCATCTGTCAATTTCATCTGGTCAATCTAATTAAGATATTCTCTCCACATGTTATTTTTATAACGGCCTAATTTGTTTTCCTTTACGCCCAAGTAATTTTCTCCATCCTATTGGTGATTTATATTCCTTCTTATATTTTTTCTAGCATCTACATTTTCGCCCTTTGTCTCGTACTTTTGGGGTTTGATGTAGCACTGAGCACTTTATACAACAGTGTTATTCCATTCTTCCTAATGTCTTAAGATTTTCTCTCCAAATTATACGTTATGCATGGTATTATATATACAAATTTTCTATTAATTATTAATAATATGTATAATTTAAACACCAGGTGAATGGGAAATTATTTTACGGAAATGGCAGAAACCATAAATTAAAAAATTATTTTCGATAACATCACGAAGAAAAATTGATTTAGTTAGCGCAAAAAATGAGAGGATGGTAAATCATCGACCCTTTCCGTACAATAAAATGTTTCCACGAATATAATTACTTCGCGGTAAATTCAATTAAATTAAATTCCGGAGGATTCCAGGCGAAGCGAATGATTAACAAAAACAACACTCGACACAGATATTTCCACGCGATTCGGTCTTTTTGTATCAGTCCGATGCCACGGCGCATTCCTTTTACACCAGTTCCTCCTATCTTACATTCGTTCTTCCATTTTCATTCCTTTTCCTTGCCGTCTCTCGAATCACCACCAGTCGCTCTCCGCTTTTCTTTTTTTTCTGCAGCGGCATGGTGGGAGAGAGGGGGAAGAGTAGGGGGAGAAGTAAGGGGCGGGGAAGTATAGGAGATTTCCCTTGCCAAGGCGCGCGCGCGCGCCAGTGTGTGACAAAAAGACACAAAGAGGAAGGCAAAGTTCACCGATGCCAGATGACGCGATTGCATTGTTGACTCGCGGGCTGGATCTCTCTCTCTTTCTCTATCTATCCATCTTTCGCGACTCCCTATCCTGGAGGTGCGCGGAGAAGGGAGAGGATGAGGAAGGAGGGAAGGGAGGAGAGGGGAGCGTTTGAGGCGAAGAGGTAGGATAAGAAAGGGTCTTGGTGGATGGAGGAGATATCAGGAAATCGCTTGGAGAGAGAGGGAAATCGAAAGAGAGAAAAAGAGAGCGACATTTGCCGATGGAGGAGGAAGGGTAAGTACGGTTCCGTCCTTCTCTCTTTCTTCGATTCCTCCCACGCTCTATCTCCCGCTACCCGACGTCGTTTTTTAACATCTCTTCGTTTCTCTTATACGTCTCCTTTACCCTTAACCCATTCCCAATCTACTTTCGACCGAGAAGGAACACACACTCACACAGTTGCGCTCAAACACAATACCGCCTTTGGTGTATTTTCGAGGTATGGCAATCAAAAGCTAGGGTCGTGGTCCCTTCCGTAGAGAAAGCTTTCCTTTAATCATCCACCTATGTAAGGTAACCGGGATGCTTAAGGGGTTTGAGGGGTGGGGGAGAGGTGTATAGGGTGAAAGGGGAGAAGGAGGTGGAGATGGAAAGAGGAGTTGGAGGGGGATGAAGGAGGGGGTTGGAAGGGAATCTTCCCCTGACTGGGGCTTAGTTCGGGTCCTGTTATAAGTCATTTGGAGCGAGTATCTCTTAGAGCAGGGGTAGGAAAACTACGGCCCGCGGGCCACATCAGCCCCGCGAGAGCATTTTATGCGGCCCGCGATGCCTTTATAAAAGAAAACCATGAAATGTGAAACAGTAAATTTCACATTTGGTACTTAAAATAATGGCCGAAAAACCTTATATAGCGAAGCTATTGTACCAAAATTAGTTAATAGTTGATTTTCACTAATAGGGCCCTTCGCATTCTCTCAAATAACTTTCTATGTGAGACCTAATGTGGCTCGCCTAACAACCCAGAACTGTTAATGTGGCCCGCCTCGTAAAAAGTTTGCCCTCCCCTGTCTTAGAGGGAGTCAATTTGGAAAAGAAAGCGAAACGATTAATATGAGATCGAGGATGAGACCTGGTCGAGTAGACAAGTGGTTGACTTTTAAGAAAAGGTCGTAATGGTCAGATTTCTTTTATCTCTCTCTCTCTCTCTTTTGGTCGAATACAGTATTTCGGAACTTCGTACTGGGAGAGGGTATTATTCGAATTTTTTTAGCAATCATAAATGCCATTTTTATAAAAAGTCTCTGTTTAATCAATATAGATTTATAATCTCTTAAATAAATTTTTCATTCCATTTTCTAACTCTTCACCGAGATATAACTTTTAGGATTTTGTGGTGTTAATTTTAATTCCTCTCATTCGACACGAGTTTCCTTTTTCAATTCCAATTCGAGAATTTGTATTTATTATTCACGGCGACTTTATTTTTAGCGAAGTTCATGCAAGGAGGAAACATTTTCAGTTAAAGATATCGTATTTGTGGCGTTCACGTATACGAGCCGAGTTATAGAATGCATGCGGATTCATATCTCCAACTGATATTACTCTCTGATAAAAGTTAAAGTGAATCAGAAAATGTTTTTCTGATTTAATACCACAATTATTTGCATTACTGTCAGGTATAGCTTAAGAAAATGAAAATGCTTTTATTACTAGAATTTGAGGCATGGTTTATTTCAACGGCACATTTCTAAGTGCGTTATACGTTTGTCGAATGTCTATTTCAAATCACGACTGCTATTCATTCTTTGGTTTGCCAAGTTAATCAGCGGAGGTGACCTCATTTTTATTGTCAAAAACCTTCCGATAAAGCCCCATTCTCGAATGGAACATCACCAAAGATAAGAACTGCAACAGGAATTCTCTCTCGTTTTGATCGTCGTCTTTTATTTGTTGGCATCCGTTTCGTATATATATATATATATATATATATAAAGCGGCGTTCTCGTCCCGAGATGCCGCGCGTCTTTCTCCCACACCGTAATCGCCCCCATACGTTTTATCGCTACTCGTTCTAATACCCTCCCCCCACGATCCCCGCGAATACCAGAAACTTCCATTAGCGAGATCGCAATTCACATACGGAATTACAGAGCGATTTGTTCCGGAGGAAGGAGATACTTGGTCAAGATTTAAAATAAAAAAAAGGAAAAGCAAACGAGGGAAATAAAACAGAAAGATGGCGGCTTTGCGATATGTTACCGGGGAAAAATTTTCTCCTATTTCCCTCTTTCTCGATGGACAGATCTTCCTGAAACTGTCCGTCTGGCGCCCTCTTTCCTATTTATCGCGCACACATGTACAAACGCACCGGTCGTTTATTTTCTTCCCGGTCAGAATAGTTATCGAGATACTTTTTATTCGCGAGATAGGAATGGGAAGAGGATATGTCCCTCTCCTTCCTTCCGTGGCATATTCGATGCGTCTTATCAGATTTATTATTTTTATTTTTTAAATCTTAATTATAATATCATCGTTATTTTTTAATTAGTATGATTATTATTTCCTCTAATTAGTATTGTTATTTTTATATTATTATATTTTATTATCAGAATTATTATTTTTTGTGGCGTCATTAACGAGAGTTCTGCAATCTTTACCTTTACACACACACACTCTCTCTCTCTTTCTCCCTCCGTTTGTGAGTTTTAGTAGAAAAGGTGGCAAACGTAGGAGGTGGAGGAATGGGAGAGAGAGAGAGAGGGAGGATGTCGGTGGAGCGTGAAGAGCGCAATACCTTATCTCTAGGAATGCATCGTACCCCTTACGTATCCCTTTCCCAACCGTCCAGCTCCCGCCACACAGCTCTCTCTCTCTCCCTATCTTCCCCCTTCCCTCTTTTGTACCTCTCTCTCTCCTCCGATTCGTAGCCGAGAGGTGAGTGATGCCGGTTGCCGGAGAGACCAATTTGCCACCGTCAGCGTCTCTTTCCTTATCGATGAAATTGCACCGCAGCTTACCTACTATTCCGCTCAAAGAGTGTTTGTTCGCGTGCGGGCGTCAAATCTCTCCCTACCCTTCGGATATCGACCGAAAAATGCTTGGCGGATGGAGAGGAGGAAGTGACTTAGCATCCACCTGACGGAAAAATGAATTAATCGAGTTTACTCTTCAAAAACGTTTTTCATTTTGCAAATCATATGGTTTTTTTTATTTTGGGTTTAGATTGTTCGTCCGAACGCGCGTACGTCACCGATCAGTAGGCTCGCGTGATGTATGACTACCTGATTGTATGTTTATATTTTTTTCTATCCCCTGAAGAGACGTGATTACTGTGGCGTTTTGTATCTGTCAGATGTTAGATGGAGCGATAAGACTTTTTCCATGGTTTAACTCCGTTTCTGAATTTATGCGTCGGCTCGTCTTGTGAGGGATATCTGTTTGCCCGAGAAGTTGGAAGCGGAGAGAGGGAATAAATGCCTACGTATCCGCAATCTCGTAATCTCAAGAGGTTTCATACGCAATCCCACGAATGTCGTTTTTTAAATAAATAAATATATATAGGTGTGTGTATATATATATATATATATATAAATTTTTTCTTAAGACCTCGTTGGCAATCTCGTGAGAAGACGCTTAAAAACGTCTGGTGCGATTAATTATTCCAATTGGCGTATGATGTTAACGAGACGTTGAAGAAATGCGCTGAACCGGGTCCAAACACGTACTTCGTTCAAACGCGTACTTCGGATCAAATAAATCGATTCGCGTGCTTTTACAGTTTCAGATAACACGGCAGATTCACTCAGATACGGCTGTTAGCGCTGAGTGAATCGTTTGGAAGAACTGTGCGAAATTATGCGAAATTTGTGCAAAATAGTTTGAGTTTCCCTTAATTGTCTTGCTTACTGTTTAAATATAATAAATTTCAGTTATCCGTTGGGACCATGTTGAAGTTGCGTTGGTTTGGCAAATACGCTATTTTTGTGCTCAGTAAGACGTACTGAACATAAATCTCGTTTCACATTAGTTTATTCACTGTGATTAATTATCTGATCTGAAATAATTTTATCATGCATAATTTTTTATAAACTGTATAACCTTATTATTTAAACCTAAAACTATTCTAATATGTCCTTAATCCGGATTTGTAAGCAGTGATATTTATTTTTACTTTGATTATTGCATCCATGAAATTGAGGCTGTTATCCCGCAGAATTAACACATTTAAGATACGTTTAGAAAAACGCAAGTCCATGCGAAACTTTTTAATAAGATATGATCGATTATAAATTTAATCACTTGCGTGTATCTAATTGCCTTATCACATAGATGGAAATCAATATGTATGTTCACTATTTCATTTGAAATTTAATCAAAAGGAAATCATCCATACCTATGCTTGTCATTCTTATTGCGTGAATAAAAGAACTTACGGTTTCATTCTGTACTTCCGACCTTTCCGCACTTACTTAAATTGCGGATTAAAATGAAGACCTAGAAACATGAAATTCATCAGTTTAATGATGTCATTTATTAAATTGTGCTTTTAGTCCACTCATATTTTAAAAGGAAAGGAAATTCATCAGTTTAATGATGTCATTTATTAAATTGTGCATTTAGCCCACTTATATTTTAAAAGGAAAGTTCTACTTGTTTCATTGTTTTATTGTCACGAAGAATGATATATGGCAATTATGTAATTTAGAACATGCCACGGGCTATTACACGAACAATAATAACCCAAGAGGCTTATTCGCCAGAAAACACATACTCCTATTACACGAAATTAGGTTTCCGCATCTTCTGTTTGACTAATTCTACATTTACGCTCCGAGAAAATTTGCTATTGAAGATTCACAAAGAAATGGCAAAATGTATAAAGAACTGATGCTGCGAATAATTAGATTCCCAATTGGTCATAAATGTACCACTATGACTTTTTTAGTTGAATTAATGCCGAAATTTGAAATTTCCTTCGCCAATTTGTTTTAGGACCAATTATTTGCTAGTGCTGAATTACAGACACATTTCTTTCTCTTCACGTACAATTAGACCGAACATTAGAAAAGACCAATTTTCATTAGTACGTATATCAATAACTCCTTTCCAATAACGCTAAAAATGGCGTCCAGTTATTACCATTCATTTAGGACTAAAATTTTTCCTTTTATTAACTCATATATGATAAATCTTCGTTTATTGACAATTCTCTTTTCTTTGTCTAATTGCTGAATATTTTCACTTCTCTTTCCTCTGTTTCCTTCAAGTTTTCCATATAACGCGTTTATTCTATTCCCAGGAAATAAGCGATCCTGTTCAAATTCCTTTTTAATAATTTTACTATCATTCATTCTCTCACTGCCATTTTTAATACTGCTCCCTGTTTCCGTTTATTTTGTTCTTTGTTATTCATGTCCAACATTTTTATACTATCATCATAAAAAAAATTAGGTTTCCTTAATTTTGATTAAACAACAATAAATCAGAATCAGTTACAATTTCCGCAATTGATCGGTAATCGAACCCGGATATTCAAATTTCCTAGAAGACGCTTCAACAGACTAAGGTATCAATCAAGTGTGACAATCCAATGTTGAACTAACTTTCTCTAAATTGATATCGAAGAAATTCAAATAAATTAGTTTAGAAGTAATTTTTATTATAATTTAACGATGAAACTGGTTATGTTACTGTAAAAATGTACTTCCTATTAATTTCCGGAAAGTTTGGATTTAGTGTTTCGGGAAATGTTGGCAGAAATTTTATTTTCATGATTTCTATGATCAATTTATGAAATGTAATAAATATAAGATTGTCCTAAATATTTTGAAAGTAATAAATACCTGTCGCTTCATTAGATTGCTCAATAGCTTTGAAAATGTGAAGGTAAATGTAAATCAAGATTATTTTTCTCGGCGTCATGCTCGTTGCCAATTTATCACAATCATCAATGCCGGAAGATTTTGAGACCTCTGAAATGTGACTTCAATTCTATTTAAAAATGCATCGGACAGGAACGCGAGAGTTGATTCCTTGCCCTCCCTCTGTTTAATAAATTTTATTGGATGCAAAATTGTGTATTTAAACATTCAGTGCAATAAATAAAACCGGATTGGTTATTATCCGTATGTTGGAAATGATATTCTGCCACTAAAATTGTTGAGTAGACTTGAAAAGTTTTACTCTACATCACTTTCTAAGGTATCATAATAATGAACTTCATTAATTTTTTAAAATTCTATAATTAAGGAAAATATTTAGTCTATAGTAGGTTAATTTCAGTCATTTAATGAGTCGAGGGAAGTTTAATCAACGAAATTATCTTCATACCATTTTTCTTAATAATTCCATCGTGATTTTTCATATTTTAATTGCAGTGTATAATTTTTGGCGAAGGTCTAGCGATTTTTTCATAATATAAAATGGCATAATTGCTATAAATGATCGCTATATATTCAAGAAATAAATAAAGAGATTTATTGTCAGACTAGATATACTTGAGATATTCTCTTTTCTGCATAAAATATCAAAGTTTCTCTCTTATTTATCACTGTAATTTCGACATTTTCCGTTAAAAGTTATCATTTGCACCTGCTACATTTTGCAGAGCTTCTCCATTCAGCACACAATTGCTTGAAATCCTACAAATAAGCTCCTAAATACAAAGATTCTATTTTTACATATCATAATTAAGCATACAATGGGAATAAATCACACCAATTGGTTTAAACCCGTAAAAATACTTGATAAAAATGATCCGAGCAAATATTTTCACCAATATTCTGCGAATTTATCCCTTTTTCTTAGAAAAAGCACGTTGAAATTTTAATCCAAATATCGATTTTAAATCAACCTGGAGTCAATAAAATGTCAAGTCTTAGACAGTCGACTGAATGATCGATTGCTCGGTTTAAACTTAAAAAATTTCGTTAAAGAATTTACGTAGAAAGTGCCGGTTAATCTTGAGACGAGGGCATTAGGGACGTGGATAATTTACGTCCCAACTCTTTACATCCGAAAGAAAACCAACAGGCACCCGAGGTAACTTTAGAAACAAGCGGCGATCTTTCACAAAGGGCTAGCGCAAAATCTACCTCTCCCTCCCTCAAGCTGACTCTTACAGCTCGCGGTAACTCCTCCCACGGACAATCAATTACCATCTGCCGGTCGCTATCCCTCGATCGAATGAGAGACGCATTCACTTACCCTTTGCCCTACTTCTCCTTCCGCCCGCCTCCTATTCGATGGCCACTCCTCCTTCCCTCTCCTCTAGCCTCTCTCTCTCCCTCTCTCTCTCCCTTCCTTCTCTACAAACATCCCGTCTCCCTCGTTTATACACAATCGCTCTTTTTCCCCTCCATCACCTCTATCCACCTCTCTCTCTCTCAGCCTTACCCATGTTTCCATCTTCGCAGACTCATTCCTTCCTACCCTCCTAAACCCCTCCCCTTCTATCCCACCCCTCCCCCATCCCTATCTCTCCCCCCCCCCTCCCCCTCTCTCTTTTGCAGGCGGATCAGATGTAAACACCCATCCGTTTGCCTCACATACTTCCCTCGATATATCTTCCGCGGTCCACTGAGTCTTTTGAATGACCGTTTCGCATTCCGACGGCGCTCAGTTCTGCGCGTTGGAGAAGAGGAGGAGGGGTAGTGAGTGGGGTGTCGGAGGCGGCGTTCGCTGGAAAAGGAGGCGAGAGATGGAGGGATGGTGAGGGAGATAAGGGGGGAGAAGAAGAGTGAGGGAAGATGAGAACTCGATGTGTAGCGCGCCCTCTGATTTGTGGCCTTGCACTCTGACCATATATCGTTGGTCCAGTTATTATTTTAGGGGCACGAGTCCGATCTGATCGGTGGAGAGCGGGAGGAATTCTGGAATAGTAACATCGTACGTGGCGCCGTGAAGGTTATGCCACCACCAATACACGCAAGATGTTCTTTTACGGGATGACGATAAAAAAATTAACATTTTACAAGGTTTGGTGCTGATAATTTGGGAAAGCTTGTTGTAGATTATTCGAGGCATATTTATGGTAAGCTTTTCTTTTAAGAATGTCAAAATGCTATTCGGAATTAGCGATTGGTTTCCTACAGCTTCTCTTTTCTCTTCGATATGAAACTACATTAAAACAGAAGATTAATATTTATCTTGAAAATTTTCCCTCATTTATTCACATAAATCCCTTCAATTGCGTAAATTTGAGTTTTGAAATATTTTTCGATGAAAATTTGCGAAATTAGTTATATCTATCGCTAAAACAATTATTAAACACTTTTTATCGGTGTAAATTTTTGCCAAAAATGCATGTGTATAACTCGTGTTGATAGATGTTTAATGGGAATTGTAAATTTAAAGCTAGTTTTTTTATTTTTAGCCGATGTTCTTAAGTAAAACTGAACTTTTTCTGCTTCAAATAACTTCTCCGAAACTTTCAACGCAATATTTTAAAAAAGTACGTATTGAGTCTATAAAGTTAACTATGAATATAAAAACTATTCCAACTTTTAAAAAAATTACGTATAATCCGAATCGAAGTGTCATATTTTCAACAGTTGTTTCCCGCAATCCTGGTGGTTCATGATAAATGGCCGACTTTTCACGCAAAATTCAATTCGTTTTGATGGAACAAAATATCACAACTTCTTTCTCGCCTTTAAGGTTGGCAAATATCCATCGCCGCTCCTCCATTTTTCGCCTCCCTATAGGTATTCTTTCCTCTCGATCTTTCGGGTCGCAAGCGGTTCACTTTGCACGATCTCTCTCAATCATTGGCCTCATCCCACGACACTTCCGCGCCGATGATCTCACATAAGACGCCATCCAGTTAGCTTGATTGAATGGCACTGTCAAGCCGCGGGGGCCTTTTCGTTAAGAGTCGGGAGTTGTTTGACCCAGGTGACTTTATCATCCATTTTTTTTTAAAAAGCCGTCCCAGCTCCGTCTCTCTCTCTCTGCTAGTCTCCCTCTTCCTCCTCACCTCTCTTTCTCTCTCTCTCTGCCTCAGTCTCTCCCCCGCTCTTTATCTCTTCCCTCGAATATTATCCGCCTCCTTCCTCGTCTAATCTTGCGAGAGTTTTGCTCTCTAATGCTCCTTTTGAAAGCCTTTCCTTGCTCTAGCTCCAATTTATATCGCGGGGGCCTTTTAAGAACCCGTTGCTCTCTCGCTTTCTTTTTTTTTTCCTGTCGTGGAATTTTCGGAAGGAGGAACATAAAGTTTTCGAAGAAGGGTATATTAGTCATATATAGGAGACGGCGACTTCCTGGAGAGTGGAAGTTTTTTTTCCGCACACTTGACGGGGAACTGAAGAAATCTCGAGTCGATCGAATAGGCATTTATGATGATTACCATCCAGCGAACTTACAGAAGTTGTTTTATATCCGAATGTATCAGCTCGAACACTTTTTAGCTTGTTTCGAGGTGAAGTTTGGGTAATATTCACCAAAGGGGAACTTTTCAGCGAGTCACCTGGCAAGAGAAAGACAAGTTGGAGATAATAATAAGTAAAGTTTGGACGAAGGTTTAAATTGTTAGTTTTGGGACTTACTCTCTCAGAACATAAAAAATTTCCCTCGAAAAATCGCGTCTTCGTAAAAAAAAAGGTTTCCAAAATGTCAACGTTTTCCAAATTCTACCGTTTGGCGTTGTATCCGCCTCTCATTTCAGACATTCCAATTTAGATTTAAGCTTAAGTATCTCGTTTAACGGCGATTGAAACTGAAACTGATTATGTAGGAAATTGCGCAGGGGAAACCTTTGGCCGAACTAAGTTATTCTTCCATTTATACTCTCACCCTTCTCTTTCACTGTTTTCCCGCGTTTGATGATAGATTGCGTTCATTTGATTACGTAGGTAATCAAGCTTCGGTTGACACTATGTTTGGTTTGCGTTGGATAATTTTTCCCTTCTTTTTAAAAATTTCTTCTCGAATTACTCTCTGCCTAATGATTGTTTTGCCCACCTTTCCAATTAATGAAAAAGTGGACATATAAAAATCAAATTATATATTGAGAACATTTCAGTCATAGTAAAGTAATTATAAATTTTCACCCAGTCAAAACAAGAACGTATGTTTGAATGTCTCTAAAAACGGTCATTAGTGATTAAAAGCTTCCGTATAATAATGGATTTCATTAAATATGAAAGTTAACCTTCCATTCCCTAAATCAGACTAGTATGATATTTATAAGTATTCTCCAAAGCAACGAAGCACACCCTCATTTTCATGACTGAATGTTACAAAAGCCTCGATTTATTGAGCCAAAGTTTAATTAATTTATTTTTATTTAGGTTTGACGCGGGTTTCGTTTTTAATTAATTGGAAAGGTGGAATTTTGAATGAAAATCAGTAGTGCTTAAAGTATGTCAAGCAACATGAATTTTTTGCTTGTGATATAGCAATCGGAGATCACTGAGCCGAAAATTATAACAGAAACCGGTTATACATACAAGATTAATTCAATTAAAATATCAAATGAATTGGCTATTAAAGATATATATATATATATATATATATATATATATATATATATATATATATATATATCATCATCATCATAGGTAGTCTGTCCGTTGACAGGTCCGTGATTATTCTAGGTTAAACTTGGTTCTCCATATACTCCTATTTTCCGCAGTTTTCTTCATGTCTTGATAGCTCTCTTTCCCTTTCAAGTCGTCTACTAGCTGAAACCTTTTCCTACTTCTTTCTCTTTTTCCATCCAGTTTTCCTTCTAGCACTTCTTTAATCATGCTCTCTCTCCAGTTCGCCTTCCTCTTTCTGATAGTCTGTATAATCGTTCGCTTCTCTCCTATTCTTCGTAGTACTTCCTCATTTTTCACCCTATCTGTCCATTTTATCTTCAGCATTCTTCTCCATGTCCACATTTCGAAGCTTTCCAAGTATTTAATATCATTTTTCCTTAGCGTCCATGTTTCTGCCCCATACAAACCTGTACTCCATACATAGCATTTTATCAACCTCTTGCGGATTTCCTGCTTTATATTCTCCGTTAGTAGGAAGTTCTTTCTTCTGAAAGCGGCTTTTGCTTTTGTTATTCTAGTCCGGATTTCATCTGTACATTTTGCTTCTCTCGTTATGATTCCAAGGTATTTATAGTCTGAAACTTATTCTAATGGCTTTCCTCCAATACTTATGTTCAAATTTTCTTCTTCTTTACTTGATATTCGCATAACATTGGATTTTTCTGTATTAATTTCCATACCGTATTTTCTACCTGTTATCACTAGTCTATTTATCATTTTCTGGAGTTCCTTTTCCTTTCTTGTTAGAAGTACTTGATCATCCGCGTATTTCAGTGTTCTTATAATCCTTCCTCCGATTTTGAAATCTCCCGTGCCTTCTAACGCTTCCTGCATTAGTCTCTTTCCATATATATTGAATAGAATCGGCGATAGACAGCAGCCCAGTCTTACTCCTCTACCGATATGTACTCCGCTGGTGTCCGTATTCTCCAACCTGACCTTTACAACTTGATTCACATGGAGATTCCTGATCAGTCTCCTGTCTTTCCAGTCTACACCTATATCCTTTAATATCCTCATCAGCAGTACCTAATTTACTCTATCAAAGGCCTTCGCCAGTCGACGAAACATATGCAGCAATCTTGGCTGTACTCTATTGCCCTTTCTGATTCTCACTACACCGATAGCATCTCTGGTTCCACGTCCTTTTCTGAAGCCGAATTGATCTTCTCCTAGCATTTCTTCGGCCTTTTTCTCTAGTCTTTTATTAAGAATCCTCGTGATGATATATGTAAAATAGACATGATATTATTATTTATATGAAAATTGTATAAACGATGCTGAATAATACTTTTCATACTCGTAAATCGCGTTAATTAAGAACTATCTTTATACTCCTGCTCGCAAAATCATCGACATCGACAAACAGAAGAAGGGAGCATATATTCTCCCTATCAACTTCTGAATTAATACATTTTGAACATTCATTTAAACGTGCCTTATTGCCCTTCGAGACCTAATACTTGTTGAAATGAAGTAGGTGTGAATTTTCTATTCAAAACAGACCGACATAAAATTCATCTAACCTTGTAAACGATAAATTAATAGTGAAGTGTTCTCGGGTTTTACATCGTTATACTTCCGTAATACTTCCCCTTTCCGAAACATTCTAATCGATCTTTCGACCTCATCCACTTAACGATAGCTCGACTTCCTAGGTTGCACACACATTTCTCCTTAAAAAAAAAAACTCGCCACTCGAGTTACTAATTGTCACCCTCGTCTCGTAACATTCGGCGGGTAAAAAAAAAAGTAGAAGTACGAGGACACGCGCGGGGCGCATAAAGAGGACGGAAAGGAACGGGTATAACGTAATAACTCCAGGTGCCTCCGCACTTGCCATGCTACACTTGCCGCGCTACACCTGCCGTAATTACCAACAATTCCTTCTTTCCGAACCCTTCCGTTAACGCCGAACAAAAGCTCGGACGAGCGACATTGGCCGTCGACTATCGGAAACGAGAGAAAGAAAGAGATGACTCCCGATATAGGGGTCGACGGGTTTGTGAGAAGGAGAGAGAGAGAGAGAAGGGGAAGGACGTGGAAAGGGATTGTTCGACGCGTGTGTGTTTGCGTTTGTGTGTGTGTGTGTGTGCGCGAACATGTAGTGGAGTGTGTGTCGGCGGTGCGCGATTCTCTCTCGAACCGACCAGTGTTGGACGAGATGGATACGCGAAAAACACAATGGGCAGCTATGGAGCGAATGGAGGAGGGGGAGAGAGAGTACGCTGTAGTGGAAGAGGGAAGGAAGCGGTATTTTAGAGTCACGACACATATTGAAATATTAGAGGCCTCGGGGACCGAAGAGAGGAGGGGGAGTGTCGATGGAGGAGAAGGAATGGAGACTGGATAGGCGTCCAAGGGGGTTGGTTGCTGGGGCCGCGAGAATGTGTGAGCGCTCTGCTCAATCCGGCCGGCTGCCCTTAACGTTACGGCGCCGAGAGTACGTTCTCGCCCCTGTCGTGCGTGTGAACGTGTGTGTGCGTGCGCGCGCGATATAGGGTCCTTTTTGGTGGCGCATCGCTAGCTTAAATTTCAAAAGGAAAAAAATATATGCGACGCTAAACCGAAAGGGGCGATTTTTTTTCCTCTTCCGGTGATGAACTGCGACCATTTGGCAGGTGTCTTTTAACGGTTTTTCGACCTCTGTTTTTCATTTTTAATAGGGGTTGTGGTCGGTTTATTAATGTGGCTCGCCTTTAGTATATTACGCTCCTCTGCTTCCGTATCGTTAACTCTTATCTCTCTCACCTTTTTTTTATTTTCCGAACTCGTCGATCTTTTCCGATCACGTGCTAAGGTTGTCCTGCTTGTTCTGAGCCCGGGACACGATTCAGTCGCTTCGTTGGCCGTATAAAAATAACTCGCTGTAATAAGTTGCGGCAAGTCGCCTTTGTAATATGAGTGTGCGAAGGCATACATCTTCCCGTCGATGGAAGAGAGAAAAAAAACAAAACAAATCACGTATGCAATGCTATCATCGCTTTTTGAATTGGATAGGAACGTTTTCCGATTAAATCATAATTAGTTATTGAATTCGGAGGATATGAATGTTATATCAAACAGTAATGTCACGAATATATCATAATATAAATCTGCATAGTTTCATGGGATAATACAACATACTCGGTAGAGGATTTCGTATGAATGATTATTTTTCTTTCCCATCAATAATTCTGTAAGAGAGACAAAATGCTATTACAATAGTAAATACTGACATTAATTTGTAATAAATTTTGCAAAATGAGCATTATCATAAAACAAAACGTGTAGACTAAAAAATTATATATATATTTCGATGTAATATTTTAATTATTTTTTGCTTATGAATTGGCAGAATTTTTCATTACTCTAGGTTTATTAGCTTAACAATTTTTTATGATTTCTATGCACCAAAAATATTTCAAAAACATGGTTACATTATAGCTCCGGTGCGTGTTTAATTCGTAATTATATATTTTTAATTAAATTTTACATTTATTTGAGTATAGTAAATTATTATTTGTTTAAAAAACTGAAATTTAACGGCACACGTAACTTTGTATCTCTCTAGGAAATAACAGATAATGAAAGACTTTGAAATAAATGAAAAATATATGTGGTATTTTAAGCATTTTATTTGTAATTACAGATTTGGCACACCTTGGTACTCTAATAATATTTTTATTTATAAAATCCATAATGTGCTAATCAACAATTTAAAGACACACAGATACACAAATGAGACCTGTGGAATATCACTTTGAGTAGTAATAAAATTTCAGTCTGTTTTCGCAGAGTATCAGCCATTACAGTTCTCTGCCATGTACCAATCAATCACTTTACATCTACAGTAATTTGCAACCTGTTTTATAGGCGATCATTTGGAGATTCTGCAAAGGATAAGATAAATTCAAATGGAAGTCCGTTTCGTATGTTCGTTCACTTTAAAGAGAATATCGCAGCGGAATATTATCATATCTCTGCAGAAGACGAATCATGTTACTGATCGATTCTCCTTCGCATTTTAAAAACGTTTATAAAGGTCATCCTCGCCATATTTCATTATTTATAGTCGCTCTTATAATTTAATCCGTTCCATTTCACTTCTGCTATTCGGACAAAAAATATTAAGGAATGTATAACAACTCTCGTTGGAAGTGAGAGAGAAGAGAAAAATGAGATTTCATTTTTAAATATTTTTTTAAGCGTTGAGATTTTTCCATGGAATTTTGCTGTCACACTCGTTTAAAAGAACTCTGGATACAATTTTACTATAACGAATGAATTTTTAATCCTCCTTTAGACCTCATTTCGTGAATATCTCTTTTGAATCGTGTTCCACTTTCAACGCGCTCCGTAATAATACATATTCGAATTATTTTTTTAAATTTTGGATTGTACATTCATGAAGCTTTATTGAAATTATCGGGTTTTAGTTAATACGTCGTCGTAATATTTCCAAACGTTTTTTCTGAGACAATTTCGCCTCGTCAGAAAGGTACTGATTCGTATTTGTACCGATTCCCGACGATTCCGATGAAATTATTTTATCATAGGTTTTTTTCATTAATCTCTTTCTCGCTTGGTAATTTAATGGAATTAAAGTTGTCAAAATGTACAAAATTCATCATTAGTTTTGCTGGGTAGATATTAACGTCTATATAATATATTGCTTATTGCTTAATGTGTGACTTATTAGAAGTGACATGCATTATCAAAAGAGAGGAGCAGTTAAAAACTTACATAAGATTTGTTGGGAAATATTACCGATAACCTTCTGTTTCATTTTTTTTTTGCATGTCAGATTGACTCGTTGCGTGACGGATACATCATTCTTCATCAACCAACGTCCTTTTTATTTGCGCCGTTTAGAATAAAGTTTTTCTGTAACATTTGGTCCCGTCAATTCGAGCACATCCCTCTTAACGATTTTTTTCGTTGATATGCCTCATCGGTCCCTCAAAAAAAAAAAAAAAAACGTCTTTTCCCAGAAGTCTTCATATAGTTTCCAACGTAAATACATGCCATCACACAGCTCTCTTCGCAACAGTATGTGAAATCAATCCACGTCACAAGTATTATTACGTGTCGCAAACTGATAAATGTCCATCTCGAAAGCAGTCCCATCTGCGACAGGAAATAATTGTTTTATTTTTTTCACCATTGCGTATGCAATTTGAAGCACCCGAATCCTTCGTTTGAAGCTTTAAAATTTATTTATAGTTCAATCGCTTCACTGCTATAACACCGTTTTAATCTCACCGAATAAATCGTATAAAAACATCATTAGTACTATCCAAATAAGTATTTACAGTTTTGCATCAATGAAGCCATGGTAGTGTTATTTATGGTATTAATCAAATGTATGTGTAGATATGCGTACGAAACTAAGGATTATAAAATAAGATAATATGGCACAGCAGAATGTATTGGGGGAAGCTATAATAAAAACATTTTTGCACGTCAGGGAGGAAAAAATGTTGAAAAATAATCACCATTACGGGAAAAAAATCAACGGGGAAGTGAGATTCTGCAACAATAATTGCTGTATATTACCGAGAAAAAATTGTAGTATAAAAAAACGATAAACACAAAAAATAAACAAGTTCTCCCTCTCACTCCGTTTCGCGAGAGCACATTCATCTTTTGCCTGTTTTGACTCCTATCGTTTCTCCGTAGTTCTCGCTTGCTCTGCGGGCGGAATAATAACAATAACGTTATTAATGATAGCAATTATAATGGAAATATTCCTGTTAACCTGGCCTCTCTCTCTCTCGCTGCTATTACAAAATCATCGGGGAGTGGAAAGGGGATGGGAGACGCGTATAAGAGGATAGCGGGAAAGGAGGGAAATTTTGGGGGATGAGGGATATATGTGTTCCGACCTCCCCGCCCCCTTAGGGGTAAAAGATAGGGACAAAGAGAAGGGTAGAAGGAGGAGGGGTAGAGAGAGAGGTACCACATCCGCCCGGGGCTGAGGCTTCGTTATTTGCCGACCGAAATGAGTTGGCTGCCGCCGTTAGGGGAGTTGGAAGGGTGGGAGGGACGAGGAGAGTAGGAGGAGTGGGAGCGAAATGTGCGTCCACTATTCCCCTCCATCTCCTCTCATATCTCCTGTCTCTCTCTCTCTCTCCTCCTATCACCCCGAGGGGAAATATAGAGGAGGGAGAGGGTAAGGAGGGAGTGAGGGCAGAGGTTCCAGAGGGCACTGCCGTCAAATCGATGGTGCCGTGCCTCTGGGCGGGGTGGCGCGCGGTGGCGTCACTAAAGCGCTGCGTCTCTCCTCTCTCTCTCATTGTATGCATATATATATATATATATATATATATATATATATGTATATGTGTATATATATATACACACACTCACAAACACATGCGTATGTTCGCATACATACAACCTCCTCTCCCTCCCTATTATTCCCCACCTACCTACGCCGTACTGCCGAAAGGCTATCCATTGGGCTCCAAAGAGGAGAGATAGAGCGAGTTTGCCGAAAGCAAAGCGAGAGAGAAAAGCCAACGTTATATAACATGAATATTATGTATTGCGTGTTTCGCGGCAAGAACTATTACATATATATATTTTTTCCAATGAAATTCACTTAATAAAAAAATAAAGAATGTTTAGCTTAACGCGTGGCGTTATTTCAAGAAAAAAGCTTCGCTTTCTCGATTTGAGTAGGTCGTTTATTTCTTTCACACACACATAATCGTTGCATTCTGGAATGTAGTGAGATAAAGAGTGGAAAAGGGTTATTTAAGGGAAGGAGAGGAGAGAGATAGAAACAGAGTTATCTCTTAAGTTTTCGCACTCATTTTTTTTGCGATAACAAGACGTCTCGAAGAATCTTCTCGTTCTTCCTCTCCCTTTCTCAAGTTTCAACAGAAACAGAAATTCCATCTCCTTCTTCTTTCCCATTTCACGGGCAAGAAATTCGTTCCTATAACGTCCCTCTCCCTCGCGGCTACGAAGGATAAACCCTCCTCACAAAGAGATACTCCGAAAACTGCTGTCCTTCGACGCCTCCCCCGTTGCTTGCAGCCACGCGGAAACCGGCGTTCAACAGCCTCGTGACCGCTTGCACCGAGTTGAGCTTGCAGTACCCGTTCAATGGGAACCTTATGACGTGGCGCGGGTCTCCCCCGGCCGCGGCGTTCCACGCCACCCCGCTCCTCACGTCCATAAGGGCCTGACTCGTCTCCGGGAATGCCTCGTCTATCAGGGCCCTCTCACCGGACAGCATCACGCGCTCTCCCAGGTCGGGGCTGACGTGGAGGGCCACGCACTCGAACGTCACCTCTGGGGCTTCGTCTTCCTCACCTCCATCCCCGCATTCCCCTCCTCCGACTCCCCCTCCGCCCCCGCCTCCTCCTCCTTCGCCCCTCCCTACAGCCACCCTGACCGTCCCCCTCCTCCTCCCGCATCCGTCCTCCTCTTCGTCTTCCGCATCCTCCGGCGCTCCCAGCATCATGGCGCCCTCCCTCGCGTGCCCCGCCCTCCCGCCGTCCTCGTCTTCGTCCTCATCCTCTTCGTCTGCAGCGTCGCCCTCCAGGTGTCGTCTGCGTCGGTGGCGGTGGACTAAGGAGGTGGCTCCCCTGTGGTGGTGGTTCTTGAACGGCACCCCGCCGAGTCGGCGGAGGCCGCGGTGCGCGCGTCCCATCAAGGCGCCGGCTCCGACCGTCACGGCGGCCGCTGCGGCTTTGCAGGCGGCCTTTGCTCTCTCCTTCCTTAGCTGCTCCAGCTGCCGGATCATGGCTGGGGAGAGAAGAGGAAGGATTAGTCAATACGAAAGCGCTACCAACGGACTGCGTTGCTTTTTTTCCGCACACCTGCTCTTTTCCTCGCCTTCCGCCCGAAATGACTCTGCTAGCATCTGTACATTCCCGCTTTGTTTGCGTTTTTTTCTTTATTTTTGCTGTGTGTGTGTGTGTGAAAGTCGGCGGAGTTATCTCGTTTCTCGATCTGTGCTTATTTGCTTTTCTCAACTCCTCCTCCCGGAAAAAAGATCGGGTGGAAGACTGCCGACGCGCGCTTGGAGGAGAGCACGAAATTAATTTGCGCGAGGAGGTTGCGAAAAAACGAATCGTTTGACTACGGTTTTTCATGAATAGGTCTGGCGATATTGAGCTATTAACATGTAACTCTTGGCAGAAGATGGAATATATGATAAGAAGTTTTGACGTTTAAATGGAGACGGTATATGTTATTTCATCTCTTCGTATCCATGTTGTGTTATTCTGTTAAACAACCGTTGATTAATTCATTGCCAAAATTATGCGATAGTTAGATGAATATTCAAATTAAAAATAACTACTTTTTAAGCCCGATATCGAGAAGAATAGCACACCGCAACAACGTTTATTAATTTATTGAAACGGTATGAAATATTTAACAGGAGACGAAAAAGATCTACTTGAGCAATTTAAGAATTGGGTTACGTTCTTATCGCTCTAGATTTTCTCTCGATAAAGAAAAAAAGGCCGAAACGCCTTTTATAGTTTTATCCGTTTCCGACATATTATAGCAGAAAAAAGAGGCTGGAGACCTTTATATGAAAAACCAGTAAGAAAGCGGATGTAAGTAACGAGTTTTCATCAAGCATTCGTGGAATTTCCTTGAGGCTGAGAAAACACCTTACATTAGAATCACCTCTACCTTCTCCATCTCTCTCTCTCTACAACACACACACATATATACACACATATATACACACATATATATAGGTATATATACGTATATATATACCTGCGGAAGAGGAAAGGTAAATAAGGATATTTAGGGCAACTAGGTGTTGAAGGAAACCCAGTGAGCACTTACCAGAAGGAGAGTCGCTGGGATGTCGGAGAGACACATTTGTAGACGTTGTCGAAGCTTTCGGAGTGATCCTTTAAACACCTAGTTACCCTATATAATATATATATATATATATATATATATATATATATATATATATATATATATATATATATATTCCCATGGGCAGGACATATAATACTCCCAATCCCTCCTTATCCTTTATCCCTTTTTACCGCCTGATTTTCAACCCTTTCATTGTTTCTCCATCTTTTCTTAGATAGAGAGATGGAATAGAGGGAGGAAGAGAGAGAGAGAGAGAAAGATAAGAATGGCGTCATCGAGAAAGAAAACACCGATAGGAATGAACTCGAGATTGAAATGAGGCGCAAGTTCAAGATTCCGTGGTCTCCCCCAAAGGTACACCTCCTTATTACCGTCTTGTGTTCTGTCTTATGGAGAAAGGTTTTGCTGGATGGATGGAAAGAAGGGAGGAAGGGTCCGTTCCGCTATTGGGAAAGCGAGAAAAGTAGAGAGAAAAAGAGGGAGAGAGAAAGAGGGAGGATGAAATAGAGAGAGAGAGAGAGGGTTGGACAGCCTCGGGAGAAGGGAGAAGAGAGTTGAGAAAAAGGGGTGGCGAGGAATAGGACGGGTGATTTTTGGGAGGTGGGGAGGGATCGAGGGAAGAGAGAGAGAGAGAGAAGGGTGCCGGAGGAGCAAACGGTGTGAGAAGGTCAGATGACGAAAAGAGAGGCAGGGGCGGGAGATGGAGAGGAGAGGTTGAGAGAGTCGATTGAGAGAGAGAGAGAGGAGAGGTTGAGAGAGTCGATTGAGAGAGAGAGAGAGGAGGAGGAGGAGGAGAGGGGCCGATGTCTGAGAATTTTCGGAGAATGCGGCGAAGGTTTTGGAGGTTCGAGGAGGGGAGGGAGAGGTGGGAAAAATGTTGAAATTTGAGGAAGAGAAGTCAAATAAGATGGATGCCTGGTGAAATCGCGCGGGAATAGGGTGTGTGTGTGTGTGTGTGTGTGGAGCTGGTAGATACGCGTGAGAAGGGATGAATAAGGGAGAACAATGGGAGACTTCGTTAGCTAGGCACTGTGTACGCGACGGATCGAATGTTTCTGCGTTTCTTTTTCGCGTTGCTCGCGGAAAATTTAATCATTTTGGTCGATATATATATATAGAGAGAGAGAGAGAGAGAAAACTATCTGAATTATTCAAAAATTTCGAATATTACGCAGAACGTGAAGGCGCTTTGTATCAATTTATGCCCGGAATCGGCAACAGAGCGGAAGGTGGGAGATTTCCCATAATAAGACCGCTTGAATTTTGATGAGAAAACGAGCGTTGCTTACTCGACGTCGGAAAAGGCAAATATCCGCTATGTTTTTGACGATGTTGCCGGCGTTGCTTAACAATAAAACCTTCGCCGTAATTCCTAATAATAACCTGCTTAGTCTTTATCCCAGAAAGGCACAATGAAAGCGCATTAATAAAAGATGCGTTATGGGAGAACGAGTTTGCGGAACTTTGTTCAATCCAAAAAATCTTCTTCTTTTTCCCAGATTGATTTGTGCGCTCGTTAGTGAATCCTGAATGAGGTTTACCCAAAGGTTCGTGGGAGAGAGCGAAGTAAGTGAAAAAGGAAGTCGGAGAGAGAGAGAGCAAGAGAGAGTAGGCAAGAGTAAATACGAAGCAGAAAAGAACTTCATAGGAAAACGATTGGATCACTCGCCGAAGTTGTTTTAATTCGTAGCTAGCTAACAGAAGGCTGAAGGTTTTTTAATTGGTGACTCCTACTAACATCTTTCTAGTACCTTTAATGGCCTCCACGTGACGCGTTGGGAGGTTATAAGATACGGAATTTTTACTGAAAAAAGTCCTTATTTCCACAAAAAAAAGTCAAATTCATACATGACGAATAAAACAGGGGAACGACGACCAACTCTTTCCAAGAAATAACGTACGAATAATGCAGAAATTGTAGAAGATTGCGTTATTTCATATTTTATTATAATGTTATTAATTTAAATCTTCTTTAGTGAATTTCATCTTAACATTAAGGTTCGTTAAATATTGTAAATCGTCTCCTAGCAATTATACATTTCCAACTGCCTCCTTATACAACCATTTTTCTTTTCGCAAAGATTTCGCTGCTATTTTATTTTATCCCGAGCGAGGAGAGATTATTTGAATGTAGTATTTTTTATTTCTCTTTCACTCTATCTTGCCAAATATACCTCTCTCTCTAGAGGCCAATGAATTTTCCTCCGTTAATAGGTCCGGCGTCATATCGGCGTTTTCGCAAAGGGAACCATTAATGGAAGACCTATCCGTGATGGTGTAGCCTAGGGACCCATACTCTTTTCGACCGGATGACTCTCTTTCTCTCCAGACATCCAATTGGGCCTCACACGAGGTTTCCGGGCGCGGGTCCCTTTGGGGGCGCGCGCGCTCACACACACAAGTTAACTAACGTTTCCACGGTTCCCAAAGCTCGGCACCTGATGAAAAATGAATAGGAGTTGAGAACACCGAATAGAAAAAAGGCCCGATATATACACATTAAAAAAAGAAATTGAAATGGCCAATCAACTGGTCGGAGAGGAATTACCAACGGTCGATTATAGGACTATTAGATTTTTAGCGTAATTCGATGAAAAATTTAAGAGCGCAAATTTATAACTATAACTAGTATATAACCCTTCAAAAATGACGGAACAACTTAAGGTATTATAATAAACTACACAAATATTTTGACTTAAAAAATTTATTGCAATAGTTCATGTAAGACAACATTTCTGGTGAATACTCTATCACTGTTTGGAAGCAATCTTCCTTGGTTTTCATCGTCCAACACCATAATTTTTAAATTGGCTTCATTTCTTGTTCGAGTTAAAGCGACATACAGTTGACCATGCGCGAAAACTCTTTCTGGTAAATAGAGTCCTACATTATCAAACGTTTGACCTTGTGCTTTGTTGATGGTCATAAAACAATGAGGAAATAGCCTGACCGTCTTCTGAAAGCTCCTAGCAGTTATAGCAACTGCCGCAAGGTAGCAACACCAATCGATAAGGTGAAATCTTATTTGCAAAGACACAGACAAAAGACAGAAACTGCCCCTATTCCTATTTTGATACTAAGGGTAAGCAGTGAACAAAAAATATTTGCTCGAAATAATTAATAGAATTAGGTAGGTAACATCTAGTATTTAGCATTCCTTTGCTAAATACTCGGATAATAATACATATTTATTGAGGCGTGGGAGGAAATAGGCGACTGATATTAATTCGTTCGCCGATGCAGGTTACTTCATTACTCCCTCCCTTATTCCTTTAGGTCACGTTTGAGGAACCGAACAGGCGAACACGGTTTTCCTCAGTCCGTCAGAAACTTGGCAAGTTTTCAGCAATGTCACGGATGGTAGGAAAATTGTTTTTTTTACAAAGCATTTCCGCTTTCCTCCCTTTCTTCGCCTCAGGTGAGAAGCATATGTGTGTGTGTGTGTGTGCGTTGCAGGGAGGAAGAGAAGACGCTGCGCTATATATATCATCAACATAAGTAATTCATTACAGAATTACCCAGTTCGTATCATGGCTGGAAGCAAATTAAAAAATAAGGCAAAAGTATAAAAAGAATGATAAAAGAAATATTTGGGCGTCTCCGATAGCCGTAAGAGGGTTATAAAAACCATATATGTGTATTTCACCTGAGATTCATGAAAAGTAGATTCAAAAAAGAACGTTGAATTGTACCCGTAATCCGCATTTAGTTCTTTATAACTCTATCTATTATAAGTATTTATTTTTCCAATTTTGAATGATTATGCTTATTTCTGAATGTATAATCAATAAGTGTGGTTCGTGATTAGTACCTATTGGTTAAATCTGATTATCTTCCTAATTTTTTACTTGATGTTTTATTGCTCCGTTTTAATATATATATATATACTACGGAGGATATTTAGGACAACTAGGTGTTGAAGGGAAACCCGGTGAGCACTTACCGGAAGGAGAGCCGCTGGGGTGTTGGAGAGACACATTTGTAGAGGTTATTGGAGCTTTCGGGATGATCCCTTCGTCAGAACAAGAGAGACACAATTCTACAAATGTCTCTCCAACACCCCAGCGGCTCTCCTTCCGGTAAGTGCTCACTGGGTTTCCTTCAACACCTATTTGTCCTATATATATATGACATACAGAAATATTTTTTTTTAAACTTACGCGCTATTTCAAAGTACCGCGCCTCTTCAAGCAGCAGGTCCAAGTCGGCGAAGTTCTCCGGAACCAATAGCCGCGCGTTTCTCATGAAGTTGAGTATGTGTCGGAACATCCTTCCGTCCCTGTCGATGAAGTAATGCTGCTTGAGGCTATCCAGGACTATAGGGATGCTGCCGTTGAACAGCTTAGCCAGTCTCGATTCCGGATACCTTTGGTAATGGAGGGAAGAGAGAGAGAGGGAAAAATAAGAAATAAGAAAATGCATCCTGTAGGCCTCTCGGGAGGGGGAAAACCCCCTCTCGTCTGGACATATTTTCTCAGGGCCTTTGGAGGCATCTTTTCCTTTTATGACGTCAATGAGTTGGTTACACGCAAAGGAAATGGTGGGAATATTCTATTTAAAGACTAATAATTCATGAGTGCGTTTATCGGCAAATGAACTCGAAAAATGACCTTCTTGATAAACTCGATAGTGACATCCTTACCGACATCAAATTTATTCAAGCTGAATCAGAAAATTACGATGATAACATTTCGTAAAACATGCACCATTTGAGTTAAGTACAGATCGAAAAGCCACAGCTCTACATTCAGTAGCCTAGATATTCTCTGAGTTCTTAGAAATTAAAGCTACAACCTTTAATTCATTATATCGAGGGTATGGCTCAAATAAAATTTTAATCATATTTGATGCCTTGGATATTACAAATATCTCCGAAGTACTAAACGAGTTCTTTTTTTACGTCAGATGTATTTTGCTATTCTCTCGCATTTAGATTAGATTAGATGATAATAAACATACAAATAAATAATAATATTGAACATAAAAATAAGTAATTGCATATTCCTCTGACTATCAGTAGAAAACTAACCGATTTACCTGCGTCAAGCTGGGTAAGCCATTGATTCAATATAAGTATCGGTCGACTAAACCGGTTTAGAGGATGCCTACTTTTCCATCATAACCCTTACCGAAAATTCTCAAAGGAATTTATCCTAGAAAAATTCAATGAACTCGATCTTCATTTATTAAGAGCACTGAATTATTAAAAACGTAATCAGCGTTAACCAGACTTCTAAAGAAAGATGAAAAAAGGGGGTCTTTTCTCTAAGAGGATCTAATTTATGCAATCTTGGCTTAACGCGGAAGAGGAGGATGAGGAGGTGCCATGATCAAAAATCAAAAGGCCTCGTCCCTCCCAAAAATTAAGCGGATTCAAAGGAAAATTTAAAAAAATATATTCTTTATCCCGATCTCAACTTTCAGTCAATTTGAATTTTTAGCATGTAAAGAATAATCATAAAACTAGCCTAATTACCTTAAAAAAGAGAAAGTAAATTTTATAAGAAAGTGATGGCAATGTTATGTTTATGAGATTAATTCGAATGTATATTTAAAAAAAGATACTGAATGAAGTTTACAGGAAGTACTGTAATTAGCGCTTTTATCAATGATGCGAATGCGATCGTATTTCCCCAATTTAAAAAATAAATATCTCGAAATTTATAGGCTGCACAGGAATAATATCGAATTAAAATTCTGGGTTTTGTCACGTGTGGTTAGTTAAAACGTTTATTGAGGAAGCGCCGTGTTTTTCATCTGCATAATGCTGGAAACATAAATACTAGGCTTTGACATTTTGGATCGACCGGCGGATGAATCAGGAGAAGAAAATAAGACGACCGCATATCTAGCGTGAGAAAAATGTTTTCTCTTGAAATCGTCCGCCCTATTTTTCGACGTGAAGGTGGAAAACGTAGTACGGATTCGCCTGCTTCCGCCCCTTTCCTCCCCTCCCCAACCTCTCCAGCCGGCTCGCTTGACTTTTTGGGAAATGCAAGAAAAGGAATCTCTCAAGGCTCGCTGCGAGAACCAGGAAGAGGGAGAGAAATATGGAGAGAGGAAGGCAAAAAAGAAATCTCACTAACAAGGCGCACACGTTGCCTTTCCTTTTAACTTTTCCGCACAGACAAAGAGCGCATTGTGTAAAAAGATCCGGTCGTACCAACTTATTCCACCTGCTTCCATATATTTGAGCAGAATCCTTTTGGTTAGACCGCAAAAAAGCAACAATAAATTCGACCGAAAATCTCTCGAGTTACAAGAAGGGTGGCATTTTTTTCGGCCAAAAGGTCGAACAAACCGGTCATATAGATTTTTTTCCTAGAGGGAGAATTATGAAAATACCATCGACTTCTGTAGCCCGTTTCTTTAATCAGATCCGAGAATTATTTAAACTTTGGATAAAATAAATGATTTCACTTCTTGGTTACTAGCGTATAAGATAAGAAATATCTTCAGGCATAGATGTATCATCAATGAGAAACGGGAACAGCGTTACTGCCGAAACTGCTGAGGGTCGGTGTTAAACAAGAATCTATTTTGTTTAGTCAAAACGATACAATATTACAAACTGCAATAACATATCTAACTTTTCAAAGTCTTTTCAGGATACGTAACGCCAATATAGTTCAGTGTTTCTCGAAAATCTCAGGAAATAATGAATGAATTAACTCCTTTTGCCTTCCTCAGCGTCTTTCCTCGTTCTTTCTACGAAACTGCACATATGTTAGTTTAAACTTTTAACTTTTATTGTAAATTATTGTACATGGGAAAGTGAAATCTTGCCTTTATAGTTGTGCTAGGTGATAGATAATTGTCTTTTAAGAGTTATCTTACCCTTTATGAATACTAGCGGCATTTGATGTTATAACCGGTGTGATCCAATTTATAATTATTATATGAACACAGTATGTATTGCATTAATGTTTTTGCTCTCGAATTCACGAAGTATTAACAGTCCTTTAGAGTGGTCTGGTAGTGGAGATATTCATTTTTTTATATGCGAGGAACATAATCTGCCTTAAAAGTAATTCGAAAGAAGACATAGTAGATCATTATACTATGCCTGCAGTAAAAAACGCGGCAAAAAAATCGAACGTGGCCACAAAGTGTTTACTTGGGAATGATCTCTGTTCTGGAGTGCCTCCGACTGCGGAAGGAGATGCTGAAACAACGTTCGGGAAGTTGTTCGACAAATGGTCTCCGATCCATCACCCGAATCGATACATGCCACGGGACCCGATCTCATGACCTCATAGAAGGGAGAAGAGTCACGCTGCCCAATTCGTTAAAAAACACTCATCGGACGCACTGGCACGTGCGAACGATCGAATAGGCGGGGGAGGGGAGGAAAATGACCAGTGGTCGGGGTGAGGAAGTTGCCGCGAGGTCAACGATGACTAGACATTAAACTATTGAGACGTTTTGCGATCACGATTCGGGAATGGCTTTGTATCGGATGTCCGAAGATTAACGAGGAGCAGACGCCGTGGAGATTAATGGCGAGTTCTCCTAAAAGAGAAAGATGTAATCGGCGACGTGATCTAGAAGAAAAAAAATTGGCCATTGATTTTCGCAGAAAATTGTTTTGCTTTAAAAGAGACAGGAAATATCTAACTTTTGTTTGCGTTCAGCGCTTTCTTATGTGAGCACTCTTGTCTGCCCGTCCGTCCCTCTGTGGATAACCAACTTTTTTGTTTCAAGAGATTCTTTGATTTTTTTATTAAATAGCTCTTATTGGTCTATTAATTTCCCACCAATTGGATTTTCCAAGTAGTTCATGGATTTTCGGATAGGTGGCTTCAAATTCGGAAAATTAAAAACTTTGAAATTGTATTGTAGCTAAACTACAGAAGCTAGAAGAGTGAAGTTTTCACCGATGAGAAGGTCTAGTGAGGATCTACATTACAACGGCATGGGTTGTCTCCTCCCAAATTTAAAAAAGATATCGTGATTCCATCTCTTACTTTAGCAAGGGAATCTTACTTGTTTTATTATTCGGTACCGTGTTGATAAACACTTATTCGAGGCTACTATAAAAATGAGGCGTAAACAAGAGTCGACGCTTTAATAAGAACAAAAAAACAACAGGCGTTCCCCGCTCCGCCTTTCTGAATAATATGCCAAGTGAAACTGATCCGGAAAAGGTCTCTCGGCTTACATTTGGCAGTAATACAATAGCAATTCTTCAAATGTTAACCAGAATTTTACGCGAGATTAAGAACGTAACCAGAGCGAAGGAAAGACAGCAGCTTTTAGCATTGCATTCCCCTTCCATAACCTCCTCCTTCATCTATGGAGTAATTCGTATGCCCCCCTCTCCTGATTTACTAGTAGCTAAATACGAATTTTTATTTAAGAAGCCGCGAACCCCTTTTCCCCGGAATAATCTACCAAAAATATCAAACATTTTCCCGGGATTTCGGAGCGCTGTCCCTTTTAGAGATATAAATCTACCGACCCGTAAGAAAAAACTCTCAAGAGTTTACCGCTTTGAGAAAAAAAAAACCACCGAATATATGTCGACATGCTTCTAGAACTTTATTCCATATTCCTTCTCGACCCATCCCGCGGCTAAAAAAATTCCCACGGTTCGACATGACCGCGGGGAAACGATATCCGTTCTGTTAATTAGCAGCGATTCAAGCCGTATAACACGAATTCGAGTCATTTATTTTTTTAATATATCAAAAATTTCGTTATTGAAAAAAAAAAGGATAAGAGTCGGTGATACTCGGAAGCGGCCGTGTGTGTATGTATATACCATATATATACTATATATAGTATTTTTTTACCGGCGTAATTTATTTCGGCGAAAACTTTTCCGCGGAAACACGCCCACCTGCGAGGAGGTAACTGTTCCGCACAGTGGGGGTAGAGCCCGGAGAGAGGTATCTGCCATCGAGTGAGGAAAAGAAAAAATAGGGTACACAGGAGAGAGAGAGAGAGAGGGAAGGAGGGCGAAGAAGGACGTTAGGGAGATGGACCAAGAGGATGAGTTAAGGTAAAGAGGTAGAAAGATGCCTGTGGTGAGGAAAAATGAGAGCAAATGAGGTGATATTCCGAGAACAGCTGGGTCCCTACGCTCCTCATCTCCCTCTCTTTCTTTTTTCCTCCCATAGTTCTGACGTCTCAGAGATCTCCTTCTTGAGGGCAAGAGGTAGAGAGAGAGAGAGAGAGAGTGTGTGTGAGAGAGAGAGAGGGTCCATAAATCCAACCGGCCATTCTGGAGACGGGTGGCGCTTTCGGGAGTCCAAAGAGCCCATGTTCACAGTCCACCCGAAGCCATCAATTGCGCACACGTTTTGTGGCGTTGGGAGGAGGAGGAAGAGGGGAGGATGGATGAGAGAGGGAGAGAGAGAGAGAGAGAGAAAGAGAGGTTAGGGAGCTACTTCTGTAGGAAAGAGAGACCCAAAGCTCTTCCTTCTGCTTGGACGGCGTCTTCGGACCAAGCCGACGGTTGCGCCGCTCGTGATGGTGATAAATTCTTGCGGCAGAAGGTCAAGTCGAGTGTGTGCGGGAATAAAAAAAAGGGGTTGAGGAAGGAGTTTGATGAGAGGTAGGAGGGTAAGGAGGCATGACGCGCTGTAAGGAGACGTGTGAGTTAAAGGAGAGGATGTGGCGGTTTTTTTAATTTATTTTTTATTCGAGAGAGAGAGGGACGAAGGAGTGAAGCTTTTAAAAAGAAGAGAGAGAGAGGAGAAAAAATAACACCGGACACCGTCGGCGGCCTCGTTAATTGACGGGTTTCGATTCATGTCGTTCAGTCTCTCTCTCACCGAAAAAATATATCTAATTTTTTTTCTCTTCGTAATCGGAAAGAAAGCGGACTGAGAGAAAGAGTTTTTCTATTCCTATGCCACCGTTTGGACGACAGAGGATTTTCTCCGTTATTTCGGAAACGGGATCGTCTTCGTTACTTCCCGCTCTCCCTCGGGATGATTTTTGATGGATGCAGAAATCGTGGTGAGTTTGCTGTCGTGACTTCCTTGAAAGGAGAAAAGAGGGAAAATTTTCGATGCGGTGAAAAATCGGTCCTCTTTAGATTTGTTTTTTTTTCGGAGTCGTTTTTTTCCCTACCCTCAGCGGCTGGTGGCCGAAATGAGTTATGCGGATTCACGGGACGGCGGCGGTAATGCGGGCGTTGCTCATTCGAGTTTATCAGAGTGTAAATATATCCTGGTTCGCTTCGTCTCAGTCGGATCGGAGTAAAAAAATGACGACCGGGGATTTTTTTAATCAATCCACCCCAGTAGTCCTCTAGAACTGATTCCCAACCGAAAATCTGTCGCGGACCGGTGAATTTTATGAGCATTCCAACAAGGACCGGTAAAATTTAGCAAACTACTTTTAGTTATTACATTTTTAAAATTATTTTCTTCAATGAAATTTCATTACAATCTAGAAAGCTTAAGAATTAAAGTCTTTAATTAAGATTAAATTGTGAAACAAAATCGTAGTTATTTCAGGTAATTAGACGCGATGTGTCTTATATTTATGCGTTTTTAGTAATGTTTAATTCGATGGAATTCATCGTCATGCCAGCCTTATAGTTATGCGATATTAACTGTACTTAAATATTCCAACCTCAACATTATAAAATATGGTAAATAAAGAAAGAAAAGCTGGCATATCTCTTTTTAAAATTTGGAGTAAAGAATATTGTTCTGTGGAACTGACCGTGCGACGACACTCCGAGTGTTTGGGACCCCGGGCCCCAAGACGGCATTTCCCTGAGGGAAGAAAAGTGAGAGTAGTAGGGAGAAGTTTCAGGGTGCTAAGGGGTGATAGAAAAGCAGTGGATAGAACTGGCAAAACCCAAATCGAGATATGAGAAAAGGAAATGGGAAAGAGAGTAAACTCCTCCCGTAGGTACCGGTTGCCGGTCTGCCTTGCACCCGCATATTGCGATAGGAAAACCTTAAGTCCGATCCCAACACGCCCCTCAGAGGTCCGAGCCTCGGGGATTTTGTCCCGGTATCCCGGTCCTCTCGGTGGTCCTTGGGATTTCCGGCTTTCCTTCTTCCGTTTCGCAAATGGGTCTCTAGGAAGCCACACAGCAAGCGCTCGTTTTACTTTCTCGTATGCAAAAGATTATACGGAACCCATGTAGCAATAAAAGTGTTGGGATAATCACATCCAACCAGGGGCGAATTGGGCCGCCGGGACACCGGGCAAAATCCCGGTGTGCCGATGCTGCTCCTGGGCCGGGGCTGTTTGATTGGTTGATGCCTTGGCCAAAGTAGTGTTTCTCAAACTACGGGCCGTGACCTCCTAGGGGGGCCGCAACATTATTTTAGTTGTTAGGTGTGCCGATATCCTAATATTTGCCCGGGCCGATTTTTGCTCCCAATCCGCCCCTGCATCCAACCATCCGTGGTCCTTATCTTTCTTAGAAAGCGCATTCGGAAATACCATTTAACCATTCAGAGTATGCACGGTTGTTGCACTCTAAACATTTATCTGCAGCCACAGTTTAACAGATTTTGGCCCTGTATCAAGTATAAAACTGTTTTAGAGAAACCTAAGATTCATAACGGTATAAAACATTTTAAAATTTTCCTAATCTTTCCACCAAAGTTACGCCGACCGGCAAATAATCGGTCGCGGACCGGACTGGTCCCCGGACCGGCGGTTGAGAAACACTGCTTTAGAATACACATGGAAGGCATTTAGATCATTTGAAGTGAAGAGGTAAGATAGAAATTGCGTTTCTGTAACAAAACGTGTTGCGTTAGATGGATGAAGCTGAGATTGTTGCAGCAATTTGATAGCACTACCGCATCCCCTTCATAGGAAGCATTTTTTTTACTATAAAATAATACGGTAGGCTGCGTTGCATTTCTGCCACGGCTCTGCCAAGAAAGTCAATTTGAAATACAATTTACCCTCGGTGATTTTGAGTGACTGATGGACCTTGATTTTCAATAGACCAAGTATTTTATGCTGAAATGATCGATAAAAATTGATCAGAAATTTTATATTTTACTATATTATTTTTTCGTTTCGCCTCCTTAGTCTCGAGAGTAATCTCTATACCCTTGGAGGTTGTGGAACGCCAAAACCAACTCGCATAAATAATTCGCGAACCGTGGCGAATTCTTTTGTGGTCTCCTTTGCTTTCGGCATCGTAATGAAATCTGCGTTGGAAACGAGTCCCGACTAAATATTCCACCCTTTACGACTTAAATCACTTTTTATAAGAGAAAAAAGCGGAGAGCGCGGCGCGCGGAGCTGGATGGAATACCTAAAATTCATCAACGCCGGCCGACGTCGAGCCGACGGGTGGAAAAGCGCTCATTAACATCTAAATGGACCGATTAACACTGTCTTTAACTTTTACGACTCCCCTCATAATTTTTCACTTCATCATTGTTCGTGGGATATTTTTAATCCTCTCCCTATTCTGAACCTTCTTCTTTTTCCTTTGGGTATCTCTCGCTTTCCTGTTTTTTTCCGCGTGGATAGTCGACTCTTCTCGAAAATGGTGATACGTCCGGAAAGAGAATCCGCTGTCTTTCCCGTAGACGCAATTTTTTGCGGCGGATTCTTGAAAAAGTTATCTGAAATTAACCTTTTGTCCGATCGGATTCTTTGCCGAACATTAATTTTTTCCTAAACACCATTTTGAATTTTTCCCGAAGTTTTATTTCCTCCCGGATTAAATCGTAATTTATATTCCCCGTAAAATATTTAATTCGGATCACATTAAACTCCGTTCCGTCACGCTCCGATAGCATCGTCACGTGTCAATTTCGGAAGAAAAGAAGCCCGCATTATGATCGCCGGCCGGAAAAAAAAACAATCGACGCGTGTAAACAGAACGTCGGACGGAAGAATTTTATGCGAGCTTTAACGCTCGAGAACGTTTTTAAGACGAGCTAAACGACGATCTCAAGATTCGCTCCTTTTGTCGCAGGAAGTAATTGCTTGCGAATTTAACCCGTCTTTTCTCTCCTCGATCCGCTCTCTTATCTTCCTACCTCTCTTTCTCTCTAGAGAGAGAAAGCTTCTTATCTGTTGGAATTTTTTTCATTTTTTGTCGAAGATGTGCTCCCAGATACGGGGAAGAAATATTTCTTCCCATTTTCGCTGCTTGAAAGAGATAAGCAGTCGACGGAGGACGAAGGGCATGGTATTTACAAGTGAGAGAGAATGAGAGAAGAGTTGAGAGAAGAGTTGAGAGGAGAAAAAAGAGAATGCTGAGAGAGAGAGAGAAGGACGTAGGATCCCGGGTTAACCTACGGGGGGGAAGGGGGAGTGGGAGCAAAGGCCTCTGGCACGTTGCCGGGCACTCTCTGATTTGCTCCTCCACGACGCCGGCCTGTTTGTTTCTCTCCGACCCGCTAATTAAAGGAGAAATAGCACGGGTCTCATGCCTTTGCTCCATGTACATCGAGTCCCCATTGTACCCATCCCCTTTTCCCTCCCGTCCTCCCCCAAATACCCTCTCCCGTACACCTTAACACTCGCCATCTCGGAGCGTAGCTCAAGAGTTCTTCTTTTATGCGCCTCCGACCACTCCCCGGGTTCCAAGGAATCGTGTGTGGGTGGGAAAGCGAACGGAATGGTGAAAGAGAGAGAGAGGCGGAGAGATGGATAAGGATGAGGTAGCGAAAAGGGATTGTGGATGAGAGGAGGAGATAGGTGTTACTCGGTCTGGCATTTCCAATTAGGTCTGCCTTTGGGACTACGAAGAAGTGTCTGGATATCTGGTGAACCGCCCCTCTTGAGGGACTTTCAACTTGGTTGGGGCAGAATGCGGGTGCAGCACGAGGGGATTGCATTCGGAATGCATTCTGCATTGACAAAGTCTTTCCCCTACCCTCTCTCTTTCTTTCTATCTCTCTCACTTTCTTCCAAGGAGAGGATGCCTGTAATCTGGACGAGATTCTTCCGATATCTCACCCAATCACATACGCTTTAAGCACGATAAATTAAATAATAAACCGATGCTGTTTAAAAGAATTCACTTCATTCCAAGCAAATAAGGTCTGATAAAATGGGAATGTCTTAACTTATTGGGTAAATGATTGGATCGATATAATTAATACACGGGAACTTTTTCGAGAGAAGCCGCGATAAACCAAAAGGAAGCTTTTTTAAAATAATTATATAGAATATATTGAATTTACGCAACACATTTTTTCACCCCTTCATTTTCGCGATTTAATTGGAAAGGAGTTAAAAGAATTCAGTGATAGGTTATATGCCACATTCGTGAGTCATCTTTCAAGCGAAGCTCATTCACTTTAAATGCGAATCGATACCAGACACGATTCAAAAGGCGCTCTCTAAAACGGTAAACGCCGCCGACGTAACGTTAGAACAGGTTTCAATGATGAAGTATATGGAAGTGAGGGGAGCATTTTAGTGCGACAGCACAGTATATTCTTTGCTATCCATTGTTCCCGCATTCGAAAAGCCGTTCGTTTTAGGCGGTAATTGGCGAGGAGGCGTTTCTATGCACCGAACTTCAAAGCAGAAGCTGAATGCTGCCGTAATTACGGCGACTGAAATTGATCTGAGATGGTACAGAACTACGATAGAGTGGCGAAAATTAGGTCATGTCATATAAAATAAACTTTTCCTCTTCTTTCTAACTCTAACGGGAGCTTAATTATTAAGTTTCTTTGAGAGATTCACTTGATTTAGTTAACATGGTTTAGTTTTAAACCAATGCAAAATTCAAATAACCTGAATAATTCCTTTTTTAAATTTTAATTGTGCTTTTATATGTTATTATATAAATTACTTATATCGTTTTTTATATCATAAACTGTTCAAATTAACAATCGGTAGGTATGTTGGCCTCGAAATAGCTTAGAATAGTAAGACCATCAAAACTTTCGTGGAAAATGGGGAATTAATGGGGCGTTCTGCGAAACACTTTCACACTGTAGTAAAACTACTATATTTTAGCTTTAATTTAAGCACGGAGCAGTTACAGATAAAGATAGCAATCGATTGCATCAATCATATTTACCTATAGCACGATACAGAAAATGGTGCCCATTTAATGTTCATTAATTGGAAAAGATGATGCGTAAGACTGGTACAATAAGATGAGGTAAAATGTTTCAAATTACACCGCTCTCCATATATATGAAATCGTATCACGTGCGGGAGCCTTCCTAATGGCGACGCAACTGGCAAAGGGAAGGAGAAAGGAAGGGCGAGAGAAGAGAGAAAGGGAGATAGAGGAGAGAATTAGAGTAGTCGCATAATAGAGCAACATGAGAGGAGACGGTGGGAGGTGCGGAATGCGGATCGGAGGTAAGAGATGGGAATCCTTAACACATCTTCTCACATTGCCCCGGCGTTTTTGGCCTCGGGCCTATCTCGAGTAGCACCGTTGCCATGATCCTATGTAACTCCGAGAATCCCACGCCACTGGCCAATAGCGGGAGGGAGAGAGAGAGTGGATAAAGGGGATGGGCAAGAGAGGGAGAAAGGGAGAAGAAAAAGAAGAGGTCCTCCCCCCCCACCCTCCAATGATATGTAGTACCGGAGGGATGGAAAAAGAGGAGGAGGAATAAAAAGTCCGGCGTTGGATGAGAAACGATGACCCCTTCCGAGATTCCGAAGGGGTTGAAATCGCCGTTTCAATAAAGCTTCCTCTCTGAGTCGGGAAGGGGGCGATGAGGGATGGGACGTGCTCCGGGGCATGAAACTTCTCCGGAGACTTGTACGACCGACGCTGGACCGGCGCCTGGGTTGCGACGACACACACACACACATACTCAGAAGCATGCGCACAGACACAAATCACGTGACCCGGAGGCTGGCTTCGTGAGCGGGCGCTCCTCTCCTCCCCCTCCTGGCCTTACCCCCGCACTTTTTCTTGGCTCCGCGCCCCATGATACTTCTACACTCACTCTCCTATTTCACTCTTTCATTTTACTTTATCTACCATCCTCCTCTTTATCACTATCTCTATTTATTTATAGAGGATTTAAGCGTCTTCCTTATTTGTTGCGGTATCTTTAGTCCATATGGCAGAGCGTGAGTGAATGAAGATATGCTGCTGTCCGTTGAAATATATTTTATTCGACGTTCTGATAGCAAATAAATGTGTACTTCAACATCGTACGATGAAAAATAAACTTGCGCAGGGAAAACGAACGAAATTGTTAATTACAGTAATAGCATTTTTTAATTTTTCAGGCGTTGAAGTTTCCACCAATATTGTTTTCTCTTGAAATTTCCGCAACAGATAATCGATATATAGTTATTTTTCGATCGGCTACTTCAAATGAAAAATACGTTACATACGATAAAATATGAAATTCTGATGGAATAGAAATGAATAATTATTAGAGTTTCAAAAATATAAATCTAAAACTGTGGTTCCTGGCGTTTTAATGGGCTCGGAACCCTTTCAAGGATAAACAGAATTTCGTTGAATCCGGAGCTATCGCCATAAAAAAGTTCGTGCGCACTTGTTAATAGAGAAAATCAAAATATTTTCTCTGAAGGCGTTAACATTATTATCGAGTGTTTGTTTACACCTCTCGTTTCATCGCTAAGTGCTCAAAAAGTTCGTTTACATCTCGTAACGTTTCCAAAGCGATTCTTACAACAATACAGTCTATTTTGCTCCTTTTCAATTCGCTCTGCATTAAGTTTTCACAAATGCCGACATCTTCTCGAGCTCGTATCCTTTTTTATCTGCCGTATGTTAAAATAGAACCGTAATTTTTTTCTTCCCCTTCACTTCCACGCTGTTTGCGACACAGGTGTTAATTAGTGGATCAGTCGAGAAAGAAAGCTGCCACCAGAAAGAGGTCGGACTGCCCGCCTCAAAAAATCGCTCCGAGGATCTCAACCTACCGCAGAAGCGGTCCCACTTCGTAAATGACCTTAAGAGGTGTTGAAATTTTTTACGACCGTCTTTTCGTTTAGCGGGTTAATGGTTACAAGAAGAGAAAATACGCGAAAAACGATCCTCTTTTTTTTTAATCCTCGTATCGGGAGCGCGTCAATTAACTTCCACTCGTGATTCGTTCATTAGGGTAATTATTTAAACTGTGTATGGCTTTTATTTAAGGAAAACTGCAGCCAGTGTCGGACATGATTGGCGAAACCGGAATTACGCGTCTTGATGTAGAAAGACTATGGGATTTTTTTTGTATTCTCACCAGCTCGACGGCTTATTAGTTTGCGAGCAAAAAATTGCTGCTCATTTTATTCTGTTCTCTTACGTAATTTATCAAATGGCCGCCATTACGAAGAATTCGACACGCTTTAAACTTAACTTGCCGTCAAATGTGAATTCCTTAATATGTATTTTAGCGAGCCACAATGATACGACTTGGTATTTGTTTTCAGAAACGTATTTGAAACGCTCCGATAATTAGGAAACAAACTGCAATTTATTGAGATATGAATAGGTAAATTTTAATTATGTTCCCTGGCCATAGAAAAAGGCTTTTGCTGCATTAAGCGTTTTATTCACAAAGCCAACATTTTAAAAACTATAATTTACTGGTTTTGTAAATATTTTTTGTCACTACCACCAATTCAGAATTTTCGCATTTCACTGAAAAACGACCGACGAAATTTGAAATGACAGACAGGAATAATATAAATTAAGAACGGTCCAAATCCTGGTCGAGTTAATAAAGCGCAAAAAAAATCGAATAGCAGGATAAATTCGCTGAATCCGGTCGTCCGTTTGAAGTTTCATGGAGACCGGCAGCAAAAAAAAATCAATGAGAGCTGCGAAACCCCCTTTCATGGGAACCGCCTTCCTTATAAACGGAACCCAGTCACACACAGACGCGAAACTTCCTCTATTCAACAGTTTTCCGCATATAAAAAAATTCCCTTCCACCGTTCTCCACAATTAAACCGTGATTACGAGGCTACAGAGAGTCGTGATCGACGCGGGCACGACTCCAATCACCATGAACGATCCCTCCGAGCCATCTTCAATGAAGCATCCACCCTCATCCCTCAACTTCTCCCCACTCCCTCCTCCCATATGCCTCCCCCTTCCACTCATCGCCATTGCCACCCTTAACAATCGTCTCGCCTACGGGGGAGAGAGAAAGAGGAGATATAGAAAAGGAGAGGGAGGAGGAAAGAGGAGAAGGTTCTCTCTCTGCTGAAACATGAAGAGTAGAGAGAGAGAGGAGCCAAGAACGAAGTCCTCCCCCTTTCCCTTGTAAGGATACGAACTCATTCTACCTCATGCTCATCCATCCTCCCTCCTCTCTCCACACGTCTTTCCTTCCTCTCTCCTTTCAAAGAGATACGTTCGAGAGAACGTCCCCCTCTACCCCAACCCCTTTTCCTTACTCCTTGCCAGCGGGATGGTTGATTTTTTCCCCCCTTAGCCGATGAGCAATGAAAAAGAGTTGGTAAGAAGATAGCGAGGGGGAGGGGGGTTTGGGAGGGGGACGTTTGAAGGAGAATTGGGGGAGAGAAGGGGGATGGAAATGAAAGAAGGCAAGCAGAGACGGAGGAGGTAATGCCTGAGAGGCGTGGGTGGGAAGGTTTGAATGTTTTGATTGGAGGAGGGTTGTGAGGAGGGGCTAAGAAAGAAAAAAAAATATGGCGAGAGATGAGGAGACGGAGGGGGTGGTTGTAAAGAGCAATCTCTCTATACGTAAAAGGAGATGAAGAGAGGGAGGGAGGTGAGAAAGAGAGAGAGAGGGGGGAGGGGGAGGCATTACGAGGAGTAGTCCCCTGAGAGACTCGATCCTAAGGGCAAAGGGAGGCTGAAGAGATGCGGAGAGCGCCTCAGGAGGTCTCCCATACACGCCTCCTTCTCGGCATCGATGCCTCTCTCCCTCCCCGTCTCTTCCTTTTCCCCTTCTCCTACGCCACCCGCATTACTACCAACATTCTCTCCCACTCGTTGGCGCACAATCACTTTCTCAAGTCCGAGTATTTCTCCCTCTCTTAGGGCGGTCCTATAGCGACGTCATTTGACTTCAGGCGAGACACGATCGCGAGCCTCGCGTGCGCGGAGACGGCCGTGGAATTTGGGCCGCCCATTTCCCACAGATCCCTCCAGGGAGTCCCGTCGCAGCCTCTCGACTCTTATGTAGGCGGTGACGGAGCGTTTTGGATGATGATTGGGAGGTGAAGGGGGAGAGAGGGGGAATTCCGAAACCAATCTCCTGTTTACCGTATTTCGCGCTTACTAAAAATATTATAACTTGAGCAATTAAAGTTCGAGCTTTTCCGTAAACTGTCTTGATCGTTATGGTATTTAAAATTTGGATTATGTGATCGGCGCCATGTGATTTCGACTTCATCTTGTTTATTTATTTTGGTCGAACTGTTTTCATTGTACGCAATTATTTTCCTTTTAATATTTTTATATATTTCAGTTTCTTTAATAGACATAATATATGTGTAACTATAAAATGCATAGAACACAAGTGGAAGATTAACAAAAATTTTCATTTAGCCAATTCCTAATTGTATATTAGACTGCGAAGATGACGTTTAACTTTGTATTTTCCTGGTGCTTCTTAAAATGCTTTTTAAATAATATGTTTTCTCAAGTATTTTATAAACGTCACTGGGGTTTCCATGTTTTTGTCATGTTAAGAATAGGAGAGAATATTACGGCGGAGAATTGCGGAAGCAAATCGCCGTAATCCGCTGAAGCACCTTCGCGATTTTTATTCCCAAAAGATAGGTATTTTTTCTGACGAAGACTCGTAAGCAATAGAGACGTCAAGTTTTAAAACTAGCTTTTCATGAAATAATAATAACAAGAAGTAAATGGATGTGAATTGATAGTGAGAAGGAATTAAACGAAAATTTTACTTATCCAGGAGGAAATGACCTCTCGAAAGGTCTCATGCATAATTTGATAAGGATGGAACAATAAAACTTTCGTGTTTTTACAATTAGCTTATCGGAGGGAAACTGCCGGCGACAAAGCAACGATGGAGCGATGGACCTCCATTATCGACAGGCACGCTACACCTCCGCCGAAGGCGATTTCGCCAAGGGTGGATATAATAGTTGCTTGGGACCACGTCTAACCTGCCGACAGAACATCTCCAACGGCCTAAAAGGTCCGTTTTTTGTTTTGACTCCTCAACCTCCTCCACTCTCCCGGGGCGAAAAGGACTAGACTAGGCAATTTAGAATTTCACTCCTACACGTTATTGGAAGAATGGATTGGGAAATAGGTTGCGAATAATAAGGGATTTGGAGGAAGCTTAGTATTAGGAAGTTTAGACGAAACAATTTTTGACCTGCAAAGGAACACCCGAGGATGAATTTCTATGCCTCGAAAAAAGTGACACTTTTTTTTGACCGCCAGGGAAAGAGACGGCGAGGAATCGAGATAAGATCAGGTAGAAATAAAAATCGAAAAAATGAGGAGGGTGGGATGGTTGTCAATTAGCATAGGAAGATCCGTCTTGAGGTTTCCCTCCGTCTTCGCTGTAACCTGTAACTGTCAATTTTTTTTCTTCTTTTGCTCATCCGATTGCGCAATTTTTTATTTCGCCACTGGGATTTTTTTTCTCCCGCTAACCTATACTTCAGGACGCTCTCTGGGAGTGAGAGAGAGAAAGGAATAGCGTGGGCAGATATAAGGAATCACTCTCTCTTCCCCTCCCTTCTGCGTCGCCTCTTCCTTTCTATAAGTGTGCTGTTTCGAAAGAAAACTGACCGCAAATACGAAATGTTATCACTTTGCGGTTGTATAAAGTGCCGCGTTTGAGTTTTTTTCAACGAAAGGGACATTTTTTCTTTCTTTGGATGTAGTTTTTGAATGAGTAGACATTCTTAAATCCTTTTTTTGATTACTTTTTGAATCGATGAAGAGAAATTAAGAAATTAAAGGTTAGGTACGCGAGATGCATGGACACCAATTCTCGTAAAAGCGTTTAAGACTTAATGTGAGGAGAATTCCGTTCGAATCGACGATAATTTACTGCCATGAATTTATGAAAATTATATGGTTCAAGAGTGCGTAATACTTCTTCGCTATTGCAGGTAATGAAGAAAAAAGTGTCTGTCCAATTACATAATACAGGAAGCTCAATTTCGGCATGTTTTCCCGGCTATAAAGAAATAATTCAACTCTAGTGGCTGAAATCAATACCGGTTTTGAATTATGAAAAAAAACTGCTTTAAAATTAATTGCGTTAGAAATTAATACAATAAAGTTGAATCAAAGATTATATATGTAAGTAATCCTTGCCCACCGATAACCAGTTATACATTTGAATGCTTATTATTACATGATGGAACAGCACAACAAGAACAAAATGACTCCCGGCTGAAATCTATCGAAGAATCCATAACCTGCGAATAATTGATAAATACACGTTTCCGAGTATAATTCCCCTCCCCCTATCGACGCGAAAACCCTTTAAGTTATTCTGAAAACGACAAACGATTCGTTCTACTGGCCACGCCCGCGCACAACTCACGAGTCACGCTCATCGCGTGCCAGTCACAACCGATCAGAGCAACAAAACATCATCCATAGGAGGGAATTTTCCAAATCCGACCGTCTTCTTCTCACCACTATCCCTTGACGCCATCTTTCTTTTCCTCTCTTCCCTTCCAATCTCCCCTTTCCCCAGTCGACCAATTAATTAATGAGGAAAAATAATTTATCCCCCCCCTCACTCACCCTCTCTTCAGATTCTCCATTCCTTTCCCGCCGTCATCGACTCCCATTCTCTTTATCCTCGCCTCCCAGACCTCCGCTATTATTTTTCCCACTGCAGGCGAGGTAAAAGAGGGAGGCGGGTATACGGGGAGAGAGATAGAGAGAGAGGGGGGGGAGTGACTAGTACGATTTCCTTTCTTTCCTTTAAACCGCATCCCGCGGTGAAGTTGCCCTTAAACGCGTGCCGTGGTCGGGGAATATAGAAGAGGGCAGAAGACGATCTCGAAGTAGGAGGCGAAGATGAGATGGGAAGAGACTCCCTGGCGCTCAGATCCCGATGGATAACGTCGCCATGGCCGTCAGGGGATGGATAGAGAGAAAGACCCCCAGAGTAGGATGAAGAATCCCCTCCGCAACGAAACCCCCGCCGGGAAGGATGGGTCTCCCCCACTCTTTCACCTTCCCACTCCCTCATCTCTGCCTCCGAAAGGGGCGAGATGCTGGAGGTGGAAGGAGGGAGGGAGGAGAAGGATTGCGAAGGGAGGAGGAGGAGGGTGTGTCTACGGGCGGGGTCCAGGTGAGGCCGGGCGTCGGTGCCCGGAGGCTAGGGCAGGTGAAGGTGGTGCGGGCAGGTGCGGAGGAGGCGGGAGACGGAGCGCCACACCCCTTTCCCTTGGGCTGAAATCCCTCTACTCCACCTCCTCCCCCTCCAGATACTCCTGCTACTCCACTCCACCTCCTCCACTCTCTCCTTCCTCTCTCCCTCTCTCTCTTCGCCTTCCCCTCGGGGATTTTATAGGGGTGTAATGAGGCGGCTGCTTCTCCTCTCCTCTCCACCTCACCCAACCCCACGACCACCCACCCTCGTCTGAGAAGGCCCCGAGGCACCGATTTATTCCCGCTGATGCGTCGCACCGATCCATTCCATCCATTCCGTTCCTCTCCTTTCCCATTTCTCCCCTTAACCCCCTCCGGAGTCCATCGGTCCATTCCTTCAACCCTTTTAGCTTCGGGGAGACGGTGAGCTCCATCACATCACGGGACAACCGTCGCCCCAAGGGGGCAAAGCCCTCCGACGCCATCGCGGCGAATAAAGCGGAGCAGGTGCTAGGAGTCGCGTATGATGGGGACTTTTTAAGGAAGGAAGGAACGGGAGCGGTTCGTAGCAGGCAAAAAACCAACTTCATGGCCAAGAGTCGAAGTTTTTTTTATATTCATACCGAGAATAAATAGCGTTGGGTTTTTGGTTCGGGAGTTTGGAAGATTGGGTTGAAGGGAATTCGAAAGCTAGGACGAAAGAGAATTAATCAATAAGGTATGAGAAGTACGTCCGAGGATAATAATATTCCGTTGTTTCCATTGCGCCAGTCATGGAACTCTAAAAAAAAGCGATATAGCTTTGGTATAAATAGAGAAAGATCTAATATTGATTTTCGAATAAAATGTTAATAATTTAAAAGGATAATCGAAAAAATCGACATCAGTGTTTTATTAAGTATTACTTCTTTAATTGGTTAATAAATATTATTGATATGGTAAAATTACTCTTAACTACGCTTGTTTCTTCCAAAGAAAATGAGATACATTTGGACCAATATCTAACCCTAAGATAAACCGTTTAACATAACGTTGATCACACTTGATCAGGCAAAGCAAAAATTTCTTCGAGTATCGCTTACTTAACAGCTTGATAGTGTCTAAACACGTTAAGAATACAAACTCTTAGAGCGCAATGCAATGAATTAACACGAGAGTGATTTACGGAAAAACACGGATGTTTTTTCCCCCCTGCAGTACTTGTGTAGTTGCGTCGCCTACCCCGACTCCCTCTTGCTTGACGTCTGTTTCAAATAAACCTCGCGAATAGAGCCACCTGTCGCACGGCGATGATACATCGTCTTAAGGGATTACACGGGCGTGCCAAAGGGCACAGAGAGAGAGAGACAAAAAAAAACTCAGTAATGAAGAAAAGAAGTGGCGAGAGACTTCAGTCACTCTGCGCATGCGCATTCGTGCAAGGTGTTCTCCCGTGTCGTTTTTTCTTCCACTGTCATGTTTAAGCGCGAAGATGTCCGTGCTCGGATCTACCCCTGACAAACAGAAAAACATATGGCGCTGTTGAGGTGTGCTAAATAAACAGAGCGTGGTGTATATGGTATAAATCCTTTATAATGGATGTTTTTAGAGGGAGTAATTCTCTAGGAATGTCTCTAAGGCATTGTAGCAAGTCATCAATCAACTCTTAATTGTCGTGAGCTCATCGCCATAATTGGAGCAAAGCTGTCACGAATGGAATTACCTTGATTCCTCGGCTCGGACGCAAAAACCGCATCAAAGCTGCGATTAAAAAAAGTAGTCCATCCGCAAGGTACTGCATTACGCTGCTTGAGTTTTCCGCTATTTTTTTGCATGGATTCTCTCAACCTCGCCGGAAAACCAAGCTGTCGTCTTATGGGAAACATTTGCGTACAGGTTACAATTTCGGGCGTTTACAAAAAAGCGTTAACGCAACCCCGTTTTTAATATAATGGTCGGGTCAGGTCAATGTTCCAAATCCCTCCGAGTCTTCTAAATACAATGGTGAATCGCCGGTGCTTAACAGATACCGACTCAAGATCTTGAAACGACCCAGACAAGATTAGCTCCCAGTTTCATCCGTTCCCGCGAGAATCGCCGAGGCAGCATTAAAACCGCCATTGAAAGCGACGCCTTCAATGGCCGCGGACTCTTTTTTCCCAGTTTCCTTTTGAAGCCGCAAGAATGGTTTAAATTATTCACTTTAGCTGATTTGGACATTGAGCTGTTATAAAAGTCGGACTCGGGTAGTTTTTATAACGATGATTGGAGACTTTGTAAATTGCTAAATGAAAGAAGAGTAGTTCTTTTTTTTCTTGAATGGTTTCTTAAAGGAGAGACCGTTGCTCAAAATTTCGCTTCAAGTGGTCTGGCAGAAAAAAAACGAAGAATCCGTCTCGTTTGAGGCTGTTCGCTGAAGAAATAATTTTTTTATATCGCTGACCGAGACCTATCTTTTACTTTTACTCCTCTTTTTTATTTTCTCGACGTCTGTCGACCCTGTTGTTCTCTGCAGCGTTAAAAAGGACGAAATTATCTCCGCTTGCTCTCAGTAGTTGATTTAAATCTCCATCCTTTTTTTCCCCCTTCGAATTACCAGTTTTACACTTATCGGCCACCGCTTTCCTCCACGTTATCTCCGGCACATCTTCATCGACGTTTTATTGCGCCAAAGAACCTATGTAACATCCGAGTTAAATAGGAGTTGATTTTAATTGTTTTCTGTTTTAACTAGAACGACTCTCGAGGGGAATTCCTCCGAGTGCAGTAAAAATTCCGAAGAGATAGAGCGGAAAGAGAGAGAGGGAAGAGGGATATAGAGAGGGAGAGGTAGGGAGGGGTAAATGGTGATGGGAAGGGGTAAATGTGGAGAGGAAATAGAGGGAGGGGGGAGAGAGGAAAATACTAGCTAGGAATAATTAACATATTGAAAACTTGACTCAAAACGAAGGGCACAAACAATAAATTCAATAGTTAACATTTTCGATTGCAATGAAGAGTTGGTGAGATTAAAAAAAAATACGGAGCGCCTGTTGAAGCCAAGAAAAGTCTCCCGTTTATGTTTCCTTATCTCTTGCGGTTGGTGAGAAGGGGAGTAAGGCCCGATTCGACGACCAATTAAAATGGCGACATATATCGCTGGGCGGGAAAGCCATGGTGATAAGGGAGTTGACGTCTCGTGAAAGGAACGATGTTTAAATAGTCATCGTTATTCGAGATGGAATTGTCTTAGAAATAGCGAGGGGTGCGTCATGTAAAAAAATAGAACTTGAAAGAAAAAAAAGCCGGAAGGAAGGATGAGAAAGGAAGAAAGATGGATGAAGTGAGAGAGAGAGCAGTGTTGAGGCGGCAAAAAGTCGTTCGTGGAAGAAAAGAACCTCGCGGAGCGGATTTGGAAAAAAATGAAGGGAAACAATTGAATACCGATGTATCTATAAAAGAAAGGTAAACACCATCTCACAAATTTCCAAAAGTAAATGTCAGTTTTTAAAAATTGTAACTTTAACAGAAGGGGCTGATTAAACGAACTTAAGTATATCCGACTACATTATATCCACAAGGAAAAATATGACTATCTATTGTTACTTTAAACTTATCATGTATCATGCATCAAGTATCAGGTCAGGAGGGGCGTTCAGTAACATCACGTTGATTCCAAGCGTTTTAATAATATCACATTGGTGTTGTTACACTTAAAACAAACCTTACCGACTAATCACGCAACTTAAAATCCGATTACATTATATTTAAATCAAAGCACTATATGGTTGACTATAACGATCGGTTATGAATTTTAAATTAATATTTTATTCTTGGAAATATATTTTTATATGCTGCGTTTCATCATGAGATTAGCTGCGTGACATCTTCCATCGTTTCAAAAAGCTTTCAAATGTTTTATGAAATGCTTAATTATATTCCTGATACTATTCGATAAATAATTCGATTTATTAATATATGCAAAATAACGTTAAATTTTTTACGTAAATTACGGGAAATATCTATATAATTTTCCAAGGAGCTTGAACTAGATTTGGAGAGGATGCATGTTTTAAGTTTATTTCGTTCCTGGAGTGAGTCTTGTTGAGGTAAACTTGTAAAGCGTCTTAAACGTCCGTTCATTTCTTTTTAAAAAATAATTCTCAGCTCAGTGACTCGTCCGCACCCGAGCGCCTCGAGGAAGGAGAGAGAGAGGAAGTGAGAGAAAGGGGGAGAGAGTGGGCGAGGAGAGGATGTTTAAAGGGAGAAAGGGGGGGTGAAGGAATCAACGAACGCCTGAGAAGGAACTCCATTTAGAGCCGCAAATTAGAAGCAAGAGAGGAAATGCGACCTGGACATTGAAAGCAAATCGGATCATAGCGGATTTGCTAAAAAAAAATATGACCAAGCTGCCAGGTATCGCATAATATGACTTTTAATAAGGTTTATATGTTGGATTCGAGGCTAAAATCTTTAGAATTAGCTCTCAAACTCGCCATAGTTTCCTAATTGATTTCAACAGAACCAACAGGCGGTGTCGCGTCCAATCTCATTCAATGAACATTTCTATCGACTCAGATATCGAAATATAGTAGAATTATCGATTCGATTCGTTACGAGTCGCATATCATACGCTCATCGATCACTATCAGCAAACTGTCATTTTCCTGTGGAATAATAATTATTGAATTATGATATGACTATTTCTAAGTTTTTTAATGTGCATGTTTCATATAGTTATAGCCTTTCTTGCCATAGTAATTTTCCTAAAATTTAGCATTCCAAATGCTATTTTTGAAAGTACATATCGTTTAAAAATTTTACCAATTAAACTTAACCGTTGGACTTAATTCGCATAACAGCACTCTTCTGTCACACAACGTTTCAAAAGAAGTTTCTTGCTGATATAAAACGTTTAGATCGCGCTAATGGAGTGATGAATTTATCAACGCATATCCTACATAGTGAAACATGTTGCAGAATCATCGGATTAAATTCAAACGGCAAGGGAAAATACCTCTCTTTCTGCGGCAATTATTTCAACAACGTATCCATTTCCTTAATAGGGAGAAAGTTTTTCGCAAAAAAAAACCGTCAAGCGAACGAGAAAGATCGTTTCCGATCAGATAAATCGTCTCTTTACAAAAAAAATTTTTAAAAACAAGATAATTTTCTGCCGAAGCGAGATTGATTTAACACAACGCGCGGTCATAATGAGCCCTCTGAAGCCATGGCGACTGGGCACATGTCGCGGAGCGGAAGTCGACCCCGAAAAAAAAAACAATTTTTTTAAGAGACGGGTAGAGAGTACCCGGTTTTTCCTCTTACACACGAGAGAGAAGGGGTGAGACCACCCGATAAGCCCCGCCCAGGCCACACCCTCGAGACAGCAAATGAGGCCCTCAAAGATGAGGAATCTATACGTCACCCGCTCGCCCCCGTCCCGCCCACAAGCCCTGAGATCACCGGCTACCCTCCAACCCCCCCTTTTCCCCCTACCTCCTAATTCCTAACCCACCTACCCGTCTATCATTCCGCCTCCTTCCACACCCTCGGCGAATTCCAATAAGGATGGCACGGTGCCATCTAAAATTCCACCCTCGCAAACAAGAGGTGATAATTCATTAAGTGAGCATTTGCGGAAGACTCGGCCTCTAGGCATTCTCTCCTACTTCTCCATGGAAGCGGGACAGAAATGGCTTTAACAAATCTCGGGAGTTTAACAAGGTTCGGACAGCGTGCCAGGAGCCGAAACGACTCCTGGAAGAAAAAGAAGAGAGAAAAAAAAGGCCGCTGTAAATTTTGTCCGGAGATATTTCTCCGCTACCACAGTGTACACTTTGTTCTTTCTTTTTTCTGACGTTTAAAAGGAAAGATATTTTGGTCAGTTAAAAAACGATCGATTCTGTTTCTACATTATTAGTGGTAGCAGCTATTTTAACGGGTGGCGGGCTTCAGAGATTTTTTTTATTTTTGCGCTCCGTTCTACCGGAGGAGAATAAAAAAAAATTATATCTTTAGCGGGTTCTTCGCGAAATTAAATTGTCTATTGTGAAGACGGACGTTAAATATAATTGGTCCATCGGATCCCCAGGTTTTTAATTGTGCGGTCAAATAAAAAAAATTAAAAAACCGCTCGCTCGTTCAAAAAATTCATTCCGATCGCTTCATTTTTTTTATAATAAAGAGTGGAACGCGCAATTAACGGATGTTTTTACAGCCCGTGCGCCCAATTTGCTCCTCGATGACTCCCGGGAAAAAATAAAGAATGCATTTTGTGTATCGTTTTATTTAATTTTTCCGGGTTCCAGGCTTCACTTCTTTTAAAAATGCGATTCGTTGCGCTCTTTTGAAATGGGACGCGTCGCGGTTACAGGACGACGATAAAAGCCGTAAAACGCTTCCGATTACGGCTTAAAATGTCTCTCTCTCACAGTAACTTCATCGAACGCGTCGTTTTCTTTGGCATTCTTCCTCGGTGACGCGTAAACGCACGCAAACACTCATACTCTCCTCGTGAAGAGAGAGCGAGAGAAAAAGATAGAGGTAAAAAGGGAATAAAATGTTCCGAATGCACCTATTTTCTTCTCAGAGACTCATGAGGAAACCCGAAGGCCCCAGGGGAGACGATGGAGAGAATGTGTGACGGAGAGAGAGAGAAGGGGAGAGAGAGGAGAGAGAGAGGGGGGAGAGAGAGAGAGGGAGTTTAGACGCGGCGGCATCTTTCCTCTCCGGCGTTCCTCGGAATTTCTCACGCGTGCGACGCGTAAAAAGGGACGCCTCGATCACGAGCCGAAGATTGTTCCGAGAGATACAAACGAGGGCTGACATTTTTCAGCGGCCATCTTCCCCGCCGGTGATCAAAAGGATATGACGGGGTTAAACATTTTGCTCGCGTGACTCGGTTCGTTGAGCTTCTGACCCCGGCGTTTCTCTACAAGGCTGGGAGACCCTTATCGCTCTCTCTTTTGCTCTATTGCTCTCTTATCTCTCTCTCTCTCTGTCTCTCATACTCTTCCCCCACCTCCACCACCCACCACGAGCGTCGTTTGTTTTATACTCCCGAGATAGGCGAAACCGAATTCGTTTCCTAAGGACGTTTGCGCTTACAATGTTAGACCGGCGATGATCCTCTTATCTTTCTCACAATCTCTCTGTCTCTCTCACGCAAAACATAAAAAAATAGCCGATTATTCTCCTCAAGGGGGTTAGAAACCTGAGATGGTTATTTTTTACGCGGCGGACGTTGGAAAGTCTACGTCGCTAGCCAGAAAAGGTCTTTGCGAAATCGATTTTCCCAGACCTTCGGTTCTGTAGTTTCGCGATGCCCCATTAATGGATTCATTTGTGCAACTAAATTCCCGTTGGTTTTACGAAAGGATTTATTTGAAAATGAATTTTCAATATGAGAAAATTTAAATTTGTGTTGCGTTTTCTTCACTTACTGTCTGCCCTGGCAAATCTAAATGGCATATTTATTTATAAAAGGTATAACCAATTAAATATGTCGAAAAAACATTATATATAACAATAATGGCCGATAATAGTTTTCTACGTCCATATCTTTGACCGTTTAGTAGTTATTTTCATAATGAAAATCTTTTTTCATACTTTAAAATCATGAAAAAAGACATTTTAAAAGAATGAGAAACGTTCTTATGAATAATTTTGCCTCTTTTGCAAACGTCATGTATTCTGACTATAATCACTTCATGTTCCTTTAATCTAAAATTGTTAGCCCCAATTTACTATATTCAGTGATCAAAATTATCAACTGAATGTGAATAAAATATGTACATGAAATGATTTAATACAGATGTCTTTCGAAAAATTTGCATGAAAGTTCTATATTAGGGTAATAATTTCATAATGACATCTTCTACAGTAACGGACTATAAAATGCAATTAATCCATAAATATCTGACTGAAAAACATTATGGTCCGAAGAAACGTTCACATTAAATGTCAGGACAGAGAGCGCCCGGATTTCTATGAGTAGTAATTTACATATCATTAACATAGTAACATAACTACGAGAAATGAATTCAACAATAGCATAATAATCACAAGCGATTGTCTCTATTCCTGTGACGTGGCAGCAAAGATTTAAGTTTTTAGCGGCGATGCGATTCACATTAATTAAACCTATCCCACTTAAGATTGATTTGAAAGAAACGGCGAGGATGTATCGACAATGCGCCGATTGTGTAAGCGTCGGCCGTATATAATTTGCATTTGAAGGATTTCTTCATTGATGAATTTATCTCCCAGACGGAGTTAACCCATTAAAAAAAAATAATCTTACGACCCAAAGGCCTCGATGATTGCATGCAATTCTTGCGATGACGAGATGCCCCCGGGAAACGAACTCGCCGATTCAAAACTATTTAACATATGACTTTTCAGTCGAGTTAGGCTCAATTTATACGCTTGGCCTTCCCGCAAGAGCCATCTCTCCGGTTAAAGAAAAATTCGTCCATTAATTTTATGGTCCAGTCTTCGAAATATAAATCCCATCTGGCCGTTACAGCCAAAGGCGATTTCGTATTGAAAAAGTCGGTGGCTTGACTGGTCAAGGTAATTGGGAACGGGGAGATTGAAGTGAATCTATTGAGGGGTTTCCGCTCGAGGGTATAATTAAAAAATGCTGAAAAAAAGGAGTGACCAGAAGAGTTTCAAAATGAATCGCCGACGGCGACTTAGGATCGCCAAGGAAACCATTTCGCTGCGTCACTTTAATGACTCGATGTCAATAGCCTTCATTTTACTATAATAAGATGCTAGCAAACAAATTGAAGTCTTTGCAACAAAAATCTAAGGGTTTTCGAAAGAAAGACAGTTAATATGTTTACATTAAGATCGAGCTTGTTCGAATTTAGTATTACAAAGTTGCCAGTTCTGCTCTATGCTCGATTGTAAAAAGTCTTTCAAAAACGGAATTTCCTATATTTTTATTCTTAAGTCATTAATATTAGGCTCGATAATATACAAGTATAATAACTGGAGGTGTTTTAATATTTTTGTGATTACAAATGAGAAATATTTACTGCCCATGCCATCAAAATCACGCTCCACGGTTGTCTGATCAGTTATTTGCTATTAATGACAATGGCATATATTTTTAACCAATGTGCATTGATGGTTGTAGGATCTTATTCACGCGTCTTAGGAGTGCCGGTCAAAATTATATCAGAAACTGGTCTTCCTTTATATCTGTCGAATGGCTGTTACGATATAAAACTAATATAAAACTAATATAAAACTAATATAAAACTAATACGCGAAAAAACGCAATTCATAATAGCGATCTAAACAAAATTTCCAGAGACGACCTATAATTAGTCCGCCAGATATTTCCACCTACCAGAAACAGAGCAAAAAATCATCGAAAGGGGAATTCCACGGTCGTCCTTGAAGTAGTATCGAAAACCCATCCGCGCGGAATTTCACGCGGCAACATTTTAATTAATAGCGATTGACCAATTTCGATCAATTTACCACGATATGTAGAGGCGAACATCAGCGCCAGCGCGGCAGAACAAACAAGTACCGGCGGCGACGTAAGCGATTCTTAAAAAAAACGTCTTTATCACGCCGCGGGTGAGACGGTCCCGAGGTCAAGAGAGGCGAAGACAGGATAATGTTTCTCCGAAGCGATTCACAGGGAAGAGAGGGTTGAAAGATAGTAACAGGACAAACGGGGAGAGAAGAAGAAGGAGAAGAAGAGGAGGGAGGGAGGGAACGATAGAGAAAACGATGTTTTTGCCCAACGGGTCAAAGAGCGCGAATGTGGCTTAAAGGCTTTGAACGAGGGCTTAGAAGTAGGAAGGGAAAGGCTATATGGCTGGGGTGAGATGTTAGCGTATGGAACGGAGAATTAACGAGAGACGGAATGGAGCAGTGGGAGGGAGTGAAGCGACGGGAAAATCCCGGGAATAGATAGGAGCAGGAAGCGGGCAAGGTAACGAGGGAAAAGAGTGAGAAAGGGAAGCGGTGTCTCAAGGAAGATAATGGTAGCGTTAAATTGAGAATTTGGAGTAGTTGTTGAGAGGATTAGAAAAGTTAATGGTTAGATCGAGTATTTTATGCAACGCGGGTAAGTAAATAGGACTTTTTGTTTGGAGAGAATGTAGGTGAACAACAGAACAGGGAAATGTGAAACATGCGAGGTACGTGAATAAAACGAAGAACATGTATATGGATAATGCACGTTAGAAACGCAGTATAAATTTTATTCTTTTCCCTAAAAAATATTCGGGATTCGAAACTGTGTGTTTTCCTGGCGAAACAGCCTCTTGGGCTATAATCGCAGTAACTTTTAATTAAACGACCGTACACAGAAGGAATGAGAAAAAATCATTTACGAAGAGCATCGAGGGGACCAGCTAATTAGCGTCCCTTCCAAAAAAGGACGAAACGCTAACTTGGGCTTTTAAACCACACAAGTAGGAGACGGAGGGAACTCTGTAGGATTTGAACCCGAGACCGCTGCGTATCGACTACGCCAACCGCCGTTTTGAAATTGTATACTTTCGTTGTTAGTAAGGTGGTGGTCCTGGTGGAGAAAATGAAAAAATCGGAGAAATAATAGCGTATTTAAAAAATGGTCTATTGGGCCTCCCACCTCACTGGAAAAATGTCAAAATGTCAACTCGTATATCTCTCGAGGGACGCGCCCAAAAAAAAAGAGGGGAGAAAATAAAGTAGGAGAAAAAGAATGGGGGCTAGAGCGAGATAGAGATCTTTATTCGAGCGACGCCGAAACCCGGGCGTCTCATCTTTCCCTTATTCCATCACCAAATTCATACGTCCGAGACCATTGGGTGGACGTGTTTCAGGGAAAAAGCAAGAAAAAATGAGCGTTAAAATGAGTGAGAAACTAACAGGTTTAGGAATTATAGAGGGGAAAAGTAAAAAATATGACGAATTTAAAACATAACACGCTTAAGATACACCGAGATTAATAGGGATGAAAAATGTTCACCGCGACTTGGAAATAAATAGGAAAGACACTCCTTAAGAAGGGAAAAGCTTCTTCCGCGTTTCATTTTTCCTTGGTTTAGACGGAATCGAGAGACCGTAAACTCCCGACGAAATAGGCAGAAGTGAGCGAGAAAGAAGGAGAGAGAGAGAGAGGAAAAGAAAAAGAGAAGAGGGGAGGAGGAAGAAAGAAGAACGCTTCTCGCGGAGATATGACGAAACGGAAAGACGTATTACACAAAAAAGAGAAATTGCAGGAAGAAGGCAGTAGGCGTGGAAGGTTTGGAGGTCGGAAGGCCAAAAAGTGTGAAACGGAATGAGGGAAATGAATGGTTTTAAGGAAAAGAGAGACGAGAGAGGACGTCGGATTTAGAGAGAGCGTTTAGGTGGGAAGAAAAGGAAATGGAGAAGAATAAGAAAGGAATTGGCACTAAGGAAAAAGTATCCCAGATGTAAATATGCCCCGGGGACGATTATGGCTCGGCGGAGAGCAAAGGAAGAGAGCGAGAGGAGAGGGAGAGAGGGATAGAGAGAGAGAGATGGGAGGGGGTGTGAAAATTTCTCTCGGGTCATCTCCGCGAGCGTTATTAAGGCACCACGAATCGGAAATATGAGTGCCTCGGAGTGGGAGTCAGGTACGAGACCTCCTACATTTCGCCCAGTCATGAAAGGGAGAGAGAGAGAGCCGTGGGAGTTGAGGAGAGAGAGAGAGAGAAAAGGGTTCGCGTTTTAAAAGGGCCAAAGGCATGAGAAACGTTACCCTCATTCTGCCTATTTCTCTCTCCCTCTCCCTCTCACTCTCTCTCTCCTCAATTCCTATCTATCAACCCGGGGGCTAGTTCGCAACGTGGTCCTTCGGGGAAAAAATGAGGGAGGAGTGAGAAAAAGGATGAAATTAATGGGAGACGAGGGAAATGACGAGAGGCCCCGAAGGGGGAAGGGTGTGAGGAGGAAGGGGAGGGGGAGTGATAAAATTAAAGGGGGGAAAAGGGGTCCGGTTAATGTTTTTATGGTGATTGTCCTCAAAATGGCTTGATTGCTGGGAAAGAACGGTGTTGATGTTACGGGATACTCCGAGAGATAGAGAGAGGTGCTATATAAAAAACGTGTGTGTGTGTGTGTGAGAGAGAGAGAGAGAGAGAAAGATGGAAGGATGGGAGATGGAGCGGAAAAGTAATTGCCGATATTTTGGGATGACTGCGCGTTTAATTTTTTTCTTTCTCCCGAGACCCCGTTTCAATTAAATCGAAATACCAGAGTATGCGTATTGTTTTTTTGAACGAACGAATAAAATACATTTTAATCGAATACCGTTAAATATATTTTTAATTAAAGTAGAAGAGAGTAACCGAGAAATATATATATATATCGGTGGGTTAAAAAAACTAAATATGTTTCTCTTTTTCCTCCTCTCATCGCATCCTGAGAGAATCCGAGTTATTCGTGAAAATCGAGAAAGGTGGTCGCAGGAGTGTTCCACGTAAACATTTTTTCCTGTCTCTTTACAATATATGGGCGTACCTTATCGAAGGAAAGCCTAATTTAAATGTTATTTTTCATTATTAAAGGTTTATGGCCGCCTCTTTATCTTTCGAATTGGCCCCCACCTTTAAATAGATTTACTCCGTTTGTTGGCCCGGACCTCATTTATGCTCGATTATTTTACGGCCAATTACGAAGAGAGCCATTTTCCTCGTCGATAATCTTTGAGTAGATTAGAAGAGACGATGACACTTCCTTAACAAGAGACAAAGAGAACCCATCAAGGGAAATGAAGGAAGGTGGACAACATTTTGGTTGATATTCCTTATAACTCGTGCCCGTGAGAAGATAGCGGCAGCCGAGGAGAAGAGTTTAAGTCGCCATTAGCAACTCCCGAAATGGCGGAGGATTCTCATTAACGTAACGGATGCGCCAAAAAAAGATTGAAAAATTAACATCCTGTATCATCTATACGGCCAAACAAACTCTCGAAAACCTGAAACCTGACTTCGCCGCGTTGATGCGAGAAGCACAGTTGTTAATGGACTACCGATGGGATCGAATGCATCACTCACTCTGGCGCAAGTATATCGATACCTGAATCCATTTTAAAATTTAAAGCTTATTCCCTTGTAGTTTTAGAGAGTAGTATTTCGAGTTTAAATACCGATTTGTTAGCTTTCATTAGAATTTTTATCACCGGAAATGTTTTTTAAAAACATTATCTTATAGAAAAATTTGCGATGGAAATACGTTTAGTGAACACGGGCTAAAGAGTAGAAGGGGGGTCACATGTGTCAATTTTTTTACAATTTGTTACGTGGTGCCCATGCACAAAGAACGTCTTGCACCAGTATATGTGTCGTTCGGATTTTCATGATAGGTAGTCTGTCCGTAGATAGGACCGTGATTATTCATGGTTAAACCTTAGGTCTCCTATTTCCCGCAGTCTTATGTCTTCATAGCTCTCCTTAATTTTCAAGTCGTTTATCAGCTGAAACTTCTTCCCATCTCTTTATCTTTTTCCCTCATTTTAATTTGTTTCGGGAATGCGTAAGGTGGAAGGAGAGGTCGTGAACTTAAAGTTGCACCCGGGTGTCCACTTCACCCAGGACACGCCACCGATGGAAACACTCGTACCTAGTAAAAATCTTCGATTGGTATAATAAAAACTGGAATTTCTTCCATCTGGTTAGAAGACGGAAAGAAGGAAATCGTACGATTCGTTTCATGTCGCCATCAATAATTCGTTACAGAGTAGCTGTTTTATTATTATATATATATTTTTTTTAACATTCCTCAATCAGATCCGTTAAACTCCGGTATTCCACGCATATAATCCCCTCCCTGATTTAAAAGTATCCATTTGCCGCGAAATCGTTTACCACGGCACGTATCGACGAATTTATGGATCGCCAGGTAGCGGTACTACCCACTGAGGAAATACCTCGCGATCGCCAGACCCTCAATTTCACTCCCGCGCAGAAGTGGGTCCGCGTTCTCTCTCTCTCCCTCTCCTCCATTTTGCAACCTTCCCTTCCTCCCGCGAAGCACTCCTCACCTTCCCACCAATCTCCTCACCTGTCATTAACCTCTTGACCTGCTCCCTTCAACCCGAGCGCGTTAAAGAATCCGAACTCTTAACCACATCCGCGTCTCTGGCTGCGGTCCAGAAAGGAGAGTGAGAGGGAGAGAGAGGCAGAGAGAAATATAAAAAGAGAGAGAGAGAGAGAAAAAAAGACGGGTACACGGGCAGACAATCACCTCCGACCATCATATACATATATAAGTTTGGATTAGATCGAGTCTTAACAGAAACGCCGTGCCGATGCGTGCGTCTGCGAGCAGCTCGAGAGTTACAAAAGTGGTTGGTCTTGCACGTGACATTTCCCCGGGCGCCGACACAATTACAAGCTGCCTTTTTTTCTTTCTCTCTTTCGGATCCACCCTCTTTGCGAGAGTCGGAGGTGACGTATCTTCTTCTCTCTTTTTTATTTCTCGTTATTTTCTTCCGTTTCCTTCTTCTTCTTTTACCCAGATCGGAAAAGCGACGTCTTTCATCTGCCACACTCCCGGCCCGTGTCTAATTCGCGCCGAAGTGTAACGCAATCCACATTCACGAGCGGGATATCGAACCATTTCGTGTCTGGCGGGATGCCAGACAATCCTTCTCTTTCTCTCTCTCTTCTTTTCTTCCACCTCCGCGACCTGCTCCCTCATCCTCCCTCCTCTTTTCCCCCCTCCCTCCCTCCCTCCCGCCCCCTCAACCCACTTCCCTCCCCCGCTCGAAAGCCAACGCCTCCTCTTCTCCCGTGCGCGATGAGCCCGGACAGTTGTGAGTGTTGGGAGGTGTTCGGGATGGTGTTGAAGGAGTTGAGAGGAGGTTGTGATGAGGAGAAGTTGGGATCTTAAAGGTGGTAAAGGTGGTCCACAAGCGAGGGCGGAGAGATAGAGAAAGAGAGTTCAGCCAAGGTCGTTATCCCTTATGGTCATTGTGGAGGTCTGAAGTATCTCCCTCCCTCTCTCTCTCTCTCTCTCACACACACACACACACTCACACACAGAATTTGGGGTCATTCACTAGAGTTGCTAGTATTTGGGGATATCCGAAGGAGTTAAGAAAAAAGGACTGATTCTGGAGGAAGGGGGAATAAAGAGAGAGAGAGGAGAGAGAGAGGGGAGAGATGGGAAGAAGAAAGAATAAAAGACTCTTATGGCTCGGCGGGAGTCGAGGCACGTGGGACGGAATTGAAAAGAATGAGATTGCCGTAATTTAAGAGGATGTGTGTGAGCGTTTGTGTGAGTCTTTTGGGCGTTTTCTCTTTGCCATGAGTTCTCTCTCTCTCTCTCTCTCTCTCTCACACACATACACACACACACAATCTCTCACTACGGATGAAAGAGTGGGTTCCTAAGTTAGTGAAGAATAATAAAAAATCCGGACCTCCTGAAAAATATATATGTATATATCGTATATACATATATATCGTATATATATATATATATCGTATATACACACACACACATATATATATCGTATATATATATATATATATATCGTATATATACACACACACACATATATATCGTATATATATATATACACACACACACTCCCAGAACAATCGCTAATTTTCTCTCACGACAAAAACTCCGCTCCGTAATGTATATCTATCTTTATATATTTTTTTTATCCGGCTCGCTTTCCACATTGAACTGTGGGCGAATTTCATTCGGTAAACATAAAGAGGGTCCGATTTATTTCCGAGGGGAATTGAAACAGACGATGAGGCGGTCGTAAAAACAAAATGCAAGGCGGATTTAAGATAGGATCTACTTGTCAAAATAATAAACGCACGCACGCGCAGGATATCCTTTGGGGACGTCGCCAGAAAGGTTTTTTGGGAGGACCCAATTGCTCTCATTGTTTGAGTTTAAAAAAAAGTCTTCTCGCGAGTCGTTTTTTTTCCTCAGAGCGGTTTCCAACGACACTAATAGTAGATTTCCGTTATCTGTTATTCCGCGAGCATAAAAGAAAACCATCATGATGGTGACATGCGACTTTTTCTCGGTCATAATTTTTTTCCGTCTTGAGTATTTTTTCGGCTAAGCGTTTAATCTCTCCCCATTCTCCTCCCCTCGCAATGCTCTCGTCCTTTTCTGTTTCACTCTTCTTTCTCGGCATGGTTTGATTTACAGATTTAGATCGCCATAAGGTTAAAGAATGAATGGTGACTAAATTGCTTGGAATTTGTGGTAGTTTCCGGAAGAACGTTGACTCGAGAATAGATCGATAACTGAGAGCGCGTGTTGGTGGTCGTAGAAGTTTATTCTTTTTACCCCTGGAGTGGGCGAAAATGTGAACAAACGTCTCAGATTTACAGAGAATGAACCAGAGTTTACGTGGAGAGCCTGTTTGATGAATTTTTAGCGCCTCTTTTGTATAGCCCGTGCTTTGGAAGTTAACGTTTGTAACTTCCGTGGTACGCACACATTTTATTATGCGGAACCCTTTTCGTATAAAGTACCGAATTGCCGCTTGATGTATCGCGAAAGGATTGGACGCTTTAACTTCGTGGAGTCTTCTCAGCGTGAAAGTCACGCATTTTTTCCCTCGCGTCCGAGTCATTTCTCAAAGATTTTCTCGATTTTTTTTTCATTTTACCACCGCGAAAGAGAGAGAGAGAGGAACACACCGCGATTTATCACTTTTTTTATCGAATTCCGGATTGTATGTTATGATAACGCGATCGTAACCGGACTCGAGAGGGAGTGAGAGAGGGAGTCGCAATTTTTTCTCAAAAACACACGCCGGAATGAATGTTGATTCTCGAGAAGAGAAGGGAAACCACTCTTTCTATAAATTCTGAGGGACTCTTCTTTTCGAGGAGGGGACGTATGTCACTGCCGTAAACGACCTTAAGAGCGGCAATCCGAAGAGGGTGAGAGGGAGAGAGAGAGAGAAGTCCCTTTCTCGGGAGATGGATACGCTGCGAGAAAACTGTGGGTCGTAAAATCCGGGAAAATAAACGGAAAATGTCTTACAAGCGAGACCGCCGTGTTACGGTAAGTGCGATTTGCAAAATGGTGGAGGCTGAAAGAGAAGAAGAGTTTAGGTAGAGAGTGAAAGAGATGAGAAAATTGCACGAAACGAAGAATTTAGATGCGAGGGAACGTGGAGGAGAACGGGCGAAGCGGAAAAATGGATTAGAGAGAGAGAGAGGCCTCTGCAGAGTCGGTACTTGAAACATCGGCCGGGTATTAAATTGAATAGAAAGGGAAGCGTTGGGAGGGAGAATGCTGAGAATGAAAGTGTGAATTGGAGGGTTACTGGGGTTGAGATTAAAGGAGAGAGGCGGGAGGGAGGGTAGGAAAGAGCAAGGGGAAGGAGGACGAATGTCGAGGGGAGGCACGCGCTCTCCCGATTTTCATAATCTCCAAGGGAGACCACCGAGCGCCTTCTGGCGCACGCGCGATGCAGGAAAATGCTCTTGGAGGCAATTTTACGCTCCCGTGTCGTAAAAATCCGCGACGGAAAAAATTCGCGAAATTGGAGGAACGTGTCAAGACTAAATTGAGGTCGTAAAACATGGAGGATTTTTTGTGAGACCGTCGTACGTTGTCTGTGCGACGGTGGCTTATTAGAATCGTGATCGAATCCGACATGAGAATGTACAAACCATATGAGAGAGGTTTATTATCGATTGCCAATTTTGCTGATCGCGGAAATCATATTATGAGGCAATTTAAAAAAATTACGACTGCGCATAATATCTTGCGATTACTTTTATCATACGAAAATGTCGATTATAGATAAAAGTTGACTACGAGAAGTAACGTCGACAATTTAGCTTTTTGTGCAATTTCCTATTTGCTATGAATAAAGTCAAGAATGATACTTGTAATAAGTTCCACATAAAAAAATAACGAATGTTTTTTTTGTCTATAAAGTACACTTATAAATGACAAAGTTATATTACTGAGATATATCATGGTAACAAAAATAACTTAGAAACCTATTACCGATAATGTTTAAGCACCGAAAAAAATGGACAAAGATAATTTAGGCGAGAAAAATAGAACCCGACATTCTAATCAATTTCATTTTTTCAGTTATTTCAAACAAAAATTACCCCCACGTTAAAATAGCTTTCTTTCACCTTCTCTCTAGTAACTAACGGTGTAAAAAAATTGGGATTGGAACGCGAATACTTCAGCGCTGCCAGACTCATAATTCTCGCCATAAAACTCCTTCTCGATTATCCGTCGCACCATTCTCGAGAAATCCGAAAACTCATTAAGTAAGCAACCGCAAAACGGTACGGAAGTTGAGCAAAGACTATGGCCGTAAATAAACCTCGGGAGTCGCGCAGAGGCGGTTATGAAGGTGCTCACACTGAGGGACGAGGAAGAAAAAAATCCCCTTGTTGCGAGAGATGCGAAAAAGTGAAGCAAACAATATGCGGTGTGTAAGAAGTATGGACGTACCTACGATGAAGGCCAAGGGGATGTGTACTCCTAAGGAAGGAAGGAAAGGATGGAAGGATATGGGAATAGAGCTTAGGGGAGAGAGAGAGAGAGATGGAAGAGTTAGAGAAGGAGAGAGAGAGGCGAGCCTCCTAAAGGTACTTGTGAGTCGTGAGCCAATTTACGTTCACTCGTGTGACCGCGGCCGACCCAAGGGATTGTCGTGACGCCACTCGGGTCCCGGAGCGAAAGAAACGTTAAGGACACGAGGAGAGGGGGATGAGAGGTTGGAAGGGAAAGGGGAGAGAGAGAGAAGGGAGGGGAGAAGAGGGAATGGGGGAAGAGAGAGGATGAAACAGATGAGTAGGCAGAGAAAGAGAATTCTATAAGGTGAAGAAGGGGTGATCGATCGAGTCGTTGGTTCGGACAGAAGGGCAGGCGGCTACCATTTCATTTCCATTGAATGTTCGAGAGGGTGCGAGAGAGAGAGAGGGAGAGAGGGAAGGAAACTGATAAATGCACTTTGCCTGGATCGTGGATGCGAAAGGCTCGGTGACTTGTGTTTATACTAGGAAGGAAACTGATCGATGTAGCAGTCAAAAAAAACTATGCATACTCATCACGAATGCGAAATTGGAACGATTTCTCAAATTACTTGTTTTTAATCATTGTAAACCATAAATGAGCGGATGCAAATTGTCGTGACGTCTTTATTCCGGGGATGAATTCATTTCGTTTATTTAGTTCACAAGTTCACGCTTGTCAAATTATCATATTTGCATCGATGAGAGAAATTCGTACTGTACCAGTTTTTCAGACCGCAAACAAGTTTAGGTAAAAATTAAAATGAGCACTTCCAGTTTGATAAATAATACACATTCGCATAACTTACGTCACTACGAAACAGCCGACTCGTGACAAGAATGACTGAACATCGCCTCTTCTAAAAACCTTATTTTCGTTGAATGGCGATAGACCTTTAAAACTGTTATTTATGCAAAAGTTATCGAACGAACGATAATTTTACCATTTCACGTAAAAAAATAATACAAAAACGTTCATGACGATCGTGAGAAAATTTTTATTTATTTTTTGCCAGATACCGTGTAAAAAACGAACCTTTAGGTAAAATTAGAAAGTATTCTAAATCCAGAGTGAAATTTTTTTCTAAATCGGAACCCACCAATAAGCTTTCGCAATTCTTCAAACGGACCGGAACGCTTGATGCGAGTCGTGATGCATGCCTAGAAAATTACGTGATGACAGGGTGAGAAGGAGGAGGAAATATTAAAGGTGATTGGCGAAATAGAAAATTACCGGCCTCCTGAAATATAGGGCGACGCCCATGCATTAAATCGGTCGACCTTTATAAAACCGAGTCCCTCTCTACCACCAGGGGAAACAGGCGCATTGTCTCGGCGTTGATTTGATTGCGGAGTTAATAAGCGTCCCCGTCGTCGCGAACGCAAAAGGTAACAAACGTTTTGCTTTTAACGAAGTTTAAACATTAAATTAATGCGCTATGCTAATCGTGAAATTTAAATTGTCACCATTAACGCGGTATGTATGTATTTAGTATATATTTAACTCCTTTTCCCCACAAAACGATAGAGTAAACTGCATACGAATTGTAACTTCAAAGTAGCCGTATTCGGTAGCGATTCGCCGATCTCATGATTTAATTACAAGGTTTCGCTTGAATCGGGGATGGGAGAGTTTTCCTTTCGGAAGGCTACTTTGAATGGAAACGTTCATGAGGTTTACTCCAACATTTTATGACTACAGGAACAATCCAAGTTATAATGTGAGATGAACAATTTATATCCAAATGTCAATTGGCGTATTACATCAGGATTCGTTTAAAACGTAGATATAATATTTGTAGTTAAAAATGACGTGTAAATCAAACTCGCGACATTAATTTTAAGTTAAAATATTTAACCGTTCCATTTTACTGTAGTTAAATAGAAGACCAATTATTTATGCATATAAAATATGGACGTAACAGTGACGGAAAATCTTAGCAAAGAGCCCCCAAATATCAACGGCGAAACCGTAGCGAATGAATTGTCAAAATATTATATTTATACAAAAGCAAGGGAGCCACAAATAGGGAAAAGTAAAACTAATGAGAATTTCACAAAGAGGCTCTGCGGGAAACGAAGTGATGCGGAAAGAGAAATAAAAAGGGAGTTTGGGCATCCTTCTTCTCCCTTCTTATTTTCGTCCCTTGGGGGATATATAAGGAAAGAAGAAGAAGTTTGGGAAAGGGGAGAGAATAAGGTAATGAGAGAGTAAGGGAGACAGAGAGAGAGAGAAGAAAGAGGAGGAGAGAGGATCGCGGAGGCGGACCTCTTAAGGGTTTGTGGTGGGAAGAGATGGGAATGGGTGGAATGTTGTTTATGTGCAGCGCCGGAGGGAGCAGAGGAGGAGGAGGAGGAGAAGGAGGTAAGGACGAGGATGGAGGAAAGTGAGGGGGGGAGGGGAAAGGTACCTCGGAGGCATGGCTGGGAGGTTGGGGAAACGGAAAAAAAGGGCTGGAGGAGGAGGAGATGGGGGAATGGGCTTGAATGTGGGTGTCAGAGCAGAAGAAGAAGAAACTGGCGATGAGGTTGGTTGCCAGGAGACTTATTCTATCCTCCAGCTCTCTTTGTGGAGTGTGGATTGAGGAGGTGGGGTGGATCTCCGTTCTGTAGTCAGGGGTGAAGGGTAGAATGAAGAGGTCGAAGATGATGCGCTTGAGAACCGGAGAAGACGTAGGCTATAACAATTCGTATTCGGTAACTCGGTACAATACGGATTGTTTTCGTAATTGGTTTTATTTCAAGCAAAACCGCGATTTTTTTTTTCTGAAGCTGAAAGATAATAATTAATTTTGGGATGTGTAGCACGCGACTAAAGTATCAGCTCTCACTGCGAATTTAAGGAGGTTATAAAATGGAGGGAATATTTTTATATTTCATAAAGATCGTAGAGACCTTTTCGAAGCGTCGTGCGACGCGTCTTCCAGGAGAGAATTTATTGCACTCGAGGGCGGAATAAAAATGTTACATACGGTCCACTCGCCCGGATGGCGGAGGGAGCTCGGATTTCGCAAAGTGAGTTACGGCACTCTAGCTGATTGAGACGCTACCTGCAAAACTTCGCGAGGCGAAAAAATGGCGTGCTAGCAAATTGATTGTGCGGCTACCACCGCGGTCGAAGTGGGAGGGGATGAGGATGGAGGAGGAGGGCTTTGGGTAACAAAGGAAAGCGCCCATTATGGTGGTCGTGTGTAATGGGAAACTTAAGATGGTAACAGGAGGTGCCTGCGTGGGTGTAGGAGTAGGATGAATAGAGAGGGATGGAGGGAGGTAGTAGAGGGGAAAAGGGAGAGAGAGAGAGAGTGTGTGTTGGCTCCCGTAGGTTGAAAGGTAAGAAAGTGGAGGTGGGGAGAAATGGCAAGTTGTGTCATAATCTGAAAGGTCAATCCATCATTTTTAGCCTTTGCCCCACGTTCTTTTTTTTTAGGAGAAAAACGTCATTTCGGATACAGCAGCTAGATAAGACGATATTTGTTTTTAAAACAGGTTTATTATATATTTGCTGGTTTAGTTTGACATTTGAAAGGCGAATGTGGTTCGCGCTCGAACTTTTTTATTTTAGTTTTCCATTACCCAAATCTCTGTTCGTAAACAAAAAACTGCGCGACTCGTTTGAAGTTTCCGTTCAGATGATTGGTAACTTCGGCGGTCGTGAAAGGATTGGATGTCTAGGAAGGGAGAAAAGAAAGGAGCATCAACTTTTACCGAATATGCTGGAGGCGCAGCATGGGTACGTGGCCCTGATCCATCACGGAAGGGACTGACGGAAATTCATTTCGATTGATGGGCGCTCTTAATCAGAGGAAAGCCGAGATTAAGATGGACCACGAAGAAATAAGGCAGGCTTTAAAAATTTCCCGTTAAGATGTCTATCTCTCATTCTAGTGCACAATATTTGAAATTAATACTCTCTCTCTCTCTCTCCTTTCCTATTTGTGAAGCATTCCCCGGTGATATTTGTTGGAGCTATTTTGTGTAGAACAATTGAAAAACGTCGCTATGAAATTGATTGCATCGAAATATAGTGGTAAATTAGGCATAAAGTGTTGTAAAGAAATATTTTCTAACAGACTAGGAGTGCGCAGCATGTGATTTCTTTCTTTCGTTATGTTACAGAAATATTTTAAAGAGTAAAAATGTGCGTAGTGATGAAGGAAATTCATTTATACTATCATTTTATTTCTTATTCTATTTGCCTACAAAACTGACAAATCTACGAGTTTTGACTTTGATTTACAAATATAGGAAAATATTTCATTTAGTTTTGTAATATCCTATATAAAATAAAAAAGATTCAAATGAAATATACCCTATCCTAAAAAAATAATTTTGCGTTATTGTAACTGACACCATTTCACGCCCAGGTATTGAATGAGGGATCTCAAAATTTTCTTTTTAAATCTTCCTTAGCTTTCCATCTCGACGGAGGCCTGTTAATTACTCATTGTCAGGGTCGATTTGGCCCATGTAAGCATTTCAGTTAGGTACCTCTGTTTTAGGCAGACATAAGACAAATATCACTCGTTACATAAATATTTTATTTTATGACTAAATACGTCGAGTTCATATCTTCATATTTCTATCAACAACGATTCAAATGTAATTTATTTAGCTTTATAATCTTCAACATTGTTAGACGGTATTTTTTGGCATATCAATGCTTTTACCGAGTGTTAACTTCAATCGCCATAGCTTTCTAATAAATAAGCTTTTTCCTATTGTTGCATGAAATACACCCACCAAATCAGGAAGATGACAAGATCCCGTCTCTGATTCATGCAGGACATCATCAGTCAGCATCGATCCAACCACAGGCATTAATGCTTTTCGTTCTCAGCATAATAAGGATGTACAACGGAAGAATTCTTTGGACAGATACGAGCAACTCGGTTTTTATTTGATGGAAAATACAGACCTTGTCCTTTTTATAGCATACTAAGAGTCGGAAAATGAAGTCTTTCAAGATTTAATCACCGGTTAATTACGACGCGGCTTTGGAATAAATGCGGAAAAAGGAAGCCGCGCGCTGCCATAAGAGGAGAAAACGGAGAGGAATATGTTAAGGAAAGCCAAAAGTTTATTGCTCTCACGCAAGGCGATCGCTCGCGGAAAAGGTTATATGGGAGATGTGGGGCGGTGATAATTCCATCAACGGGAAGTAAGAAAAGGAATTCGAACGAACCATTTTCTAGAGTTTCCGACTGCGAAATGCCTCCCGATGCCAGTCAAAGTTGCCACGTTATTTTATTTTCATTCTCTCCCCTCGGCGGCGTCGCTAAGCCGTTGGATTTTTCGAGTAACTCACGTCAGAAATCTATGCGAGTAGGTACTTTGTCCTCGAGGCCGGTGTATGTACACCATTTTTGGAATTCCTTTCCACTAATCATAAAAAACTGCAATAAAATTTTCATCGCGACGTACAGTAAACTCGCGTTTAACTGGGAGACCAATTCACCGGACATTTAAAATTTATAACTTTTTACGCTGTAATGCGTAGACACGTACGTTCGGTGCACACTTGTCATATACGTTAATAAAGGTTTTAATAATAATGAAGTATTACTTGAACGGCAAATTCATTTAACTGTCAAGACTTTCCTTATTTAGTATGTTCATATTTACTCAATTTTTCATGGCTAAATTGACCAATCGCACTGATTTATTCGGTACTGTACTTAATTAGACTTCAATATACTGATCTACCTCCTGTACTGGTTTACGAATATTATAGTTCCTTTTTATTTGGTTTATTGCTTAAATACTGTAACTTAGTTCACATGTTGGTATTTTAGCATTCTCGATTTCTGTCTCTGTCATTTGTAACGCAATTTTTGTATCTTACTAAGGTCAGTGGTTTACTGGACTTTTTATTAAAGCATATTCGTAAAACTATTGCAAATATTTAGATGTGTTGTAAAAATTGTAATCGAACTTTTAGTGAAAGAGTTTTGTTATCCATGCGATTTTCCCGAAATTTTTGCTTTTTATTGAAAAAAAATTCCAATTTTTACTGATTTCCGTTCGAAAGAAATAGTCACTTTAACTTTGGCACGTGTAAATAGGCATAGCCATTGATCAGAATAACCGATTAACCTGAATAGGTTCGAGAGGTTACTGCATATCGAATTCCCTTCCATCAATCATCTATCTGCAATAAATATTTTATCGCAGCTGAATTAATTGTTTATCGTTTTACTACGATCAGGATTACCGCTACAAATATATTCTAGACACCCGATAGGTTGAAACAAATTATGTACAATCTTTTTTATCGATGAGAGGCAGAATTTTGTCGTGGAAACAGACACGACCGCAACAGTCATATACTTGGCGCGTTGGCAACGATTTCATTTCCTCGCAACGGCGGCCTCACCTGCCTTTCTCGCCCTGAGAACATATGAGCAACTTTCATCTTACGAATTCAACGTCAATATTTTTCGATCCAATGAAAAGGAACGGTCGCTCTCCGTCGCACGGGTCATCCATTGAGAACCGGATCGGCAAGGAAATATTCATTCCGATATTGTCAGTGGGTCTCAGAGGAGGGTGGGAGAGAGATGTCTTTCATTGCCCCTGCCGTTTCCACTCCCATCAGCCGATGGGCCAATGTCACCCGTCTAGATCAGGGGTTCTCAACCCTATTTTATTGGCGTACTACTTAAAAAAATTTGGGAAGTTATTGTACCACCACAGTAATCAACATATATATTCATTGAGTAAGGGAAGATCATGTCAGTCACAGCCCAAAGCGAAGCGAAGTGGAAGTTAAAGCGCAAGGAGGGTCTGCGGTTACCTGGAATAGGGATCCGAGTCTCAGTGAACGGCGACGGCAGCGACTTAAATGATTATTATATAAGTAAAAGTATTGGCCAAAACAGTTCAATCTGAATACCGAAATCGTAATTATTTCGTAAGAAAAATCTTCTCTTCCATTTTTAATAAGCAACGCTATCGATTGATCAGATTCATATCTAACATATTGGGCATAATTTGTTACATCGGTACCCTCATCTAATTGTATTGAAAATAATTTGTTTTGTTTAATCTTTTGAATAAGTGTTTCTTTTACTTTCGTAAATACATCTGCAAACGGTGTCGTTTGATAACGGAATAACATCTAACTTTCGTGAAGCTGTATGACCAAGAATACATTGATGTTACAATATCTTTGGCAGCAGTCAGTATTAGATTTTCACCAATATTGAAAGGTTTTCCAGTTTGGGCGATTCCTAAACTAGCAAGATAGGATGCTTCCAACGCTTCCGTAAAAGAATTAAGTGATTTCTTGTTCTTTTTCAATTAATTTTGCTTCCGCTGAAAAAATTCAAGAGACTTATCAGCCAAGTTAGCACCAGCATTAATGGTATTTCCACTGCGAGTTGCTTCTGTTGAAGTAGCTTCATCTGTTATGGGTGATTTTTTTCTCTTTTCATGAGCTTGTGAGGGTGATTTCAGCCACATCCATTTTAGGGATTATTTATTTTATATTTATTTTCGACTCGAAAAGAGCTATACATAATAGCAAGTCAAAATGTTAGATTATTACAGTAAGTCGCCAAATGGCCAACACTATTCAGTTCGAAAAATACATTCGTAATCAGCTACTTACCACAAAAGTAAGCCGCAAATAGAAGCAAGCAAACGCAGACCAGAACTGAATGAAAGAAGTCGATGCGGAGTCATAACTGAAATAAATAACACACCCAAAAACAATAGCGCAATAAAAGAGAACTTGTATGAAACAGGTAATAATCAGAACGGCCATGGATGTATTGGCTGACAATGCCGAAACTAACGCCACCTAGATACAAGGCCTGAGGACTGTCAAAGTCAACTTCACTGTTATTCACTTCGAAGTCACTGTGTGAGTCAAAGCGGGGTTAAAAATGAGTACAAGCGACAATAATATTGTGCGGGTATATTGTAACTTCATAGCTCTTTTAAATATTTATTATTTTTTTATGAAAACAACACTGTCAGTTTGACTTGTATATCATTAGGCTTAGCAATTTAGTAAAGTAAATCGTTGATAGATGTTTCGGTGTTTTTATGTAATTGTAATAAACTTTCAAATTTTGACGGCGTTTTCGCGTACCACCTGGCACAATTTGGCGTACCACCAGTGGTACGCGTGCCACAGGTTTAGAACCCCTGGTCTAGATAGTTAGCATCTGGAGGTGCAAACATAAAATAAAACGCTTTGAAAGTTCCAGAGGATGTCTGGAGAAGGTCCGATCCCAATGCCAGAGAAGATACTCACTGAAGAAGCCATGGAGCGAGAGCTGCCAAGCGACCATTAAGGTCTTTATGCATGTTTGTTGCGTAAATTAACGCCCTCCGATGGACTGGTTTGTCTCCCTCCGCCTGCAAATTATTCGGTAAATGCGTATTTACGACCGGCGCGTTACAGTGAACTAGTTTCCTTTTTTTATTTCCATTCTTTTTTTATTTCCATTTTCCGTCCGAGCGAAAAGCTGGCTCTTTGCCACCTTTGATCGCAATGTTATTCGAACGACATTGCCGCATCGGTTCGAAAATTGAACCTCTCAGCCGGAGTTTTTTTTGTACATTTTGCGTCTTCGTCGCGGAGAGATTTTACCGTCGATTTTCTTTGCAGAGAGTGCGGTAATTATTTAGTTAGATGTAGGGCCACATATATGCAAGAAATTCAATGAAAACATTTTGGAATTAATTCGCTAAAGAATTATCGAGCTCGTCTTACGGCTGATAACAAATTCAAGAATAAACACTTCATAATAAAAAAATGCTTATCTCACATATCTCCAATCTCCATTTTTATAACCTTGCTGTGGCTCTTGGAGGTACCTGAGATAAGTACTCTTTTCAATTTTCATATTTAAGCGCTTATTCGTGAATTTTGGATTTAACCCTTTCAGTCGGGACTTTTATCGGGAATGTTTTTTAATTCCTACTTAATTCTGAATATTTTAGCAATTCCTTTCCTTTATCAAATTGTTTAGGTCAAATACCAGAAACCATAATTTAAAAACACTGCTGTTTCTACAATATACGTCAAAAGTGGCGAAAAAAAGGGCATATAACGTACATATCCCTTCTCCGCACTATACCTGCTGTCTATATAGAAAGGGTAGATATACGTGGAACGTTGGAGGGACAACTCCTCGATTTTCCCTTTTACGTCACTCGCGAATCGAACCTATCGCCCAATGGAACTCTCGGATATCGATCGAAGCACGCATCGGCGTTCCGTTCCAACGATCTTGGTCGGGTAAAAGAGCATAAAACGTTACGCGGACAACCTGTTGCGGGCGTTACCCGAGGAGATGTGCTCGTCGGGAAAAATCCCTTTCTCGTTCAGAATGCTTTTTTTTTATATATACCCGCGGACTCGGCAAGGCGTAAGGGAGGCGCGTTATTGGAGAGCGCGCGTACCGAGACAGAGAGAGAGAGAGACACAAACGCCTTTAACGATCTCCTTCCATTCTATCCGTGCTGAGATAGTAAAGTGTGAGGAAATGGAAGAAAGGGAGATTTTTTCCACAGCAAGTGGTCCAATGGATTAATTGGACGGTAAGAGCCGGAAGATCGCGAAAATCGTATTTTACTCGAACCTCCTTCGCCTTCAGATTTTTTTAGCTTTTTTTTTCGGGCGAGTCCGTTCGGGTCACGGATCCACTTGACTAGCCCTGTCGAAATCCTATCTACCTCACCTCTTTCGTTCTCTCTCTCTCTTTCCCCTATCTCTTTCCCCAAACCAATGGAGTTTAATGGCCCGAAACGAAACGGGACTAACCAACCACCCCTTCACTCTACCCCCCCCCCCCCAACCTTCCTCCCTCCCTCCCTCACCTCTCCCTCAATCCATTTCAACCCTCCGTATCCCAGAAACAACCTTTCCTCCCACACCCATTTTAATCTTCCCTAAAGGAAGACCTCTCTCTCTCTCACACACACTCTCTTCCTGTACCTCTCCTCTTCTATCGTCTGTAAAGTTCCTCGGGTTAAACTTATGGTACACTCCCATCTCTTATTACCTTTCAATAACTCAAAAAGCTTCGGGAGAAGTGGAGAGACACACACAGGGCAAATGGGCTCTCTTCGGGGGAATAGATATCGCTTTCGGGTAAACCGTCTCGGTTATGTAGAGAAAGAAAGTTCTCTTCGCATATGCTCAACGCGATTGGTTAAAACCGGTTCGTTTTTCTCTCTCTCTTTTCCCCTAATCTTGATAAGTTTTGAGAATAAAAAAAATAAAACCGAGAAAACCCAAACTCGATTCGCGACATATATTTTTTTTTTTGCCTTGCGTCTTTTATGTCCGCCAGAAAGATCGGAGCGGCCGGTGAAGAAGAGAGCTTGAAACACGCTGACGCGAGGGCGGCCGTTCGATCCGAAGTTATCGGGAGACCTCAGCGCGGAAAGTGTATTCCGTGCTTGCGTTACGATCGTTCTTTATCGATATTATCGCCATCGGTGCCGTATCTGGTTGTTTTCTTTTCTTTCGTCGATCTCCGGAAAATGAAAACATCGGCGAAAATACGCCGTCCATAATCCGCTTTACGCGACGACGAGGAAAAATTATTGCGCCTGAGAGAAGAAAAAAAAAACTAGTCGATTGCGTCTTAAAATATGAGCGAGTCGTTGCATATATTAATATTCAAATCTCGTTCGGTGGGGCGTGGCCGTGGTGGATTAGTTCAAGGCTGGACTAACACATACCGTGCGAATGATAAATTTTTAATGAGCTTTAAATTTCGCGAAGGAGATATGCGACTTTGGTCCTGTGGCCTAAAGTACGGTCTTTTTATGCGACGGAAATCCAAAAGATGATCTCGATTATTTGTTGTGAATTGTGCGCAGGTCCTTCAGTATAGTTGAGAGGGCGCTATGACAACTGCGGCATCGGAATGTTATCACAAACTGGATAATGTGAGCGAGAGACAAAAGAGAACCATCATAAGGACGCGGCCTGTAGAATATTTCAAAATAATCGCATCAATAGATCACAGTCATTCGGTTATATAAAATAAGGACACGTTATCTCAGCATTGACAAATGCACCAATCGCGACGCAATATCTGCGATAGATTATATCCGACTCCGACGTTACGAGAAGACAGGCCCTGTACAAAAAAAGCGAATCAGAAATCAATCAGCTCAATTTTTTTATGAGATTAAACCCTCCTCGACGGATCCACTATTAATTCCATTTAGTCTCGGCAGAGAAAGAGGGGCGAGAGAGAGAGAAAAGTGGGAGACAAAAAGGGGAGAGAGACAGAGAAAGGAGAGAGAAAGAGAGAGAGATAAAAAGAGAAGAGTGACAGAGAATCGAAACGCAGCTTTCGAACCCGAATCGAAAGTTGAAATCAAACCGTCAAACGTACAAAGCCGTACAAAAACATCGCATGCGCCGCTGCGCTTTCGTTTTTCTCATTTCAAAACGCCTTTAATACCTCGGAGGCGGAATGCGTCGGGGAGGAAGTGGGTGCGTGGGCGAGCCGGGTCGGCGGAGGAGTCCGAAAGGGAGGGGGAGAGAGAGGGGGGGTGGGGAGAAGAGGGAGAAAGGGTTAGGGTGTTCTTCTCACCCAAGCGTCGGCCCCGAGGCCACTCACGACGACGCCGCCGCCCTCCAGCGAGCGCCGCATAAATTACACGCCACCCCACCCCACGTCCATTGGTCCATAACCTCAGCCCTCTTCTCCACTGACAACACCCATACTCTCCCACCTCATTCCGACCTCTCCCTCCGAAACTCCCCCCCCCCCCCCCCTCTACCTCGCTTCGCGTTCTCCCCCATAATGCGCTCGAGGGCACCAAACCGACCAACCTCCTCATACCGCCCAACCCATAAGCCTCTCTCCTTCATCCAGTTCCTCCTCCCACCCCTTGCGGTCACCTCTCCTACACTCTCGTTCTCTCTCTCTCCCTCCTTTCCGTCTCCCTCCTTCCCCTCTTTCCCTCTTCTCCCGCCCTCCGTTCCTCTCTCTCTCTTCCCGAATCCTATACCTCTTCTTCTTCAACGAAAAGACTTTCCTCTGCTGGAAATCTTCCTTTTCCTTTATCCTCCTCTCTTTCCTTACACTCTGGGACTGAACGCACATTACCTCCCGTAAAATATCCTTCTTCAATAAATATATCTCATCCGATTCTATTACTTTCATTCCGTCTTCATCCAGTTGTGCTAGTGTTAGTGTGTGTGTCTGTGGCACTCGGTAAAGTATTCACGATCGAGCGCGAGATATAAACTCTTACCTTCGGGGTACGGTTTGCGAGAAAAGAGGGATAGAGGCGAGGGTAGAGTGTGTGGGGGGGAGATAGATTTTATTCTTAAAGGAGAATGTCGGGTTATTTCAGTAAGAGAGAGATGGAAGAGGGGGATGAATAATGCGAGGATCGGCGAAGGGATTTTGATACAAATAGAGAGAGTTTAATATCCGGAGTTACTCCTAAGATCGATTGAAAAAGATACCTTTTTACCGCCTTGCTATGCATAAATCGTTGCTCGTGGTAAATGCTACGGTAATTCTATATTCTTATCAAATCAATTTTTTATTCAGTGTAATATCCGTGGGTAACTGTGTATTTTAGCGTTATTACCGTCCAGTAAAGTATCGCTCATTGATTTGTAGTATCTATGGTTGCTGTCGTCCTACAACTGCTTTTGTCTTTCGTGAATGGACGGGAATTTGACGGATAGACTTTAACCAACTATTATCTTTTTGATCTTATGTCGATAGATATTTTTGATCATGAACTTATACCTACTCGCGGCGGAAATATTTCAAGTTAATTTTTAGCACTTTACTTTTGAGATATTTATCCGTTGAACATTAGATGCGAATGCATGGGAAAATATTTCAGTATGTATGCAGATAAGCGTCGTGCAACATTCTGGAAAACTAGTTTTCCCTTCTCGGTCATTAACACAAACATGGCATTACACTTATCGATTACGAAAAAGGCTTGACAGTTCTATTCTAAAGGATATCGCTCATAAAGCGATGGAATGTTGTTTTTAGAAACGCTACCACTTTACCGCACTTCAAATTGATGGAACAACGTCTGCTGATCTATCCGACGGTCATTAATCAGCGAAAGCGGAATAGAAACATTAACCTTTTTCTTTTTAAGCAATCCACCGAATTGACGACTCAATCTTAACTCCTTATTGAAAAAGTAAAGGTCAAACGTTTATCTTATACGATAAAACTTAGGATCAAGGAGGGAAAGCGTAGGGGGAGAATCCGACACGGTTAGAAAGCGCGCGAGTTAATAAGACTTAATCCACCTAAAAAATCGCCGATTGGAAGCCATTTGCCTGAAAGTAAAACATTGGAGCGTGTAACGTTCGAAGGAAAGAGTAGGAAAGAGAGAGAGAGAGAGAACAGATGGAAAGAAGAGTGGGAGAGAATAGTTGAGGAAAAGATGATGAGATTGGAGGGAAAATTCCTTTATTTTTTTATTTATATACGTATATGTACGGTCGGCGTGGCGGCTGTGGGCGGCCAGTCTGCCCCCGGAGAGAACGGTAGGTGGCATACCGGACAATTTATTAAAGCGGACGTAAGTGAGGAGAGTGGGAGGAGTGGGAGATGGGGAGGGGAAAGAGGCGGTGAGAATGGGAGAGCAGAGGGAGGGAGAGGGGTGAGGGAAGGAGGTAACGACGGAATGGGAACCAGGTGCACGGGAGTTTGGCTCGTGTGTGGGACATAAGATGGATTCAGAGGGAGGAGAGTTGTTATAGAGAAGAGGAGAGAGTGAGAGGGAGGGAGAGGTACGTATTGGGGTTAAATTGCAGAAGACCATCTCCTTGCGGAAGAAAGGCACTTTGGACCGAGTAAGAACCTCATAAGGTCCTAGGTCTTAATAAGGAATCTCATCTCCGGCTAAACGAAGGTAAAAAATGCTGAATGTTAGGAGTTTACTACGAGACGCTTCCATAAGGCGAACAAGAGGATAAATGTTGATCCCCCCCCCCCCTCCCCCGGAAGACGAACCTCTATATTTATCTGTAGTACGTTAAATAAACAAAACTTTAGAGCGGTTTTGAACTCAATCGATGAGCTGCCGTCAGATGATGTCCGCGAAACGTTATAATGAAGCGCCGTTGTAGAACACTGACCAAAAGGAAATTACTACTTCGTATACATAATAACTGTACCTTTACTGCATCGTCTTTCTATTCCGCATTCTCCCGGTTCCATCAGTGAATCATAAGGTAACTTGTAGTCGAATTCAGTCTTGTTAATTCAGGTAATCACCGATTGAGCAAAAATATAGTAAGGTATTTACGGATGTACCCACTTTATCTAAGCTTTTATTTTCTTCTCCGTTACATGACAGAGAATCGCCGAAACTGAGTGGACAATCGGTTTTTTTTTAAGGATGACCGAAAGCTTCCAATATCGTTATTAAAAGTGAAATAATCTTAGCGAAATTATTCCGGTTAGGTTACAGTCTAATATGTATCTATTATATCTAATTTACCTTCGGGTTAAAAATGTTTTCTATGTGTATAGGTATATTAACCCGGCAAAGGTTTCCCATGAAATAGATTTTGAATCATCAGAATTTCTCCTAGTAGGTGCACGTACTTCATTAAGAAGGCGCGAAGTGATAGTCTCTCCTCTTTCTCTTTATAACCCATAAATAATAAGGCTGTTCCAGCTGCGAATAGTAATTACTTCATGAGAACATAGCGGTCGTATTTCAACTAGCCGGCATTCTCCGAGAAGAAACGCTCATCCAATTGATCGAGGGGAGATCTTTTAACGCAGGGAGTCACTCACGACCCGATTACGATCGTGATCACTCGGGAAAAACAAATCCCGCAACTAATTCACTGCATCAAAGTTGGCACTGTCTCGAAGATCAACGTGTGCTACATCGCCATATCGAGAGAAGCAGATACGGGACAAGATATTTTTGCGCCCTGGGCAATATTTGAAACTTTCGTCCCTTTCCTAATGAAAGTATACATTACGCAATTTTAACTTCTCAAAACAGCAGTTTATTTGCGATATGAAACATATTTATAATATGAAACGTTGTAGGTACTTAAAAAGTTCAAATTGCCATTTATCGTGCCCCTAAGTATGCTGCGTCCTAGACGGCTATTTCGTTCGCATAGCCTTTTTCCCGACTTTAGAGCCCAGTGAAACTATGATAAATTGCAGATAAAAATGAAACAATAAAGTTTTTTCCTTGAACGCCAACTGATTGATTTTTTAATCCATTGGAATACTGTATGACTCGAAACTTATAATGGTAAAAGAAGGAATTAAACACCGCTACATGCAATAGTTTCAACGCACTATAAAAAATTCTATGGTGTTATATTGTGCAGTATTATAATTATTCTATAGATTTGGATGATATAAGCCGAAGAAACCAAATATTCAGAACAGGACTTTCCAACTGTAGGCCACATTTCGGTCTTCATCCAATAAGCAACGTAAAAATAAGAAAGCGCTTACTTCTTTCGATATCTCGATGGAAAGAAGGAAAAAACTTTTCAATTAGGATTCATAGAGTCTATATGGGGGTCAATTCTTCCCGGTTTCGGCGCGTCACATCATCATGAGCCATGGTGACTACTTTTCTAGCCTGATCGACGATGTCATCCCGTTGAGTATCAATTGTGGGCGTTTATTTTACGTCAAAATTATTATATTAATAAATAAAACTTTAAGAGAGGTTAATTAATTAAACCATATGTGATGCCTTTGTGCTCTTTCATTAACTGAATTTATATACGGAGTTTTTTTAATTATCAGTATTCTCGAGACCATTCAAAATTTAATTGACACAACTTCGTTAGTCCCCCACTATCTCCAAACTAATGAAGCTTTCTATGTGACCGGCATTTCATAATCATAAGATTAGTTGAAGTTTCCGATCAGCAGTATAATGAAAAATTCAGAAGGTATTAAGTAAATAAGTTTCCATACTTACATAACCAGTCATAGCGCCGTAACTGACGCATTTAAATAAACACCAATAAATAAATCGAGCGAATATTTATTTTAACACCATATATAATTTCTACAATTATTATTATTATTTTCTAATATAAATACATAAAATATAACAAAACAGCTGATCAAACTATTCGGTAGAAATTAAAAAACAAAAGCACAAGAAGTTGCTATCTTTTCTTTCGCCCATGTAAAACAAATTTACTATGGTTTATTATAATACGATAAAAACTCGTAATGGACTCTTTGTGGTCTCCGCGATGCATAAGCTAAAATTTATATTTTTTGCTATAGAAAACCTTCCCTCTTTAGCGTATAGATTAGTGCAATGAGTGGGAAATGTCTACGGCGACTATCTCTTTTGGAAAGTGCCCTTCTATCCTTGCGCTTTCTGCGACAATATCTATCCTCTCAAGCCCCGGGCAAATCTGCCCCGAAGGGAGAGTGAGAGGCGGATAAGATGAGAGAGGGAGGAAGGGAATCCCTACCATTACCTTTCCGAGCATTATGCATTTTTTCAGCTTATCCTTCTATCCCTCTCAACCCTTTTGTGCCTTTCCAGTTATCCTCCGATCTTAAGTCCGCCCCGCCCGCGCTGGCTCTACAGGACTCCGCCGCGATCCTCGCCGACGACGTCTTCTGCTGCCTATTCCCGCCTCGCCCTTCCGACCCTGTGTTCTTCATTCTGCCTCCCCTACTCTTCCTATCTCTCTCTCTCTCTACTAACGCCTCGTCACAGGTCGCAAAGGGAAAAGCATCCCACGGGGGTCACGATTCAATCTCCCACACCACGACACCTAGCAACCCCTTCCCTCTCCCTCGACTAGTAAGGCCTCTCTCACATCCCCATTTCTCTCACACACCCCAATCCCTCCTCCCACACACATGTCCGGTCTTCTCCGTCTCTTTTACGCTAGGTTCCCATGGAGAACGCGGCGCCAAGACCATCGCCTATGTCACTCACCCCCCTCCTCTCCCCCCTCTCTCTCTCTCTTACCTCTCCGAACGGTCTTCGAGCCGCCTTCATTTGTCTTCCAAATCAAGCACTCGTGTTTCGCTCGATTCCTCATTTATCACCTAAAAGACCTTGTCTCTCTCTCTATCTTTCTCTCTTTATCTTTCTCTCTCCTTCCTTCCTAAGGTTCGCGGCGTGAAAATATATATATATATATTTTTTCCATTTCAGTTCGATATGCGTTGTTGCTGTTGGTGGTCCGCGGTAGTGAGCCAACGTGTGCGAGTGTCACGTACCGCGGAAGGAAGCTTTAAAGTAAGACCTCTTTATGCACTGGAGGGGGATCAGTGGGATCTCCTAACACTCTTCTACTTGAGAGGGCGAGAGAGCTGATTTATTTCGTGAGTATTTCAAGGCTTTATTGGATATTTTTTTAGCAACTTAACATATCTGATGCCACTCGTAGTTATTTCTGCGGTGGAATTTGATCCATAAAATTTGTATGCATGTTATTCGTTTTTCTTTATCATAGAATGTACATTTTACGCGAGGATCTTATTTTTATATGGCTTCCACAGTAGGTTATTAAATATATCTGTATGAATAAAATTTTCAAAAATTCTCATAGAACGTGACAGAAATCGCTCATACAATGCATGATATTTTAATACCTGTCCAATTTAAGCGTAAAATATATCGTACTTCCCATTATTCCTCGGTATGAATTGCTTGTTCATATACCCGTTAATAATTTTATCTCTCAATTCACATTTCCATAAATCAAAAAAAGAAGCTTAAAAAAGCATCTTTGCGCACAACAGTCTCTTTCATTCATTAAATTCCCAATTGATGCTTATTCTCGTCGTTGAAGCGAGAGCAAACAAGACAAAAAAGGAAAGACATCTTGAGTCGAGGAAATGACTAATGATGATAACCCGAAAAGCCGATGGATATTTTTACGAGGCGAGGTGCCGCTAAGAAAACTAGCTGTTCCCTCTTTCTTTATCTCTCTCTCAGGAAGACCTCTAAACCGGCATCGTCCAAGTCGGGAATATCCGAGACACACAAGGTGCGAGGAATTCTCGCCGTCTCCTCCTAACCTCCTCCGACATCACTTGACCCCACTTTGTTGAATCCTATCCTTCCGGAAGACTTCGCGAATACCTCCTTAGCATTCCCCTTCGCTGTATACATTACCTCGGTTAATTCCTCTCTTTCTTTCGCGAGCGAGCGAAACTCTAGCTCGTCCCCATCTTAACTCTTAGCGCCTCTTTTCTTTCTCACTTCTCCAACAGATACATCAAACGCACCTTATTCCTCCTTCCCCTCTCTCTTCTCATCCCGTAAGACTAACTCAACTCGCGGGGTGATATTCTTCTTAAACCTCGCCTCCTCTTAACAAGACTCCAAGTGTCATTCTCAGAATCCTACGTTCGCAACACACACATTCACACGTCCACGCAATATCTCTTTCTCTTTACTCCGAGGCCCGAAATTCCCATTTCGCGCGGCTCGTGCGCCTTTCTCGAACGAAACGATTATTTTTTTTTGTTTTCTGTTCTCACTCCACCGTCTCCTAAGCCAAATCGCCTCAATCCTTTTGTTTCCTAAGCCTTCCCACACTATATTGCTCTCCCACTCTCCTTCTCTCTAGCCTGGAGCTCACGGTTCCCCACAAATGCTGCGGTCATTTATCTTCTTACCATTTTTTTTCAGACGCGTAGTTCTTGGTATCTAAAGGTCCCCTTAGGCTCGCCTAACGCAGCCAGTCTTAGATTTCTTTGATCGAATACGCGTGCGAAATGTGTTTGGAGATAGCGCACTTTTAATGGCTTACCTGCACCGCTTAGTTTGTTTAATATTAGCGAAGATTGCTTTCTGATTTTTATAAAAAAGTTGATTTCGTCACTTATATTTTTAGGAATGTGTACATTACGACCTCAACACTCAATCTCATTTAGACATATTTGAATAATTATAAGTAATATTCCGAAACTTTTTTTATAAACTTCTCCTATGAATAGGAAGGAAATAATATTCTTCATCGTTTTAAACTGAAAATGTATATGCTTAAAAGAAAACCAAACAACGCATTTTAGTAATGCGTCCCCTTTGGAAATGTTAGCGTGTCTTTAGGTAGTAGATTGGACGATAACGACCATTTCGAACTTCAAAGAAAGATATCAATTTGATGGCGGCTCTGGGAATAAGGAATTTATGCGGAATCCATCCTCCATTTCCCATTCCCCTCAAGACCTCTTCTGCGAAAGAGATATCCCTGCAGAGTGCACTCGAGGGATCGCACTCTGTCCCTTTCTCGGTTATTTTCTCTTCAATACTTACAAAGCAAAAATCGGCTCGGGACGGCTTTTTATTGCCGAGGATACTATCCGTCTTAAAAGCCCCGCCACCCGCGCGCTTATCTTCTTAGCGTCATGCAGAAAGAGGCTTTTGCGCGGCTCTCCCCATGCTTTAGCGGTCTCCAATCTCTCCTGATTGATTGGTTTGTCCATGAAGAGGCGCGATAAATAAAGATTTTCCTCCCGCAGCGAAGCCTCCTCTTCAAAATGTTTACCTCGGGAATGAATTTTCGCCGATGTTGAACGAGACCGGTAGCGGAGAGGAAATTGCGCGAATTTGTCACTGCGTAACGGGGAAGGCAAAATCTCGCCTCATCTGACTGCCCCCGTCTACGCAATATTTAATGCCGCGGTTGATGCGGTAATCTCTTTATTTACGGTGCAAATCAATTTTTCTCATAAGTCATTACTCCTCTGAGCTTATATTTTTCCGAAATAGGATAGAAAATAAACATTTTATTTTCCTTAAATTGCTGTTTGATGTAAGTTTACTTGGAAGTTATCGAAGTTAAAGATCTTTATTTTGTTTCTGATATTTACTACCTTGTATTTGGCTTTAAAATTTATAAAATAGAAAATTTGTGAGGCTAAGGAAAGATAAAAGACTTCAAATATGAATTTAATTAAGATATTGGTGCTACAAGTTTTTTCTACTAAATAAAATTCACTAAGTGGCAGTTAAAAAATTGGGCCTTCATATCTGGAAACGTAGTTTCCCCTCTTTGTGTGCAACGGACGGTTAAGGCATAGGTTTTTTCCACTCTCGTGTTCGGAGAGCTCCAGCCAAGCACAGCAACGTACCATCCTTAGGTATGCACACATCCGCCAGCCCTTTCCTCCCTCGCTTTCTTCAGCCCCCTTGGGTCCAACCCAGTTGATCCCCCGAGCTAGAAGATTTTTCTGGTATTTATTTTTAAGAGAGACGAGGGTGGAGAGAGGTAGAGGGAGGTAGGTCGGAAGAGGAGCGAGGCAAGGCGAGGGGGTGCGGCGTGGGTGTGGTCGGCGTTCGTTTTTCGCCCACGCATCTCGACCACCTTTTCCCCCGAGGCTTAAGTCGTCCTCCGCCTCCTCACCCCCGCCCCTCTCCCGCAGAAAAAAAAAGTCTGCCCCTCCCTCTCGAGGATAGCATTACAAGAAGAGCAGCACCATCCTCAACTGACCGCACATCCTCTGTCCACTCCCCTTCCGTCCCTCTCCCTCCTCCGACCCTTTCCTCCCCCTCCGGTAACCGCCCTCCTTTTTTTTATTCCCACCCACGCGAGCGTTAGCTTTCTCGTGGACTAGGGTCCAGTTCTGCGAAATCCTACATCGATACCCGCAACGGACGATCTACTCTTTCGATTTGTTTTATTTTTTTTTTTTAGCTTTTGGAATTTATTAGGCGTGATTTGTGTCGAGGCAGGGAAGTTCTCGCTCCTACTCTCCTTAATGTTGTTTCATCTCGCATTCTTCAAGTTTTAAAAATAAATTCTCTCCTGTTAAGCAATTGCTCGATTCTCGAATTTTACGACTCGATCGTAAAATAAAGCTGTCAAAGAATTTAAATTCCTAAAGGTCTTTAGTTAACGTTGTTTTGCATACCGCCTTTTTCGGGTTTTACTTATTGACTACGGAATCAAAACCCTAAGATAATACTGATATAATAATATTATAGTTCAAACTGTGAGTGAAATTACTTCATAGAATGTCATCTAGATAAATAAATGGGTTCATTCTCGTTATAGAAATCGTAGTTTTTTGTAATTTAATTTTTACTACAAAAATATAAAGATTAAAGAGGAATACGATCCGTTAATGTGTTGCTCGAAACACTTTTAGTTATACATGAACTTTTCTTTGGTATTTCAAACGAAGAGGAACAGCTTCGTAAGTTAAACTAGTCCCTAAAAAAAAGAAAAGAAAAGGACCACCACCATTCGAAATTCTTTTGGACTCTGAACAAGTTGGCTCCCTACATCCATATGCCAGAGGCCACCGCCATCTGTGCCCCAAAGGGAAGACCGGTAACGCTGGTTTTCATATTGACAGCCCTTCGGCATCTCCCTGGCAACGAGAGGCCACCGCCCATGCATTTGGCCGTGCGGGTCACTCTTCCGCCACGCCCGAAAACTTCTCCCCCTTCATTTGTCCGCTTCCCCTCATACTTCTCTGATGGTGGTAACTCTTCAGCCAACCAATCTCGGGTCTTGATGGTTTCATCGAAGTGGAAGTAGGCATCGGTTATGCAAAATGCCTGATCAATGTGTCGCCGTGGATCGAGTCGGTCGTTAAAATCTCCAGGGATGTGGCCTAAATAGGGGCAGCTAGCAAATATTACGCGCCATTTTATAAGATCGCGACGGTCTACCAACAGGACGAAACGTATGATAATGTGAAATTTACGGGAGGTATTGATTTTATATGTATGTGATGGGTTTTTTTATTTAGTTCAATTCTAAATTTAGAAAATGATAAATTGAGAAATTGTTCGAAGTGACTGAATTAACTCTTTAAATTGGATGTTTTTATTTAACTATTTTATATACTCGTAGATATGGCCAAAATAGTCGTGAAATTTCAGACATTGGAATTACTTCTGCGATTTTTAAGGATATCGCAGTAAGACAGGAAAATTGAACACTAGGGGAACTATAATCATATAAAATTTTTAATTGTTAACAATTAAAAATGAAAGAAAAAACGAGTTAGAATAAATTTCGAGAAAAATTATCGTCAATCTCGTAAAAATATTAATAAGAATAGAACTACTCCATTCGAAATTTTGGATGCTAAGAGATTGACAGGATTCGATCGTTATCGAATGGGCTGGTCTACGGACATGGAGAAAAAGAGAACACTGATAACGAAACTCGTGAACGTGAAAAAAGTTCCATATTCAGCATAGCATCGCCTTCAGTCAAAAGGAGCGAAGGAGGAAATGGATGACTAATGAAGATAAGTATCACTGCATGGCAACGCGAGGAGGAGAGGTGTATATTATTGACTTCGATCCGATGGATGGATGGCCCACGCTCTCTCTCTCTATCTCTCTCGCATTCTCTCAACTTTCTCGCGGTGACACCGAGTTGTGAACGCCCAGCACAACCACTCCACCCACTCACGAAGCCTTCTCCATCGGGGATTGGTTAAAGGATGTGGTTCTTCATTTTTTAAATGGAGAGAGAGAGGATATAAGTATCCCTCCCATCGAAGCGAGATAAAGGTATATTTGGCCCATGTTCAAACGACAAGACTTGAAAGAATGGATGGCTACTCGCTTGTTCTCTCTCTCCTCTCCAACTCTCTCTCTCTCCCTCTCTCAATACCTCTCCACTTACTTCCTTAAGTATCGTATCTGATCATATATTTCAGGCTGTGGAATGGAAAAACGAAGGAAGCAACTAAATATTTGGTTTCTCCGTCGATCAAATTGTTTTTCTCCTAAACAAGATTCTTCCTCGATATTAGATAGTAGTGACGCATGAGGATGCTATTATGATTTACACGAAGAAAATAATGTTGAGAACTTAACAAGTTGGTTAATTCCGGAAGCAAAATGGATTTATGGTCGAGTGAGTTCAAATTTACGATTGTTGGCATAAACAAAGCCTTTAAGTTGGCCACATTTGGGGACACTCAATTAAACGAAAAATATCAAACTATTGTTGGGTAGAGTTAATGCGCAATTTCAAAAGATATTGTTATAATTCGGACGTGAAAATATATCACCAAAACATACACAACTGAATAAATACAGATTGACCTTTAAAAATAACACCTTTTCTTCATTTATGATTTAGTACTTGGTAGACTGGTGCTAAGAGTAACTGCCAACGGATACTAAGGTCGCGGGTTCGAATCCTGCATAGGACGTGGATGTTTGTGTTCGTATGAGTTATAAGTATGTAATATTGGACATCATTGTCTAAATATCGCTCATAATAAAGACGGATTATTATTATTATTTATTCAAAATATTCCTATATAATAGATCATACAAACGGAAATACATTTTGCATGAACTTTTAAACTAGACAACAGCAATTTTCTTTAGCCATCAACGCGAATGCTTCACTTTAATCGGAAATAAATTAGACAGTAATCTGGGGAATGAAAAAGTGCGGCGGTAAATTATAATAATCTTTTACCCAATCTTAAAACAGAATGTTAAAAATATAATAAATAAACTCCGCATTATGCACTATAATTTCCAAGGCAAGTGATTTTTTCTAGTTAACTCTCGCGAATAAGGGGAAAAAACATCCATTTATCGGAAGTAATTATCTCAGAGACTTTATGACAGGATCCGCCGCATCTCTCCCGTAAAATGGCCGCATAAGTTAGGCGCGTTATCCGAACGCCACGTTCTCTTGCCCTGAAGTCATAGAATGGAGTTGAAGCGGTAAGCTTGGCAGAGCTTGGGTGTACTGCACTCGCAAAACTTTTCTTCTCCGAACACAACTATCCCCTTCCTCTATCTCTTTCCCTTCTTCTCTTCCTTTCCAAAGGCATAACAAAGTGATTTATCGCCGCGACACGGGGGCGTTGAGTGGACAAGTTATAACGACGCAGTTTGCAGAACGGCCATTTACCCAACGCTTTCCAGGGATTTATGGTCGAAGCGGGGGGCAGCGACCCCCAGGGAAGGGAGGTAGGGGTGGAGAAGAGGCGGATGAGAGGAGTGGGTGAGAGAGAGCGAGCAGAGGGTGGGTTGAGGTGAGGAGATAGAGGATGTAATCGGTGGGATATGGGGGTGAGATGGTAAGGCCAAAGGAGGTAATAAGGCTTCTCTCCTGAGACTTCGTTTCGCAGTAAACCCATGCTGGCCATGTGCGAGACGTTTTACTCGGGCTAAGAGACGCTGTAAGCTCGATTGTGAGGCCAAGTTTCGCGGAGACTCTTGTTGGTAACGTGCTACGAAAACGTGATCGCGTTTCTTTTTGTATTCCCTCGGGGAATGGGCGAGACTGCAATAAAATATTATCGTCGTATCTATCATATATGCCTGATGGGCGCGCAAGATAACCGTTACGAAACTAAGGGAATGTTAAAGCTATTGGTAAATAAAAATCATAAAATAATATGGGGGAATTTTCTGATCCTTTTTTATTTCTTCCTATATCCATAAATAATATTTGTGCAATATTGTTGGACAAATTTTGAAAAACCCATGTAAGTTAATGATGTAGCTTTTAGTAATAGATATAAAATCCTCGTAACATTTTAATTTAAAATTCGATTACTACACAGAAAGAAATGACATTAATAAGTAATAAGTACCGCTTAAAACGTTTTAAAAGAATTAATTGAATTCTCGATCAAATGTTTTATAATCTTTAAGAAAGAAAAACATGTCGAAATAACTATATGTACATGATTTATTTTCATTACGAGCTATTCCGTTTACACCTTAAAAGCTCTAGATCTTTATATAAAAAATAAAAGTCCATTGATTTGTGCAACAAGATTGAAATGTTCCATATTGCCAACATAATTATCTATATATGGAAAGCATAGTAAATATGGGAACCTCGTGAATTGAATGGGCGCAAGCTAAAAAAACGCAAAGCGTCAAGGCAGGGAAGAAGTTCGCGTAAACATCCGAAATCCAAAGTTTTGAGGAGTCCTTACAACAAGAAATCTACTAAAGAATGACAAGGTTCCTTGGACTCACTTTGTAAGCGTCTCTAATGACGACGTGTATATCGTTCCACCGACGTCTATGTGCACTGGGGCCGTGTAACGAGATGCTGCCGCCACGCAGGGAATGCCGGAGATCGTGTTGGCGGCTGCCGCCGCCGCAGCGGCCGCTGCAGCCACCGCCGCCTTCCCTCCGTGGTGCCCGTGATGTCCGTGATGACCGTGGTGGTGCGAAGAACCCGTCCCTGGAGGTACGGCACCGGGAGCGCCGTGGTGCGAGTTGTATGCAGCCGCCGCGGCGGCCGCAGCAGCCGCTGCAGCCTGGGCGGAGGAGGAGAGGGCAGAGGCGGCGGCAATGGCGGCGGCGGTGGAGGACGAAGATGCCGCCGAAGAGGAGGCGGGGGGCGTGGGTGCCGGTGTTGGGGAGGAGGAGTTGGACATTGTGGGAGAAGTTGCGGGGGAGATGCTCGGAGAGAGAAGCCTAATTGAAATATAGAGAGAGTTCCGTTTTACAAATTTATACTATATTAATTATTCATTAAATTAATCCATTCGTTTTAGAAAAAATACAACAAAATGTTACTCATTTTCGTGAAATTACATCCGTTTTATGCGTCCAAAACGGCTACTTTATGTCTAGACTCTTCTGGAGGAGAAAACCAACAACGAAACGTTTTTTTCCTGGTCGTTTAAATTTTAAAATTGCGGATAAATTTATCTCTGTGCTTCACACTGATAAATAATTTCAAATATTTATAACACACATTATTTAATTCATACTTTCAATCTAAATGTATATTTATCATAATATTCCGTAACGTTTTAAAGATATGCATTATTAATAATGAGGTCCAATTCTGCATTCATGGACTCTGGAATTTTAGAAAATTATCATTTTATAATGTCTGACCAAGAAGAGTTTGTACTTGTAAGTAATTCATTCAACGCGAATTTTGCAGATATTGGTCAGACTGAAAAAGAAACAGACATACTAGCGTATGAGAGTGACATCTTACTTAGTGAGAAACTAATCACATTAGGTACATGTTGTTGCGCTTAGAAATTGAAATGAATGCTGGAAAACTATTTTCTAAAATGTCTATTCTAGCGGATGACATTTAGCAACAAAAATTGGCGTTATTACCCTTCCTTTCGCCACTTACCTCATTTTGACAGGTCCCGCTCCAGAGAACATACTCCGCGATGACATTAGCATCCTTTCCTGCTTCACGGAATATTTCTCCTCTTCCTCGCCCGTTCCGCCTCTAAGGTCACATTCTCCCCTGTAAAGAGAGAGAGACGGCGTTGAGAATTAGATCAAAAGTATCGTCACAAACAAAGCTGTCGGTAATTAACATATTCTCGTCGTTTTATAGGAATAGATTTGTAACAATTACTTGAAATATCAAGCCTAGGAATTTTTTCATTTCTTTAATGAAAATTTAATTATATGATTTTCCTGGTGAAAATAAATTTATGTAAATGTTTTAAGATTAATCATTTTAGGGATAGAAACTTCATTTTACAGATATAAAATTCCTTTATTTTTATCAAAATTAGGATTTTTTATTTATTTCAGATATTAAATAAAATAATGAATGTAGAAAACGAAACGAAAACATATATATTTACATTTACATTAATACCCTGCGAGCCGCCAAAAGCGCTTGGCAGGGTGTGTCACAGCACCAAACGAACTCCAACCAATTCCCCTGTTGAACCGTCCTATCGCGTCTGGGAAAAAAGATCTGTAATATTTCTCGGTTCTAGCGACTGCTTCGACACACTTCCCCCTACACTCCGATCCAACACTACGCTCGCCAACACCGATAGGTACAACCACGCCGCGTACGCCTTCAACGAATTCCGAGCCTTCAAACCCTTCAAACAGTCTCCCTTTGTACTCAGTTCTTCTACTCTTCAACGTATGCCACTTCAGATCCCTCAAGATCTCTGATACACTCGCATCACACCGATATTCTCCCTTTACAAATCCAGCCGCTCTACGCTGAGCCATTTCGAGCTCCCCAGTTAGGCCCTCCTCGAAAGGGTTCCAGACGGCGCTACAGTATTCTACGACGGGTATGCGATTTCCTTCACATTCGATGGGCATCCCCGCAGGGCAGTGGTCCTCAAACTTTTTATTGAAAGGGCCACATTAGGCTTTATGTACGACAGCGCGGGCCACTTAAGACTTTTCAAATGACTGATCGGGCCGTGTGAAAACTTCAAAGAGCAAGTTTGGAGGGGGGGATGGTTATCGAGAAACTTCACCGTTAAAAATTATGTCGAGGGGGGGGGGCGTTTGTGTTGGGTTCGGTTCGGTAAGGTCCGCGGGCCGTAGTTTGGGGACCCCTGCTTTAGAGGAATGCCCTTGAACCCTGTTTGCCGATGCTATGACGGTTTTGATGTGCTCCCTACTAGATAAATTGCTACTGAGTGTGACTCCTAGATATTTGTACCTATTGACGTATTTTAGCTTTAATCCAGATATTTCGTACGGGTGACGGATGAAATTCATGGAACGCGTGAAATTCATTGCGGCGCATTTCTCTATATTCAGGTCGAGTTGCCAATCTTTACACCACTTAGTAATAACCTGAAGGTCCCTTTGTAAAGTCTTCTGGTCGTGTAATGTGTTGATTTCACCATACACAAGCGTGTCATCCGCAAAGAGTCTGGCTTTACACTTTATATTATCCGCTAAATCATTTCTATATATATCAAGAAGAAAAGAGGTCCGATTACAGAGCAGCAATGACGTGTTTATAACGCAAGACCCCTTCGAGGAGCGAGTATTAGAAAAGAAAAATACCTGGTCCCTTAAGTTCCCCACTTTTAGTGGGAACTTTAGTTCCCTTTAGTACGACAAAGTTTAATATATCTACGGGCTTTGACGGGCTGAAATATTTTAACACACTGATTTTTTATCTTTCCGCAGAGCTCTTCTTCACTTCTAGAATTTTTCTCCCTTTGCATTCGCAAATCAATCATAAAGTGCTCCGAGAGATATTTGCTGTAACAAGGGACACATCGAGAAATGTAGAAGTGAGAAATGGTTTGGGGGATTTTCGGTCATTTCTAATCGGGCGCCGGCTATGGGGGCAGGCGAAGCAAGCGGTCGCACGTGGCGCCGAATGGAATGCTTCCAAAATTTTCTTAAAGTCCAATGCAAGTCCCTACGCCTATCGAAGCTTTTAGCGTTTTTCCAAAAGTGGATGGGGAAACTGGGAAAACCAGAGTAACCGCACCCTCACACCCATTAACAAGAGCACCCAGTAGAGCGATTCTGTTTTTCTCTCGGATATACTGGTGGTACCACACGAGTGCACTGCAATAGTCTCGTTCTGTCAGAAAATCCAACCATGAGGAAACCTTTACATATAGATAGGTATTTTAAGATTCATGGTTGACATTCAACGATTTTTTTACATGAACACCGATTTTTACCTGACCATCGTCTAATTGAAATGTATATCAGCTGCGGTTGAAAAATTGTTTCGAGACCGGAATATATCCAATTACACCCTGCAAGATATGTTTGACTATGAATTATATTTAAGAAAGGCGTTCGCCGAAGAAGGATTAGGGTAGGAGATCAACTACTTAAGTGTAGGTATCTGTATGTGTCGCATAGCCAGCCGTACGTTCGCCGTAAACCGGATCTCCTCGAACTATGCAGAGTGGCAAGAGGATTGCGTCAAGTGAGTAAAAGGCCTTGCGCCAAGTAATGTTAGAGGAAGACATTTAGTCTCGCATGGTCTCTTTATTTGAACGAACTTGGGCGATTAATTTCATTTGAGATGCTGACACTATTTATAAATTGTGATATTTCTTCTTAAATTTCGCTTAATTCTACCAGCAATATAAATGTAATCCATGCCTTATCACTCATAATTTTTTCAAATTACATTCAGGTATATATATATATATATATATATATATATAAGTAGTGGAACATATCTTCTTTGGAAATGAGAGCGAATATTTCATTTTTAATTTGCGCAAAGACAGAAGGAAATTAGCATCCCATTCACCCGCTGCTTAGGCAAATTGCTTTTATTTTTAGCCCGTACTTTGTATTTCTCATGATACTCCATCCTTGTGAACATAGTATCGTCTAGAATACATCCTATACTTATATCATACAGAGAGATTTTAAAAAATATAAGGCAACGCTCAGGAAAACGTAATTCAGTCGGAGTAAAATATTATTAACTCTGAACGCAAACATTTTTCTAAGGAATTATAAACCGATTCAGTACAAAAATATCAACCTACCAAAAATCCTACCGAGGTGATGACCATCGAGAGGTCCATTACCTTTTGTGTTTATAGTTCACGAGACAATTACGTAGTAGCTTGATGAACCGAGCCGTAATTTATATGAGGAAACTAGGCAAGTGGCTGGGTAGAGGGGGAGAGAAAGAGGAATAACGAAGATATTCGCCGAGTTGCTGCTACTTCTTTCTCTTTATCCTATCTATTCTTCGTATATGCCTCTTTCTCTCTCTCTCTTTTCCTCCATTCCCCTCCTAAGTTTACCTAAAACCCCACCATTCTATCTCCTGACTGCCTTTTTTTTAAAGGAAAATAGAGGCCATTGCGTGCATATATATCCCAATTAACCACCGCAATCTTCCATGTTTACCTTAGGAAGTGGGGAGGAGGTTCTGGGTATGAATATGATGTAGATGGAGGGAACAGGGGGAGAGTCTGGTAAAGGAATAAATGGATGGAGTGGTAGGAAGAAGAAGAGGGGAGGCGGTGAGGGAGAGAGGTGAGGAAGAGCGGAGTCCGTTCTGCATCGAAAAGATAAAACGCGTCTGGAAAGTTAGGGGTACAAAAGTTATTGATACTTTAAAGATGTAAGATTTAAATGACTGACATTTTTATATTGGACAATACACAGAAAATTTCGACGAATGTTATGCCGGCCTCGGTAGAGGGGTGGTTAACTTGTCTGGCTCCTAATACTAGGGTCGCAGGTTTAAGCCCTGCCCAGAGCATCGCTGTGTACGTATTCGTCTATCGTAGCGTCGTTAAGATCATTATAAAAGGCCTTCGACGAATTGTTTGAGCCACTTCAAATAAATGGAAAAATGTTGGTATACCAAATGGGGTGACTAATATTTTTAGTTTTGAAACCAATGATATTTGTTTAGTTCTATAGATGAGATGAAAGATTTAAAATGTATGCTACGTTTTTAACTCAGGTTTTTGCGAATAGAAAATCTCTTTATGTTGATGACAAGATTATGCAGTACTTTTAGGTGCTTTTGTTCTGTTAAAGAAAAAAAGCGATCATTTTATTTGTTTGGTATTATATAAACATTCTGGAACCTAGGGTAAAAATTTCACTTCAGTCCGCTTTAGAGGAACTTAATATATGCTACGCTTCTTGCGTTCATTACTTCTATTTGTTTTTACGATTCTATCTAATTAAGGATAGATCCTATTTCATTTGATAAGAACTAACATTTTGTCTTGTGCGACACATTTTTTTAGCCTTGAATTCTATCTTTCATATTAGTTACAATTATAAAAAGCTAATTATTTTTATCCGCCAGAGTAGACGAAACTTTTACCTCAACCCGAGCCAGTATTTAATTATATGAATATTCCGCATTCAGAAAATTTGGATAGTTGGACAGTGTTTGTGAAGCATGTTTGCGTTATATTGCAAAAATATATCAAAAAAGATGTGTATCTAAGAAAAACCAAAATTGATCCAATTATCAGTTAAATTGATATCAGTCCTTCATATAGTATAAAGATATTAATAAAGAAAAATCATATTTTAAAATTTTATTTTTTTAAATGCCAATGCGAGATTTCATTTGCAATGAGTCTATGTTTAATTCCAATACGTAATTGGTTCTCAAAGATATGGTTCCCGCTGATCCATTTAAAAAATAAAAATAATAAAACAAAATATCGTTTTTTGGCGAACCGATTGTTGTGTTAATTTCAGCCTATCGAGCGGGAAAAATAAAACTCGGCGCTAATGGAATTTCATTTTTTTAATGGTCCGGGAACAGACCATCAAAAATTCTTGCCGAAGGAAAACGCAAAACGTCGAAGCCAATCAAACTATAACGTAATACTCCGGGTCCATTTGCACCGCTTGATCAAACATTCATTCCGCTTCTGCGTTTCCGAGGGAAATGAGGATTGATATAGGAACGAAAGGATAACAAGATCCGCACGAGAGGAAAAAGCCGCAGAAAATTATGTAAGGAGGGAGATAAATTCAAGGATGTGAATGGCTGGAGTTTTTAAGTCGATTTTATGTAAATATATTTCTGTACGCATGGAAATTTGTGCGCATTTTACTCATTTTCTGCGATGTTGATTCACTGGTTGTTTGGTTTTCATTTGAAAATGATTCGTATGCCAATGATTAGAAGGTTTTTTTCGACATCATGCGATGCGTTTAAACTAAATTATTATTATTTAAAAAAACTAAGAGGGTGGAGTTATTAACACTTTTAGGAAGAGCAGTCATACATCAATCAGTTAAAAGTAATCGTCACCACGATTTTGTTCGCGTAAACCTTAAAGGAATTCCTTCACTTGAGCATAACAAATGTGAGCAAGGTAGCTTATTATTTCTTAATCACGGAAACAGAAATTCTGTCCTTCGTGATGCTTGGCGTGTGTTTTCCATTGTTATAGTATCGGGTTCAAATCCTGCCTTAATCGTGTGATCAAATCTATACAATAGGATGCATGCTCAATTTAAAACTCTGATGGATAGTTGTTTATTAGACAGTTCATATTAAAAAGTAATGTTTTATGACCATCCGATATCATTATGCCTTTGATTATTCATTGTTCCAAAGTTATAAATTTTATCTTTAACTTGGATTTGGTATCTTCACGTTTTAAGAGCAATTTTGCTAATAATTTTGAACCTATTTTATACATTCTTCGGAGTTTTGTGCAAAGCATTTCAATTTACTTCAATTTGATTAATAAAAAAAACCATCCAAGTAGGCACGACAATTAAATTATGAAAAGTATAGTTTATGTATCCGAGAGGAACAGCAAAATCCTTATGGTGAGCCATGTTGAGGGCTCGTAGAGCAGAAAAGAAACAAGTAATGAAACGCTCTTGTAAAATAGGAGAGGAAGAGAAAAGAAAAAAGTACGGTCCATGGTGCTCGGGAGAGGGATGGAAAGGATAGTAAACGCAATGGGCGGGGCAGGAGGGTGCGGTGGCGTGGTTAATCCGTTCGGCCAATTATTGTTGGCCCAGAGAGAGTGTAAGCCCCACCCCCTTTCGTTCATGACGGGAAGCAGAAACGTGAGACGGGTGGGCGGAGGGGGAGAGGGCGAAGAAAATCGATGTGCAGCGGAGAAAAGACTGGAGAGAGAGAGAGGAAGGGAGTTAGGTGGCTCGCAGCGGAGGGACGATGGGAGAGCGAGGCGAAAGGAGGGTTTATTAGGTCGGTAGCGTTCGACCACCACTTCCTTTTTCAATGGAACTAGCAGGTGACGTATTTGTGTCAGAATTTCTCCTTTGTGGGTTTTACCAGGCTTCAGGTCAGTCCCGAAAGCCTATCACGTCATACACGCAATGTTAAATCGCACAAGGAAGAAAAATGCCTCGATGATGAATAGATTTGAAGCTCGATTTAACTGTAGTGTATTTCCCGTAAATATATTTTGAAAACCTCTAATCATATTTATAAAGCACATCATTTTTATTACCTTTCATTAGATGAATCCAAACTTGCTTGAGTACGGAGGAAATATTATATAACATTCACCTGCAGGAAAACATTCCTGTTAAGTCTAGCTTACAATTGGGTGAATCAGAGAACAGTCTGTTTATTGAGCGGTAAATCTGAAAACTGTGCCTCCGGCCACGAACCGCTACGGTGCTTATAAAAGAAAGGAGGCAAAAGAAGATAAAAAATAGAATGTCGTATTAGTGGAAGTCACCTTTCTTCATAAACTTTTGAAACTCACAGCTATTCATTGCACTACCTCTTTGATACCCATTGTGCGTAGGTGAGGGGGGATCAGCATGCCATAAAAAAAAGAAAATACAAAGAAGAAGAAGAGAAAGCGACCGCGTAAAATATTTCAGCGCCGGTGACGTATCCTCCCAAATTGCTAGTGATTTGAGTATCGGTGTGACTCGAGAAGAAGACCCCACCCATCTCATTAATCCCGATACGTCTTGCCTGCCGCTTCCATCATCTGCTTAAGTCGTCTTTTTATCCGCCTCTCTCCTTCCTCTCGATCGCTCTCCGCCTCTCGTCTGCCTCCCTCTCCCAGATCCCTCCGCCGACTATCCCGCCCCCATCCCACGGGTGCCTCACTCATCCCCAGCCATTAAGCGGCACAGAAGCCGCCTTCTCTCCTCCTCCTCATCCTCCGTTTCCGCCTCTTCCTCTTCCGCCGGGCCTCTCACCCTACCCTCCTCTCTCTCTCCTTAACCCCGCCTCAAATCCCACGATTCCGTCTCACTCAATCTCATGTTTGCCGTCAAATCTCAAGTCTAGAGGGTATTTTTCGAACATTTTTATCCCATTTCCTCCTCTTCGTCGTTTCTTTTTTTTTCTTCTTTATTTCCACTTCGGCGTGGTTGTTCCGGACCACAAATTTACTGACGATCAACACGCAAGCGGAATTCCTCGCATTCTCCATCTGTCCCTTAAAATATCCGCCCGTCGGCGGCGAATTCCTATTTTGTATCCGGAGGGGCATTCGCATGAACTGACTACTCTCAAAGATTTCGGTCCCCCTTCTGGGGCCGTTCGCTTCGCTACGATGGACCTTTCATTTTTTTATGCTTCCTTCGTTTAATCTGCTGTTGGAATTGAAGGCGAGCGAATCCACGCGGGGAGCAATTTTGGAGTGAATGGATGGGTTATATCTCTACATATTTTTGTTAGAGTATAATTAGACTTACTATAACGGAGCAGCAGTTGAATATCTTTACGTTAACAAAGAATGAGGTTAGGTTTGTAAGAAGAAAATTTAAACAAATGAGGGAAGAATTGCAGAGCAAATAAGGCGCTTTTTTTTACACCTAATGGTATTTTTCGACCGGAGTAAAGAATAGCAGATGTGAGGTATTGCTCGTTGCCTAATTTGTACAGCACGTACTTTTTAGCGATTTTTTCCTATTACTGTCCAGTACATGATTCTTGATCCACTACATGTATACCATGTTTAAGTCTCATATATATAAAAAGTTGTAGGATTCCCATGATATTGCTGTTGCAGACGAACGGCGATTTTTTAGTGACATATTCTGTACATGCAAGGGACACCCAAAATTCTTTCAAAATTGAGTAATTACAACACGTAAATGTAAGTACGAACTTTTTCACCCTTTTCTATGGAATAGCTGCTAATTATATAACGTATCGTACATGTTGAGAGTCATTTCAGTTCATATAATACTACCTGTTTAAATTAATGTCTTTTAAATTGAATTATTTCATTTTTTGATTCATTTATATATCCAGTAATAGGATTCACTCTGCAAAGGACAAATTCCATGCTTGATTTTTTGCAGTCGCAAGAATATTAACACAGAAGATCGATCCCTACTATTAATACAAGAGTCACATCACGCTTAATGCACTCGCGAGAATAATTCATTCTCTCGGTGTGAAACTGAAGATCATCGCATTAAAGCACTCGCGCAAAAAACACAAACATGCAAGCTATAACACAAACATACGTGCAAATACACACAAAGAGTGCTACGCTCGCGGGTAAGTCGTGACGAACAGTTAAAGCGATGACTCGGAGAGTTGTGCGAGAGGTGCGACCTGGCGTTTTTCTTTTGTTTTCTTTTATTGTGCGGTCGGAAATGAGTGAGAGTGAGGAACGAACGAGGAGATGAGCAAGAAAGGAAGAGGGAGGAAGAAAGAAAAGGGTCTGGTTATTTTTTCTTTAACCTCTCGCTTCCATTTTGGACTCGCACGCCATCCTTTGAGATGACCTCATTCTAATACCCCCGAGGTGCCTTTGCGTGAGTTTGTGCACCGCAAGAGTTGAGTCAAATTATGCGCAGGAAAGAGCGACACCGAAATCCAATTAGTATCCATAATTTCGTAATGTAGCTATTCGCGTGCGCTGGTCCGTCGGAGGAAAGTTGTTTTAACATCCTCACATCAAAAGATTTCGATATGTTTTTACATGAACTAATTTGGAATTAATCGCTTAGCAACGGATTTACGAAATCGGGTAATGCAAAAAAAGTGGACTTTAATTTTGAGCTAGGTTATGATTCTCGACATGATAATTTTAAATCTAAATTCTGCTTGTGTGACGAACTTCTCCGTAAAATTTATTTGATTATTCCTTAGTAGTGACAATTTTGTTCGACAGAATTTTTGATCATTTTATTAGTAACAGTATTCTTTTTTCGCCAAATAAATTTACCTTCTCGCCAGAAGAAAATTCAATGGTAACACTTTTACTACAATATATTCGCACAACGATTCGTGAGAATTCAAACAAAATCTTAATTCTGTTTCTCTGGCGAACTCGCTCCCAAAATTTAACTGATTACTCCTCAGCAGTGACAATTTTATTCGAAAAAAAATCAGTTCGTTAATGACAATGTCCTTTTCTTACTCTAAAGAGAATTTTCCTTCTCGCTTGAAGAAAATTCAATGGTAACACTTTTAGTACATTATATTCGCATCATTACACCATGATTCACACTCTCATAATCACCTCCCAAGACCCATCTTCTCCACTTACTTCACCACTCTCTCTCTCTCTCACTCCCTTTCTCCTCCCATCTTCTCCGCCCATCCCTGACGCCTTCATCCTCTATCTCACGGCTCTCTTTCTCATCTCTTCCCGACCTTCTGCCCTCTCCCCATCCCCTTCCTCATGCTCCACCGAGAGCACCCTTTTCGTAATGGTTTTGGGCGGGTTTAATGGGTTGTTTACTCGAGCTCCATCGGATGTATGGTCCGCGAGGAGGAATTGGCCCTCCGTGTCCCGTTTCGCTGAACATACCTTTGGCTCAGAGCGGGGAAGAGAGAAGATGGCGAGGGTGTGAGAGCAGACAAGACGAGAAAGGCGAAATTGCTGCAAAGAGGGTGGTACGATGAGTGGTTTGGATTACACGAAGGCAGACATACAGTCTGTCGTGAAGGAGATGGATGGAGGCGATTCTGGGTTGATTTAGAGGAAACGTTGAATGTGGCGGTTTTACAAGTGATATATATATATTTCAGGTGCGCTATGGATAATTTTGCTCAAGTACTTTTACATGATTACCCCGCATGCCGGCAGAAGCGTATGGAAAGGGTGAATTGCACGTGTTTAAAAAAATGTATAACCTCTATGGAGTACTGAGAGAAACGATTATAAATTATTTGTTTTCCTCCCATTAGAGATACTTCATAGTCACAGTTCAGTTCTAAAAGAAAAAAGAAAAAAATTTGCAGATAGGTAATCATATAGCATGAAGGTAATCTCGTAATTGCATTATTAAACGCTTGTAAGGCAACTGGAAATATTAACTCGTAAATAACAAAATTCATACAATCGGAATATTTTCATGCTGCGGTCACATATGTTTTCCTTTACATTTTCAACACTTCCAATCTCGTTGCGTAGACATTTTAACGCACAATTTATCTTTGAATACAGAGACCTGAAAACAAAAATTCTAAATACGAAGTTTCAAACCCAGCTTCTCGGCAGAACATTAATATTACGGTCCTCTCATTTCAAACCGTCGCAGTATAAGTATGTCGACGTTAAAATACGCGATTTCAACGCAGGCCATTCTCGCATAAATAAAATACAGTCCGAGACAAAAAAATAAAAGAATTCTTACGATTTATTTTTTCTCCTCCTCTGCCCGTCCCAAATGGAAAAAAAACCGTTTCTTTCCGCCCTCTTCAAGAATCAAACCACAAAAGACCTCGCAAAAAAAATTATTCAGTTCGTGTTTTATTTCTCTCTCCGAAGAGAATGAGAGAGAGAAAGAGAACGGCCCTCTTCTTTCACCGCAACATCGGCAAACAAATAGAACACAAGAGATCTTTCTCTCTTTTTCGGACGAAGATAAGAGAGAGAGAGAGAGAGACGGCGATGAAGAGGACAACAAAAGCGAAACAAGAAGAGAGCCACAGCCGATGCCACAGCTTCACGTGCCCCGACCTCGACTCTCTTACACTCTTAGCCGCAGGCAACACACATCTCTCTCTCTCTCCCCCCAAACACACGACTCTCTCTCTTTCTCCTCCCACCACCCCCACAATAATTTGAAGCGCGTGGTCACTCTCTTCTCTCTACCCTCCTCCTCACCAATCTCCCGTTCTGCTTTCTTCTCTTCCTCTCTCTCTCTTTCATTCCTCCTATTTAACCTGAGGAGGGGAGGGGGATTTTTCTCCCTTCTCATATCCACCCCATCAAGACCCCTACCTTCGTCCCTTCCTCTCTCTCTTTAAAACCAGCATTTCCCGCATTCGTGGGAAACGTACCTTCTTCGCCTCCTCCGATGCCCAAGAGCCATTTCCTCCTCTCAATCTCTTTCCATCCTCCCTCTATTTCTCTCTCTCTACCGTCCCTCCTCTCTGTTCTTTCTCCCTCTCTCTCTTTACGTTGGCCCACCTCTCTCCCGCATCGTAAGACCCCGGGGCGAGAGAGAGAGAGGCCTGGCCCTTCCCAGGGCCGTCAAAACAAAGGACACCGCGTTCCCATGCAGCCCACTCATTTGCCTCCCTCCCTCCCTCGATCTTTTTCTTGCCTCCTCCTTTCTCTTACCTCTCTTTTCCTTCTCTTACACATCCCACTCTTTTTTAAACTCACTCTGCGTTTCCTCCCCCCCCCCCCACTCCCCTCCCCCACAATCCTTCCCTCTGTCCGCCCTAACCTCGACTCGAATTCCATTCCCTTTGCATCTGGGGAATACAGAGGGAAAATTAGCATGTATTTTTTCGTGTTTTTCATTTCATCCTTCCTTCTATCTTTACCTTTCCTACGATCATATCCCGTCTTCTTCGGATTTCCTTTCTGATACTATGCTACTAACTATCGAAGGGCGGGCTTCACGTCACCTTTTCTCTTAAAAAAAAACAATTTATGCACGCGGTTCTCCTCATAAACATCTGTCGTTAGTTTGTCCTCGTATCGGGAATTGGCGTTTTTATGCGAAAAACGTTTTTCTCTGATTGGGACACGTATCGGGTGTAGTTAACCATTGGGCGAGGGGATGCTTAAAATGTCACTGTTACTCTCATGGCCATTACAAAATGTTCGCACTGTTACCAAATTTGGATAATCTGTAACGATTTTATAACTAGTCGTCGTTAGCCATTGATTTGGAAATGACGGACCCGTAATCTATTAGATTTATTACAATTCGCCTGTTTATAAGGTTTAAACAAAGTTATTCGGTTTGATATATTTTTCTTTACTTTCATTCATCTACATCTACATAATACCCTGCAAGTCACCAGATTGGTGGGTGGTAGGGGGTACAGCGCACCAAAGCCTACCTAATTACTTCTCTCGCGGGAATCACTCTCCTGTTATGATTCCGTCCTTGGGAAAAACGAACCCTGCTATCGCTCGGTACTACACTGGATCTCTCGTATTTTATTCTCGTGATCGTGCCTACCCATGTAAGTAGGTGCCTCTAATATTCCTGAGACCTCCTCTAAGAGAACTTCCGACCAAACTTTCTCCAGAAGCCTTAACCTAGCGCTAATTCTGCGGTCCTTTACCGATATCCAATTCAAATCCTTCAAGGGTGATGTGACGCTTAATTTTTGCTCATATTTTTGCTTAACGAATCTGGCTGCTCTGCGTTGGATTCTTTCTAACTCATGTATCGGTCCCTTTTCGTACGGATCCCATATGCTGGAAGCGTATTCGACCGAGTTCTGACCAATGATAAATAACACGTTTCACGTAACTGTTCTGTGCTACTTCTTACTATTCTGCCTACGAAGCCCAATTTCTTATTAGCTGCGCCTACGACCCTTCGAATATGCATATTCCATGATAGATCACGACAAATGGTGACGCCTAAATATTTAACGTATTTCGCAGATTGGACATTCGATGTATTAATTCTGTACTCCGAGTCTAATGCATTGTTCTAGCCCTTCCAGGAACTCAAGAGGAAACATTTTCCGTGATTAATTTCGATTTGCCAATCTTGATACCGTGCTGAAAGGGCATTTAAATCTTCTTTGAGCGAGTTTTGGTCATCCTGGCTCTTTATCTCCTTATATAAGACGGTGTCATCTGCAAGTCTGATTTTGCAGCGAACTACCGAGCAGATATCGTTTATATGTATTAGGAATAGTAGTGGGCCATTGACACTTCCTTGTGGAACACCTGATGCGACTTTAACTGGGTAGGAATATTTCCCATCAATGACTACTATCTGTTCTCTGTTGGAGAGGAAGTCTTTTATTTTTACAATAGCTAGTTTATCTATATTCTAGTAATTTTATTTTTTCTAAATACTATTAATGTCGAATAATTTAATGATTTTAGATAAGAGATTCCATGTTTTAAAAATCTACGAATTCAATCTCGTCAGATCCGTCGCAGAAATTTTTGAAGCATCGACAAAATGCATGAAAGTATTAAAACGTAGTTCGACTCATCTCCTTTATACATCAATTCTAATGATATCCCGAGTCCATCGCCATTCTCTTTTCCCTTAAAATGCCTGTATGTCGCATCCCACCTCGCCATATTTCTCTCTCATCCATAAGACGACCAAAGTGGCATTTTCGTTCCCACCCACACGTTAAAACCTTAATTATTCACTATTTTATTTTTGTTAATCTGAGAAGAAGCGTCCCGGAGGACGTCAAATTGCAGCGGCGCGGCAAAAATGAGCCGCAAAACATTTGTCCGCGATATTTCTTACTGGGAGACTCGAAAATGCAGTGACGTGAAAGCATAATTTTCACGAAATGGCTCTCAAAAGCGCCCTTCGCAAGAAAGCTTTACACTCTAGACGTCGCTTCTTCCCATAAATTTTGCGCCTCTTTGGAACATACGTATGGCAATGAATCAATTTAATTCAGAGCTTTTAAGGGTTTGACTCGCGATGATATGTTGTGCAGAGGAAAAGAAAGAAATTATAAAAAACAAAAAAAAGGTTATGGGCGTCAGCTCGTAAAAAATAGGATTTCCTGTTATGTGACGGGTAGTAAAATTGGATGCATTAAAACATTATTATGGCGTTTTTTACTGTCAAGTTACCTTTACCCAATATGTTTCTTGAATGGGCGACTGATGTAAAAGGATGGTGTAACTATAAATAAAAAAATTTTTATAGCCAGCTTTTTTGAGTCGATGTGATATTTTAATTTAAAATTCATACCACGATTTCATTGATACATTTCAAAATTTCAGAATTTGTAAGTTTAAGAGGAGTATAATGCCCAAAAAATCTCGCTATAATGCTTAATTGATTTGGAAAAAATAACTGTTTTAGTGTTCTACGTGTTTACAGTTCTATTATCAATGACGTGCGGGCTTCCTATTTTAGGACGCCCTTAAAAGTTTTACTAAATTTTGTGACCAATAAATTTAATCGATAGTTACAAAAAAAGGAACCTGTTGGCGGATTGTCTAAAAGTTTTTATGCGCGGCAACCGAAATATTCGAGCCGGGAAGGAAAGTGTTGCCCTTAAAAAATTATACGAAATCCTCGGGCACTTTAAGACGCTTAACGAATTCCGCAATTTATTTTATCGTAAAATGGCTATTAAACCCCTTGTCCTCGTTAAAAAAGACGTACATCCCCACACGCGCGCGCGCAAGCGTATCAAGTGGACTCGAGGTAGGAATAAACTCCCATCGATAAGAATCGGGGTTGGGTCTGCTACCGGAAAGAAAAACTATGTTGCCCCCGGAGAATAACAGGGAAGGCGTTGATGAAAATACTCGGTCGCCGCGATGGTCTCGCCCTTTGTAAATGAGAGCGTGTAAAGAGTCCCGGCGAATGATACAGATACCACGTCTTGTCTTGTCTTCTTCATCCAAATAATTCGAAAACTTCTGCTCATAGGATGAGTCGTATCTCTTTATTTTCCGAATGATTTCCGGCAACGCAAGGTAACCGAGTTTCATTTTACGCTTATGATGGGTGCCGTTTTGTATATTTAATTATACCTGTTAAGCTTAACGCGGCGAACGAACGCTTTTTAAGTGGCTAATAAATAAGTGCGTCAATCAGATGAGGAATTTAATTTCTTTATTCAAAACGCCAAGCGATTCCTCGCGTTTTTTTCATCCCACATTTCAGCAAAAAATAATTTGTAGCACTTCGATAATTTCCTTTGGCTCCACCACGTCGACCCATCGCGGTCGGGGAAATCTGAGACAAATTATCTCGCGAGGTCGAATGCGAGCTAATTGCTTGCGCAACCGAAGTGATCGGGAAAATTATCAGCGGAACAGTAACAACTTATAAGCTCTCTGTCGCATTAAAAAAAATCGTATGCCGAAGGAATATTCCTATATAGCCTACATGATGTCTCATCTGATTCAAGGAGGCGCGGCAGTACGCCCTAGAATAAATCAATCCCGTTCGAAATTCAGCGCTTACTAGGAAAAAAACGACGGATTCAAAAAAAAAACTTCGAGGCCTCTCCCTCTTCTCACCCACTCTTCGTAATCGGATATTCATGCGGCGTTCCGTCGATGTTCCCTCGTCCGTTGCGAATCAATCCGTTTTGGGAGTCCATTGAAAAAAGTCTTCTCGCCATGAGCGCTCCCGAATAAGGGACGAGGAGGCTGAATGAGAGAGAGGTTTATAGAGAGAGAGAGAGAGAGAGAGAGCGCGCGCTACGGGAGGCGGAGGAACTAACTATGCGAGGAGGGGTGGTGAATTAAATTTTTGTTCGGATCTAGTCTTTCAGATTAGTCTTCTATTATAGCAAAAATCAACACATCGGCATGTATTTTTTGTGGGAAAACAAACTGCTACTCATTGTGGTTTTCTACAGTCTAAATGTGTTTGTTCGGTCAATTGTAGGGCGCTAAAGAGAGATACGGAAGGAAGTGCTGTATTATTTAACTTATAACACACATTACATATATAAACAGCTGTCGGAATTCATGAATTAATAGAGTACGAATTATATAGATAACTTATTCTTCAGTGGGCAAGACGGTAAATATGCCGTCATTACGTTGTTGAATATAGACGAGACGGCTGTTATCAGTCACCGAGTGATTGCAAGTGATTACACTTATGTCGTCATGAAAGTTTCGAAATATACTAATTATTTTATAGGATTATTCAGCAAATCCGCGAATATGTTTTTAAAAAATGCTCGGTGAGAAATCATGTATTATTGTATGTCAAAAAATAATAAAACAAAGAATTAAGATGTTTCACTTACCCCTCATACAGAAATATGTGGAATCAGTAAAAGTTTTATGATGCTCCGTATTTTATTATTATTTAACATGCAATATTATCTATGATCAGGGGTGTGCTGCCAAATATATAACAACAGGGCCGCTATTATCTCCGCCCCTGGTAGTTAGGCATCCCAACCAGCATCGATTTCCTGACTTGTTTTTAATTCGCGTTATCTGATTTTTGCGGGTATTAGAAGGGATTTCAATTAAAAAAACAATATGCTATCGTAAATAAAAATTAAATTTTTATTTTAAATGTTTAAATATCATTAATGACTATATATCAAGGCTGGTGGCTTCGAATAAGCACATTCCATGTACAATTGTTTGACCTCTTTCAGATAATAAATTGCTGCGTAACACGATCTAGAAAGTACCCTTAAACTGCTGGCGCCCCATTAATATTAGATGTGATGCGTCGCTAACCTCCGGATAATGCGGAATGCTTAGCTCAACAACCGGCTCGCCGAACATCAACAATTTTAACAAACGGCCCGCGAGAGCCGGACGGAGCCGGCCGCAGCACATCCCTTCCTATGATTATATAGTTTAACAAAGTTTCCGCCTCTTCAGGGAGTGTTCATATAAAATATCATCCATAGGGTAAAGGTTATACCATTAAGAAGGAGGAAATCATCCCTTGATCGAATATCATTCCTTTGATACTATTTTAAATCTCGCTTTATCCATCGAGATGCGGTTTAATTGAAACTTTTATTAGTTTGATAGTGTTTCAAAGGAGATAAATGAAATTTAAATAGCCAAAGCAAAAAAGTATGCATCACATTCTTCAAATGAGTAATGCATTTTATGTTAGCATCAGCCCCGATTTTACATTTTATCGAAATCTCTAAATCTTTCTATATATATATATATATTAACGTCACTTTCCGACCGAAAATTCCCTTGGGGTGCCCAAAAAGCACGCGATAATCTGGCATGAAATGGACGTAAAAGCGTCCCTAAGCGCAAAACAAACGCCCCCCTTTTTTTCCTTGCCGAAATGAATTTAAAAAAAAAGGTCTTCTCAGACCTCCAAAAATGTTAACCCTTCTTCTTCCCCTCTCTTTCTTTCTCCTCCCCTTTCCCTACTCCCTCCTCCTCTCCACCCTCTACCACGTCCATGGAATCACGTTTCTCCCCTCTTCGATGGACCGCGATAATGCGAGACACTTCGAAAATGCGTGGTCGAAAAGTCCCGACGGGGTCCGGTCTCGCCGCGGCAAAAGGAGTGTCCGTCCTCCTCCTTCACCACCACCCCCCCTCCCCTCCTCTCTCTCCTCCTTCCCCACTCCTGAAACCTCCACTCCCTCTCTACTTTTTCTCTCCCCTTTCTATATCTCCTCCTTCCTTTCCCTATGTTTGTTTTTTCTCTAGGTTTCAGCTTCCTCCACGCCACAACGCCATCCTTCGCTCTCTCTCTCCTTTCTGGACCAGACATCGCCTTGGTAACCCGGCGGCGTTCAACCACCACATCCCTCCCTCTCCCCCCCCCCACTCTTTCCACCTCAACTCTTCCTCGCCTTTACCCCTCGCGGGTCCATTAGTGACCGCAAACCTCTTGCTTTCCCCTCCTCCTACCGTCCCACGCCTCCTCCTCTCCCTGTATCCCGCCCTCTTTCCTACTGCTTTTATCTCCTTTACGGACGTATAGCCTCTTCCCCCCTCCCTATCGCAGATTCCATGGTGTACCCGCTGCCCCTAACCAACTTTTTTTCTCTTTCCCTCTCCTCTCCTAACCCCAGTTCGAAATACTGTAATCCCCATGACACCCACTTTTCTCTCTCTCTCTCTCTTATTCCTGTACTTCTCCCCTTTCTCCCTTTATGGTACAACGAGAGGGAGGCGATGGTCGTTAATTCTCGATCCACGAACACCACTCGCGCACACATACACATGGCCGATTCTACCCAAACACTCCCTTTTTATCAAGATGACCATCTTCACATATTTCCTCACGAATCTCCTTGTTAAGGTCTCTCTTTTTTCTCTAATTTTCTCTTCTACGGGGTCTTTACATAGCGATTTTTTCCTCGTATTACCTCATACCAAAACGCGTATACGAAGCTTGAATTAATATTTTTCCTTTTATCGTACACCGGCTCTCTACAATGCAATCAACTTATCTTAGTTTCGAAGAGTTATTTACGCTTTTTTCCGCCATCTTGTCAATTCGTAAAGTGCCTCTCCGCGAAGATTGATCTAGGCTTCGAAACTCTCTCTCTGCTAAATATATTGGATATGCCTAACTTATTTTAAAACAGCACGAAGAGAAATTGATTTATAGAAGCTTTTCTTTTGTCTTTTTTTGCCTTCATAGATAGACAAATGGGTGAAAGGAATAAATAGTTTTAGCACATGGGATACGAAGTGAAAACCTTAGTGCCAAGTTTGCCAATATGTTGTGAATAAAATTCACTAATTTTATATTAAAACTCGCTTATCGGATAACGGCGTTTGTAACCACTCGTCTACAAATTTTGTAATGATCATAAAATTCAAGATATGTTTCAATATTTTAATTTAATGCGTATAATTTTTGCAATCAAGAAATAAAGCTTTGAAACAACTATTTTTCATGTGGCAGGCATCCAATTTTATTACAGTTTGAATAATTAAACCGTAAGCACAAACATAAAACAATTATTTGCAATTTTATTACAAAAACCAAAGTGCAAAATCAATTTTCTAGGAAATGTATGCAGGTGACGTACAAAGTAATTATGCTATCGTTTATAAAACACGGATAATCCAGCGTCTATTAAAATAAGTTGGAATTTTCTCTTCTATGCACAACTCTCGTTACAGTAAATTAATAAAGGAAACGAAACTCAACTCACTTTGATCACAATTATCTTCTGAGCAAAATATCGACCGTTTCCTGAGTGCAGGTGCTTATTTTACGATCATATAGATCCATGCTGCGTCCGTTTCAACATACTGACTTCGAACCTTCATACCTCCAACATTCTTCCAATGTCGTTCTAGGAAAATATTCCCGATATAACCGACCCAAACCATCCCCTCCTCTCTTCCATTCCAACCCTTCTCTGACACGATTTCCAAGTCCGGTCGCGTATGAAGCTGGAATCGGGCAAAAAAAGAAGACGGCAAAGCGTCGCCATCAAGACGACATCTTTGGGATCCAGAGATTCATGCACGATTCCTTGCGTGCCTTTGTGTGTACGCGAAGCGGAGACCGTGTCGGTTTTCGATTGATTCCGCGCTCACCGACTCCCAGGAATTAGCCCCCGCTCCCTGCAGGTAGAGGGGGAGGAAGGGGGAGATGTGAGACTTTGTTAGAAAGGGGGTGGGAGAGAATTTTTGGAGGGCTGGCATAAATGAATGGAGGAGAGAGATAGCGGAGAAGGGAGGGCGGCGGTTGGATAGGGGTTGGGTCGGGTGCGTAACTGATGGTTTGGTGTACGAAAGGGGTAAGGCAAGGGGGTCAGGAGAGTGAGGGAAGAATGTGCTGCGTCTAAATGGATGAGCGCACCGTCCTCCTTCCCCTATTAGCTCTTTCTCCCTCACCAATCCTAAATCCTTCGCCCGTTGGAATCTCTCCTTTGGAGAGGGGAGAGATTTTTTATGGCATGGATTCGGCGGTAAAGGGATTTTGTGTACGGTATAGCGAGGCGAAGGGAGGGAAATGTGAGTTGAGAGGCGGCGGTAGGATTAGACGGGCACTGAACTTGTAAGGAGATTTTTTGATGGGAGATAAAGAGAAAATCTTTCTGTGCCTTCAATGCGTGGGATATAAAATTCTGATATTAAAATTTTATCGTGGCGCTTCGGCCGGTTCGGCGCAGCTGTAAGGTACGATAAACTCGTATAGTCACGAGGGATCCATCTTACAGACAGTGAGATTTGGCTATGAAAATAATAACCAACTCTTTGCTCATGTTTTATGCTTTAAGAAAATATTCTAATTCATATAAAATTTTATTCGCGCTATTTTGATAAAATACGCCTTATATTCTGATAACAATTCTCTTTTTGTACGTATAATCTCGGTGAAACATTTCTACAGGATGATATAAAAGTTCATCTAAATTTTGTACAGTTATTAAAAAAACAATTGTAACAAAGCATACTGATTTAAGTTTCATTATTTCACATAATTCCTACTGCTAAAACTATTGATAAAAATTAACTAATCTAAATGCAAAATTAGTGATATCGAAAAGATTTACCTATTTATGGAATTAAAGTTCAGTCAACTTTTCTCTTTCCGAATAATTATAACAGGAATGACTACATAAACCTTACATTTCCATCAATTAATTCTGTAAAATGTAAAAATAAAATATCTCAGGTAGAGATGCGATTAACGATTTGGTTGACCGTTTAAACTTACGAAACAATCTACGATTACTGTATTTCACCATTTTATAATTTCGATTCGCACGCGATAAATTTTCCCCGTACTTTCTAGTTCAACAACTAGGTCGCATCTTGTCGTATATCCATTGTGGAGTAATATAGCTTCGGCAGAGTTTGTCCTGAGGGCGAATGTAACTCTATTTGTTACTCCAAGAGATAGAGCCAGAGTTAATTATTCATCCGGAGAAGTACGTGGGTTCCTTTCATTCGACATTTACTCCCCATCTTTGATTAAAACGAGAGCGAACCATATGTTGACATTTTTTTACACAAGCGACGCCGTCGACTTTGTCTGCGCTTTAAGCAATACCTGCCGAAATAGCGCGGTCAATTTCGGAGTATAGCGAAATAGAGGATTAAACGGAGACGTCGAGAGGGAAAGGGAAAGATGATTAGGGTAAGAACATGGAAAGAGAGGTAGAGGGAAATAACGCATGTGACATCGCGGTGGCGAGCGTGTTTGATGAAGGAAAATTGCGCCACCTTCTGCGTTGATCGCCAATTACGGAGTGACTGGAGTCCCTGTTCCGATTTATTCAGCCTCTTTCAAGAGATGGGTGTGGCACTCAAGTCTGCCTCTTCCCTCTCCTCTCTTTCCCCTCTTTCTACGTTCCCCTCTGTGTCTCTTCGCGATGGCATCGTTGGAGAAAGAAGGGGAGATCACCGAGACAATTAAAAAGGATTTTAAAAGCCAATAAATACCAAGAACCACTACGTCAGGGAAACAACGGACAAATTGGGACACGCATTAAAGTAATATAACATTACGACAATTTTTCAGCCCGTCAACCAAATTAAGAAGACATTAAAACCACTGAAACAGGGAGAACGATCAAGACAGGAGTAGAGTAACACAAAAGAGCCATTCGACTCAAACATGCCGACAAATCAGCAGTAGCAGAACACGCCGCCGGGGGACACGAAATAGATTTCGAAAACACAAGAATTCTCGCGAAAGGAAAACTTTACGGAAAACGAACAATACGGGTGGCATTAGAGATAAAAAAGCACGGAAAGAATTTCAACAGAGAGAGTGGCTATAAGTTGAGCAACACTTGGACCCCAGTTATAGTACACAATATGATAAGAGGAAAGCCACAACAAAACTCACCCCACCACCAACCTTACCCTTCCTATAAACCACCCACCCCTTCTCTGTTACCGTAGTTTATATACTTAAAGTCAACATGAGGACACCCGGCCAGATCACCCTGAAGAAGTCTCCGGTAAAGGTGAAGAAACGTTGGCGTTTGACGCAAGAATTTACGCGGGATAACCCGAAAAAACATATATAACCTCAATACGTACCTATTTATAATTTTTCAGAATTTACTCTCGGCAAATCGCCGCTGGTGACGGCCGCTCTGTAGCCGAATGGTATTTTAACTATAAAGTGACCTCTATAACTGTTTTTTGAAGGACATAATATTATTCATTCTTTTAGAAAATAAGAATATTTATTGGTTTATACAACATCGGAGCATGATAAAATTCCAAAACTTTTCTAACTATTCAATACATCATTGAATTACCATATAAAATTCTACGGCTTGGACCTCGATTTGATAAATGTATCCTTATTTCAATTGATCTAAGAATAAGCGAGAGAAAATCTAACTCCTACCCATCCTCTCATGGCTGCATTAAATCAAACCGTTCCGAAAACAAATAGGATTCTAGATCACGCCGAGCAGCGCCGCACTATTTATGGCCTAGTAGGGAAATGTTCACTAGTTCACTAGAATGATAAAATACGCAGTGAGTCACAGTTCCCCGTCTTGATAAATAATTCCCGTAACTGAAACGAATCGAATTTTTGCCATCGGACTGATGCCCTTGGATGACGCGCCTGAGCGCTTTAAGTTACAGAGAAGAACGCGAAAAATAAGTATAAAAAAAAGAAAGGAATAATTACAAAGTATATAAGCTTAATATTTCTGAATTAAACTTAAGAAACGACTTCTCTGTCAGGCTTAAAGCTCTCAAGAACGACGAAGCACGTCTTTTTTACGCGACGCTCCGGTCTCCAAAGAAGGGAATTCCCTTGGTTTTTGGGCATCAGAACTCCATTAACGTCTCGGTAACGAATATAACCATCCCACGTCAAGGGCGCAACCGAATGCACGAACTCATGTTTAAAAGCTCTCGGCTCTTTTTTTTAACCTCATATTTACGACACGTCGCCTTCATTTGTTTCCTTTATGTACGCGCGCATATATAGTATACGTATACATCTCGAGACACGCGGGGATAAATTGGTCTCTATATAGCTTGGTCGAGACCGACTTCCAAAAACCGAGTGGCTGTGGAAAATAAAACCAAATGAACTGGCCGTTTTTTTTCTTTTTGCCCCTTTCACTCGCTATCTCCCGCCCTAAGAGCAAGAAGTACTCTTTAAGGGCTAACGGCCTCGAGCCATGAGGGAAGCTGGAGGAAGAAAGCCCGGCGGATTGAGAGATGAATGCGGGGAGTAGTGCAGAGAGAGGGAGTAAGGGAGCGGGAAGGGGACCAAATCGAGGGCGGGTTGTGACGAGGGGGGAGGGAAAGAGAGGTAAGGTTCGGATCGGGAATGGTTTGCGGGTTAAAACCGTCGCAAAAGAGGACGTCGTGTTAGAAGACACACCACTTGGCAACGTCGGATCACACGGGATGGAGCGAGAGTGGGTGGGTGGGGCACCAAATGCCGACTACCAAGAGGGACGTGGATGAGGAGGAGGGGAAGAGTGAGACAAGAGTGAGAGAGGTAGGTAGGTAGGGAGAGAGATGGGCAGTGGGAGGCGGGTAAAAGGGGTTTTTTAAAAAATATGACCTGCGGCGGGTCCAGCCACCTTCATAGCTTGTCGGTAAAACGCTGCCAAGACTTCAGTTATCTTTCCAGCCGTGAGGAGGAGGTGGACTGGGTTGTGGGGGGGAAAGACGGAGAGTTGAGTGGAATGGCGGGGGAGGAGGAGTTGGGTGTGGAATGAGATCGGCGTGGGAGGTGGGAGAGATGACGGGGATTATGGGAGGAAGTTATGGGGATGTTGCACGGGAGAGGAAAACGGGGGTTGGGGTGGAAGGAGGAGGTGAATGGGAGGAGGGAAAAGGGAGTTATGCCGACTGCCTATATGGAAGGCGCGGCGGCGGCGGCGACGGCAAGAGGGCGGGTAGGATGGAATCGGTGGAGGTCAAGGTGTCGCTGTTTGAAGTGGAACGTGTGAGGGATTCTAGAGTAGGGGAAGTCGGCGGAGAATGAGGAGAAGAAGTTGGGTGGGAGCACGCATAAACGAAGGAGTAGAGAATGAACAAGAGGAGACGGGTGCGAAAAAGGGGTTTGAAGAGACCGGTGGGAAGGCTGTAGCGTAGCGCAAAGGCTAAATGTGGGTTCTTCGCCGTCAGGGAGGATCGCGTTATTTTTTACGATACATTGAGATGTGTAATAGAAGAGGTAAATTGCTTCGTGAAAATAGAGGGGAAAATCGGAAGATTGGGTATGCTGTTGATTCAAGAGGGGCAGTGGAGATTTTATATGTGTAACGATATAACGGCGGAGATGTTCATCTTTCCATAGCTGGGCTTATGAGGAAATGAACTTTGTATAAATTCGTTATGGCGTAGTCTTTGCGTAGCGGCAATGAAAAGTTGTAGCGATGTTTGCTGAAAGTTGGATAAATTTACATTGATATGGTTGGTTTTTATTGTGGAAAAATATATATTTAATGAACTCGGAAAAATATTTTAAAGATAGAGATCTGTTGCACGAGGTTGACCTGAGTTTCACTTAAAGATTCTGTTTTTGATTTTGCTGAAAAAATGTCAGCGTTTTTTTTTATACTGCTCCTAATTAGACATACGTCAGACGTATTATTGACCGAAATGATCATATGGATCGTAATGGTTTAAGTAGATCTTTTAAAATTCTGGTTAACAGTTCCATAAAAAGCAACGGAAATCGTATCATTGATCCCCGAACAAACACACTGACACAAAGCGACCGCAGAAGCGAGCAAAGGCCTGCTTCCCGAACGAGTTAAAAATCACCTCTCGCGCTCCCTTAGTTTTGCAACTCGAAAAAATAAAATAAAACAAAACCTGAAAATCTCCGGTAACATCTCGTTTGATTGATGAAGGACTATTTTAAATACGCGAAAGCGGCTTTCTCTTTTTTCACGTGTCTCTCGAATAAAACTCAAAACGATAAAACTAAAGCACTCCAAAGGCAGAGTGGGAGGTAGAGAGCGAGAGGGAGAGAGAGAGTGAGAGAGAGACTTTGAAAATTGATACGCGGTAGGGAGCCAAAACACTTTTCATCGCTATCTACCTGACAGATCAAAGACAAGGTGTGTCGAACTAACCCCACCGACATATATTTTTCAGTTTTATCCACAATGCATCGTTCAGAAAGTTGGCGAAAAGTCCGCATACCGCAGCATATCCATCGCGGAATCCCAACGACTAGCTCTCTCACGCCGACAGCGGCCCCCTCCACCCCACCCCACCCCTTCCTCCTCCTCCTATCTTCCCCCCTCCTCACCCCTCAACGCCGCCATCCCAATCTCATGACTCCCGTACCAACGCACTCACACACGTCTCCGCCCACCCCCGCAAAGAGCATTCCCCTTCCTCCTCCGCACTCACCTCGCAGAGCACTTCTCTTAAAGCCGCTATTTTTCCAGGAAACGTGTAAAGCCTCCTTCTCCGGCAAGAAGAGATCGTAAATGCACCCAAGGGGAGGGAACACTTGCTAAGTTCAGTCATCAAGCACAGTTCGCGTAAAACAGGAGGAGAGATAAGGAAGAGAGGGATAGGAGGGTACGCAATGCTTAATCCAGACCCATGCCGCCCTCTTTCTCTCGTTTTCTCTCTCTCTCTCCTTCCTTCCATTGTAATGCATTTTATCCTTCAGAAGTTGCATCCGACGTTTCGCCTCACGGAAATAATGGTACGTTACGCGCTCTCGTCTAAAAAAAATATATAAAAGAAGAGCAAGGGGGCGGGCGACCTCTGAAAGAGCACCAGATAGACGCACTAAATTACAGTGAGAGAAAAGCCTTTTCACGAAAAGCGGGGTTTATATGAGAGAGTCAGGGAGGCATCCTCTATTGCATTCCTTAGCGGAAAGGTATTAAAAGATCCATTCCATTGTTTCCAGTGTTAACTTAAGACGTTGCTATTGTTAGTGGAAGCTGTTATACGTATGGGCTGATAACGTAGAATGTTGCGCACCGCTGGCCACTATCTGCCTCCATTAAAAGCCTTGAACTACTATTTTTATGGCATAATGAGGATAATTTTAAAAAACTGTGGAATATTAAAAATTGCGGTATTTTATTCGCTCCAAATCCAAAATAGATATCGACTGCAATTCCCAGAATGTGTATATTTGAGATAACCAAGCCATGAAAAACATCGGAATTTTCAAACAAATTTTATCCTGATCTCTCATAAAGGTAATATTGGTCATAGTGACAAAAATATATTTAAGAAACTTTTTTTTCATAGGCGGTTTGAAATTCACTTTGGTTAGGAATAAGAGTTCATGTTTGGCAATAGTCATACAAGATACTGGAGCCCCTTTCAATGCATATGTTACTTACAGATACGCTCACTCTTCCTAGGTAAAATTACAATAATTTTTACAAACACTTGTGCTTCAGTTTCCTTTCATTTATTGAGGCTACACCACGATGTAAATGAAATCGAATCGAAAACCCTTCATAAATAGCTCAATAATTTTATGCATTAGCCCCCCTTACCTCCCAAAAAAAACGATCATTTACAACACCTGGCACTTAAGTTTAGTCCACGAGAATTTGTTAAGGACCGGACTCGAGATGTATGAAAGTTAACTGTTTTCAATTTCGAAACAATCCCATTTGGAATTAAGATTTTTTCGCAACCCGCGACGTGCTCGTAAAAAATTTGAGACGGAATGAATTTTAAAATAATAAAAAAACCGGAAAGCGATATGGCCGATTTCGTAGCTCGGCAAGTTATCGTTATTTTTTTATACTTAACATACGCGCCAACCCATTTCCACCTCCGCTTCACTCTCTATCTCTATTGAGATCCGATTATTGATGGCACCCACCGCGAGAAGAAGTCCCTCGGACGAGGAAGGAGAGTATCCGCATTGAGAAAAAAAGTCTGGGGCTTTCATGGCGTGAATGGAGGCGGCGGAGGACTGGAAGAGACGAAGGGGAAGGAGGACTTTAAGGTAGGGTTGGAGGCGGAGGTGGAGGCTGGGAGTGGGACCTCGCACCACGCTCTCTCTCTCTCTCTCTCGAGGTTGATATTCAGGATGGCGGCGGTCGAGTCGGTGGGTGGACGCCTCGGGGAGTGGACTGGGGCGTGGTGAGTCCGTAAACGTTAAAAGGTATGAGGATGAGGAAGGAGGTAAGGGAGAGGAGGGAGGGAGAGGAGGCGATGCGGGAGGGGGAGAGAGAGAGAGAGAGGGCGAATGTGTCGGAGGGTGGTTGTTGCCCGGGGGCCTGGGCGTAGGCCCCCGGAGCCGGGACAGAGAGCGGCGGATGAGGAATGGACTGGAGGTGGCGGCGGCCGGCGAGGTACTCCTTTTTTATTTCGTTTCTTTTTTGTTTTGTTTCTCTCGCTGCTTTTTTTGTCGGGGAGAAGAGGGAGAAGACCGGACTGCGGGCCACTCCCCGACGCAATACCAGCGATCGCAGCCGCTGGCGCCGGAGAGAGAGAGAGAGAGAGAGATAGAGAGAGAGAGGGAGAGATGATCCGGTCGGTTTGAGGCCTTGTCTTTCTCCCTCTTTCTTTCTCCGTTTCCAGCTCTTCTCCGGGGAGACAGCTTCTGCGGTGCACTTCCACTACGCCAGGAGTCACACTTGACGCACGGGCGAAAAAAAGGGTTTCTTTTGTTTCGTGCTGCTGTTTTTCTTATGTTTTTATTTGGAGGCGCCGGCTGACCGTATGACCGTGAGTTTATTTATAGAAAATATTACAAGCGCGAGGGAGATAGAGAGAAAACGCAATCTCATTCTCTTGTAAAATGATATAGTAACCGGTCTTTTTTTTCCCTCTACCCGGTGTTGAAACATCTGTTAGTGCTGTTTTAAATATTTTTCCCGGCGTCCAGGTCGCGTTTTGGAATTGTCGGAATAAGATTAAAAGCCTTATGAAAAATTGACAAGTAATTTAGATTCGATACGGTTGGTGATGGAGAGTTTTGTTATACAATTCACGTCGCTCGAAAGGAAAAACCCTGAAAACTATCGCTCGTTGTAGATAATTATTTAATCGGAAGATTTTTCTAGTTTTCTGTGTGCCTCAAAAGTTTTGGTGATGGAAAAATATCTGAAAAAGTTTGTTTACAATTATTTGTTAATCTAGCAACTAAACAAATTTACCGAGCTTCGTTTAAATATTTATGTTTGCCAAAGGCACTGGTCGCAAGAGGCGACGCATTCCTCCAGCAAATGATTCCGAAAAACATCTTTTCCGTGAGATATTTAGTTGTTACGGTTCAAATAATTCTCTTGATCTAAACTAGAATAAAATTTCTGTTTATTAAAATACAACAAATATAATATGCCATGGTCGCCGAATCTTTCGGTTCTATAGCATTTCATAAAATTGCTACGTAGTTCACTCAAATGCCAAAATTAAACTGAGTCCGCTGCTTCGCCAGTTCTCTTTGCTCTTTCTCTCCTTAATTTTTCACATATGGATTCAGTAAATATATATTCAGTGAAATGCGTAAATGATTTTTTGTATATTTTTCAGTCATAACATTCATTGCGAGAAGATTTTGTCCTTAAAGTTTTTTAAATTAGATATTATTTAATTATGAAGAACACTTTTTTCCCAAGTGTTTATTAAAACGAAAGTAAAAAATAAGCCGCTATGCGACCTTTATAATATAGAAAATTCCGTAACAAACCTTATGAGAGGACTTGTAATACACGAAATAAATGGGCGAGAAGAAATAGTTCAAGATTCTCATAAACGCGACAGTGTATGTACATATTTCAGCTATAAATAAGACAGAGCATTCATTGTCATTGATAAAATACAACTTCAGTCCATCAAATGGTTCAAGCTATATCATAACGTAAAAATAAATTTGCTGTTTCGTTCTTTATTACTATACATCTTATAAGTTTTTGCTAAACGTTACCATGTCTTGCTAATAAAATTTATTGTTCACCAATTTCTCTAAGTAAAAATATATTCTGCTGCCTCTTCAATTTTACTGAATCTTATTATAATTATTTTTACAAAATTATCCTAAATTACACTACACTCCACGAGTACAATCCACCAGATAAAATTCCTCCTTCTAGCTTAAACATGATTACACACAGAAATAGAAAACCTTTTATCTCTAAAGCAGTAACTATATCTGTTGCGAATTGTTTGGATGTTATTCGTTATTTTTATTCAAATCTTCAAGCGATTCAATCACCATTCGTTTTTTCGGATTTGACGAACTTCCACACTGCGCAGTTCTACGTGTCGCTTTATCGCTTCATCGCCAAGCGGGCGCCCTTTATCGATTCTTACGGTTGTTAGCAATTATCCCCTGCGGAAAAATGAGAAGTGAAAACCCCGAATGAAATTCACTCGAGGACAAACTATTTGGCCTTGAAAGCGAGGGATGTTGATTACCTGTATCCCAATTTCCGCGACTTCTAACACCATTGGAAATGAGGTTCTCTTTCTCCATCGGCTTTGTTAGCATTCTTAGAATAATTACTGAAATTGATTATGTGCAAACGACATGTTTACCTTTTCGTCTCTCTCTCCCTTTCTCTCTCTCTCTCGATATCTGTCTAAATATTAAAAGTTCACTTTATTTATTTTCTTTCAAGCTTAATTGTGTCACCATTTCATTGCACGAAAGCCTTTTTATTCAAAGTGTCATATTCTTGTAAAGCGAGGGTAAAAGCGTGAGAATGGGATTAAATTGCGTGGATACTTTCATGGTTAGGCCACATTCAATCCAACTGCTTGGTTATGCGTAAATGACTAGTGCCACCTATAAATGAAATAATTTTTATGAAGAATTACTTCACGTTTTTTCCTTAATTTTATGCATAGCTGTCTAGGTGATACTCATGAAACTTTTTCAAAATCTCCCAACAATGCCATTACGTTTTCTTGGTATGTAGTATTATTACTTTTACAGCTTAAAAACTCGACTTAATCTTTCAGCATCGACTAACTTTGCTATCCATTCCGAGTAAGAAAGACGGTAGCACCGCATAATAGCACGGGTCTATCGGCACATATGTTAAAAGGAATGACGGGAGATCTAAATAGATATCTTAGAAAGAGAGCGATTGAAACATTTAAATGGAATGTGGTTTTATATGCGGTTGGGACTCGGACGAGGGAGTATATCGTGAGTTGATTAAAAGCTTTCGAGATTCGAGTGCCACACGCATTACAGAGAAAATATTAGGTTAAACAGGGCAGAAAACAAATGAGGATGTGATAAATATAGACGTGGAATAGAGGAGTTCAATTAGCTTGAGTGAGATAGGAAGGAAATAATTCTTGAGATTATATGTACGTATCGTAACATTACACGCATTAGTATTCGTACCAATCGATTGATTGTTCATAATTATTCAAGTGAATTTAAATTACAATTGAGAGAGACGGATCTGAATTGAAATCCTTCAAACTACAAGAATACAAAAGACATTTTTGCCTCATTTTCCCCAAAAAAATCGTATTACAAAGCAATCGAACTATAAAACTCGAATAATAAACCTATAATTTTCGGCCCGGTGGAGTTGAGAAGACGAAAAACTTTCGTTAAGGGGTAAAAAAATATCCAGGCGGTCGTTTTAATAACTCGCAACAAACGAGAAATTTCCCAATTTCTTGAGCCCATTGTCGCCTTCGTTTCTATGGAAACTCTTTTCAAGTTTGAGAACTCTTTTCATCCGCAACAATGGTTCCAGAGTTTTATTTTTAAGCGTCGTTCAGAGAAGCATACGATTTGAATCGTTAAAACCTCATAAAAATAACAAGTCAACCGCTTTCACGAGAGAGCAAAAGGGAGAGAGAGAGCCAATCCTGAAGCTTTTCAATATCCACTCCATTTTAAAGCCGTCATTTTCCAAAGGACTGAGATGAGCATTCGCGAGAGACACTCCCATAAATTACTTCCCGAGAGATAGAGAAAGAGGGAAAACTTAATTCCTTTTTCTCAAAGAGGTGACGCTCTAAAGTTCCATATTTTTTTTAATGGTCCGAAACGAAATTTGCTGTTAAGCTCTAGAACCATTCATAGCGTACTCACGATCTTGGGTGGAAAAGAGGAAAATCGGCCTGCAAAGGAAATAGGTTAGACTTCGCGGAGAAAAAATATATTATTCCAAAAATTTTTTTTAAATTTCCCCGGACATGCCGCTGACCCTTTGCGATCCGCTTCGGCTCTTTCTCTCTCTCTCTCTTTTTCTATCTCACCGTTTTATGCTACTGCCGTTTAAAAAGGCCAAAACAATAACAGTATAAAAGGTCAGTTTATCGTTTTTCTCGCTCCTAGATTTTTTTCTTATTTTTTAAAAGAAATAGCGGTAATGTTAATGACGGACGGAACATTTGGCTAGGAAGGAAGGTCTGAAAAAATTGATGCAACATACATTTCTCGAACTTTCTCAAATCCGTACTATTCTAGTCCATGAAATAATGTCACCGCTTATACGATATTATTACGTATGTTATTCTATAGCAGTTTGCCCAGAGCAGCAACGATCAGTCGGGAGACCTGGGCGTAAAACTCGAGGTGTTTTTATGTCACTGGAATCCTATTACTTATTTTGAGACAGATATCTCGCCTATTATTGTTTATAATATTGAACTTTATTACCGGACGGATTATTATAAAAATATATGCAGTCCTTTTTCAATAAATGGAAATTTTGTGAAAATCGGCAAATATAAACTGCTCTCCAGTGTTGCACTATATATGTTTTTTTACAAGGATTGTATACAAGAAGACGCGCAATATATAATTTTTATTAATTTTTATACTTACGAAAAACATTTTAGCACTTACAATCGAGCTGAGACGACAGAATACAGACAGACGGAATCGCAAAAAAAAACACACTTTCGTAAAAACACGGGCACCTAAAGCGCGCATATTCATAAATGATCATTTATTCGAATACGTTTTCCCTGCGTAATTCGTACGTGAGAAAGTAAAAATAAATTTGTTAAAATTATGTTAAAAGAGCAAATGGCGTGCTAACATTATATGAGAAGTGTTTCCCGTCTATTTTTATCGTGGCGGAGGTTTTTATATTTTCGTGCGCGCTCGTATTTCCCCTCGTACGTTAAAAAAAATTCCCTCCAGGTTTTAAAAAGTTACCACTTAGGAACTGAAGATGTGACAAGTGTTATAAAGAAAGATTACGCGTAATCCATTGCGGACGGAGGAGTTTTGTTGTTAGAGTGGTTTGGATCGGCAGGAGGGCGGGTGAGGAAGGGGGTTTTATTTTTCTCCTTATGCTGTTTTCCCCGTACGGCGCCTTATATATATATATATATATATATATATATATATACACACACACATACACACACACACACACACACACACACACACACACACACATACATACATACATACATACATACATATATATATATATATATATATATATATAGAGAGAGAGAGAGAGAGAGAGAGCCCTCTTCTCCTATACTCTCTCCGAAAGAGGGCTGAAAGCGTATCCGGATGTCGAGACGCGAAAGTTCCGCCACGCCGCCGATCCTCCATTTGTCACGGAGACAGCCGTGAAAACGTTGTCTCCCCCTTCCCACCCCTCCCGTTTCTTCTAGCTAACCTCATCCTCATTTTTTTTCGCAATCTCTTCGCGGCATAAACATTTCCCCGCACCCGACTCCCTGCTTGACTGCCCGTTCTCATTCCTTCCTCCTCATTCCCTTTCTCAGTCCATTCTTATTTAAAAACCGCCCCTCGGAAAAATATAAGGGAGACGGACGTTTCTTTTTTCTTTTACTCTTCAGCCTGATTAGATTCCGCGAGCTCCTTAGGTGGCATCCCATTCCCCTCCCCTCCCTCTCATCTACGCTTTTTCTGCGCTCGTAAACAATAAATTTTACGGTTGCCCTTCCCATCCTCGAATTTTTAAGGGCTTTTGGTCACGCATTTTTCGGCCCAATTTAAATGGCCGCCGGCAAGTGCGTGTACGTATGTATTTATATATGTATGGTTATATATATATATATATATATATATAATTTTCGCGTGGTTATAAGTTTGGATGTTTGTAAATTTTTCTTCTTCAAAAGATTCTTTTGCTTTCGTCACAAAAAAATGAATCAAATGAATACATTATTAATGACCTGCTGACGGGAGAATTACGAGTGAAAAGATTAACTTACAGTCATTGACACGGACCGAAATAGCAAGTACATTTTTTATCAAATTTCGTGCACGCAGACAAGAGGCCCACAATTACAAATTTACAGCGGTAACGACTCTTCGATTTTTACTTTCTCATACGAAGTATCGAGAAAGTATTGTTTTCGCGAAAAAATTCGACCTCGAGATTTTTACGGAAATACACGTTTTAGGTGTCGCTGAATCCGAAAAAGTGGTTTTCGCAATGCCGTCTGTCTGTCTGTCCCTCCGTCTGTCTGTTACTGGCGCTGGAGCCTAGACGGTCGAACGAAAATGAATGAAATCTCGTACTTAGGCATTTTATCATACTGAGCAGAGTATACTTAGAAATGGTTGACATTGATCAATAGTTAAGAGTAGTTTATTCTACGCATTTTTAACAACAATTCGATTTTCTCAAAAACGGCTATAACGATTTTGATCAAATTTCGTACAGTTACTTGAGTATACATCTACAATAATACTACGTATTTCATTTTTCTCAGTGAATGAATATAAGGCTAGTTTATTCTTGGGCAACTTTAACAAAAATTGGATTTTCTAAAAACAGGCTCATACGATTTTCATTTTCTAAAGATAACTAAACGACGCATTAGTATATGAGAAAGTTTGTACAATGTTTGTTGTACCGATTTTTTTAGTATGTACATCATCCACAAAAAAACAAAGGGCGAGATTTATTATATAACTTGATAGCGAGACGCGCGACAATCCCTTATTCCAAATGACGGGAGTGGCCCGACGTCCCTGATGCATCATTCAACCGCGACATGGCGCCCTCCTCATCACGCACTCCATACGCACGGATCTCTCAAAACGACGTCAGAATATTCGAAGCGCGGGCTCGTAATAATCGAGACGGGGAGAGAGAGAGAACTCGTTCGCCTCGAGTCTTATCGGGCCTTAAATGGAATACACGTTCCAAATCGGTCGTGGTGATAAAGTGCGCTCTGCTCATCCTTACGAAACCGAGATCGTACGTATCCCGAATACTCCATTTTCAGAGTCTGTAAATAATGAAGGACGGCGATATGTGAACACGACCCCTGCGCAGGGGCCCGGCCATATTTGCCGGACGCGCACTGATATATAGTGATCATCTCGAACATTCTATTCATGCTATCTTAACCCGGGAGCCGCCGTTACAAAATATTTTCTTTGCGCATGAGGGCGAGACATGGAAATGAATAAGGATCTTTTTTTCTTTCTCTACATATATTTTTTTCTCGATTTTATTTTTGCTGTGGTCATGCAGTCAGATATTTTGAAATAAAGATTTTCTTCCTCCTATGCGAACAAAAACGGTACTCTTTTCGGCATTATCCTCTCAGAGGTTTCATATTAAACAAACTAAATGACTCAATCAGTAACGCTTTTCCCGTATTAGAGATCATTACATTTTAAAAACCGCCAAAAAGATTTGATCATCCTGATTATCGAAGCTTCACACAGAAATTGCATTATAAAAATGGCAAAATACGGCAAAATACGCCAATAAACAATAAAACAAATGTAGGAAGTTAATCAGCTCCCGTAAACGGGTAAAATGCGGTAAAAAATAAAACGAAACCCATGTTGCAGGGCTCGAGGAACAATTGAAAGTGTGCGTGTGCTTGTGGGTGTACGTGTGGGTGCACCGCCAATATGGATCACGAATTTAGACGCGTATATGAAGACGGTTGATATAAAATGGAGAGGGATATTGTTAAGAGGTTTTAATAGCGAGAAACGAGAAAGATATTTAGAGGGGGATAAGAAAGTAGGGGGCGGATTCGCTGAGAGGGGAGGCAGGAGAGAATCTTGTGTGTTCCCGAAGGGGGAGGTTCCAAAAGAGGTTAGGGAGTATATGAGCCGCGAAGGAAGAATATTCCCCTTGGGATGGGGCGACGGTGGTGGCGCGGGGCGAAGTGGGGCGTCGAGAGAGAGAGTGGGGAGGGGGGGGGGCTGAGGAACGAGCGGGGCGACGAAAGAAAAGGGGTGGGGCGATCTCTCCGAATGAGGAGGCGGAATGTCGAAAGCCCCCGGGGGCATCTCTTTGGCAGCGGGAGGCCCCGTTTCAAACACTCGGCGCAGGAGGAGTGGGAGGAGAGCCGGAGAAGGCAGGGTCGGGAGAGGAATAAATAAATTTATATAATATATACATTCGAAATGAAGAAAAGAAGGGCCGGGCATATTTCGGGGTGGGGAGCAAGAGAAAGGGTTGGAGTGAGCTCAGTTCCTCTCTTTCTCTCCCTCCCTAACAGCTCGAAAGAGAGGGGGAGGAGGAAGATGGATGTCTACCGAGTAAGTCGGAGCAGGTAGGGATGCGTGTTGGCGTCAGGTCGGAATGCATGCCAACTATTCTTTTAGTTGCGGGAGATAACGAGGTGTGGAGGGAGATGGAGGTTATTCCATCCACCGCCTATCCTTTATCGGTTTTCATCTTCGAGATTTTTTCGTCGACGGCGGGTTTTTATGGAGTAGCCCTCCCCTTGAGATCCGGCGATGAAATATCGGTCCCGCCAAATTAACACTCGTAGTTTTCGGAAATAAGTGCTATAAATCATTGCGGATGTGATGCCGAAGATCGCCTTCATTCGCGGTCGGGATTCCGGGCGAGAGTTTAGGGAAGAAATGAGCTCGGTTCCAAATGTCATTCGTGGTTAATAATGCGATTACAGTAGTTTGAATGTGGACCATTAGGAACGCTCGTGTTGAGAAAATATTGGGAAGAACACGCTTAGACGGACTTCCCACCGAAGATGGCCGTAAAAGAAAATATATTCGCCTCATTCGTAATTGGTTAAATTTATGCTAAAATAAATTGTGTGAAAGTAAATCATTCTCTCCCTGTAGGTTATAATTAACAAAGTTTTTACCGCGTTTTCCCCTCTGAATCTCAAAATGTAGCAAGGTACCTACCCTAAAAACCCATCAGTTATATTAGCAAATTTTCAATACCGAAAGACAAATGGCATTGTCTAAATTTGTATTTATACGCAAATGGGAACTCCTTTCGGCGAGACACACCCAGACTGACAAACGATCCACGGAAACCCATAATTAGCCCTTTATGTATACCTATATATATATGTGTGTGTGTGTATATATATACCACCAAAGAGTTGGAATTGTTCAAGAAGTATTTTCAAAATATCTGCTTTGCCTGAAAAATATTCGCATATTTGTTTGGTAAAGGTAAAATAACACAAAATTAAGCTGGCTGTTGTGATTGGATTATTTCTCATTTCCTCCTAGTCCAGCAAGCAAAATAGACCAGAGACAAAGCCCGTATCCTTTTCCTCCTCCCAAAAGAGAACTCCGGTATTCCTTTAGGCGCAACCATCGCACGGCACACGCGACACTCACGGCGCACTTCTGTTTCGTCCTCAGCTCACCAGACTCAACGCCGCCCCCAAAGGTCTTAACGTCATAAGCCTCAAGCTCCAATTATTTTTCCATTCAGAATTCTCTCCTTTTCTCCTCACTCTCTGCACCCACCCACCCAAACTCTAGCATTCCTCTCTTCTCCTCACCCCAACCTCTCTCTCTCAGCCTTTCATGCTCCACGCCACGGCGGCACCCAGCTTTCTCCCTCTCCTCCCCCTCCTCTTCCCAGGTTCCCCGGCGACCCTAAGGCAACATGACCTCTCGTTCTCTTCATAAGGTACAGTGGGAGAGAGAGAGAGAAAGAGAGCCCGCGCAACCTCCAACTTCAGGTGAATCCACGACGAAAGGGAGACATAAGAGTGAAGGAGAGAGAGAGAAAGGAGGGAGAGAGTGGGGAGAGGGGAGAAAGGAAGGAAGGCGTGTTAGAGAGGGAAGGAAGGAAGGAAAAGAAAAGAGAGAAAGAGAGAGGCCTTTCATGAGCCTATGACAACGGTTTACGCGCGAGAGAAAGGGAGCGGAGAAAGTATAATGGCGGAGACAAAGAAAGCGGGAGTCGGAGGAGGAATAAATGTTGTCGGTTGAAGGGGAGATGGCGGGAAAAGGTGAAATAGGGGAAGAATTTACGAAATGGAAAGGAGAGAGAGAAGCAAGATGGCGCGGCCCCGTCTCATCTACATCTGGGAGACCCGGGGTCGTTTGATGATATCTTCTCCCCTCTATCTTCCGTCTATCATCACCGTTCTCTACGTCTCCCTTCCCTTCTCCCCTCCCCCTCCCCCCTCCAGGGAATCACCCCCCCCTCTCTCCACCCTCTCCATCTATCCTTAACCTCCCCGTGAGCGTTTCCATTTCGACCTCTTGCTGTTCTCTCTTTTCCTCCCTCCTATTCTTCCCCAATTTTCTACTCCCCCAAGGAAAAAAATAAAATAAAAACCCTCCCTTCCCCATCTCCCTCTCATTCAGTCTCATCATATCTCCATCCCTTAATCTCCCTTCGTACCGCTTCTAACAAATACCCCTCTCCACCCTCCGAAATTTCTCGTTCCTTTCTTCTTCTGCCGCTTATCCGAACTCTTCCTCTCTCTCTCTCTCAACCCTTCACCACCACCCCCTCCCTCCCTCTCTGCCCCTCCATTTCATTCCCTCCCTCCCCTCCCTCTTGCAGGAGTTTTGAGGGAGGTGAGGCGAAGTAGGGAATGAGACAAGATTGCTCATGGGGAGAGGAGGGAGTCGGAGGTTAGGAGAGAGGGGGGGGGGGTTCGCGGAGGGCCGAGGGGGTTTTTTGAGTGGAGAGAGGGATTGGGGGTGTGTGTGTGGGAAGAGGAGGTCACTTGCCCCGAGCGCCATTCGAAGGAAAGGAGGAAGGGAGTAATGGGGGAGAGGAGAGAAGAGCCGGAGAACGATGTGGCGGATGGAAAAAGATTGTGGGCAAGAAAGCGTTTTGGAAGGGACGAAAATTCGAAAAGGAGATGGAAGGATAGGGAGGGAGGGAGAGAGAGAGAGATAGAAAGGTATTTAAAATGGGGGAAATGAGGTAAACGGTGGAAAATATTAGAAATCGAGAACGAAATGAATTGGATGAAGAGGAGATTTAAAAAAAAAATAAGGGGTTATTTTGCGTGGTAAGCCGCTGCGCAACGATTCAGATCTTTAATAGTTCACGTGTGCACTAATTATAGATAATACGGAGGTATTTGCGACGTACCACAACATATTCTAGAGCCTGTTATTTAAGATTATATTTTTGCTGCTCTCGTGGTTAAAAAATAATTTTACCTACTTTAATAGTAATGTCGATGTTAAAAATATGGCAAACATTATAATGCAAATTAAAGAATAATTTTGTAGAAATGATAAAAAATGGTAAAAATAAACATCTTTTGAAATCTCGTATGTGAAAATATGTTTAAATAAATAAATGCATGGGATATTCACACTTAGGTTTGGTAAAGGAATCGGGCGTGTCATTAAAAGGAAGTCAGCATCAAGTTATTGAAGAAACTACTGAAATAAAAATAATAACGGATTATTTATAAGCGTAAAGGACAAGTATGGAAACAAACCACCAAAATATGTATTGGAAAAATAAAGATAACCTTCATCGACGGAGGATAGACGAATTTCTTTCGGGATAAAGGTAGACTGTAAACCAAGATGACGAAGGAAACAAAGCATACACCATACAAAAGAGAGGTAGAACGAGAGTTGAATAGAATGAGTAAAGCCGAAGTGAAGGCCAAGAGGGACGAAGGAGAGAGAGAGAGAGAGAGAAGGGAGAGCATAAAAGAAGGATGAGTAAGAGACGCCGAAGGGGGATAAAGAAGGAGATGCGGGAGGAGAGGAAATGGCCGGAGGGGAAAAGGTGGAGGACCTGGAAGAGGATAAGAAGAAAGGAAAAGGTCTGGAAGGAGAGTGGTCGGATAAAAAGGAAAGAGGCGATCAAAGAAGAGGTGGGAGCACACAAAAGAGGGCGGAGGGAGGAGAAGGAGAAAGCGGGCAAGGGAGCAAAGAGGGAGGGGAGGAGGAGAGAGCGGGAGGCATTGGTGGGTGGAAGTCGCGACGCCGTCCTGACCTCGAGGCCCATCCCATTTCGACCTCCAGCAAGGGTGGAGGAGGAGGAGGGCGGAAAGAGGAATAGAGAGGGGAAGGCTGGGTGAGCCGGAGGAGGAGACGGCGGTTTGGGGACGACGACGAGGAGACTGCATGGAAGAGGCCAGGCGTAGAGGAGTCAGGGTGGGTGGCGTGTAGGGCGGAGGAAGAAAAAAGCTCCGGGGCGGATGGAAGGGGAGGATAAATGGGAGGCGGAGGGAGAGAGGCGGATATTCCGCCCGCCCGCCACAATTCCTCTTATGGTCAAGACGAGAGTCGCCCTGCCCCGCGGCCAACGTGGCCGGGCGGCGGCGGCGGCTGAGGCCTTAGGAAAGCAGAGAAGAGGAGGAGGAGGAGGTAAGGGGAAATGAGTAGTGAAGAGATGAGAGAGAAGTGGAAGAAGGTAGAAAAGGGTTGGAATGGGAGGGGAAGAGGTGGATTTAAGGACCTGTAATGGAGGGGAAGAGGCGGAGACGAAGAAAAGAGGAGATGAAGGAACAGAAGGAAAAGAAGGACGAAAGAGAGGGGGGGAAGGAGAGTCGGGGAAGTGGTAAGGAAGAGGGCGGTGGGTGGAAGGTGCAAAGGGAAGAGAGGACAGGTAAGGTCGCTTTATTTCTCCTGATTAGCATGCATTACGTTATGAATTCGGACGCTTCGCACTAAATTAAGTCAGGACGTAAAAATATGTGCCCAACGGGAACATCTGTTTCTGAAGGTGATGGACAATGCAACTCGTTTTCTGACAAGAAGGCAGTGTGCTGTCAAATTCGGTCGAGGATGTTAAAATATCCTTCGTGGTGTAGTAATTGAATTCGGTTAAAACATTAGATAGAAAATAGAACGGAATATTCTAGTTTTGCGTGGTAGGAAGATGAAATTTTGTAGGTGTTTTTATGAGGAGTTTTACATGTAAGCTCACACATACGATAACTCACATGGTGCAGCATTCAGAGTCTCTTTTGGCACAGATTTACTCAGACTCAGAAAACTTTCGTGCCAGATTCGTAACTTGGGTCCACCACTTCGACCCGGAAACAAAACTTCAGAGCATGAAGTGGTGGCATCACATTTCACCTCCACCAAGGAAGTTTCGAGTTCAGGCATCGGCTGGAAAGGTCATGGCTTCAGTGTTTTGGGACGCAGATGGTGTTCTGCTAATTGATTACTTGTCTCGTGGACAAACCATTACAGGGCGTTATTACGCCCTGCAAATACCTCAGCTGCATGAGGCCATCAAGCATAAGAGACGGAGAAAGTTGGCACGCAGAATCCTGTTCCACCAAGACAACGCTCCTGCCCATCGCTCCCAAGTTGCCATGGCTGCCATCCACCAGGCAGAGTTTGCAATCGTGGACCACCCTCCCTACTCGCTAGACCTAGCTCCCAGTGACTTCTACTTATTTCTAAAATTCAAAGAAAGTTTAAGGTGACGGAAATTTTCAACCGAGAAAGAAGTCGTGGACGCTGTTGAGGAGTAGTTCCAAGAAAGGGACATCGATTTTTTTGTGAAGGAATTAGGGCATTAGAGCCTCGGATGATGAAATGTATTGCCGTTCAAGAAGAAAACGTTGAAAAATAAAATAAATTTGTTGTCAAAAGTTGCTTCTTTATGCCTTAGGCTACGAACTTATTGATCACCACTCGTATACCTGTTTTAACAAGATTTTAATTGCGCTATAAGAAAAGTCACAACTTAGTAGGGTTCATCAACGCTATTATTTTAAAAATCGCAATCAATACGTATAATGTATCCATCGTTAACTCGTTTTGTAAAACGATATAATACTAATGAAAGTAATCTGAAATACGCAGTCGATATTCGAATAAATTTTCGTTGACATTTTACTACATAGCATTTAATAGTTTTAAAAGTCGTTTTTATTTTTTATTGCATTTATTTAGTCATCAGTCTACACATATTTACAAAGAAATACGAAATACAATTATGTACTTATACTAATTTTTGAAAACTTTGACGTAAAGCTCGACAAAATGAGATTGATTAGGGTACTAGATGGAAGGATTCTTATTTTCCACTTTGGCAACGATAGCTTTAGAGGAAACATTAATAGATCAGTTAATAATTTTCTTGAGATTTTAAGTGAATATAAAATGTTTATACAAAGACAAATTACCCAAAACTTCTGATCCAACACTCTACATTGATGCAAATTATAATCTTTAAAGATTGTATTAGTATCTTATCGCAAATACAATATAATATCGTCTCTGTACAACATAAAACAGTTTTTTTCATTTTAGTCTTATAAATAATTTTTGGGCAAATAAAAAACTACGCAATATTTTTATAACGCGTTTAAAATACAACAAATTATTCCCATTTATATCCTTAATATAAGCGTTTTCTAGGGGTGAAAAAAGATTCTGGGTTCGCAAAACTGACTCCTCTTTTTATTATCTCATAAAAAACCGTGAATTTCTACTCCAAATAACCCCAAATACGTTTCCTTGGAGTACATAGCAAATTAACTCCATTTTAAATAAACCGACGGGAGAGTAGGCTGTTAAGAGCAAAGGGTCACAAAGAAGAGGAGAGAGTGCGGGAGGAGATCACGGGTACCTGGACGCGGAAAGTGGCAACCAAAAAGAGGGAGAGAGGGAGGGAGGGAGGGGGGCGGTTGAGTTGGAGGAGGAGAAGGGCTTTTCGCGGTGAGGGGAAGGAGATCAATGAGGAGGATGGAAAGGGAATGAGACATTAAGAGAGCGAGCAAAGACAATGGAAACGCCGCCGGAGAGAGAGCAAGAGAGGGAGAGAGAGAAAGAGGGAGGGAGGGAATAGAAGGAAGGTAGGGATATAAAGGGTTTCAGTTGGTAGGAGAGAGAGAGAGAGATATGGAAGGGGTGTAGATATGAGAAGGTAAAGAAGGAAGGAAGGGCAGGATCAGAGGTCAGTGACGCTCTTGGCTACGGTAAGATAAAGGATGAAGAAACCTTTGGGGAAGGTTTTTGAGGTCCAGGGAGGAAAGGTGGGAGTGGATGGATAAGGGCGACGTGGGATGAGGTGGGAGATGGAGCCAGGTAGAGAAAGAGCGAGAGAGAGGAGGGAGCGAAAAAGATAAAGGGAGTGAAAAAGATAAAGGGAGTGAAAGAGAAGGGAGGGTTGGGAGAGATTCGAAGAGGTAGAATTGTGACAAAAGTCAGTTATCTTCTGGGTAAAGGCAAACAGGGAGGAACCGAAAGATGGAGGAGGAAAGGAGGATGGAAAGAGTATTCTCAACAATAAGTATCGAATAATACGTTCTGATAATGGGGTGCATTGAGCCACTGAATAAATGCGAAATTTAAAATTAAACAATATGGGTTGACGGGTTTATTTTTATATGAGAAAGAGGACGCGTAAGAATGGTAATTTAATGTAAGCAATAGTGTGGAAAGGAGAAAGATATAAGTAAAGAAGACAGATAATTAAGGGCGAAGAGAAAAATTTCGTATGGATGTATTCTTAGTAAATGATGACAGAACTATTAGTAGTAGCACATAGTATACGGATAGAGGAAGCGTTGTTGACTCGACATACTCCTTTACAAATTGATCGGTCAACAAGGTTTTCCTTTTAGTTGAGTAATCCATATAACTATTCGTGATAAAAAAGAAAGTGTCCGTCGTCGGCGCTGTTTCATCGATCGTAAATTCTAAGAAAAAGAATGCGCTCACGATTCTATTTGCTACTTTATTGCAATGGGAGTTATGTTTGTCTAATTTTGAATTCAAGCTCCATCACTCATTTTCGAATTATTTATTTTAGAATTATGTAATTATGTACGTAATTTTGTACTATTTTTTACTTTCTCCATACGTAGTAATGGGAAAGTAGTGTTCATGAAAAAAATCGACTTCGAGATTTCAACGGAAATACACGTTTTGAGGTCTCTAGAACACGTTTAGACTATTTTCGGAATGATGTCTGTGTGTCTGTCTGTGTGGATGTATGTGATTGTGGGCGCTCTAACTCAAAAAGTACTTGCCGTATCGTTACCAAATTTCATATATAACACTTTAGCATGAGCACAAAGAAATGGTTAGTTTTTGGACAATACCGGTTAAACGGAAGTCGAGGTTTATTCGAAACCCGATTCGGTTTTTGCAATATTTCTCCGATAATACTTCATTATTGTATACATTGACCATTACAAAAAATGTAGAAAATATAATTTCCTACATCTCACATTTCAAACAATTTTCCATAGCCGTTATTGTTTAGGAATTATTTATAAATAATCGGTTTTTCGGTTTCCGTCAAATATCTCCTTAAAACATCGTTACCTATTGGTAATCTTCGTGAGGACCAAAGTTGTAGAGAATAATATTTCTTCCAAGTTTTGTTTGAAACAAATTTTTGTAGAACCATCCATTTCGGAGATGTTTTGCTTTTTCTTAATACCAGTATACAGCGCCACCACCATGTATTGGTGAATTCTGTAAACATATTCGAAATATACGTAATTTACGGCTGTAAGGACGACTGTACTCTTTTACGATACGAAATGATAATTTTGCCTAATAATGCTATTCATAATAATTTAAATATCTATACCCCAAATATGGAGAAAATCGTGTTGGCCACATCAGATTTTTGTATAATGTAATTCTAAACAAATGACGTTACTCTATGTTAAAGTTGGTACCTCCAGACAAGTCTCTGGCTTTGGGGGACCAGGGAGGTAATTCATTTCACTTTTACGAATGTCTATATACATACTTATATTCATATATTTTTCATTATCTATTTTTATTTTGCATCTGTCTGTTTTGAATTTGCATCTGTTTGTAATAATAACTAAGAATTAATAAACGCTTTTATATTCTTTAAAAAATGCTTTCATCCATGTTTTACGATATTTCGTTCCGATACTAAATAAACGAATTTTTCACCACCACAGAGGTCGTTTATTGTTCCAGTTTAATCTAAATCTGCAGGATTATTTTTACAGAATTCATCTTTACTTGCCAGGAATTCCAAGCGAAAAATAAGAGGAAAAAAAGAAAATCACATGGTTTATTTTGTGCACTCGGCGGTTATATAAGTAATGGCGTGATATGAGAGAGAGATACCAGAGTAGTTCCTGCTACCTTACTATTTCTTTCCCCCTCTTTCGAATGGCGGATTCTTGAGCCTCATTTTCATTTGTTTGCCATCGTTAACGAGGCGCTAAGGTTTCAAGGATTACAGAGTGGAGTTCGAACGAAAAGGTGAAGAATATCAAGATTATGAAGTTTGACGAAGGCTCGTGGAATCACATAACTCCAGCGTGAATGACTGAGGATCCATTTTTAATCGCGAAACGATTTGTTTGATTTCTTGATCGGGAACATTCACTTTAAGTTGTAAATCGCTCTATGGTTGTTTAAATAAATTTATACCTCACGACCTGAGCTTTTTCCATCGTTTTGTATACACCGAAATGACGTCATCGTTCTAGATGCATCGTTCAGACTTCGTGTTTTTATTTCCAAACTGGCGACTCGGCAATTTCCTGTCCGTCTGTATAATTCATGAGTAGGTGTTCCGGTCGTAGAACAATCGATTATTCATTTCGTAAGCAAGTGCCTTTGGCTTGTTTTTATTTGGATATTCACCGATGGCCATTGTTTACAAAGCTTATTTTTTCCCCGGAACGGAATATTTTTCTGCCAGAGGCGATTTTTCGGCAAAAACTAGTTAATGTACTTCCCAACGCGGTTCATCTCCCACTAACACCCTTTGAAATTACGAAAATTCCTTATATTTTATTCATATCGATTTAAATAACCGGTTATTGATAGCAAACGATGCTCTGTCCTTTCGAACGATGAATCCCTTAAAGCACACAGATTATTTGTAACTATATGCCTGATATTTTATTAGGAAATTTCTTTTAACAAGCAAATCGACATCCTTGTGAGTCCCAAGTACGTTAAGAAGTATATAAACTGTTTTAGGTAAATGTATTACGTTAAATTTTTAAATTCGATCGATTGAATGCTGCATTGAAGCTGTTGACTTTAATTATCTGTGGATCATTATCTGGCGTGAAGTGGAACCGCCTAAAGGTGGATTCTTTCTGCCTTAGGACAGTTCCAGTCCTACAGAGACACTCGTGTGCATTAACGCTCAGTCAGTGAGTGAATGAGTGTCTTATGCGTCATGCCGTCGCTTTATTTACCGAGAGGCTGAAACTCGCCAAAAAGATAAAATTATATTAAAAATGAATTGACTCTAGAGGAAATCTATCGATAACATATTTTTTGAATTTCTGATTAATACAAACGGTGAAATTGTTTTTTAAAAAGAGCTTCATTTACGAATCCTAGTTCAAAGCAACAAATGGCCAAAAAAATCGACAAAATAATGCGTTGCTGGAATCTGCTGTACCCGTCCAGTTTTTTGTACTTACATAACTACTGCAATTGGAAAAATCGATTGGAAACATGCCACGGAAAAATTACGATCAACCTTCTTTGGGTGAGTGAATGAAAAAATCTCGTTGATTATCGAACCAAGAAATTACCTAGCAGCTCTTTTGAATATTAATGCTGACAGCTCTTGAAATATGCAGTGGCATCAATTGCCCGCAACTCATATCGCTTCCTTTGCTCGGGAACGAGAGTTTTTTCATCAATCCTGCTTCGAAGGAAAGCTCGGGCGAAAAACAAAATCGGCTTCTGTCGACAAATAGCCAGCCAGGATTGAAACAAGATGGAATGTTTCAAAGTCTTTTTCCTTTTCGAATGCCACAACAAATGAAGTCGCGCCAAAGCTAAAGGAGTTAAAAATGCTTCGAATGGAAAACCAACCTTTCCTTGTCTATTGACGGTTAAGTTATCCCGTACATGACAGCGTGGCTGACAGCAATGACTATCGAGGCGATAAAGCTTAAGTCGATTTCAACATATTTCTAGGCTGCTTCTAAGAAAAGAATATTTTTTCCCATCCATAACGTTCAGCGGTTCAATAAATTTGGCTCTGATAGGTTCCGCTCTTTCGTTCTCAGTAAAAATCATTGCATTAACCTCATTTTTATTGAATTTAATAAATCTACTATTAGCTCTTTTCCAGCGCCAGTTTTTCCGTGCGGATTTTATTATACTCGTACAATGTATATATAAGTAAGCTTTACGTGTGTATGCAAGGTCTATATGAACACGGGATTATTTTTCTACTAGTGTAATGTAGAAGTATCAACGGAAGAATTATATATAGATGGATAGATTATTATTATTTTCATTTAAAATAATTAATATCACACTTTTACATATGAAATATTTTGTCATATACAACATTTCTAGTGAATATTCTGTTGTTGACGGGCTATCTTTAGTTAAACTTAAAATAGTTGCTCTCTTTCCCTCTCTCTCCCCCCTGTCACACCCTCTCTCCCTCTCACACCCTCTCTCCCCCTCCCTCTCCTCATTTCTCCCCCTCTTTTCCCCTCCCACCTCTACTTCCCTCTCTCTCCCCCTCCCTCTCGCTCCCCCCTCCACCTCTCTCTCCCCCCCTCATTCAAGCATTCAAAGCACGTTTATACCCTTAAGGATTGAATTAACAATATGATATAGAGGTCTAACAATGGAATAGGTAGGCAAGGTAACATCCCGTTAAAAATGGAAAGATTTCCTCAAACTATGTGAATTAAACGTTTACATTGAGAAATTTCGAACCGTAGGCGGAAAAATACGAACAGAATAGGAAACTTTATAATGTTTTCTTCAAAATGGTTTATATCCGAAGATTGTAGGTCAATTCTTCCTATTTTTAATCTAAAAAAGAATGAAAGCCTGCACGTCGAAATGTCCCTTTTTACGTGTTACCTTATGGGAAATGGAAATTATCCCCTGGGTCTTTGATCTCGAGTTGAATACATTAAAACGTTTTTTATTATATTATATTATAATGCTATCCTGAAAATTTCATCAAATTCGGTTCAATCGTTTGCGAGATATTAAACTTCAAAAAACATTACATTACAAAGTGACATTGTGACATTGTCTTTTATATTATAAGATAAGGTATCATACATATTCACAATGCGGTTTTTTCCAGCAAGATCTTTTTCCAAGAATAAATCCCACGCGTTGCGCAAGGGACTAGCGCACTCCCTTTTCAAAATCCGCCCACAATTTCGTTGAGCTAAAATGTAACAATATTGCAGGAAAACGTATTGACTAATTGTGGAACTTGGACTAGAACAATCTTCTATTTTCCATCGCCTTTTATCTGTCTTCTCATCCAAATGGGCGTCGACTAAAAAATAAATTGACGGATACGTCAATAATACGAGTCGGGTCCTAGGTGTGGCCTGCGAAGGGTGAGAGAAATTTTCAACTTTTTTGTATTTTCCTGGTATCCCCTGACACCCATTTTCTCTTCCCAATTTCTGCACTCGGATTCGTGTCGTCGCTTGGTAGCGAGGCGGAACGCATGTGGGATTAAGAGAGGTGTCTGAACCACGCATTTACCTGCTAAATCCGTCCAGTTCCCATCGATTCCGCCCTTCTCTCTCTCTCTATCTCTACCTCCTCCTTCCGCCTCCCGTTGTTTTCAGTGTCTTGAGAGGAGGTTGGTGACCAACTCTCATCTCCGGGGGTGTGTGAACTAGGTGGGTGCCACTCTGGTGGGGCCGTTCGGTCATATTGAGAGCGGCCCCGCCTCCCGTGTCACACCTCCAGATGGATTCCCACATCCAATAGCTATTCCATTCCCTAAAAGCGTACGCTCTCGTTTTGTTCAATCCAACCAACTATTCCCCGTTCACTTTGGCCATTCTCCAAATAGACTACTTGCACAATCTGTTCTCGCCTCTCGCCAACTGCTCTATAAAAATGGAAAATTTTCAGTCGTGTCCTTCCCTTTCTCTAATCCGATCGGTTTCGTAAGTGTTTTGAAGTAGGTATTGTTTTCCATAAAAGGTTTGTCGATGGCGGGCCAAGTTAGCGCTTTGTAAAATAAAAAGGAAAAGAATATCTTTTTAAGGCTGAAACTGAACAGATGGTAAAAGTCATAATAACGTAGACCTCTATTTTTTGAATTTTAATAGTACGACGGAAATGCACAGTTATTTGTTTTTAGTAAGACTACATCTCATATATATTTATGAAAGTTTGTTTGTTTGTTTATTTCTGCATCTATACATTTCCACACCGTTAAAGCTAGAGTAATCAAACTTTCAACAGATACTTTCTTCACAAATAGGAAAACCGTAGGAAACTTTTAAATCCCAAATATTTTTTATTAATTGTACAGAAAGAAAAATAACTTTGCATGCTAATGCTAAATATTTTAACACTAGAGATGGGTCAGAAAGAACGGAACAGTTCTTTTCGAACTGTTCTGATGCCTAAACTGTTCAATAAAATAACTGCTCTCATAAACTTCTTGTTCTCAAAGAACAGGTAACTCTACATCTTATATACGGTGAGAAAGATGGAAACCGACTACTTCATTATCCGTAATTGGACGGCGTATTTTCCCAAGTCCTACTATTGATTTGAATCAGATTTGGTACGATTGTGGAGGGCTCTCAGAAATAATTCATACGTGGTTTTTGTTTCCCTCTGCCCGTTTTATTCAAAACGGCGGCCGAGTGAATTCTTAAATACCATGTATCATCTAGAATTGCGATCGGATTTGAACCAAATTTCCCCGGGCAACGCAGGGTATTTCTGCTAGTTTATTATAAATGAAGCATTCGATAAGATTAATTTTGAAAATTTTTTATTGTTAGAATTTTACATAATCATTGTAATATTCATGTGATGGAATTGATGAACCACTTACGAACATTTTTAATAGTCTAAATCAGAGATCGGCAACCTTTTCCATATGACGGGCCACATTCGTTGTTGTGAATGCTTCGGAGGGCCGCATAGTAAATCACGAAAGCTTCAATTGGATGGGCGTTTAAATCAGAAGTTGCCTAGAGATTTTGTGATCACATATAAGTGAAAATCAATCCTAATTAGTTAAATAGCGTTAAAAGCCCCACCATAAAAGGTTTTGGGAACATAATTACACTGACAAAATATGGAATTGACGTTGTGAAATTATACAGATCACTTCTTCTTCATGGTTTTGCGGGCTGTTTAAAACGCTCTTGGAGACCGAATGAGGCCCGCGGGTCGTAGGTTACCAACCCCTGGTCTAAATAAATAGAAGTAGCCATTAAAAATAATTGGAAGACTATTTTGTAATCTCACTGTTTACCCGGTATGTAGAGGTAATATCAATCAAACGAACCAAGTTTTTCCACATCAACCGCTTTTACTGTCGTAAATTTAATTAATGTTTAAGAACTTGAGCGTAAAATATCTTATTTCGTTTTAAAAACTATGAAAAATTCATGTGTGCAATATGTCCCCATCGAAGATATTTTTTCTGAACGGCAAAATAATAAACTTCCTATAGCAGGTGATCGCTGCTTAGCGGTTAAAATTTTTTTCTCGTGCCATGTAGCGCAGTGACACAGCAATGAGAGAGAACATGACATCGACGATGTCCTCCCTTCTAAAAATTTCCTTGACTTTTCAAATTTCTTCCCCTCGGGAATCAATTTCCGCATCTTCGAAATTGCAACGCCATTTATCACTCCCACAAAGTCACCCATTAGTCTTCCCGCTCCTTTTTTTTCTTCTTCCTCTCCACCCTTTTCTCAATCCGCACGAGGTCATGCGTTTCGTATTACCGATCTATAAGAAGGCCTGTCTCCCCCTAAATGAGAAAAATTTTCACGACAAAAAAAAAACCGAGGTCGCGTAAGAGAACTTGAGTAAAATATGGGAAAGTTCACGAGACGGCGACCGAAAACGGTCCCACGCAGGACACGGGTCACGTTCCTAGAGGTTGAAAAGGTTCACGGAAACATCACCCCGACTCCGCGACCCCTCCCACCCTCCCCTTTCTCCTCACTCTCCTTCCCCAGCCACTCCCTGTTGCTAATCCTTCCTTCCCCTCCCTCCCTCCTCTCCTCTCCTCCCCCTTCGGACAACTCTCCTCCTCATTACCCGGCAGCGGTCAAACCATAAGGCAAGAGCCGGGTGGAGGAGAAAAGAGAGGGAGAGAGAGAGAGTGTGTGTGTGTGTGTGGACTTCGATGTGTCCTCCCAAAAGGATCCGGGTTTCCTGGCTCGCGCTACTCTCCGTATAAATTATTCTCCAAAATGTCAGATACGGCGCGAGCGTTTGGATGGTTCAGGAACCGGGACTCTGAAATGCCGAGGAAAAAACACGGTTTTTGGAGACAGAAGAGGAGGCGTCTTCCTCCATCTCTGTCTTTCTCGCTTCTGTCTCTCTCTCTCTCTATTCCCCCTCCTCTTCTTCCCCTCCTCTTCGCCAGAATTATCTCCTTATTCTTTTTGGTGAAACGGACAAGCGAGTATCCATCCCATAAGATTTCGGGAAATTCCTGTTCCGGAGAAACCGAAGAGATTGTCCTGCACGAGGAGAAAAGGTGTCGCCGCCAGCTTGTCCTCTATCTCAAACGCTGGATTGCTATATATGTATCCCATTAGATGAGAGAATTACATCGGTTTCCCCTTGAGTGAGTTTTTACAACGAAACCGAGCGTATGGCTGTAATAAGGGTCTATTAAACGACCATTATGACGATCATTTCACTACGTTATTATCCATCGCCGAGGAATTCTTCGGTAAAAGGTCGGCAGTTAAAGGGTTAAATTTTTCGTCGCTCGTTTGAAGTTCGTGACGATTATCTTTAGAATGCAGTCGGTAATTCGTAAGAATTCATTTATGTTTTCGCTAAATGATTTATCACCCGATGGAAGTCGTTAAAATGGAGGTGAATGAACCATCGTGACTTCTAACGTCCAATAATTGGATCGTAATAAGGAAAGAAAATACTTTGCACACGTATTGGCCTTTGACATACTGTTCATATGGATCAGAATAGTAGTAATTTTCGCCTATTACTTGTCAGATTCATCTCCGAGATTCGATGAAAATATTTATTAAGGGCCTAAAATTACTTTCCACCTAATTTCTAAGTATCATTCTCTTTAGTAACTCTATCCATTATGTAAATCAATTTTATAGGTAAGTTTTACTCAAAAATTCCATCGTGGGTAGGAATGAATCAGGTTTTTATAACAGCACATAATTGTACCTTCAAAAACGAGTATGCTAGCTCAACTTACAACTCGTATCATATAATTGAGGGCTTATTGCTTAATCCATAAAAGTGTTTGGAGAAATATAAGCGCATTTCAAATGGGAAATTGCCGGCCTCAAAGGTTTAATTCGGTGATCGTTCGTCCTGATAAGATTGTAAACGGCTACGGAAGTCATTTATTCATTTGATGCGAGCGGTTAGCTGAGTTCGGTGATTCAGCTTTTAGCATGCACATAAAAAAATATCCAGGCATCACGATTTATTATTGCAGAAGCTATTACAGGACAATCTATTTCCATTTCAAGCAAAAGAACTTCACACATTAATCCTTCAGAAGTTATGTGTCTAAATAATTCATCACCTCCGTGTAGCAGCACCGTCTCTCTATTTCCATTTTTGATAATATGTATATGTGTGTACCTATATATATATATATATAGGTACATATATTTTCATTCAAAATTCGCCTAATAAATAACACCGTTTCCATTGTCCAAACCGTTTCCACCACTCATCTCTCTCTCGGAGAACGTCCGACCCCCCACCAGCGTCATTCACGAAAAATCGCCTTCGCATGAGTTAGCTCGGAAGTGGAAGGCGGTTAAAGAGTGACTGAGAGAGAGAGATACGAAAACGATTCGAATCACGAAACGTAGCGGTTCCGGAGATTCGAAAAATGGCGACATTCCCCCGGTTGATGCTCACGAAAAGGCTGCGATGCATCACCGAAACGTGATCGGAGCTCACGAGGCTTTTAGAGATATTGGGACCAGAGGGATGAGAGAGAGAGGAATATCTTCTACAATCGTGTGTAGAAAACTCCCCCTTTTCTTATCCCTCCTCCCCCTCCCCCCGGCAACGAGGCTTAGGGTTGGAAAAGGAGGGAGGTAAGTAGTATAAGGGGGTCCAAGGGTAGTGGAGAAAAAGAGAAGAGCAAGTTGGAATTTTGGCTGCGTGCCGGAGAGAGAGAGAGAGAGAGACAGACAGACAGACAAACAACATTATTGAGGGCGAAATCGGGACTATATAATCCCTTCTTACATTTAACCCTACGTTAATAATTACAAATGAGAATAAAAATAATAACATATAAACATACCAACACATTGACAGAAAACAAAAAATTGAAACTAAACAAAAGAAAAAACAAAAAAAACACAAGAGATCCAATTACAAATTCGGAAACTTCTAAAAAATACGAAGTACATGTTTGTGATAAACCTAGGAAAGACCTACATGGCTAACCTAGTAAAACACCACGCAGGAAAACGCCTACGTAGAGAAGGAGGGGGTGGAAAAAACCTGCGAAAACCCTACATATATAAAAGAACAATTGTGGAATTACGATATTACGTACAAGTTTAAAAATATAAGAATCACAAAATATATTTTAAAGTATTGAAGAAGGGCCTAACTAGAGAGCTCGAAATGGTTCAGCGTAGAGCGGCTAGATTTGTAAAAGGAGAATGTCGGTATGATGCGAGTGTATCAGAGATATTGAGGGATTTGAAATGGCAGACGTTGAAGAGTAGAAGAATTGATTACAAAAGGAAACTATTTGAAAAATTCGAAAGCTCCGAATTCGTTGAAGACGTACGCGGCATAGTCGTCCCCATCGGTGTTAGTGAACGTAATGTTAGATCAGAGTACAGGAGAAAATATGTCGGAACAATCGCTAGAAGAGAGAAATACTACAGATCCTTTTTCCCAGACGCGATAAGACAGTCCAACAGAGGAATTAGTTAGAGTTCACTTGGTGTTGTGACACCCCCTGCCAAACGCTTTTAGCGGCTTGCAGGGTATTGATGTAAATGTAAACATGAAAATTAATAAAAGAGTGAGAAAGAACCCTAAAGGGGAATAAGAGGGATGCCGAGGAAACGAATAAGTGGTCCCTTTTATTTTTGCCACCCCCCTTAACGCAGAAATCGTTTTGCGGGTTTTTGCTACACGAGACGCATAAGTTCGGCGACTCCGGAAATTCAACTTCGTCTAACCTTTCCTCTACAAAATCAAACACCACATGCGGACGTCACGAGGAGGATTCTCTGGGAGGCAGGAAGAGATAAGACGGGGACGTGGGGGGAGGGTGGGAATTAAATGTGGAAGAAAGTTGGGGAAGGGGTTAAGAGGTTAGGTGGCAGAGGTTGTCGACAGGGTTCAAAAGGGGAAAGAGGTGATATTTAAAAAAAAAAAAGGTGGGATGAGTGACGCAAGAGGACCACCAACCTTCTCCTCCTCCTCTTCGTCCATTTTTCTTCTTCCTCGTCGGGATACCCGGAAGTGGTGGAGGAATCTCTCCCCTTCCCACCTCCTCTTCGAAATTGCGAGGAGGAGGAAAATTCTGATATTTGTGATCGGCGTGTAAAGAGCGAGGAGAGGTGTTTCTTTTGCTGAAGAGCACGGAAGGTGAGTTTGGAAGTTTCCAAGGAGAGGACGTGGTGAAACTCGAGGTGAGAAGTGTGAGAAAACAACGCGGAGTGAAATTAGCGCAGTAGTAAAATTAATAGAATAATGAAGGAGAGAGAATATTGTCTACGATTTGGTAGAGTCGAAATAATACAGTGTACGAGTATTAACTTTTTTCGATTGCAACTAGTATAAGTAGGCTAATTGGCAGTTTTTCACCTGAAGACGCTTTGAAAAATGAGAAAACTAGTTTTTTTTAAACGTATTAATGAAGTTAAAATTGAAACGTTAATACTTTGTATTAATTCAGCCCGGAAAATTGTCAAATTATCGATTGAAAATTTGTTTAAAAGTTAGTACTCGTAATACGTGTTTCGGTACATAAATTGAACTACATTGTGAGGGTTTATGAATAAACTGTTATAAAGCCTATCAAACCTTGAAATTTTAAAATACATCAATTTTACGGTTTTTTTTATTTCCTTTAGTTATTCGTCTCCATTTCCTTAGATGCGGGGATAACGTCCAAAAATTGAGTATCCAATCTTTATCATACCTATGCCAATAAATTTTCGTTCATTTTGGGAAGTCAAACACATCTTCCAATTTTAGCACGCGTTCTTTATATATATCATACATCGGATAGACCGAGGATGCGTGGCCGCGAAGGGGCGTTTAAAGGTGGAGGGAATAAGTCCGAGAAAAGGAGTAACGCCGATTAGAGCAATTATTTATCGAGAAACTGGTAGTCATGCGTGTGACAGCGAACAAACGATTCGCCTTAATATACTTGGCGATGCGGTCCCGTGAGTATCCGACGCGTTAGCAAAAGGAACCGGTAACGACCGAATAAAAGCAGGTATTGAAAAAAAAAATAATAATCGGGGGACTGGACGAGAGGTAAGGAAGAAGAGGGAAGTGGCTTTTTTTGGAGATCGTTCCGATTAGAACGAGTTACGATAGGGCGGACTTATAAAACTCGAATAAGCATACATTAGGCTTGATTGAATGTGTCGAGAAAAATATCATTGGGAGAGAAAGAATTCCGAAGGGTGATAACCCGCCTTTGGCGTTAGATCGGGAAATTGGGATGTGGGATGAATCGAAGGAAAGGAGGCGAGATGTTTGGGGGAGAGAATGGGGAAGAGGCGGATATAGGCGAGCAGGCGACACTTTTAAGACGGAAGGGTAAAGTCGCGACGTTATCAACGTGAGTGCATCTTCCGTCGCCATCGGACGCGTGGGAAGGAGACGTCTTGCTCGAATCCGCCGCCGCGTCTTCGGCGGTTTTCTTTCCCGTTTTGCGTGGGTCGCGTAAATTGCTGGGAGTGGCGGCGATGACGAGGAAAGGGGAGGTTTAATTTGTTAGCCGCGCGGCGGAGTCTACGCTCGAAGGAGTGCGGGTAATTCCAATTCCTTCTACCGCCGTATATCAGATTAAATCGGTTCTTCGCGGCAACAAATCGTTCGCGGTGATGTTTTATTTTTTTACTCTTGCGTTGCTTACGTGATCTCTGTTTGCTCAGAACTAGAACTTTTTGGATGCTTGCCTATAACGTAAATGTTTGATTTTAGAAATTTAATTAATGTGTAAGTCAAAGACATTTGCGGATTCTATATTGTGGCAGTCGTCACCACCTGGTCTACTTGCGACATTGAAGATTAAATAAATAAAGACATTTACTTCCATTGAATTAGGAAAAAAGCCAACATCCTCCTAAGAAAAATGGATTAGGTTTACCGTTTAACAACTTAAGGAAGAGGATTATTATGATGTACTGAGGAATATTACGATACTTACTGACCATAACATAGCAATTTCAAAATTATCGAAAACCTTTCCTTGTAATTTGTATAAGTAATAAAGTTACGAGTACCTATGAAAGCCAGAATCATCCAATTTAATGATAGAAATGTATGTAAGTTTTTACTTAAGTTGAAGCCATTAAATTAGCCTTTATAAACTGGAATCTTAGAAGGCGGATTCTTCTATATTAAATATAATGTTGTCAATTCAAGAAAAACATAAATGAAAACATCTGAACTTGAAAAATGTCTCAAACCACACGAAACAGCGCCCTTTTTTGTTTTAGCACGACCGCAACTTCGGGATTCATCTATAGATTGAAAAATAAAAAAGAAAATCGCAGCTATTCGGATAATATTTCATACATTATGAAAATCGGTCTTCTGCGTTTAGCTAAAAAAAACAAACGATTTAAACAGCCACTCTCGGGTCCCGGACCACACGCCAATTCGTGGAAAAAAACAAAAGAAGCCAAAGGGGAACCACTCATCTCTCTCCCCCCTTCTCCCTCTAGTTTTCTCTGACTCTTCATCGAACGTGAGATTGAGAGACTTGGGTGGTCCTCTCACGACACGAAGGGCCGCGAACTCTTTCCGAGTTCTCTTTCTTGTAGCAATGTCTCGTGAGGTCAGTCGTCGGAGGCCACCGCACCGAGAATACGGAGAGGTCATCTCGGGAAATTATACGCGTATTTCCTCCTTTGCTTGAAAAAACAAAACTCCCGCAATGCAGCGTCGCGTTACGCGACACGTGTCTGGAGAAAGAGAGTAAAAGGGCCGTAGAGGGAGGATGAAAGATATTTTTCCGTCATATTCTTTCGAATTCGCTTGGCCGGCACACTCCGCCCCCCACCCCCCCCCCCCCTCTATAAAAAATGCCTCTCCCGCTCTCCACTTGAACCCGCTATTAACCGGACACACGTCCTCCTCTCCTCCGACTCCTCGTGTTCGCGCACTTTGCTCAGACCTCTCTCTCTCTTCGCTCTCTCCTCTTCTTCAGGCTCCTTTCCTCCATTGCCACCTGTCATCACGTTCCCTCGCCTCATTATCCCTCCTCATTTAATCACCGGGAGAGGTTGTGACCCCCTCCTCTTCTCCTTCTTCCTCCCTTTCGCCTTAAAGCCATTACTTGACCCTCTAGCTACCAGCAGCGCCACCTGCCTACCCACCTCCTTCTTCTTTTCTGCCTAAACCACACGCTTTTGGTCTCTTACCTCTTACCACCGGTGAGATAGCTTGGACCAAAAAGCTCACCGCGTTAAAATTTTCTCTCTTTTTATCTCTGCAATCCTTCCATCTAAACTTTCCTCACTCTAAAACGGAAGAAGGGACGACAGTCTCAATTCCGCCCGAATAAAGAGATTTACCTATCTACCTGTGTATAACGTCCCGCTTTTTTTATACAACTTATCCCACTACAATTTTTTTAAACCAGAACCGGGACATGGGTTAGGCGAATGAGGGGCGCACCACGCTTAGGAACGCAAAAATGACAATTTGAAATTTTACGTATTATTATAAAATATATTTTATTTTTACTTATATATTAAACTACTGTTTTGAGAGGTGAAATTATGTATGTACTGCATATTTTCATTAGGAGGGGAGAGTAATTTTCAAACCTTGCCCAGGGCGAAAAAGTACCTTGTCCCATCCTGTCTCTTAATTCCGACGGTCTCTTGTTCGCATTATTCGAAAAAATAACCATCATCCTCTTTTTCTTCCTCGATTCTCTCAACGGCGATGTTATTTCTCGTGTTTTTCTCGCTCCATGCGGTCGAAAGACAAATTTATCATTTAACCTTCGTTTTTTAGTTTCATCTGCCTCTTCTTTTCTTTTTCTTCTCCTATCTTCCTCCCTCGCTTTCGTTTCCGCTCTTTATAGCCACATCCACGTCGCGTTCGAAAAAACTACCTCGAAAAACTCGGTTGTCTGACCCATTCCTTCGCTTATTGTTTTTTTTATGCCCATTTCCCACGTGCAGGATCCTGAGAACGTTAAGCACGCGTTTTTTTTGTCGTTCAACGGTCTCTCTCGCGTCTCATTCAACTAAAGGGTTGTAAATTATACTGCGTGTGAGTTGGCAGTATCCACCTTCACCACCTCTTCCACTTATTTTTTTGGCGTTAACCAACGGCTCCAATCTCATGTAGCTCGGGCTATATTTTTCTCTCTCCCGTATCCCAAAAACTCTTTCGACTCGGATTGTTAATTTCCCTTTTCCACGAGGCGAAACTTCGGTGACATCGAAAAATTTCCCGGCGACATCGTTACGCCCCGCCATTTTCGACCCGTCCGATCGCATGCGAGCTCGCGGACACGACGTCTCTTTTTCACCTTGAGGATCCGAATGAAAATGTTAAAGGAAAAGGGAGGTTGGGGACCGAATAACGCGAGTGGATAACCCGTCCGAGCCGAAAAGAACGTCGGGCGTAAGGTTACAAGCGATAAAAGTAGTTTATTCGGAATTTATAATGTAATTTCTTTCGTTTTCTCTCACTCTCTCTCTCTCTCCTCCTCCCTCCCTACCTCTCTCAAGACGCATTTGACAGATGGCGCTCGCCTTAGCTGTCGGTTGTGCACGCTTTTTAAAATATGCCGCGAAAAATTTACTAACGTGAAATATAGGAGAATTTACTAGCGGCCAATTACGCAAAACACGCCGTCACAACACTGGGAGGCACGTGAATGGTATAATCCGCTTCGAAGTCCTTAAAAGGCAATGAAAATTCGATTTCCGTTGCTAAACCGTAATATTTCCTTAAAAATTGGACGGGGAAAATACCTCCGGAAGGGATTTTTGGTGAAAAAATCCGAATTTTTCGGACGGGAATCCCTTTTACTCCGGACAATAAAAGTCCGAAAATCACCGATCGCTGTAATTCGGTCCGTTTGAAAGAAGAGGGAACACCTAAGTGGCGGTCGCCCTTTTCCTTACGACTCCTATTTGTCGGCAGAAAATAAAAATAAGAGAAGGAAGACTTTAAACTTTCCTAATTTTTTTCCTCGAGTCGATGTTCGGAAGAGACGACAGTGCGTTTTAGGGGTCAGTTGTCAAAGACGTTTGGTGTGCGTGAGAGATAAAGGGATACACGTAGGGTGAGGTAAAGCGTTAAGATACACGGAAAAACCCGTGACGGAGGAAGGGTGGGAAATCCCTTTTCAAAGGTCGGCGTTGAGTAGCCTACAAACGGGAGAAAGGTTGGGAGGGTGAGGGAGACATTTTGGGAAGAAACACAGTCGAAGAAGCATAATGCCTCTTGCCCCTTAATATTTCCCATCCTACTCTCCATCTCCGTCTCGACAAAACATACCGAATTCTTCGATTCATTCCTCTCTCACTCTCGACCCATCGTCTCCTCCAACTCCATTCCTCTTTGACAAGAAAAAAAAAGCTTTCGACCTCTCCCCCTTCCTCTTCCTTCTCTAAAAATTCCTCCATTTTCTCTCTCCAAGCCTCCAGTTTTTATTAAGTAGTTCCTTACATAAACCTGTCTCACCCTTTCTCCCTCGCTTATTTTTTCCTCCAGAAGGAAGAAGATAGGTGAGGTAAAAAGTGGACCGTGGTATGGTTTTATTTTTCTTCTTTCTCACACAAATTCGCCGGGTTTAGGGACTGGAGCGAGAAATAGAGAGAGAGAGGGAGAAAGTAGGAGTGAGAGGGCGAGAAGTGGATAGAGAGAGAGAGAGAAATCAAGTGATTTTTTTTTCTTAAAATTCCGATTTCCCTCTCTTCTCTCCCTCGCTTCCTTCCCTTCCTCCCATTCCCTCCACCAAACATAACGACGACCGCTCTGGTGTCCTTCCAAGCGCGAACATCGTCACCGCAATTATCGTTCGAGAGAATAAAAAGAAATAACCCGGAAAAAAAGGCCCTAGAGATATTTCCGATGATTTCCGTCCGATGTTTTCTAGCTTCCCTCTTCTCTGCTCACCTGTCCTCTCACTCATTCTTAGTGTAGAGTCCTAAATCTCTCGTTCCCCATCCTCGAAAGATCCCGATTTAAGGAGGCTGTAAAAAAATTCATTCTCCTTCCTTTCTCTATCTCCAGGTTCCGCGTTACAGGTGTTCTCACCCCCGCCATCGTCTCCCTGACGCAGCCCGTTGCTTCGTAAAATCTTTCCACTAAACCTTTTATTATGTTTTTCGCTTCGGAAAATGTTTGTATTCATACTCGTCTATTTATAGCAACGAGCGATCATAAAATCTTACGCGTTAGTTTGTATGTTTAACACAGTCACCTCGGTAAAAGTAAACAGGATAGGATGGACGAGCACTCGATTGAGTTCAGGTCATTTCTTGGGATGTAGGTTATTTTTTTTGGCCTTTTTTTAGTAATTGACTTTAGTGAAGAATGCCTGCAAAACTTCAGTCTTCTACATATTCTGGATGTTTGTTAAAAACTCGTTATATGTAAAAAAAACAGTTATATGGAGGATATTGTTAATAATTTCATTTTTCAGAACGAAGTAAATATATTATATATTTTTATCTCAGTGCACTACAAAAAATGATTTGCCCTCTTAATCCACGACAATTCTCATCAATTCCATTATCTAAGTCTACTTAACGCGCATTCTTTTCGTTCAGTTTCGTCTTAATTTGAATCCCCGCAATTCAACTTTCTCTCTTTTAACAAATTAACACGTCTCCTACATTATCGATTCGGCGCGATCGATAACGACTTTTATTCGGTCTAGCGTTTGTATAGGAAGAGTACGTCGTGGCCTCTTCCTCCCCTCTCTTCTTTTAATATGAAACCCGCCTCTAGCTACTCTATCCCACCTGCCATTCTCACGCTATAGAGCACGTGCAACACATACATGAAGGCATTCGGGCTACGGCCACTTTCTCGATTCCGGAAAGAAACGCCTTTTCAGGGGAAATGTCATCGCGAATGAAAGGTCAACTAGGTAAAAATTTCGTTTTTTTTTGTCGGCTGGAACGCTGCTCATTTTTTGTTGATTCAGCTGCTAGGTAAGGTTGAATGGAAGGACGTATTTTTACTCGAATTTTCCGATTCCTATCCGAATATTTTCACAAGGATTTCTTTTCTTAAACGGCATCAAAAGTTTACTTTTTAGAAACCATTTGTATTATAAATATTATCCAACTAAGGTCTCGATTTTTTCAATAAAAGTCTGAGGTCAACGCGAGGTGCAAGGAGTTTTATGTAAAATATTCATGACCGTAGAATTCAGGAATTGTATAGCTCTTAATGTATGCTTAACGATTTGATATGCATATGTATATAGGGCTTAAACTAGCATAAACAATTACAAACCAGTTTGTGAGCCAACCTTTTTTGTTCAATCTTCTTCAAGTCGCCATAAATATAAATCGGTCTTCCCCTACCAGATACAGACAAAAATTCAAATACTTAAAGAAGCACGCGTGCGCATACTCATGCTTGTATTTATCATTCTAAATAAAAATGTTATATACTGTGAATTTATCAAATATTCACGCCACCCTTAATAACACTCGCTTCACCACGGTTTATAACCACCGGTCAACTTGATACATTATAAATTGGCCGAATTAAAATAAAAATATCATATAAATACATATATTATAACAACAGGATTGCTATTATCGCCGCCCCTGACAGTTAGGCATCCCATACAGCATCGACCTCATGACCTTTTTTTGCTGTCCTAAGATCGCGTTATCTGATCTTTGCGGGAATTAGAAGGGATTTCAATAAAAAAAAAGATAATATTGTAAATAAAATTAAAAATTTTATTTTACATGTTTAACTATCATTAATTACTACAGTAAAACTCGTTTAATACGTATTTGAGGGGACCGACTCATTGCTTCTTTATAAGCGTGACTACGCTATATACGAGAAACAAGGTTTTTGGCCTATACATCCCATATAACACGTATACACATACAGTAAAAGCTGTGCTATCCGGCTATTTAGAACCGGCCACCCTTAGATACCGGCAATTACACAAATACAATTCATTTTGTATTTCTTTTTCTTTTTTTATGAATTTTTGTGTGAATAGTATATGTGTAATACCACAACTTCCACTTTAAAATTTCTTAAAATATAAGATATATATATCACGTATTTACTCCGTATACTTCTGTGGCTGCCGAGTAAGCATGGCGTTTTTGGTTACGTAAGCCATTTGCATTGTCTAGATGTTTTGGTGTACTTCTACAATTGCCAGTTTTATCGATTTTTATTATTTTAAAAATTACCCATCCATTGAATATGGCATCAAAATAAATATTTACCTAAAAGCAAGGAACAGGAGAGAAAAGGTTGTTTTAACGCTAACACATAATAAGCTGGAGCTGACAAAACGAATTGAAAAAGGAAAAAATAGAGCAGCCATAGCAAAAGAATTCAACATCGGATCTTCCACGCTCTACGATATCAAGGCTCATAAGGCTAAATTAATGAAATTTGTGTCATCTTCTGACAGTGAGACGAGTAAATCAATTAATAAACATCATACGCTTCATAAGCCAAAAATTGAGGAAAGAGATAAAATATTATATGACTGGTTTTCACAGAAATGTTCAGAAGAATTAAATAATTTCGTCCTTTTCTAATAGAGTAAATAAAGATAAATAATAAAGATAAATAAGAAAGATATAATCCAATAAATTCAATTTTGGGAACAGGTTCACTGCCGTAATCCCCAAACTTCCCGGACGCCCCAAACTTTTCAATACTCTTTTTGTTTTGCATGTAAGCGTATCAAAGTATTAAATAACAATGGGTAAATAGTGCCTATATCAAACTACGTGTGGAAGAATTGAAATGGAAAATGCAAACCCCATGCATAGTTGTGTTTGGGGAGTACGATAGTGAACCTAAGCCCAATTTTGTTTGGTTATTGCTAAATTTGCGATGTCAAAATCGGAAATCGCTCCCCTAACCGGATATTTCTCCTAATCGGCTTTCCACAATCCCCAAGATAGCCGGATAACACAGCTTTTACTGTATTTGTAGTGAGTCGACTTCAATGCCGTACTTACATATGCAAAGAGATGCTTATCAACTTCGCGGCATGTAAAATGTTCGACTGCTATTACATACGATTTTTTAAATGGTCAATTAATATTATTATTATGGTCATTAATTTACATAAAAATTTCACATATTTAATATGAATTCAAAACAAAGGGAGCGTGGAAATTCGTATGGAAGGGGTAGATGGAGGAAGGGGACCTCTACGAACAAGTGCGCGGTAAACGGGCGGAAACTGTTCATTACTTATCACTCTGCTCGCCAAAATTCGTTATATATGGGGCATTTTTTGCCACGGGACCAAACATTTGTTCGTTACAGCCGAGAATTCGTAAAATGCGTGTTCGTTACATCCGAGAAATTTAACCAATGCCCTTATGGAGAAGTTCAAGGGACCGAGACATTTCTTCGTTATAGCCGAGATTTTGTTTTAGGCGTGATCGTTATAAACGAGTTTTACTGTAATATATCAATGGTGGTGGTTTTGAATAAGCATATTCCATGTTTGGCATCTTTTAAATAATAAATTTCTGCGTAACACGATCTAGAAAGCGTTCATAAACTTTTGGCCTCCCATCATTATCAGACCGGACCGTGATGCATAGCTAACCTCCGGATGATGTGGAATGCTAACTCAACAACCGGCTCGCCGAGCATAGAAAAGTTAAACAAACTCCCGTGTACAATCATAATAAAATTCCGAGATAAAGAACATAATTCTTCAAAGGTCGGGTAACTTGAATAGCTTTTTTTTAATAATTTTGTCCGAAACACATTCAACTAACTTGGTGATGCAATCTTGTCTGTTATTAACGTGCAGTGCTAGGAGATCTTGTAATGAATAAAAACTGCTTTGAAAATGATTTCTCCTATTTTCCAACATCTATCGACGTTTCGTACGATCTTTCCGGCCGTTTTATTCTACCAATTCGATACGGTCGAACTTAGGCGCCGTATCGTCCATTGGCAGCTGTAAAAAAAAAAACACCGATTTCCCGTTTAAAAAAAGATTTTTAACCGAACCTCCTGGTTTTTAACTCTTTTCGAATTTTTATTCCCTCATCCCCGGGCCACGGAAGCTTCCGAGGCGTCTGGAAATCATTAGCCGTCGGCCATTACGGCCGCGCAACCCGTTCTCATTCAATGAAGTATTTATACCAGATCGTACGTTTTGCCCTACTTCTTGGCTAGAATGGGATGGGTGCTGTCGGGGAGAAGAGGCGATGGGGTGGGAGCGCTCTTATTATCTCACTGCTGGCCCACATCAGGTTTTTTTTTTTTTTTTGACTGCCCTCCCCCGCGATTTGCGAACGATCCTCAACTTCCATCGTTCCTATTACCCTTATTTTCTTTCCCCTCCACATCCATATTTTCTCCCGTCCCTCTTTCTTTAGAAACATGTCGATCCTTTCGCAAAATCATCCATTCACACAACGCGCGTTTTCTCCCTCTCTCTCTCTCTCCCCTCCCCACCCCTCTCCCCTACTCTTTCTCATCCTTTTACGATCCCTCTCAAGCCTCTGTTGCATATTCCCGTTTACATTCCCCTCTCCATCTCTCTTCCTCCCCCCTCTCTTTCCCCCCCTCTCTTCCCCCTCGTCCCTTCCGCTTTTCTCCTCCTGCTCCAATGAAGTCCATTCCGACGATGGTTCGTGTAACGGACGGAAATGAAAAATTCAGGGCAATCGGTGCCGATTCAGATTACGCTCGTACGTGAGCGAACGGATATCGGGCATTGTCTGTTAAAACCTCCCTTCGCTCTCCCAGCGAGATCTCCCTCCCTTTCTCTCTCTATCAACCCTTTCCACCTTCACCCTCTCCCACTCCCTTCCGCAAATCCTTCAAGTTTCCCTCCTACTCCGGATATTCACGATGCCTATTAACCCTACTCTCCGCGCTATCTCCTTCCTCTCTCTCTCTTGCAACTTCACGAGTGCCGTCCTCCTTATCTTCTCAACGGTTACACGAGACGCAACACACATTCCGTTAAATTTTAGCGGAAAGCGATTTGTCCCGCGCTACCCTCTGGCGGACGATTATCGGAAGTTAAGTCTTGCGGCGATCCAGGTTGTTTTTTCTATTACGGAAAAATATAATGAGCAAGTGGTAAGATAATTTCCCGGCTCGCGCGTTTAAACGATTCCCTTCTTTCCGTTTATAACAAGAGCTAATTAATTAATTTAAAAAAATATCACGGGAATTCTTTAAAATTTCCATAAAATTTTTGGAAGAGCGATCTTAATGAAAAATCCCGTATTTACCCGACCGTGAGACTTTTTTTTTATTTTAATCAAAGTTTGGGCGTCGTCTTATAATTGCGGACAAATAGTGGCAGTGATTATGACTAGTCTGGCGTGGTTTAAATCATCTTTATCTTTGCGTTTCATGTAGTGATGACAGTATATAAGGATTTAAATAAAAAATAATGGCTCCGATAATTTTAATTTATTTAATTATAATTTAACTTTTCCTCAATATGAACCTCTGTAAATGGGGGTCGTCTTATACGGTATATTTCGCGTCCTAGGTTCTAATGAAACGGTCACGCGACAAAATTTAGTGGGAAAACTATAGAGTTTCCGTAGTTTTGATCGAGTGTCTGTATATTGTGAAACCAAGAGAAAGCTTCTAAAACGAAATCGCCGAGGCCGACGTCGCTTACTGCCAGACGCAGACATTTCCCATTTCCTAGAGCGCAGAACAAATGGTTCTCCCCTCCACACTCCCAACTCCCCCCTTTCTCCCCTCTCTCGCGGCATTTCGTTCGATTCACAATAAGAAAACACGGGCGAACGAGCCCACGCGCAATTCTCTAATATGATAATGCCTCGACAGCTGTCCAATCCTACTCGTCATTCTCAGAAAAGGCTTTCATCACGGCCAATTAATGCCAATTATTTGCGCCCATCAGGTGGCGCGTTAAAGGAAAAGATCGGGGACGCAACGGCACGACGACGCCGTGCACCGGGTAATGACGACTGTGCCCCGAAGCTCTTTCGGCTAGCCTCCATTATTCGATCCTAAACTGGCCGCGAGCGAGGAATAAAAGGAGAAGCGGCTTTCCCTCTCTCTCTCTCTATATATCTTTCTCCATTTCTCCCATCTCTCACCTGCCTACCAATGGTCTCACAATGCCTCGTCCGCTCTCTCTCTCTATCTAACCAAACCCCAATAAACCAGCACATCCCTACTCTACATCTCTTTCCCTGCAACTTACCAACCGCGAAATCTTATCTTTACAGTCGTCCTAACGCGGTATCCTAGAGCGTGGTTTCACGTATAGGCAATTTATAAGTGTTACCGTAACATCCCATTATTCGGTTGTGGTTCATGTGTTAACGCGATTTTCGAAGATTGATTTCTCCGATTTTTGGCAAAGAATTTCTTCTAACGCAGAGCAACTTTGGCGCGCCGTTCATGGACTCCTTTATCCCAATAAAAACCCTCCTCATTCTCACTTAAGTGACATCTACACTCTTTTAAAAGTAACTTTTGCACATGATTTTATTATGCAATCAGCCTTCTACAGTGAAAATGTTTATCATTATTCCATATCCGAGTTAAATAATGGATTTTATTACAGTATGTAAACTACGTGAAATTTACGAAATTTATACCTATTTAATACTATATTAAACCATGTTTTATTATATTAATTCAATTTTTGCATTGATTTATTATTAACATATCAATGTATTGTTATATTATACCGCGTTTAGAGTTTTAATATAAAAAAATAGTCCGGTGTGTCCAATTTCTCTTAGCCAAGGTCTCCTAAAACGCGGTTTCCTATAACATGGTGTTTTCAAGGAACGTATCCCTCGCTTTATAGAAGGGATGGCTGCACTTCTCTCTCTCTCTGCCTCCCTCCCTCTCTCTCCTCTGTCTCTACCTTCCTTCTCTCTCTCTTTCCTTCTCTCCCTCTCTATCACCTCATTCGCGGTTCGACATTTCGATCCAATCTCTTCTTCTGTTTCAACTTCCCGCGAAGGGACGTCGCGTCGCAACACAACAATGTTTTCCGTGGGTCGCAAGGGGTCCAACACTCCCACTCGCTCGCACACAATGCGCCCCCTTCCGACCAGAAGGGATACGCATCTGTCGAACGATTCACTGCGCGAATTTGTTTGCCTAAGACTCGTCAATATTCTGCGCGGATGCATCACATTATATTTTTTTCCCTCGGATCGTCTGTTATCCTCCTCAATCCACCACCGTCACCACGTCCTCCGGCGCGCGATCGCGTGACGTTTTGATGGAAATCGCGAGAAGAATGCGGGTTCGAACCCGCTAGGAGCTTTCACTTGTTAATAATGACCAAAATTGATGGATGATTTTTTTAAAATTCTGAGGTCCATACCCGAATACAGCCAGTGCGTTTGGGCATGTGCATAGCGCGTTCAAACTTGTGTTTTCGTATAATTCTTCCGCCTATTTTGGCCATAAAATATCTTCCATCTCCCCTTGGGTACGTGGCAGAATTGATCGGTTGTTCTTCGTTTTAACCTCATTGTCTGGCGGGAATAAATACAACTCTAAGAGCATCCGTTTATATTTCAGCCTCTGTCAGTGATCGATGCTTCCCAAACTTTTTATCGCTCGAACGATCTCGCCATTATCTCTCGTGTACTACCAACCACCCCTTCTCTACGGAGCAAATTATCCGTCAAGAAACGCCTCAGCATCGTTAAACGGCTAATAAACATCACGTCAAAAAAATAGAAGAATTATCTCCATGTACTTTTTTTTAGTTTTTAGGAGAAACGTAACTTAGCCGTTTATCAGCGGGATTTTCGCTACGAAAAATTCTCGGAAACGTGGAGTTTTCCTCTCGGTCCTCGCGGAGTATTTATACGCCGCTATGATATATTACCGCTTGCGAGAGAGAGAGAGAAATAAATTGCGAGAAAATAACAAAAGCTCCCGGATGGCGTACACATTCCTTGTTCTATTTTCGAAAGCTTTTGAAAAATTCCACCGCCCTCCTTCACTCTTTTTTTTCCTCTCCCTCGCTCATTCATTGACTCCTTTGGTGTCTGCATCGCTCCGTCCCCAAAAGGATATTATCACTCCCTTTTTACGCTCGGAGATCCACACCCAATCCTCTCTTTTCTCCCTCCCCCCCCTATCTTTCTCTCCAGGTCCCAACTCCAGAGCATTGAAAAAAACTGTCCCCTATCCCTTCCCCCTTAACCCGTATCCGCCTGTATTCCCTCGCGCTCCCCTGCAATGGCCGACGGGTAGAGAAGCATACCCTTCTCCCCACTCCCCCCCAAAGGCACACACAGGCGCACCGCAGAAACATCGACTGCGCCGCCACACGGCAATATTCATTTGCACGCAAATAAAACACGTGAGAGAGCAAAGGAGAACGCGTCAATACGAGCGGGTTTATGTACGTCGAGAGAGAAGGGAGAGGGTGAAAGGGGAGGAGAGAGATAGAGAGAGGGTAGGAGATCGGAAGGTACAAAGAGGATAGAGAGAAAGGGGGAGGGGGTAACTAAGAGAGAGACAAAACCAGAGCCAAATGAGGTTGAGTCGGATGCACCTGTGGTGTCTATTGTAAATAATACACAATAGGGAGAGAGAGGAATTGGTGAAGAGGGGAAGGAAGAGCGTTGCGGATGTCGGCCAAGGGAAGGGGTTGGATGGCATTGCAGCGTTTTCGTAGAACTGACGAAAATATTACGGAAGATTATGCACATGGTAGCTGGCATAGGGTGGATATGTGTAATTTTCACTGGAATGCAGTGAGAAATCAACGGCGATTTCGAACGATTGCGGGTGGTGCATGTGATCTTGACTTGTTTGTGCGTCTGTAATAATAATAACTCTTGCCTCCTAATAGTTATTTTGAGTAATATCCCTCCAATTTACATGGTTCCTTGTCGCTATTTGTTTTAATTTAAAGGAGCAATGCATAATTAAAAAATTGCGTTTAAATATCGTCTTAAAATAATCTGAAGGGGACATTTCGGGCACTTCGGGCCGCTCCTGAACGCGTCATACAGTAAAAGCTGTGGAAAATTTAAAAAGTTGTGTTATTTTGTAATTTCGTGTAACGATGAAATGCATGTTCTGAAATAATATGATTCCCTGCGCCCTAATTATTTATTTTTTGCTTGAGTTGCGGTCGCATTACTAAACCGAAACAGGAACCCTATATGAATATGATAAAAAGTGTAGGATTAGCTAGTAATACAAAGCATAAATTTGTTAATCTGATGGTATGCATCGCTATGACCTCTCACAGTACAAATATATTTTCATTTCCATACATTCGATCAATTAGCACCGGATTTCTATGGACGCAAAAGATTAAGTTATAATTCTTGAAGAAAGGAAAAGGAATAAGAATTTAGAATTAAAAGGTACAATACAGGCGAGTATCCTGATATATATCGGTGCAACCCATCCTCTTTATAATATAACCAAACAAGGCTGACGTCGCAATTAATCTTTACTTTGTCTACACCATCACTTGTTCCTTTTCCCAACTTTTAAGGATGAAGTGTCGACCATGTCGGCTAGTTAAAAATAAAAAGGCTCTGATCTCGACTTCGTATAACCCCATCCGCTGTTCTGTTTTATAGCTAATATTATCTACTGTTTATATTTTTCCCGACGGCTCCGGCGAACCGGAAATTGAAATAAGGAGAGAAAATTAATTAAAAAGATATACGCCCAGATGCGGGGCTGATAACGTCGCTTCGAATAAACACAAAAAGTTTTGGAATGCCAGCCAGAATCATAACTTTTGCTTCAGCAGCGGAGATGATAATATTTTTCTTCTCATAAACTAAGGCCAGAACGTTAATTGTGGATTTATCGCGGGAAAACGCTGAATTTTTTTTTTGTTCGGAGTCGACGAACTAATAACCGCTAGAGCAATTTTTGATAGTGAATACGAAACGATGAGTTTATCCTCCTCCGAAGCGAAGCGTTCGACTAGAGAAAAAGCAAATATTCGAATAATTATTTGTAAATTTGAAACCTCCGGTGGTACAGGAATGGGAAGGCTAAACTTCGGTCTATGCCCGGAAAATAACAGCGCGTCCGGCATTCGTTCCTTCTTCCTCTCCGAATACCGGAAGTAATAAACGGGGCGGAAACCGTCGAAACCGATATCTTCCGAATTAACTCATCCGAAGTCTGTTTAATTTTTGGGTCGTAGCTCATAAGCGGCGATACGCATCGATAGAAAATGTGTTTTTTAAAAAAGAAGGAAAAAGAAAGAAGATTTGGAAAGATTTTTAATTTCCTCGGAGGAGAAAACAGAAAAAAACAATCCTGCAAGACAAAGGAAAATTACGAAGGAAATGAAAGGAAGAGGAGGTGGCGTGTTTTGAAAGTATGTATCATGTTGTGAGGGGGGAGAGGGGGGGGAGGGGGGGGGGGAATGAGCGAGGGGAGGTGGAATAGAAAACCTGTATTGCCGAAATAAAAATGAGAAAACGCCCATAGTACGCGTGAGATGTGGTTTCATCCGAGCACGTTGCAATTACATTTACGCTAGGAATATAGGCAAGATTAAGTACAGCCGGCAAAATTTGGGTGATGTAAAAGAAGCTTTTAAATAAAAGAACACGAGTATGTATGTGCGTGTGTGTATGTGTGTATGTGCCTGTGCGCGCGGGCGTTTGTTTGTGGGCAGGGTGTGAGAGGGGAAAGAGCGAGATAACGACGCTGCGAAACAGGACGAGAAGGCAAGGAGAATCAAGGAAACAAAATAGATCGTTAAGAGGGGAAGCCGAATTGAAGAGAATAAAAACAGTGAAATCCCCAGAAGTCAAATAAAGAAGTTCCGGTATTAAATTTTCCCCAGGCCACCGCCGGAATGAAAAGGACTCTTCTCCCCCCGCGGTTATATTAATTTCTATGCCCCAAATCAAACAGAATTACCAGAGGTTAATTACGAATCCCTCGCAGAGATCGGAAGGATACATATATTCGGATTGAGATGGGGGGCCATACCCAGCTCCTTGCCTCGAGGGGACGGGGAAGGAAATAAAGGAGATGGCGTAATTTTTCGTCCTAGACGACCCTCGCACACGCGAAAATTTCCCCAAGTTCGTCTAAAACGAGTTCAGATTGAGAGTTCGGGAAATGCTTATTTTACGAGAGATGGAGCTGTTCTGGGGTCTTTTTTTTTTAATTGGGTGTCTTTATGGCTATATTTAAAGGTGCTGTACCTTTGAAAAAATGCTGCCGTAAATAAAATAATATATTAGTTAGGTTTTATAGTGTAATGCTAGATAGTCTGGCAGATTATACTACTATATTCTAATTTATTTTATAAATTCCTAGGTTTTGATAAATCATAACTGTGCTGTTTACCAAGCTGGCAATATTATTTTACCGTTCTACAGTTTAATTTGACATATTTAGAAAATGTTTGTCACAATTTTGTAGCCAACGTAAATTGAAACACGTTTTCTTAGCATTATAATTTCACGTCATATTATGGAAAAAATCTCGCATTTTTTCACGAAACCCCGATTTCAGCTTCTGTATTGCTTTCTTAATTCAAAACCTTATACTAATAATATCGCTGCAACATTTTTATTGTTTAGAGTTCTTTCCCCACAAAGAAAAACTCCTTCCTCTTCTACTTTAGTAGCCAGTCAACTTACAACATCCTCTTCATACACATACAAACATGAGCACCCCTAATTTTCGGCGACTGCATAGAAAAACGATCTCGCTGTTCTAAAACATCGACGTCCCTTTCTTCGCCTCTCTCCACCCCCTCGGTAAAAAAAGGCCAACGAGGTGGTATATAGGGGAGAGTAGTATGTGTGTGTGTGTGTGAGAGAGAGAGAGAGAGAGACCTTTGCAAAATAATTCACCGCCTTCCAATTTCCTCCCTTCATTCTCAATTCCAACGATCAGCTCTGGAAATAAAAAAAAGAAGAAAAGAGGTTTCGGAACGAGAGCACCTTTGAGGCTTGACCGCCGAAGCATCGATGAAGGCAAATATCAATCCTCCCTCCATCTCGGAATCTCTCTCTCTCTCTCTATTTCCCTCGTTCTCCTTCCCTCTCCCCTCCCCCTCCATATCCCCTTTCGAACCATCCCCCGTGAGCGTATCGGACCCCACCCAATTTGTTCCCCTCTTCCTTCCTCCATTCTCTTTCTCTATAACCTTTCGGAAACCCCTTCCATCCTTTCCTCCCAGGCCACTTGCTCCTAGAGCCAAGCCCAGACAACCAAAGGGGCTTCGGGAAAGGCGAGGCGGCGAGAAAGCGGCAGAAGCAGAGAGAGAGAGAGAGGATGGGAACGGCAACGGCGAGTTTGCTCGAATTTCTGACTTATTAAAAAGTACGCCCGAAGGGATATATGAGGAGAGAGAGGGGGAGATGGTAAGGGGGAAGGAGGAGAGTAGGAAAGAGAGAGATGAGGGCGAGCAGAGGGAGGGAGGGAGAGGGAGGTCGTGGAGGGAAAAGGAGAGTAGAATTTTGAGCTTCGAGGTATAAGTATTAAAAAAAAGTAGAAAGAACACAACACAAGAGAGACTCTGGCACCCTCCACATATTTTCTCTATCTCGCATATCCGCGAGAACGATGAAGAGCTGTTAGAAGGGACAGAATGGGAAGTGAGGAAATAGAATAAGATAGGAGAGAGAGAGAGAGAAAGAAAAAAAAAGAAGAGGTGGATAGGCGATAAGAGTGCGTAGGAGAGAGAGAGGAAACAATGACAGTTTAGTGAGTGAAGTAATGGCGGAAGTAATTGAGGGGAATTCAGCCATTTCTATTTGGTTGGGCCTTGTGCGAATAAAGGATGGTGTATGTTCTGAAACTTGATTTGTCCAATCTTAGATAGAAACATTACCATTTACGAAAACGTTCAACTGTGATGTAATATCGGCGAAATAAAAACGGAGGAGAATGAACCAGAAAGGGAATGTGTGAAGTTTAAAAATGCAATAGCATGCAAAGATCTGCTTAAAATTGCGAAAAATTTCCGCGAAAATGAATTTCAGGCGTAAATTCAAAATGAATCGTCAGTTTTATTAGCATCATTTGAATTTTGAATTTAACTTCGCCAAACTCGATAACAAAATATACGATGTATATATTACTATTAAACAATTAACTATGGAGCGTTGTTATCATAAAATGAGCCAAAACTGCGTAGTCACTGCGAATAAAATATTTATTGACCACTCTAAATTTAATGAGAAGGAATGGAAAATTTTTGGAAGGATAAAACCAACTTTATCATCAAACAAGCAGATAATCCGCAGAAAAGGAAAAGTGAAAAAAGATCATTTTTATACAAACAAGTTTTAGTTCCCCGAGGGCATCGCGGAGCCTGAAGCACCCGTTTTAATTTTCATACGAAATAATTTATTTTGCATAATTATTCGAAACTACTGTGCCGATCTTTGTATTAGATAGAGATAAATTTCATTTTCATAGTCAAAGAATTTTCTGCAAAAGAATTTTGAGTGGGCTAATAGATAAGCGAAGTAAAATATTAGCAAAATTATGATTGCATGAAATATGCTAACATTGGTTAAAATACTTTTAAGAAAATCTGACTCCGTAAAGATGACCGATTTGTATAATCGATAATTATACATTTTTATTAGTCCATCGACAAAACAGCGAGAATAAAATCGATTCCGGTTCCCATTTTATGTCAACTTAGATTCCGATTATATTTTTTCAAATTCATTCCCACGAAATTTTACAATTCACAGACTATAAAACAGTGACTGTAAAATAAAAAACCTTATCGACCGTAAAAACATCGTATTTATGTATTTTTCCGATTTCCCGTCGCAAAATAATGTTTCTCATAAGCCATTACGGAAGTTTGGAATCGAAAAATATTGTCCAGACGGGTAAAAGACGTCTAGAAAGATATGGAAAAAATCCCTTAATGGTTTCTAAGAGGTCGACGGTAGAAGTTGGTTGAAATGAGAAGCGCTCCGCCATCATTTATTATATGTACGTAAATATCGGCGGAATGCATTAGTATAAAATTCCTTTCGAGGATAATTACGATCTCCACTACGAACGTTTCGAAGCTATATATGTATGTATACATAAATACACTATATAGTGCTATATATATATATATATATATATATATATATATATAACCAATGCTCAATATATATATATATTGAGCATTGGTTGGAAATTTTTCTTTAAAAAACGAGATCCATTTGGAGGATCCGTCAGTCGATCGAGAGAGAATTTAGCGATACGCAAGTTTTAATTTGATGTCTCCCGGTCACCATAACTTTCTTCCCCACTCCCCTTCCCTCCCCCCCCCATCTCCCTATCCCCAGACTCGTTCCGTTCACTTCATCGACGCCGTTACCTGCCGAACTCATGCATAAAAACCCTCCCTTTCCTTACCGACCTTTTTTTATTCACCCATCTCTCTCTCTTAAACCCCCCCTTCCCCTCCCCCTCCCCCCAAGAGCAGTCCCGCTGAAAGACATTTCCACGTACATTATGAATGGAGTCCCACTCGGTCCGCGCGCGCCTTGTGATTATTACGTATCCATGACGGAGGAGGGTCTCCGCTCTACGGCCCCTCCCCTTCCCTTAACCCTCTCACCTCACCCTTTTCCTGCCCTCTTCCCTCTCCACTCCGTCGCTCAAGGCCCGAAAGAAGTCGCAAAAAAAAAGTTAGCAGCAAGGAAATGTGCGGAAAAAGGGGCGACTTGATTGTTTGTGAACGGGTGAAAGAGAGAAGAGGAAGGAGGATGAGAGAAATATATCTACGCTCCCCTTTTACTCCTTCCTCTCTCTCTCTCCACCTCTCCTAACAATCCCTCTCCTCTCTGCTTCGTGACCACCTTGCTATATCTTCTGCCATTCCCATGCGAATTTATATATATATATATATGTAACATACACACAAACGTGTATATACGAGTTTATTTTAGCAAATGCCCTCTGCTTTGACTGGCGAACGGAGCGTGATTACTCGGCGAGCACACAAGCTCCAAGCATTGTTGGAAAGTAAAGTGTAATTAGTCCGAAGGATAGGGTGAAAAAAATAGGGTAGAGAGGGGGGGGGAGGGGGAAGACGGAAAGGTGAGGCAGGAAGAGAAGGTTGGAAGGGATGGAGAGGAGTGTAGTGGTAGAAACGAATCGCGATAACCAAGTGCCTCGGAGGAACAAGTTCTATTCGGTATTAAATAAAAAGCGGATATCTCCGCAGACTCTCGATGGTCCAACTTCATATACAGTTCCTATATTTCGCCGGTAATGATTTTATCGGCGTTGGAACGCGATTCTACCATTTCTCCGTCGCATTCGCTACTATTCGTGTAGATATGGGTGCATATATTTGCGTTGAACTATGGGAAAAAAATTGAACAGTAACGGAAATATGAATGAGTGCAGAGCGAAGTAAAGTGTGACGAGCGTGCAGCGCTTGAAAATGATATGCGAAGTTTTTCGCTGTAATTAAATCCGTCCAGATGGATGTTACTCGGAACGAATATTTATGCATGCTGTTGGTCCAAAAGCTATTCAAACACCAGTCTTTGTTTCCTCTTTCATAATTATATTAGCATGCGTGTTTATTTTCAACGTTTATCACGAAATCCAGCGAACCTCATTAAAATAACATTTGCGACATTCTGGTATTTATTTGCGCCGCATATTTTTCAAGATCGCGGGTTAACATTGCAAACAGGAGTCTGCAGAAAAACCAATACACCTTTTTCAACTCCTGGATTGTTGATGCACGTAGCTTGTGACATTGAGATAATTAAATACTCACCGTCCGGTGGAATATTTAAGTTCATTTATACAGCTAACGTTACCGCCCATTGTGGACCGGTAAAACTTTTTTGGTCACGTGTTGAAGTCACTCACCTTGAATAGAAAGAAATACACAGCAGTTACAAAATGGTTCAAAAAGAAATGAAGGAGGATTACGGGAAATTATCTAATGCAAGTAAACTTTTTCGGACACGTTATCATGAACGACGTTATTTAAAAATCTATGATTCGAATTGTTTAATCGATATCACTATATGGACTGATTCCAATAGATGTTCATGGCAGCTTCTGTTTCTTCTCAGAATAAATAATCGGTGAATTGCTATAGAGTACGGCTTTTTTTGTAGTTGATATACACCATTCTGGTTTATTCAACGATTTTATTGATACATGAGTTACCTTGATCATATAATGTACGAGATTACAATGGGGTAAACATTTGAAGAACTACATGGCCTGAAATTAAAGCAACGTCATATATAGTAACCACCATCGATCTTGGCGATGAAAAATAAACTTGTTTATAGATTAATCCACCACTTCCCAATTTACGGCATTTTCGCCTCAAATACACACAAACGCGCAAAATGTTTACATGATAACGTTGCGATTATTTTCTAGTCCCCGATATTTTAAAGGGTGTTATTTCAGCGAGGCTCACAAGCCGGTACACATGGAAAACAAACGTAACATTTTTCCTAAGGAAAATATCGACATAAATTAACGCCGAAATCAGTCGGTGATTATTATTTTTTTTAAACGAACCAGGACGGTTTCCTTCATCCTACAAAAAATATCAAAGCCATTTTGAACGCAAGGAACGGTCATATCATTGCGCGTCGTAAATCCGGACATACAAAGCGTAGTGCGACAATAGTGATGCCGAGAGAGATATTAAAACCGAATTTCGACGCTCTCTCTCTCTCTCATTCTGTTTCTCCTACCTACCTCCCCACTCCTCCTACCACGACCGCCCCTCGTTTCGTGACGGTGCGAGAGATGTACTCCGGCTTCTCCCTGCATCCCCTCCCCCTTGACCCTATCTTCCTCTTAATTCCGCGCCTCCATCCCCTCCCCGCCTCACTTTGTCCCCGCAGTGATGCCCACAAGGGCGCACAACAATGACTCCAAAGAGAGGAAGAGAGAGAGAGAGAAACCTCTTCCCTTGTCTCCACCACTCACACAGCATCCTCCTCCTCTCTCTCTCTCCTCTCTCTCTCACACACACACCCTTCCTCTTATAACATCTCCCGACCCCTCAGCGCCATCCATCTTGCCTCCGGGGAGTGAGAGAGAGAGAGGGAGAGTTTCTCTTTGGTTCTCAGTCATCCTTCCCATCCTCTCCCTCCACCTCACTCCTTTCCTCTTTCTCTCTCTCTCTCTCTCTTTTGCCTTTCGCACACTCCCAATCGCTACACCCGCAGCTACGGCGTGCAAAACTATATCTGGTGCAAACTCTTACTCGCTGCAAACAACAACAAAAATAAAATGACATACAAAAAAGTATGATATATAAAAAAAGCCACCCGCGGTGTCGGATGGAGAGATGGCCTGTTTCTGCGATGGGAGCTCCTATTTTTTTTATTTTGCAGCGGGAGATAAATAAAGAGAGAGAGAGAGGAGCGTCGGAACGGCTCAAAAGGAAGAAAATGAAGAGAGAGAGAGAGATAAGTAGAGGGGGGGAGAGAGAGGGATGAAGCGAGAGGATGAGGGAGATAGTGGGTGGATGGGCGTTAATGTCGGCGTCGTCGTCATCATACCATTCGCTCCAGAAAAACGTCCTTCCCACGTTAACTTTCATGCATTAGGGGAAAAAAGTATTTTAAAAAAACATCGAAAAAAAATTTTTTCTCCGTCGAAACAGAAGTCGGGTGTATTTTTGGTGTATTCGTCTGTGTGCATGTATGCAAGTTGTATGTTTTTTTTTAAATATATGAGTATACGTGTGCGAATTTGTGCGCGTCTGCTCTGAGAGGGTTCATTCGACCTGTCTACCCCTCTCTCTCTCTCTCTCCCTCTTTCGCTGTATATCTTTCTCGCTCACATATCCAGCGCATTCGCGCGCGCGACGCCGCGCATTTGTTTCGCCGACGCCGCAGAACTCGAGATGAATAAAGAAGGAACTCAGAAGTGAACAATTCCGGCGGCTAGGTTCGGAGGTGGAGATTGAATGTGTGTGTGTGAGAGAGAGAGTAAAGAAGGGGAAGTGTGGGAGGAGTGGGAAGAAAACGGGTAGACAGAGCGAGAGAGAGGAGGGGGGGGAGAGTGAGGGATTGGAAGAAAGGATGGGAATGGGAAAGAGGGAGAAGTAGAGAGGAAATAGGAATATAGGGGAAGGGGTACACAGACTAAGGAGTGTGGCATTTCGAATGTTAGGGAAATAATGAAAAAATACGTGCTCCCTAGAATTTGCGTGTGAGCTCGTATTTGTGCGCACACAAATACACCGGCGCGGAAAAGGAGTATTTTCTTTTTTGATACCGGAGTCGAGAGAAGATATAAAATCCCTTAAGGGAATATCCTATGTACCCCAACTATATGCATATCATCGTCATAGTTAGTCTGTCCGTAGACAGGTGCGTGATTATTCATGGTTAAACTTGGTTCTCCATATACTCCTATTTTCCGCAGTTTTCTTCGTGTTTTGATAGCTCTCTTTACCTTTCAACTCGACTATCAGCTGAAATCTTTTCCTACCTCTTTCTCTTTTTCCATCCAGTTTTCCTTCTAGCACTTCTTTAATCATGCACTCTCTCCTCAGGTAATGCCCAATCCAGTTCGCCTTCCTCTTTCTGATAGTTCGCTTCTCTCCTATTCTTCGTAGTACTTCCTCGTTTTTCCCCCTACCTGTCCATTTTATCTTCAGTATTCTTCTCCATTTCCGCAATTCGAAGTTTTCCAAGTATTCAATATCATTTTTCCTTAGCGTCCATATTTCTACCCCATACAAAGATATACTCCATACATGGCATTTTATCAACTTCTTGCGGATATCCTCCTTTATATTCCTCGTTAGTAGGAGTTTCTTTAATCTGAACGCGGCTTTTACTTTCGTTATTCTAGTCCTGATTTCATCGGTACATTTTGCTTCTCTCGTTATGATGCTTCCAAGGTATTTATAATATGAAACTTTCCTTTCCTCCAATACTTACGTTCAAATTTTCTTCTTTACTTGATATTCGCCTCACCTTGGATTTTTTCTGTATTTATATCCATACCGTATATTCTACCTGTTATCACTAGTCTATCATTTTCTGGAGTTCCTTTTCCTTTTTTGCTAGAAGTACTTGATCATCCACGTATTTCACTGTTCCTTATAATCCTTCCTCCAATTTTGAAATCTCCCGTGCCTTCTAACTCTTCCTGCATTTATGTTTATATAAATATACGAACAATATTTTCCCCTCATTTCCCATCTCTCTCCGAACCTTTCCTTGTTTCCTAGCTACAATCTCGCCATCGTTCCTCTTCCTCCTTCCGTTCCCAATTTCTCCTTCTCTACCCTTCCTCCCTACTTACTCTTCCTTTGGGGCTAGTGTTTTAGGGTGTGTCGGGAGGAGGAGGGGAGAATGTCCGGGAGAGAGAGAGAGAGAGGGTGATTTCCAGGTAAATGAGATGCTAATATGCTAATAATGGGGTGTTACCACTCTGTCCTGACGTCCGACGCGGGTTACTCATACTCGCACTCCAAATTGACTGAAGGCGTTGGCGTTCTCACACTATTTGACTCACAATTTGTTAGGTATCGCGTCCCACGGAACGAGCTTTGTTTTTTTTTTTTATTTTTAACCGCTAATATATTCACGGTTGGCCGGTTGCATACAAACAATCCATAAAATGCTAAGGGAGTGAGCGATTCTTGGCGCTTAACGAGCGCATACCGCATATAAAAGGCTTGTTTCGCCGAAAGAATTTTAAATTAACCTCCAAATGTAGACAACTATTTTTTATTCAAATACGAATAACTATTTTAGACAGGTGAGTAGATTGTTAGCTATTATTAGCATTGGTAGAAACCTCTTACTGTAGCATAACATGGTACTAGTGAGCGTTTATTGCATTAGTGATGCTTGTTTCATTTGAATTTCGAATAATAGATGTACCATACAAGAAATTTTAGGATCGTGTTTATAGAAAGAGAAATAATTTTAACGATCGATATTTTATTGGCATGTGTTTGCCACTGCGATAGCACTTCGCGTATTCATATCGTATTAGTTTCGTTTGAAAATCGGTTTCATAAAATTGGCCACATAAGGAAGGAATTGGAGTGCCACAAAAATAAAACTTCCCTCGTATATTGCAAAGGACATTGGGCCAATTCCAAACAACTCTTTCTTCCCGATCCTTTAAGATCCGCGACAACATCCACTAAAAAGGGCAATGTTTACCGAACCAAACGGGAAAGTTCTCTCTCGAAATCCATCCCTGGTGAAAAGAAAAGAAAATAAACCGCCAAATTATCTCTGCAGAAGTGTGAAACCTGAAAGGAGAAGAGCGTAGACGAGGAAAAGAGAGAGAGATGGAAAGGCGAGAGGAAAAGATGGATTTTTTTTTTTTAGCGGACGATAAGAAAAATACAAGTCACGCCTTAAGGGGTGAAGGTGAAGGAAGCGAGAAGAGGGGAAGAGGGGAGGGGGGGGGGGTGAAGGGGCGGAATAAAAAGCACCCAAAGATATAGGGAGAGTGCGAGAAAGTCAAATTTCTTTGGGGCGAAATATAAGAAAGGGACACGAGGTCATATCGGAAAAAAGCACGGATGGGATGGTGAAGAGAGGAGAGAGAGAGAGAGAGATGGAGTGGGTCGAAGAGGGAGACGAATGAGGGAGAGAGAGAGAGAGAGTGGGAGAGATATGGCGCCTTACGGTTCGTAGCTTTGTGGGCGCCTTGAGCAAGGAAGTGTCGCGAGGTGGGAGGGAAGGAGGAGTGAGAGAGAGAGAGGGAGAGAGCGGCGGAATGAAAGGGGATTAAGGGAGGGAGAAAGTGGGAACACCAAGATGGAGTGAGAGAGATGAGAGGCCCGAAGAGGTGGAGGGAATCTTTGAACGGGAGAGGGTACGAGATGAGGATAGGATAAAGGAGAGACGAACTTATGGAAGCAGTGGGAGAGGGAAAGAGAGATAGGAAGGAAGAGAATCCAGCACGAGGAAAAATAGGGGAAGATGATGATATGGGATGGTTTTTTTTTTTAAAGAGGGAGAGGGAAATGGGTTTTGGGAAGAGACTAAAGAGGTGGATTTTGCGCTGAAGGGGATGTGGGAGGATGGGGGTAAAGATACAAAAAAAAGAAGAATGTAGAGGAGGACAGGGAGGCGTGTTATAGTATCGCCATTGTTTCGGATCTCTCTCTCTCTCTCTCTATCTCTCATCCCTTCATTTTTTCGCCTCTTTTATTTTTAGTTTCGGCTGAGGCACGAGATGACACTTTCGCCACTGCATTGCTGGAGGTGGCCTTAGAGGGGTGGCGACTAAGAGGAGGAGGTTGGTACGGCGAAGGGGTGGAAGTAGGGGGTGGGAGGGAGAGAGAAGATGGGGGAATATCTCGGGGACATGGAAGTCGGGTGACGGGGGTAGAAAAAGAAAAAAGAGAACGAGGCACGAAAAACAGAAGAGTGGGTGAGAGAGAGAGAGTTGTGGGGGGGGAGAGGTGAAGAGAATAGGAGGGGATGGAGAGGGAGGGAGAGAGAGAGAGAGAGAGACAAAAAGAGAGGAGGGAGTGAAAAGGAGAAGAAGAGATAAAGGGATTGTTGTGGAAAGGGGATAAAGGGTGGAAGTGGGAGGTTATGTATCTAGAGGGAGGGGGGAGGATAGGATGAAAGGGAGTGAGGGAGTTTGAGCCGGAGGGATGTTTAAGGGGAGGTTGGGTGTGAGAGGGAGGAAAATCGGGTGGGCGCGGGCGTCGAGAAAAGGGACACAAATAGAGCGTGGATGATGATTTGTCGTAGTGACGAGCTTTTTAGGTCCTGCCCAGAGAAATCCCTCGCTCTCTTTCTCTCCCTCTGTGTTCCTGCACCTCTCTCTCTCTCTCTTTATCCTCTCTTTGCCTCATCTCTTCTCGCTGCCGTCCGTATTCCGCTCTGAGATATATGTATCCACGTTGACGTGTGTGTGTGTGTATAAATGTGCGCAGCATAGGCAGTTTCGAGCGAGAGAGAAATGAAGAAAAAAAGGATTTTCGGCGTCCGTGAAGCTCTTTATCGTTGATTGGCATGTCTTTTGAGGGAGCGAACGACACTGCGACGTGACGGACGAAGTGTCGCTGAATTACGAGGAGTCGGATTGGGAAAAAAGGATTGTTTGCGTGAAATGGGTTTTTATCTAAAAAAAAATGAAACACCCCCAAGATGGCTCGTAAACGGAAAGAGGGTATTTTTCAATTTCTAAACGAGGGAGCGGAATCGTTTTTTTTAGGATTATCGTTTGTGTCGGATTCTTTAAAGGGAGGAAACTGTATTCAGCTCAGGTACATATATCACGAAATTGACAATTATAATACTAGCACTTTTCTCTATAAATGCACGGTTTCGCTTTACACTATTAAAGTTTTTCGCCGTTTCTTTTAAAGAACTACCTCGAATTGCACTTTCATTATTTTGCATAAGCTCGGTTTTGAAGCTGTCTCCGAGGATTAAAAATGTAAAGAATATCTCAGCTCCACTTGGATGTTATAATAAAGGATAAAGAAAGCAGCAATGAATATATTGTAACTAAATTGTCGCAAATGGAACTCTAGACACCCCTAAATCTAGTCTCATGTATCCATATGACGAAGGCTACCCACTTCTTATAGTTTCGCTTTACACGGTCTTCTTCAGGATCGCATCTACAGTCCAAATGAAGGGATAGGTGTACCGAGATGAATTAAGGTGAGTTTTCATTACCTCTTAAAGAACATTCCCGTAATTTTGAAGCTAACATATTCACAAATTAAGTACATAATTAAAACAAGTTACTCAGTTTTCTCAAATAGCCATAAAAAAGACAATTGTAAGATTTAATAAATATGATACACTCATTCACATTCTCCATTAACCGTTTCATTAGTGCAGTGGTTCCCAACCTGGGGTACATGTACCCCCAAGTGGTACGTGAAGCCAAATCAAGGGGTACGTGAGATATTTGATAAATAATAAATTTTACATGTTCAAAAACTCAAAAGATCTTTGAAAATCTCTATGGTGTACGTAAGGCCTTACTCTAAATCCAGGGGGTACGTTGACCGAAAAAGGTTGGGAACCACTGCATTAGTGTCAATTGATATGATTCTGCTGCAAGAAATGGCGGACTGAATGGAGGAATTCCGTAGTTCTTACCACTGGCGATTGCGTCACATCCCGACTCGGATCCATTTTCGATCCAGTTCCGATTATTTTTTTTCCTACCGTATTATTTCGCGAAATAAAATTCTCAATATAGCATGAGTAAACAACATCTTCGTCGAAAGCGGAAATTTGTTTGCTTGTTTCTGCCCAAAAGGCTATCCGTTCCCAAATTGTATACTTTTGATCAGGGGAAATAGTTTTCATTCTACTCCTCGCTATGGAACGGAATGATTGACAAATTAATTGGACACAAATTCCATCTCACCATTCAAACAGTCAGTGTAATGGGGGCGATTCCAATTACATGGAGTTTAGAACCAATGCATGCAGGAATATTTTCATGAATCTTTTTATCGCGGCTGATAAAGGGAAGGAGTATTACCCCCATTGCTGCTCAGCGCCAATATTATGATAGCAAACAATGGTCGATTAATTAAATTTCGAAGAGAGGTCGCATGTAAATTAGACGCATATCGACCGCGGTAAAATTATTTGAAAATTCTTGCCCGGAGAATGTGTAAAACGTTTGCACAAAATATACAGTTACGTTACCATTACGACAAAATAACATTAGTTAATCGTTTATCGCGATGTTTATTTCTCTTATAAGAATATAACCAATGTAGCAGCTATCTCCCCGACAACTGGGGCTTAGCAAGGGGACCTGTGCATCAGGGACACTCTCGAGAGACAACGTAAACTCTTCGAAAAAAATCTAACCGGGAGTCCGCGTAGTTCATAGCTACGCCTCTAAGTCAACACAATGAAATTAAGTCAGTCTCCTTTCATATATTGAGCTTTTTAGCACCGAGGTGTTAATTTTTGAACATTGTTACCATAATCGCTTTATTGAGATTCCTTCTAGATTTTCTAAAAAACTAAACAACTGCAGTTTTTCTATAAACAAGGAATCGTTGAAATATTACGCTTTTTCAACTGAATAAAAAATACGGGTTTCATGTAATTGTTTTTTATAAGGATGCAAGTAATTAATGCAAAAAAAACCCATAGCCCTTCTTATTATTATTTTTTACTATTTTCGAACGAGAAAATTACGCGAGAGTTGTTTTCTTTTGCCATAATCGATCAGTTTATTAATCCCAGACTATAATAGAAGCTACCCGCAACGCGCGTAAAAGGCGCCAGTCGTTAAGCTGCCACCGTCGCAGAAATCGTTCTCTTTTTTTTCAGTCACTGCAACGACCCTTTAATATTACATTTCCGGCCCTTTCCTGGCTTTCTCTCTCTCTCTCTCACTCCATTTCCCCTGAATATATCAGCAAAAACGCAGCGATACGCTCTCTAGCTCTATGTCGGAACGAGATTTGCTGAATGTTATCGGTGTAATGAGTGAGATGAAATCGCCGCGGCGCCTCTGGGCGTCGGGGAGCGAATGGAAACGGGAGAGGGAGGAGGCGGATGAGGCGGGTAACGCCGGAGAGGAGGAAGAGGGGGTGGGAGAGGGGGCGGGAAGCTGGCGGAAGGGAGGCGGGGGTGAGAAGGCGAGCGTTGAAAATAGAGAGAGGAAAATGGTTTGGTTTACGCAGAGGAGAAGCAGAGTGGGAGGGAGAAAGAAGGGAGACCGAAGTCTGACCGAGCCCTGACGCCCCACTTCGGGGTTCAGACCCACGACCACTGGTCAACTGTTGCCCGGGGCGAGAGGCTGATTCCGCTGGGATGGGTGCCAGTTGAGAAGTATTGGGGAAGGAGGGAGAGGAACCGGGTGATGGAAAAGGAGGGATCAAACGATGGGACGAGGGAGGGAGGAGAGCTTGAAGTATATGAAGGTGTATTAGGAAGAAGGTAAATCATCGGAACGGCGGAGTTATGGATAGGATAAAGATGTGGGTTAGTGATAGAATTTCGCGAAATGTATAAGACAGAATCGAACGTAAGGTAAGAAGGTCTCCATGGAAAAAAAACTCGTGGAAAACCTGCGCGATGAACTCGAGCGTAGCTTTTTAATAGAGTGGGCAGTCTGGAGTTTTCACTTCGCAAAACTTTCCAGTAATAATTTCCAATTTTTTTTGTTCCGCGTCTCTCTTTCTCTCTGCCCGGAACGTATTTTTTTCTGATTCGTCTGTGTTACTTTTCCCGCCCCTCCCTCCTTTTCGCGGCGATATTTAATTGAATATGTAGATATGTACGGGTAGGATGGGACGGATTTTTTTTGTTAGGTCCTGTCGAAAGGATTAATGATTGGTCCAATAACGCCGTCCAACTGGACCGTAATTATTGGGACGTGGAACCATGTTTCCGCTCCAATTGTGCGAAATTCGATCTCTTAGAGTTTCTTTTTTTTTTAATATTCGAAGAAAGGCAATAAGCGTTAATTTCGTGTAAAACATATTTAATCAGGTGGTAGCTGCCAATGAAAATGACGATTTATTGATCTTTTCTGCTGTTGCGTTTCATGTGAAATAAAGGCAACGTTAATTCAAACTGGAATCGTCGAATGTTACGGTAAATGTACGAACAATTCTCTTGAGAGTGCATTTACCGGATAATAGTGCTAATAAATTATGGAGGAGGGAAAAGTACGAAATCTGCCATAGGCACGTTGATTGACAGGTATATAATGCATATGTGACAGAATATTACTCACTAAAAGATACGCTGAACTGGCATTTAAGGAGATTTTCCTTATCTCGGTTGTAAAACGAAAGTTAGAAACAATTTTATAGACTTTCGATAAATAATTCACGGTTTCATACACATCACTACGTATCATTTTCCTTTAATAACGTCTCCCCGTTCTCCCCCCTTTCTCTCCCCTCCCCCCACCAAACTCACCCTCCGCGCGAGCGGCGGCGGCAGCTGAAGTCCCTTCCTTGTTCTTCCTCACGTGTCACGCGTTCTCAGCGAGACGCGCGCGCCGACCAAAGCCAATTCATTACGAACGTCGTGTCCTATAAATCATCACCGCTAAAAAGCTTTGCCACTTTGCGCTTCGCCGTTGAGAGAGATTTTACACGCGTCCGAGAGAGAGAGAGAGAGAAATAGAGAGAAATAGAGAGAGAGAGACGCAGAGCGGAGAGCGGCGGTAACACGATGGATGAGACGGATCTTTTTAATCGCCCCTTTTTTAACGCGCATCCCTCTTTAGCGACTTGTTTTACTTCCCGCGTCACCGATACAACAGAAGAGAAAAACAAAAAAATTATATATATATATATATATATATATAACGGATGGAAAAATCCGGAGACATTGTTGAGACGACGCGCTAAGAGTCTCTTCGGTTACTTTCTTGTATTCGAGAGATCGAACTCTTTATTTATTTTTTACATGTGACGCGGAACAAATCTTTCGAGACGTGCGACAACTATAGAGAGAAAAAGAGAACACAAGCGCTTCAAACTCCCGCGAGAATGAGAGTCATACCACGGATTGGGGAAGATAACGTCGACGCTTGCATACATTAAACTGTAATAAAAAAATAATTTTTTAAAGCCCGTTTAATCGTCCCTTACAGTCTCTAGGGAAACGGGCTGAGACGAGTAGGATGTGAAAGGATAGGTGGGTGGGATTTTGTCGGTAGGGTGGCGAGGCGGTAATAGAGCGAGACGGAGGGAAGGATGGGATGCGAGATGAGAGGTGTGTGTGTGTATATATATATATATATATATATATATATATATATATATATATATATATATATAAGGGAGAAAGGGAGGAGTAGGATGGGAGAAGTATGGGAAGGAAGGAGGGGAGAATTGCAACGCTATCACCCCGCCGTTTATTCCCCTCCCCATTCTCGCCACCTGTTGTGCGGTTCGCGACGGAGAAGAGGTGACTGCCATCTTCGCCCTAACCAGACCGGAGAACGAGAGAGAGAGAGAGAGTAGATGGAGAGAGGGGGAGGGGGAGACAGAGTGGAGACGTGTCGAGAGAGGGAGGGGAAATACTGGCGGGATGGAAATATGATAGGGGAGAGGGATTCAAGATGAAGAAGAGCGAGAGGAGGGAGAAGAGGAAGCAGAGGGAGATTAGAAAAAGTAATTAAATAATAAAAACATTCGAGATATTGTATGATTTACAATGTCCACGGTCGTTGATTTCAAGAGAATGCGACTTATTAGAAACGATATAACGTATTAAAGCACGGATGAGACGAGTATGTTCTTCAAAGTACATAAATATAAGCTGATATTATACGGTTGCCTAGATGGAATATTTAAGGTAATCTCGACGCAAGCTCGAAAGAGGATTATTGAACTCACCTCGTGGCTGAAGCTAAACTGACACACTACGTGTGTCTTTCCGTTAGACTAAAAAAAAAGGGTTGGAAAAATATAGCAGCCGTCATCACTAATTCACAGATTATAAATACAAGGTGCTCTAAAAAAAACGCAACATGTTGGAGAATGCTTGTGTATTAATAAGTTACAAAAGTTTTTCAAATTATAGACAATAAGGATAGGCGATAATCATGTTATGGAATAGTTTTTGTTTAAATATCTCTTAATAATGAGGTTGTGACAAACCGGTGCGCATTTCGACTACAAACAGCCGTCATCAGATTAAAGTTTACCATCGGAGAATCGACGCTGATGACTGATTTGTAGCCAAAATGTGCATCTGGTTTTAACAACCATTGCATGGATATTAGAAAAGGATAAGTTTTTAGTCCAACGCAGTTTGATAAAATGATTTATAACAAAATAGGAGAAACGAGTGAAATTTTAAAAATTTAAATATCCCGATCTTTAGAAAAATACCTATACTTGCAAGCATGGTATCTAATGAAATAGAAATAATGCGAATAAGACTCGGGGGGGCTTCACATAAAGAAATCAATCCTCGATATTAAAGAAAGCAAGCGTCACTAAGCGTTCCAAATGCGTCCAGCACGCTAATAGAAAAAAATGTTAAAACATCTCTTGAAACGTAATTAAGCGTTTCTCCCTTTTCCCCTTAACTGCCAAATGCTCGTACACCCAGACGATCAGTGCCATCAATGCCACTTTAATGCATCCTTTCCTTAGCAGAATAATTAACGATTCATTTCCGTCACTCCAAACACATCCACTTTTTTTAATTCACTCCCACTCGACCTCTCTTTTTTTCCCTCTCCCACTTAATTACATTTCAGGACTGATTGGGAAAAATGAGGAGACGATAATTAGAGGTGATAAATGTCTCCTAGAAACGAGCGCTGGAAAAAAAACCCTCGTTATCCGAACGCTGAAAGGATGGCGGTCACCAAGGGGCACCTGCGCAACCCCACCGCGAAACATAGGCTCTGCGGTAGAACAAAAAAAAAAACAATTGACGCGCGTCGGAGGGAAGGGGGGGGGAAAAAGAATTAACTTTTTTTCGGAGGCGTGAAGCTTGGGCGTGGACGAATGTACTTTTCCGTTTATTTTCTCGCATTAATCCGAAGACATTAGAGGCAACAGCCTAAGAGAGAGAGAGAGAGAGAGAAAAAATAAGAGAGAGAGAGAGAGTGGAAGCAGCAGTGGGTGGACAAACAAGGCCAAAACTGGAGGAGAAAGAAAGAGTTATTGAGCAAGGAACAGGGGCTGGAAGTGTTTTTTTTCCTCTCTCTCTTACCTCACTACGCCTTCCAAAACGCGCGCTGAGGACAAAAAATTCCAAGGGACACCGCTTCCCGTAGGTGGCATTTGCTTTTCTCCCTGTCGGGTAATTTTTGTCGCTGACAGATTGCGAATGGCATCATGTTAGCTGGAGGGGTTGAAAAAACAAGCGATTTCGGAAGGGAAAAGGGAAAGAAAGAGTTAAGAGAGTAGAGAGAGAGGAAGGAAACCTCTTTAAGTGGAGGAGGACGGTTACGAGAGTGTGTTTGTGAAGACGGTCACGGGAGGAGAAGAAGTGAAAATGATGCCGCGTGTCTCGGATGGAGATGGAGGCTGTAATTTAAATGAAGTCCAGAAGGAGGAGGATGGGTTTTCCGGTGGTTGGAAGGGACGAGAGAAGGAGAGAGAGAGAGAGTGAGTGAGAGAATGAGAGAGAGAGAGTGTGTGAGATGAGAGCGCTATTCGGCGAGAAGGATTAGGATGAGTCGGTAAGAAATAAAGCGGAGGGAAGGGGGAAAGAGAGAGATGGGTAGGAGGAGCCGAGGAGTAAAGGAGGTAGGAAGATGAGGGAGGAGTAGGTTTTTCTCTGTCTTTTTCTCTTCTATCTCTCTCTCTCTCTCTCGGTGTAGACGGGGAAATAAGAGAGATGGAGTGAGAATGTGAGAGAAAGGGTCAGGGAGATAGGAAGGGAGGGAGGGAGGGAGACAAGGAGCAGCCTCTGAGGTGTTTTGGTGAATCGGTGGTAACCGTTGAAGTGTCTGATTTAAGCCCCTGCGGCCACCCGTAAACCTCATCCCATCTTTCTCTTGTGTGTGTGTGTGATGCCTTATTTATTTTCCGTGAGAACATTTGGAGTCCCTCGCGAGTGGAAAATGAGGATGGCCCGCCGCTGCTACCGGTCTGCGGCGGCTCTCTTAAGCGTCTTCCCCGTTCCTAGCGCACGTAATAAGAAGAGCCTCCGGGATGAGAGGAAGGAGAAGTAGAAAAAGAGATTTTTTGAAAGACATCTCTCTCTTTCTCCGGGTCGAGTCGTCGGGGTCTGAGTAGAGTCTTTGTTTTAAATATATATAGATGTATACAAAAAGTCACGCCGGGAGAGGATGGTGGTAAATAATAAATAATGAAAAGAAAATATTTTTCTGAAAGTTTTATTTCCTTGCGTACTACATCACTTTTCTTCATATCGGGTTTGATGTTTTGATATATCAAGACCTATCGACTTGCTTCGGTTGGATTTTTCCGAAATGTTTTTCTTTATTTTTCTATTCATCGGCGAGCTTGTATTTTTTTAGTGCTAGCTTACGAGGTAACATAATTACGGGGTTTTGTCTTGCTGGAAGGTAAAGAAAGGAAAAAAAAGCCCAGCTAACAAATATGCTTGGGCGTGATGTCAATCCTTTTAGGCGCTAAAAAGACACGTTCTACGTCCATTTACGAAGATGATTGTCCGATTCGAGTAGAAAAAGGTCCCGTATCTTAGCGTGGATGAATGGTGAGAAATCGTTCTGGATGTATAATTAATCGTTTCGTGGCTATAAATAGTATATTGTATATATGGCTATATCCTCAACGTCGTACGTCTAAATAAAGAAATGAATCGCTCTGAAGAATTGGAAAACGATGAATCCCTCGATGACTTATCGGCGATCTTAAAAATATCGGTGGGTACTTATATATATATAAATGTGTCATCCGAATCGACTGCACCAAAATTAGAGTTTCGAGGTGAGGAAAATTTAAGTGTAGGTTTTTACTTCCAACATATCTCTCTTCAACACACACGCACACACTATTAATCCGTCCTAAATTATACCTACCTTAGCTATATAGAAGAAGATTCCTATTAGCCCCTCCCATCCCAAGTTTTCGCCTATTAGCGCCTCACGAAAATAACAGCGTCGAGGGATAATTTTTGGCGCGCGCGCGCATCTGCATAAATGGCGCTCGCGACACGAGAGAGGCGTGAGTAAGATGGGAGCAAGCACGACGAACGACCGCCTCCTCCTCTTTTCCCCTCCTTTGACCCCTTTCGCGGAGCACCGAATTCGTCTGCAATTAATACGTACTTACGCGTCGGAGGAACCAAACGACGCGCCATCGATCGCCCCCTACCACAGATCCCTCTTTCCACGTGAGAATGAAGACATCTAATCGCCCCCTTTCCCCAGATTCCATCACATGCGCTATCGATGGGACTTCAGTGTAGGGGCGTAAATAGGAACAGAAGGACTTTCGGAAAAACACTATTATCAATGGTCACTCTCCCACTCTCCTTCACTCAACAAATTCATACGCTCAAATGAAAACCGCTGTAAATCGTAAGGAATATCCCGAAAAGGTTTCTCTGTCCAAAAAATAATGATTATCTGGGGAGTCGTTCAGAAATTAGGACAAAAAAGAGAAATCGCTAAAAAAAATTTATCTACATTCGGAACAATTCGAAGCCTCCCTCCGGTGATCCAGGGTCCGAGGCATTTGCAACCCCACCATGGTGTTACGCCACTGCCTCAGTGCCGACCTTTCGAAGTATGTTAAACTTTATTAAATCGATATTATTTTAACGGGTGCGAGAAAGAGAGCAAAGGAGATATGGAGAGCGTACCGATAAAATTAATTTTACGATCCGGATCTCTCTTGAATCACGACACTTTTCCTCCTCTTTCCCCTCTTCTCCCCAACCCCTAAGATACACTCCTCACACGTTGAACCACCGACAGCTGCGAGGTGCGTATTAAAGATCGGAAAAGGGGGCGTGGCGGTCATCGAGTGTGTGTGTGTGAGAGAGAGAGAGCTTTCACCGCTTTTATCGAGGCGATCAGAGACACCTCGGTTGATGAAGGTGGCGGCACATTGGGAGGGTCCGGTACCTCCGAAATGGGTGAGGTGCGGTGGGAGAGAGAAAGAGAGAGAGAGAGAGGGGAGAAAAGCGGCGGAGAAACGCCGCCTGGGTTTATACCAAGGACGTAGAGAGGGGAGGATTTTTATTAGGGTGAGCCCCCGTGTATAGCGAGAGGGCGAATTTATGAGTTGGCCCAGCTACGTGCTTCGGAAGGATGGATGTAGAAAGCGTGAGTGAGGGGTTGCGGAGGTGATTCGGTTGAGGGGTGGGTTACGAGGAGGTGGGTTATGAAGAGGTGGGTATATGAAAATGGAAGGGTAGGAGGTTAGAGAGATTTTTCGGTGGAGTGTGACGGACGATGGAGTTTTTGCCTCGCTTTACCCCGCAAAAAAATATTTATGTATCTCTCGACCGCTTCCATCATCCAGTTCCGCGCCAGTGCGGAAAGGAAAAAGAGAATTTTAATTGGACGAGGCAAAGGCTCGTAGACAAACCATTACTTCCCTTAATACAAACGGGTAGTTGAGCCATCACTTTCACTTCGAGGAGGGTGGTCGCCGAGGCGTAAACTTTTAAGGGGACGGATTTCGGGAGGATGAGAGGAGGGAGTAAAGGGATGTGTGGGAGGGAATGAGGAATGGGGTGAGGAAGTGGGAGGACAACGCTCGCCGGAATGTGCTTTATGTCCCATCCGGAGAGTCGTATTTTTTGAGGGTCGTTAAAAGACGGGTTGTTAAGTGAATGTCAAAGCCGTTACGTTACTGCGATGCCGTCCTCTTGGGGCGGTGTTAAGGACAAAAGAAAGCGACGCCTTTAGCGCATAACCATTCTAACCAAAAGTGCTAAGGGACATCGTCCGGTGCCTAATTACATATTTCCGGGATATAACTCGTCCATATATGACTAATTTTTTTTGATCGATCTTATTATCAGATCGCACGAGTCTGTAACAGCGGTCCACCGGAAACCGCTTAGCATCTTGCGAAAAATAAAACGGAAAACACTCCTGAGTTTCCTTCAAATAAAAACCGTCGATAAAGATAAGCATCTGCTATTATCGTCGAAATTTATTTATAAGGGAGAGAAGGAGGGCGCATGCGCTAAAAGCACCTGCCTATATCGATCATCCAGACGGCACCATCATTTTACGAGGAATAATTTTATAACCATCACTTCCATCAGTGTCTATAAAGCTATAATCCATCACATCGCCTCCCCCTCTCTCTATCTACCTACCTGCAATCGAAGTATTCCTTCGATCATTCACTTCTTCTCTCGAATGTCATGAGTCATTCATTCCGGTAGCACATCGTGGAAAAGTGCTTCCAAGGAGGGCAAGTTCTTTCCTCTCTCTCTATCTATCTCGCATTCTCTCACCGATGAACCCACGGCATGCTTTTGACGGCATCCCATATGGTTCTCTTAAGCAGTCGGCGATCTTGAAGCGCTCTCCGGATTCTGGCTACCCGCGAGAGTTACGCGGAGAGGGAGGAGAAGGAGATAGTGAACAGAAAGGGTGTGAGAGGGAAGAGAGAAGAGGAGGGAGGGAGAGAGAGAAAGAATGCGCGTATCATAAAAGAGATGGTGAAGTGGGCGAGCGGAAGAGAGGAATGGAGTTAGTGGGCGGCTTTTATAGGGTCGGATGGATGGAGAAATCCTGAACGTCGCGATGATACACGCGTGAGTGCAAGTCGTATTCATGCGATAAATGAATATCCCGTTTTTTTTACATTAAATTCTGTGTCTTTACGAATGCTCGGCGAAAAATGTACGTATTTCGAGGAGAAATTCTTTTTACGCCCAACATTTATAAAAATGACGTGGAAAATCTCTCTCATTCTCTCTTGGGAGAAATATGAAATACTCACCAGGCGATCGCAAATAACAAACACAGCTGTTGCTTTTCTCTTAACCGTATATTATATTTTACTAGCCATGTCAGGTTGCTCCGGAAGATTAAGGTAGACAAAGATGCGCGTGAAAATTAGAAAGTGAGCCTGAAATTGCGCGAGGAACCGCGTTTGACGCAATATAGTCTCTTTCTCTCTCTTTCTCTCTCTCTGTCTCTCTCTCTCTCTCTCTCTCTCTCTCTCTCTCTCTCTCTCTCTCTCTCTCTCTCTCTCTCTCCTACCCATCATTTGCAGAAATTTTTTAAATTAAAAAACCCCTCATTTTGAAATCGTATGCTTTATCAGACGGAGACGCGAGCTGGAGAGTGAAGGAAGAGGGGGAGCGAGAGAGCTGGGGGAAAACGCGTAAAAGGCCGAAAAATATCTGTAGTGTGGGGAAAAAGAGAGCCGGTAAGTGATGAGTTAGTAGTGGATGGGTTTTGAGGATGAGTGAAGGATGTGAAAGATCCTCGGGGAATCTGGAGATGGAGTGAGAGAGGGAAAGTGAGGCTTTAGAAAAGGAGGAGAGGGAAGGGGAGAAAGAGGAGTAGGGAGAGAAGAGAGGCGGAGAGAGGCATTTGTTAGGAAAGGAGAGAGAGAGAGGGAGAGGATCCTGCAGGAGAAAGAATGAGAGAGGAGAAACGGGAGTGCGAGAGAGAGGAGTGGAGGAATTGTGGAGGCGTTCCGATGAAGCGGGCATTGTAGTCGAGGGAATTATGGGCAGAAAGGAAGAGGGAGAGAGAGAGAGAGGGAGAAGGGAGGGAGATGGGTCGAGAGGGAATGCGGATCGAGCTAGGAGCCTGGAAGAGCGGGGAAGAAGAGTTGGAAGAGGGCGGAAAGAGTTGGACCGCCGCTCCCGTGAAGAGGAAATGTTTTTTTTTTTTAAGAGTGCCGAAGAGTTGGGACGGTTCTTTCCGTTGAATTAGGTGCGTGAGATGCCGCCGTGGTTCGAGGAGATAGCGTCGGGAGAAAAAGAGAGGGAGTGAATCTTCGAAAGAAAAGAGAATGCGAAGGGAAGGCGGCGTTTGCACAGAGGGCGTGAGTGTGCGTGAGAGTTCGGGTGTGGGATGTTTGATGGCGGTGGGGTGAGGAAAAAGAGGTGGGAGAGTCGCTTATTTCTCTTAAGGAGGATTGGGAAGTGGTAGCGGAGTTGGTAGCAGGACGGGAGGAAAGGGTTTTTTTTGAGTTAGCGGATGAGAGGAGATGAAGGATGGGAATGTTAGGCGGGAGAGGACGGGTGCATGCGTGTGTGCGAGAGAGAGAGAAAAGGGGAGGGGGAGGAAGGCGTATTGTTCCGAGACCGAGAGGTTCCAAAGAAAAAGGAGAAAAATTTATAGTAGCTGAAAGCGAAGACGTGAGTCAATGCTACAAGAGAGAGAGGGAGAGTGAGAGAAAGAGAAAGAGAGAAGAAAGTTGCGAGGTAAAGCTCGTCAATATATTTTGGAAGCAATGCAATCGGTTCAAGGAATAGCTCCGCCGATTTCTTTTTAGGAAACAGGAGTCTTCATTTTTTGAAAGGCAAAAAACATTGTGAAGCACAAGAAGAAATACAACAACCAGCGTTTACATGTGCGATCATTTAAGGAAAATGTATAAATGAAAAGAGGTTTTTACCAACCGCAAACGAAAAATAAAGCTTTACAATCTAAAAAATATCTGTTAACACTGATAGTTCACCAACTGTTGATTTAATCGAAAATTAAAAAATGAATTAATAACCCCATTACGTGTCTATTTTATACACTTTTACTCAACTTCCCTTCATATTTATTTATTTTTATTGAAATGAGCATCTGGTTTAATCTTACGTTTTACCACTATAGGAGTTGCGTAGATTTACTAAAAGGTTAAGCACTTTTTGCAAATCAAATACACTTCACAAGAAATTAAAAGATATTAATTCGCCCAATATAACTATAACTTTATTCTAACCGATAAATATTTGCATCTAATTCGTTAATCTTTGAATTCTTACTTTCTTTAATGAAAAAGTCAAATACGTATTGACGATAATAAACTAACATTAACCTCAAAGAATTCCCATCCACAAGTAACTTGCTGCGTTCCGAACATAATACTTCAAATTTCATCAGCCAAAAATATACTTACGTCCGTCAAAATTAAGATTTGAATTTAAGCCCTCAATTTTTTAAATAAAAACATGACCTCATTTGAAAGAGAGGAGACGATTCTTTATTCTCAATCGATTCATGATCTTCTTTTACTTCATACTTTTAATCTCTAAACAAGATGAAGCCCGAGGTAACAAATGAATCTCGTCGGCGTCAAAATCGATGGAAATGTGATAGGCGAATTAATTGATTCCAATTAAGTTTGACAAGAAGAAGAAGTCTCCGATCGGGTTTTGATCCCAACGTTTGAGGGATGACGGGATGATTCGAATGGTGCGTGACCTAACACCCGTCCGTCCGTGGCGGCGGCACCAAGAGAGGCCGAGTGAGACGTCGAATGAAGGAGGAAGAACAAACGCGTCGATATGGAGATTGAAATGGAGTGATCGCAGATAAAGCGGAACGCAAATTGAGATGCTTTGAAGGACGTTGGGAGAGATTGGAGAGGATGGAACGATAGGGCGTCGGTGAGGCCGATGCGGAGGCGGTTGGAAAGGATAGAGAGAGAGAGAGAAAGGATTGGACGCGAAGGTTACGAAAACAGAATCCCTTTATAAATGGCTCCTTCCTATATAGCAGCAAATTATTTTTGTCGTTCTTTTTGCATCGGTTTGCTTCTGACTTTGATGCCGATGTCTCAAATGAGAGCGTATCTATAGCAAACTGAAAAGGATGGATGTTTTTTCTTCATTCAGGTTAAAAGATTGGGCTCCGGGCCTTTCGAAATTATAAATTAAATAAATGGATTTGACCTTATTTTATAATTTCTTCAGTTTAGCACCCATTTAACATATTTACAATATTCATGCGTTTTGAAGAATGCTTCATAGAGAACATTTTGTTGCACTCTATAAAAAATAATCATATTACATATATTATAGTTCCTAAAAGTTATGTCTTCGAATATTTAAGTCAAAGCAAACGTTTCGCCGGTGAATAAGAACGTTTATCACGTTTTCGAATGACATTTTGAATGTTTTTCAACAATTTGTATTAACTTCAAATGTATACTGTTGACGATTATACACAAGTTGGATATAGCAGCTCACTGATATCAATAAGAAGTCAGGAGCGCATGATGTCTGTCGAAATTACATGAGTCAAAAACCGATTTTTACCTAGTTACGTAGAAATACAGCTATCAAGAAGTGGCCAGGTGAATGAATGTCCATACTTGCCTCTGCCGGATAGACTTGATTCAATTAAATCCGTGTCCGACCGATCTTTTATAGTTCGTGTGTTGGAAGCACGGCTCTTGATTCCAAGAGCCTGGAAGGTATGCTTCGTTTCATAAAAGGCTCGACAGCGAGATGGAAACGCATCTCTCTCCCACCTTCCCCGCCATGGCGGGTGAGGGAAAATGGTAAGGCCGAGAAAAATACCTATAGGAGGAGAATAAGGGGAGAAGAGGCGCAAGCGGTCAGAAGTGTGGAAGTGTATAGTATGAGGGGAGAGAGTGGGGAGGAAGAGGAAAAGGAAGAGGGAGATGGGATGGGGAAGACAGAGGTGGAAACATTTATCTGGCAACTGACAACAGCAGGGGTTGTGAAGAGTTAAAGGGGGGAGGGGAAAGGAAGGAAAAAAAGGGGCTATGGTAGATGAGAGATGGATACACCGCGCGGTAGGGGGAAGGGGGAGTGTTGGGTGGGGGTGGGGGGGGGGGTGGAGAGAGAGAAAAAACGCGAAGAGAGAGAATGCAAGAGGGGATGAGAGAGATTGGAGAGGCGGGCTGCTTAGCGGAGGGGTGGGTTAGGTAGAAGGAAGCGAGAGAAGAATATCTTCAGATTTAGTAAATGTGAGATAAAAGAAGAATAATGCAATGGGGGTAGGAATAGGAGAAACATTTTCAATTTTCGGAGATACGGATTTATCGGGAAATACTTAATTCCAAACATTTATTTCGGTTTAATCGTTGGGTAATAATAAAATCCTCGCCTTTCTATCCTACATATTTTTATGGAAGTCATTAATATTGGAATTAGGTAATTGGAAGTTAAATGTATTTTATATCTGTGATTGCTTTTATGCAGTAAAACAGGACATTATGTAGTCAATGCATTTGATTCGAATAAAGCGCGAATTCATCGTGTGACACGATGATCTATTTTTTTTCTTGCAAATGAAATGATATCCCTGATTGTTTCATCTTCAAAAACTACATATGATTACACAAAATATATTTATGAAATAATTGTATCCGTTAATGAAAAATAAATAAGCACCACACAGATAAACAAAACGAATGATTTCAAAGAGGCACCTTGCATGGAGATGTAACTAATGTCTAATAGTAGTGATTCATCTTGTTTTTCTCCGAACGATTCGTACATCCCTGCATTTTCCAATCACCCGTCACGCAATTGTTTGAACGAGCAAAATTAGCGAATGACAAATGGATATATTACCCAGAGTGTAGCCGCAACAAACGTTTTCCTATTTACAACAAAAAAAAACACGTCGTCGTCCACTAGCCTTTCTTTTTCTTCTCGACAGACGTCAAATCAGTAAAACCCTTTCGATTGCACGTGGCGGGTTTTATTTGAGGAAGACGCGTGAGGTATTGCACTGTGGGAAACCCTCGAGGGAAGGACGCGAGCGAGCTAGAGAGAGAAAGAGCAGGGAGCTTAAGAGATGAGAAGGTGCCAAGCGATGTAATCGCGATGCTGCGAAAACGGGTCGGCCCTAAGATTACCATAATCGGGGGGGTCGGTCTGAGGAGCGCGAACTCGCCGTAGTGAGACAGAGAGAGAGAGGGAGAGAGAGATGGGAGAGAAGAGGAGGTGAGATAAGGAGGTTGGTTTGCTAGGAGAAGGTTAAGATGACGGGGGAAGACCGCTGAAGAACTAAAAGGGATCCCTTGTAGGTTTAGAATTCTCTCCTGGGAAAGAATCGAAGTGGTCTCGGCGAGGTACGAGGTGAGACCACGTGTAAAAATAAAAACTAAACGCGAGGAAGCGTATTTATATTAAATGTTTGTGCGAGAGGTTTTCCAGTCGGTTGGGGGATGGAAGGAAAGAGAGGACATTTTGCCATTGTTGTCGATGTGTTATGCGGATGGCAGAGCGAGATAAAAAGGGACGGACGGCTTCTCTCTCTCTCTGTCTCGAGGGTCAAGGAGTTCGGCGCGAGTTTATTGCGTCCCTACCGACCGGCGTCTTTATCGATATTAAATTCCGCGGAGGCTGGAAAGGGATTCGAGGCATAACGTAAAAAAATTATTAAAACTACCCTGTCTCCGTAAATAACTACGTGACGGGAGTATTTATGAGAACGCGCGTAAAATTAATTGGGCGGCGAGGAAAACAGCTTTGCAAGGGAATAAGGAAGCGATTCATTTCAAAAGATAATGATTATTTCACTGAAATAAAATAGAATAATTTTCCTTCAAATTTGACCAATTAAGTTAGAAGCGTATCAAAATATTTAATCTGATCCGACGTAATTCCTTGCGGTAACATAAGAGCCTTGTCATTACCTACTGAAGATAAAGTTACACAAGAGGTATCTACAAATTATGTCGCAATATAATTGGCAAATTTGCACGTTGAAAATTCATGGAAAACTTCGCGAAGTATAACCTTCAATTACGGCTGGCAAAACGTTTAATCGAAGGAATATTTATTACTCTGGCAGCATCGCGGAGAAATGTTTCACAAGTATTCAAAACAATTAATGCAGTTAAATGGACACAATTTGAAGCAAAGATTTCCAACAAGAGACGGTTATCTTAGGTCTTTAGAGAAGGAAGAGAGCTGGCGGAATAATAAGTTTGAAAGAGGTTTTAAAACCAGTGGCCGTCGCATCAGGATCCGGGACCGGCCACCGTGGTTAACCCTTTGTTTACGTCCGCGAGGGTAGAGTTTTATCTCTCTTTCTCAATTTTATATTTCTCTCCACCGCATTTGCAGGGAGTTGACATACGCGACCCTGTCTCCTTCCATCCTCTTCTTTCTCTCGCTTAGCTTAGCGTTAGGATGGAAGGCAGGATAGAAAGTGGAAGAACGGATGAAGGAAGAGAAAGAATACGAATGGCATGCGGCTGACGATCGTCATATTTTTCAAACCGTCCGGTAAAAAAAAAACCTAGCTAGCGCACCTCTTACTACACGCGCTGGATGACTATCGTTGTGTGTGATTCATGAGCCTTCGCTTAAAACCCGACGACCTCTTCCTCCCAGCTTCCCTCTCCCCTCCCCCTCTCCCACTCAATCCTCTCTCACCTTTCTCCCATCCCGGCATCCCCTCTCCCATTTTCTCCTCTCTCTCTCTCCACTCCAGGCAGCGCTGGAACTGGAGGAAGTTATGTCTATCTAGTGACGCACGGTTGCTGGGAGCGTCTCCGCTTGTCGCGCCAGACGTATCTAACCCCCTTCTTATGAATTTCCTCAGTTTCCCTACAGCACTCCTCCCTTGCCTATGCGACCGATGCTTTTTTATTTATGAACCTACGAATCGACGTTTGAAAGAAAAAAAATTCAGTGATTAAAAAGGTAGGCAAGAGGGGATGGGGTGAAGGGGGATGGAGGAGGAAGAATTTCCTACGGGAGAGAGATTGATAGTGGTATGGGGGAAGGCGCATTCCTACAGGTGATCGAGCCATGTGGAACGGCCGAAAAAACGACCGTCTTTTGGATTTTTTACGACGTCCGTTAAAAATGTCGACACGGGTGATTCGGAGTTGGAAAAAAAACTGGGAGTGGCATACCATCTGAGACATTACTGTCTATTGGCCGCTGCCAGTATTACACGTCCCTAGCGAGACGACATCTTCTCAAATGGCTAAGGCAACCGAATAATTTCTTTATTTGTATCGGTGTCTGACAATGAGTCAATCGTGTGATATCCAGCCGCAGAAATCCCGTGTTTGATTATCCATTATTTCTCACCCATACATTTAAAATTGTTCCTCGATAGCCTTCAAAGGTCGGGAAAATCCATTTCTTGGAACCTATTATTGACAAAGTATGTAGGTACCACTGATGATGGTTGCTTAGTAACAAATGCGCTTTTGGTTTTCCCAGCATTTCTTGTCGTTACTGGAGAGGAAGTTTAAGAGTTTTATTTCAGCCATAAGGTGATCTCAGTGGTTCTTTCACTGGATAATCTTCCGAAAGAAAAGATAAAAATAAATGGGCACTTAAATTCTTACATAAATATAAGATTTATTGTGTATTGCTTGAAGCGTAAGATAAACACCAATTCGTTAACGAATGCTGCTTTCATATTAACCGCGAATCGTACCTTAACGTTATCAATATGCCTAGAAAGCTCGCGCAAAATAACCAAACTAATGACAACGGTAAAAACTAATCAATCAAAACGCGCGAGCCTCACAATCAGCCATCTAAAACTCGTTTGTTTCCTGCGCCTTCCTTACGCATCAACTCACTCGGAACGCAGCCCGGCACGACACACTGTCAAAGCACCACGGCAACACACGGCCGCAAATATTGAAAGGAGTTGTCTCCCGATTCCTCACTTGCCGTATCAGTTACGCTAACCACGGACCCAAGATTTCTCATTCTAATGGTTTTTCCCTCCCGGGCGTCCGGTAACTCGTTTTTTTTTCCTCCTCTCTTACTTTTCACTCACCCTTGACTTTATTGGTCTCCTCATTGCGAGCGTGACTGTGCAGGTAAAATACCCTCCTCCTTTCCCACTCGCTCCGTCACCTCATCTTCCCCTCTCTCTCTCTCTCTCTCTCCACACCTAACTCTCACCTCTCTCCCCCCTCTTTCTCTCGCCCTCTTCTTCCACCTAACTCTCTTTCTTTCTCTCTCCCATATTCCCGGCGACTGCCTCCGGCCGACGCAACGTGGCGCCACTCGGCCATGTTCCCAATCGTCCTTCGGGACGCGCCTATGTCTCCCTCATTCCCCTCCTATCTCTCCTTCTCAATCCCTCCCACACCCGGATTCTTGAGGGGGCCCAACGGGGGCCCCTTCAACCACCATCTTTCCACCTCCTCCCCATCCACATAATGAATGCCGCTGCCCCCAAACGCCCTTTTCACGGCCCAACTCTCGCCCCCGCCTTGTCCTCAGCCGCCCCCACCAACCAGTCTCGCCTTAGGCGACGCCCCCACGCAATCCTGCCACCCCCCCCCCCCTCTCTCTCCACTTCTCTCCTTCCATATCTCCCCTCTGGTAAGGATCGTGACGACCTCATGGCATTGGAGGAGGTGGAAGGCCCAAGGGCACCAAGGTGAGAGAGAGAGAGAGGAGGGAGTTTGAGGTAAAGAGGAGGATAGCAGAGAGAGTGGGAAGGAGGTGGACGTGGGAGGGAACACTATGGAGAGAAGGTAAAGAGAGAGAAATTAATAGTGAAAGATGAGTCAAAGGAGAGGAAGGGGGCGAAATTGAGGAGATAAAAGGAGTGGAGAGATGTTTATACCGTGGTATGAGCTAGTATAACCTGAAAATAGGAAACGAATTGCGAAATGAGGGACGTGACTGTTGGATCATAGTCTAGTCCGAATCAAACGGTGATTATATAGCTTGGAAAAGATTCATTTGGAGAGCAGTTTAGTAAGTGCAATAATGTACACGAATATTAGGTACAGCATAAAATGCGTTAATAATACACACACATAAACTCACATATATGATTTTAATGCGTTTCAAATGGTGAATTATGTTATGAGTCAAGTATAAATAAGACCCTGACTCCTAAATGGTACGTTTTATCGCTAGTATGGCAATGAAAGTCAATTATTTTCTGTAGAACGGTCAATATTTCATTATGTCCGTAAACGGGGAAGAGTAAATAAGATAAAGCGACCTTGGTAGTAAACTTTTTTTATTTTGTCAAATAAATAAAGAAAATATTCCATCTGCTTCCTTGCTCACGACTCTTTTCTTCGAGCGAAAGATACAAAAAAATGTAAAAGTGATGGGTAGAGTAGGGAATAAAAAAAGAGGATAAGGTCTAATACCAAATTGAAGTGACGGAAAACGAAGGATGAAGGCAACAAAGATATTTTCTTACGTTATTCGGATGGAAAGAGAGAGGGGAGGGAGAAAGTAGAGGGTTAGGAATGTCCACGTGAGACTTGATGCCACCATTATGCTGAGGCTATCCGAGAACGGAGAGGTAATAATAGGAGATGATTAGCGGCTCTCTAACCGGCTCTTCCCCCAAACAGGATTCGAAAGCGGCCCGTATGAAAGTATATGTCGGTAAGTATGGGTCACCATTAAAGCTCTCGACCTTTCGGCGGTGATGTATGACAAAGGGGACGGATTATCGCCTTCGCATCTTGCTCTATCATTCGTAGGTCACGTTTGCAGCGAGTAATGTCACCTGCGCCTTTTTCATCCGGCGCGTAACGAGGAATTTCCATTGCCTGTTAAATAAGATATAAAAAAGAATCGTGTGTGTGTGTGTTTGTTTTTTTCTCTCGAAATTTGCGCGTAACATTTCTGCCTCTGTCCGGGAGAAAATTTTGAGGTCGACCTACGGATGAAGGAACCTTTAATGTCGTGGGGTATTTTGAGCTGTAATATCCCGCTAAATCTTCAAATGGAGGCGAATGTGATGAAAAAATGATTAAATCATAAATTAAAACTACAACTTTAGTGAGAAGGGAAAATGGTTAAAAAAAATATATTCTGCGAAATAAATTGAGTGGATTTCTATATGAAGTAAACTAAAAAATAAATAATATTAACAATGTGAACAACACATTAAACCAAAGGTTCTCAACACTGGCCATTAACCATTTTTAAATCTCATCGCTACCGCTTCTAGATTTTAACTTATTTGTCCTAAATTTTGGACCGTAGGTAGAGAGAATCCCTATCGCTACAGCGATAAATTCGTTTGGATTTATATACGAAGGGAAAAGAAAGGAAGAAGGCGAGTACTGATGTGAACTTAATAAAGAGGAAAATAAGCGAACCAAGTGCATGCTTGAAAAAAATGTAAGGAGATCTGGAGGAAAGAAAACCTTGCGACGAAAGAAAACGGATAGCAGCGTGAACGTAAAAAAAAAACAAAAGGGAAGAAAAATCCAAAAGAGTGTAGGAAAGGGAAGAAGAAGAGAGTGGAAAGAGGGAGGTGGTCCGGAGGAGAGTCTGCGGTGCAGGTGCCACAACTTGCTTCTCAACCTAACCTCGCCTCCGGGTCATACCTGGAGGCCGCACCGCTTCACGTCAGCGGTGCACACCCCTCTTAGATTTTTTTCTCGTCCCCCCTCTCCCCTCTCCCGTCCACCCTTGGCTCGCTCCAGACCCTCTCATCCCGCCCTAGCTCCCACCGGATTTCTCACAGCTCGTCGGCAAAGCGTTGTCAAGGAGAATAAAGAGGAGAGCCAAAAGGAAGCCACCGGTCACATAATGGAACCCGCCATGGAGGGATGTAATGATGCAAAGGGGATAGAATACCGTCGAGGAGTTAAGAGCCTAAAAATATTATCAATTAAACGCGACAGCAAAAAAACTCCCGCTTGGTGGAAAGGGTACTTGGGACATTTTTACGACCATCTTTATTCCTCCCCACGTCATTTCCTGTTAGTGCGCGAAAACGTATGGATCTGGGTTCAAAAAGTGCGTTTTTAATAAGAAAGCTGTTTTTTCTTCGAGTCTTTCTGCCGGAAATTCTCTCATCGAGAACGGTATTCTGTATGATGAACATCAGCCATACTTTTCAAATAACTATTTGCATTTAATGATTAAATTTGGGATAAGGTATGAATTCAGTGACCAGTATATAGTCAGAACCGGTCCCTCATGGTTTACATACATGCATCGGTAAACCAAGTCAAAAGGTTATCATAATTTACGATTTACAACCGAAATGTTTAACGCGCACATACTTACAAGTAAGAGTTATTCGCTGCAATGAAAGCACCTTATCGAAAAGAAAATCGATGGCATGGCCGAAACGGGAACGAAATTACCGGGTCGTCATCGTACCTAATCAGAAAGAACAAACGGCGCATGCGCAAAGACGATCATCAAGAGCGAACGAGAGAGAGAGAACGCGGAGGGCGGAAGGAATTGTAACTTTAAGAGAAAAAATTTATATAGCGGCATTAAAGGTGAGCAAAGGAGAACAACAAACTCTCATTGTACACCGAAGAAGTTTAGTAGTCTAGCGCATGACGAGCTGCAAGAAGAGGCACGGAGAGAAAGATAGAGAGAGAGAGAGAAAAAGTATTGGAGAGGAGAAAGAAGGCGATCGCCCCCTCCTTAGATAACCCCATTGTACTCCGCTGGGTGCTTTATTAAATTCATTCCGCGCAAAAATCCTCAATTATACGCAGCAGATTAGGTCTGTACAGCAAGGGAAAGAAGGATTCTGACAGGGGTATGGGTTTTCAAAATATAGGATAGTTGGCAGGGACGGATTCGCTAGGTGGAGCGATCGCCCCCCCCCCCTCCTCCCCCTTGAGAAGTTTCTGGATCCGCCCCTGGTTGGAGGGGAGAAGGAAGTGAGTAGCGTATATATGGCAGAAAATGTGCCGTCAACTTAAGAAGAAACCGCCCTTTTGGACGAGCAGAAGAGACGGCAGTCTTAAGGTTCCACGTAGAAATGCGAACGATGATTTCACGCGATGTGGAAAGGAGCGTTGTCGGCTGTGCCAATAGAGCGGAGGAAAGATGGAACTTCTTAATAGAACGGGTTTGTATGGAATCTAGCAAGTAAATAGAAATAACTGCATCTTGTGTTTTTTAAATAAAATAGAGAACAGTTTTATCCATCGCCACGACCTCTTTGATCTTTGCACGCTGAAGGAAAAGTTGAGTATTTTGTTTAAAAAGAGAGACTCGCGCCTCTATCCTTACGCGTCGTGTTCCCTATATACCGGGTTGTTTTACGCGTGTGTGTGATGCACTTGTGCGGTAGAGGGAGAGAGGGAGAGAGAGAGGTAGAGAGAGTTCCCTCTCGGAAAACCTTACTCCTTACCTCTTTCGCGTCTCGATTCATGTACGCGCCGTGATTCACTTCCTTTTAATGATCGCGTATAGAGAGCAAGGAAGAGAGGGATATAGCATTACGAGTGGGCGCCATTAAAGGAGGCAATTACAGAGGAGGTTTGCGAGCACAACAGGGCTTTTTAAACACAGTTTTAATCTGATTTATTATTATAGGGCGCGTCACAATTACGTTTCCTCGCGCACCGTTGCTCCGGGAACGGGGGAGATGTTGATCTGACGCAAAAAAAAAGGCGACAGGTCTAGTAGGTGATCGTTTTATTCGTTCGTTTCTTTGTTTTTTTATGGGTGGAGCCTAAATCATTATTCGCGACTCTCTCTTTCTCTCTCTTTTGGTCCCGGAGCGATTCTATTATTCCATCTAAGATAGTTGGACGGAAACCAGTTTACTTATTCTTTCACGGGGCAACTTTTTCGCGTGCGCTGAAAATGAATTGGTCATGTAATCAAAGCGACGAAGAGAGGGACAAAGTGAAATTCCACGGATAGTGGCAAATTTCGTGTCCGCCGTTAAAAATAATAAGAGCGTGATCGTTCAGTATACGTGAAGAATCGTTTCCAGCAGCAAATATTGACTTTTGTGTCATAAAAGTATTGGTGCAAACATTTCAATTGAGAGGTTGTTGAAGATAGTCCTTATATTTTCACTACAATACTTTGGTCGTATATTGCGTTGATTGGAAAGGTTTCTTCTTAAGCCGCAATCTATGAAATTGTAACAGTAATAATAAATAAAATAAATACAATTAATTTACCCAGGTTTACGGAAGGTATATCGCCATGGACCTGGGTAACCAAAGCTACTAGAAAACAACACTAAATTTTGCACATTCTAAATCCAACACACCGCGTTTCCAACTTTACTGTATTGAATCACTATCCAAACTATATAAAAGACAGTGTCACTATGTTACTTTGTCAGTATTGCTTTTTGAAGCTTAATATCTCGCAAACGACTGGACCGAATTTGAATAAATTTTCAGGATAGCATTATGATATAATAAAAAAACGTTTTAATGCATCGAACTCGAAATCAAAGAATCGAGTTCGACTCCAGGGGATAATTTCCATTTCCCATAAGGTAACACGTAAAAATGGACATTTCGACGTGCAGGCTTTCATTCTTTTTTAGATTAAAATTATAAATAATTGACCTACAATCTTCGAATATAAACCATTTTGAAGAAAACATTATGAAGTTTCTTATTCTTTTCATCTTTTATCCGCCTACAGTTCGAAATCGCTCAATTTAAACGTTTAATTCACACAGATTGAGGAAATCTTGCCATTTTTAACGGGATGTTACCTTGCCTACCTATTCCATTGTTAGACCTCGATATTATATTGTTATTTCAATCCTTATGGGTATAAACATGCTTTGAATGCTTTTAATACGAGATAGAGGGAGAGAGAGTGGGGGAGATGGAGGGGGGAGAGAGAGGGAGGGGGAAACGATTTTCAAGACAGTTGAAGTTTCTGATGTTAATATGATCTCCCTAAATAGTTTGAACGATCGTATCTTTCCTCCCGTCATTTTTGACGGGCTATACACTAGTCTACTGATAATGACAGCTCAGGAGCTTTTGACTATTCATTTCCCCTTCTACGCGTAAATCTGTAAATACGATTAAATTTCTTTTGATTATTATTTTATTTTCCATTTCACAAATTGCAGCTCAGGAGGAACCATTTCCGCCCATCGTCAAAAACTTTAGTCATGATCTCATTCTTTCACTAACAGACTGTTAAATAAATTCATCGCAATTCCGGTTCCGTTCGTAATATAAAAATCTCGACGTACAAACTTCTCCTGTGAAAAAATCAGCGACTTTAAACCGTCATAACTTTTACTTCTCGTGCATTTATCGGCAGATGGAGACATATACCGTCTCACCGAATGAGAAGATCACCGTCGAAAAGGAAGCTTAAATCGCGCCGAAAAAAAAAATCTTCCTTGATCACAGTCGACACGTACCTAATAAAGTCCCATTTTGTTACCCTCTCGAGATAGAAAGCCCTAATAATGAACGACAATGATAAAGGAAATAAAAGGAACCGCTGCTCTCGAGAAGAAAACAAAAGGAGAGAGACCTCTCCCTCCCATCATCCCGTCCTTCCCCCCCTCTCCCCCTCCCTCCCCCTCTCTCTACGCTGAAGAACCCACAAAGGATTTCTTGGGGGAAAATGTCAAACATGAACCCGGGTTTTTTTCGAAGGCGGGGAAACACATCTATGTCTTGCGGTGCCGGGAATATAATTAAAAAAAGGAAGAGAGGAGAGAAAATAAGGAGCGTAAGCAAGGAAGGAAGCTAAAAAGGACGGGCTAGAGAGAGAGAGAGAGAATGAGAAGAAGAGGGAGGAGGATGGGAAGGCATGATAAAAAAATAAAAACACTTCGGAGATGTATATTTTTTTTGAAAAAAAATTAAAAAGAAACGGAAAGGTGGGCGAGGAGAGGAGAGGATATATATATATATATATATATATATATATATATATATATATAGAGAGAGAGAGAGAGAAAGGAGAAAGATGGAAGGGGAGAGAGGGAGGAAGAGGGAGAGCGGAGTGAGGAGGAGCAAGGTGGTTTTTTTTCCAGAGCCGAGAGTCGGAGAATGGGGTGGGCACGGTCGCAAACCCGGTTTGGCATGCGCTCGCCTCAGGCTAACGAATGAGGAAAGGGGTATGAAGAGAGGCCCCAAGAGGAGGCGGAGTCGGGAGGGGGGGGGGAGGAGAGACAGAAAGATAGAGGCTGAGAGGTGGGGAAAGGGAAGGGTGAGGGCTACGGAGTGAGAGAGGATGAGGGAGGGGAAAAGAAAAGGGGGAAGGAATTTTTTTCTTTTCGAATCGAAGGGATATGAGGATACGAATAAGGAAAGGTATTTTTGAGATCAGAGTACCGGGTTTCCACATTAACGCTCCGCGTGCGATTACCACGATTTTCGCTTTATTTTTTTCGGGAGAAGAAGAATGCTAAAAAAAAATAAAAATATCCGGCTGTATCCAAGGTGACCCCTTGTGTGTTTGTGTGGGCAAATGGTTTATTTTTATGGCCTTCTTATTTTTAGTATAAGGAACATCTGACAAGGTGGATTAATTGCTGCGGCACGGAAAAAACGCGTGATTATTTTTTTGCTCGGAGGAATTTAATTGTGTCAGGTTAAGCTACTTTATGGACAATGAATAAATGTTATGGCTCATGGCCAGATATACGTACCTTTTAATGTGCCCGCGTTTAATTAAGTACTAAATCTTGATGCTTAATGGTTTCGATCAAAAAAAGAGCTGCTAAAAATAACCTCACTTCAAAAAGTGCAAATAAAATCATAAAATAATTTATGCTAGTAATATCTTTGGGAGGTTACATGGCTAAATACTGAAAATAATTCTGTGTTCACATGCAATTAATTTTAAATTAAAGTTATCTCAAACCAATGGTTTTGCTACTTTATAACGTATTGCCTTTATTTGATCGCCTTGTTACAATACCTATCTCTTCATTATGTTGCGATTAATTTGTTCTCAGAGTTATAAATAAGAAGCTGTAAAATTGCAAAACAGATTACAATGCTTTTATGTTGATTGTACAAAGATAAAATTTTTATAGTTAAATTAATTTCCATGTGGGCGAGCTGATGGTGATTGTTTTTAGGATGAAACTGCCCGCGGCAAGTTATATTTCAAAGCGATCGCAACGCCGCACATTTATTTGCTATATTCCCCAGCATCATTCAATTCTTTCGATTTACTTTTATTCGATTCTTCCGATAAAGATAGCTAGCGCCAGACCTTTCCCGATGATAATGAATTTTCGAAAGCTTAACCAGAGTTTTGAACAAGCGACCCACATGCGGGAGGAAGATCTTCTTAACGCGAACCTCCCACAACCGCCAGGTGTACAAAAATAGCACATTTTCAAAGCTACCGGAAGAGGAGTAACAGATTCTCAGGCAGCCGGAGACTTTACGTTCTGGGGGAGAAAAAACGCGAACATTTTCCATCTCGCAAACAGGATTCGAACCCGTAACCTCGATATATAGACGGCGAGACATCCTTGCCCGGAGAGAAACATTTGCCTCACTATCTCTCCCTCTCTCTCTCTCTTTCTTCCCATGAAAAAGTGACCGAAGACGCCGGGAGAACGCGTTGTGAGAATTTCATGCGCCACTAATTAAACGGTGGCAGAGAGGGGAGGAGAGTGAAAGGGAGGGTGAAAAGGAAAGGTGAGCTGAAGAGCGATCTTCCTCAAGGTAGGAGGGGGGAGGGGGAGAGAAACGGATGCGGGGAATGTTAGAGGGACAGAATACACACTGTGAGAGTGGGAGAGAGAAAGAGAAAAAAGAAATGCAGGAATAATACGAGAGAGAGGTGAGGAGTTGGATACGAAGGATACGGTGGCTCCCACCACCACACTCCCACGCGGCCGTCTCCGTGCCGCGTAGATCCGGAGGCAGTGAAAACAGATTGGGAGTGTGAGAAAAGAGAATAAATGGGAGGATAGAACGGAGGAGAGGGAAAAAGACAGAAATAGTGCGGAGAAAAGTAGGATAAAGCTGTTTTTTAGAGAGAGAATCAGATGGACAGTGAGAAAATATAGGGGTAGAGTTGTTGAGGGCGAATACGTCTTTATTAGACCGTAGTTTAGACTCTTCTTCCGTATAATTCATTGTCAATTAAAAACAAGAAGAAAGAAAAAACATAAAATATAATGCTCTATAAATGAAGAGCCGATTTTACGTTATTGTAAATGAAAAGAGAAATTTTCGCGAGGAAAAGCCTAGGCCCTACGAAAACACCCGTCGCAGGGGAAAAATCCAAAGAAGAAGGGGTAGTTTGAAAAAACTGCGAAAGGAGAAATGTGGGAAGAAAAGAAAATATATTAACAAATAGATCAAGGAAGAATTGAGGGAGAGAGAGAGAGAAAAGAAGAAAGAAAGGAAAGAAAACGCCGCGTAACGAAGGAGAGGAGGAACTGGAGTAGAAAGAGGAGAGGAAGGGTTAGGGAGTTAGGAGTGGTCCGGGGCGGAAAGATAATTAAGCAAGATGAGAGGTTTTGGAGCGCCTTGGAGATGTGCGTGGTGGGAAGAGGAGTTGGGGGAAAGGGAGACAGGAGTCGAGAACGGGAGTTGTAGAGGAGAGAGAGAGAGGGAGAGGAAACCACAATGAAAGCGGCGGCGGTGGAGAGGCAGAATGAATGGGGATGGAAGACAATCATCCGACGAATGAGGAAGGGAAAATTGTGGAGAGAGAGAAAGAGGACGAGAGGAATAGTTAGCATCTCCCTATGCACGAAAAAAAAATAATTCGTCGTCGTGTGAGACGAGGAAGAGGTCCCTCGGAAGATAAATAGATAATAGTTAAATGATGTGATTATAGCCTCGCCCAGAATTGGGATCATTAACGAGCTCGGAGCTCACGAATTCGGTGTTGTTGCTGATGGATGGAGGTGGTGATGAATGCCGCGTTTAGGTTGGATATGATACCGCGCGCATCGAGCAGGACTCCTAATTGCCGAGTTATGTTGAACTAGTTTTGTAAAAAAATAAATGAGAACATGCTAGTTCGGGCAGTTGGAATACATTTGCGGCAAATGTATTATAAATTATCCACTTGAGGACGGTTATTAAACGCAATGGATACACAGAAAATTAGTCAAACGCGTCCGAGGCATTTCTGGTTTAATCGTTGCTAAATATATGCTGCGCAGGGAGTACAACTCATTGACTAATGAATTTAATGATAAAAAACAACAAATTTTGGTCGACCGTGTCAAAACAGAAATGCAACAGGGAAATGAAACAACCCGTTTCCAAAAAAAAAACATTCATGTGAGTAGGAATATATAAAAAAAAAAAGGCGAGACCTTCGCATTAACTTAAAATGCTTCAGGTAGAGGAAAAATCGGCCTTATACTTTGAAAAGGATCGTTTCAGGCTTCCATTCATTCGTTAGTTCCTGTGTACATTTTTTTTAACCAATCCCATACCCGATTTATCACGCGGATCTGACTTTTGTTCCAAAACGCTATATATTTTTTCTCTTTCATCTCGTTCTCCGACGCTTCGCTGCAATTTCGAGATTTATCATCATCAACCTTCCGCGGGCGACCCCGTTGTGCCCACATTCTCTTTCCTAAATTACATTCGCAGAGAACATTCGGAAAGGAATCCGGTACACTCGGGTGAGATATATAGCCAGGAAGGTTAGGCGCGTTGGCCAAAATGGAGGCGTTTGAGTTTTTTGTCCAAATTCGGGCTTTGGTACCTCCCGGGGCCCCGCCTTGTGTACAACTCAAACGCCTACAACTATTATTATTTTTTTCCCTTAAAGGCTCAAATTATCTTTTGCGATTTCTTTATATCTCTTTATACATGTATATATAAATACATGTATGTATACATACATTTGGTATGTGGTGTAAGAATGTTTATAAGGTGGAGGGGGGGGGGGGGAAGTGATTACACCCGCAGACTGCACAAACCGCCTTAAATCTTATTGAAATGTGTTCGGTCCTTTTTCGGAGCGGATGCAGCCAGAACCTTCGAGTTAATACCGGTGTTTGTGGCCTTTCATTTTCCCGTCCAACCAAGATAGCTCGTTCCAGGAAGCGGCGGATGGAGCAGCGTAAAAATCCCTTAGGCGGAGCAAGTGACCAACCCATTATAAGCCCTTGGGCAACAGGACAAATGCTAACGCACGCGTACGCAGACCGCGTTAAGAATGTTCCGATCTCATTCTTCCAGGATCTCCTTTCTCATCTACCCCCTTATAATCGCCTCCTCGCCCTTCCTTTACCCCTTTATCCTTCCCTTTTTAAAAAAATCCCATCCCTTTCGAGCGAACCACGATAATACAGAGCTTCGATGTATTAACTTTTAAGGCTCCGGAGCCATTAAAAAAAAATAAAATGAAATAAAACGAGCTTTCTACGTTGAAAAAAATGGTGATGACGGGGGCGATATGTAGGGCGCCGGGGAGAAAATCCGAACCGGGAGAGGGACCGTTCCCTGGCGGCGATTGAAATGTTAACACGGAATCGACCTTCCGGTGAAGCGGACCGGCTTGTTTTTTCACCCTTTATAACACGGTCACATCTTCGACTCACCTTCTTACTTTTAGGGGGGCGCAACCTTTTAAATGTTTTTAAGCTCTGTCGGAGAATAAAATGCGTGATTTATACGTACGGGGATGGAGATTGCAGGAAAATTCTTTTGCTCGGTTTTCAGATCCAGGTTACCGCCGGATGTCGCGTAGGTTGCGGTTATTCTTTCGAGAAAATGTCTGGAATTGCAACGAGAATAAAGACCGAAAACGTTTCTCTGTTGTTTAAATTCGTTTTGCGAGGGAATTAGTGTTTCCCAACCGGAGTGCTACTAAAAGCGTTAAATAAATGAATCGACTGTTTGAAATTGTTCATAGGTCATTAGGGAAAAAATATGTTACCCTAACAACGCGATAATGATACAGTACGTAAAAATGAATGCGTCCGGGTATTATACTGTCAGTGTGTATAAATATAAAACCTTATTTCCAAGGCCAGGATACCGTGAGATTCTGTTTATCTTTGAAAGGGTGCCGTGCCTATAAAAAGATTGGGAACTACTGCATGGTGATGATAATAATGTATGTGTTGATGAGGCAAAACGATGTATTTTCAGAGGGCTCCGATTTATCTGACAGGAGCCCTTCAATATATTATTATTACTAAATTCATTACATTGAAAACTGCTTTAAGGATGGCATTAGTCACCGTACTAAAATGTGGGAAGGATGAGTCCTCCCCTTTTTTCCTTAAAATGTTTATCACCAAGAAATATTCACTAGAGAATTATAGATGCCTGAAAACAAATTCAAGAATAAGCACTTAATTATAAAAAATTGAGAAAATAAGTCCTTATCATAGGTATCTCTAATATCAATTAAAAAGGTTACCAAGAGCCAGACACGATTTTTGGCTACAATGCAGTCATCTTCAGTGGTGTTTCATCGAAAATACATTCTAAAAAAGAATGATTCCTCACTGAAGACGACTGCAATTTAGCTTAAATGCCCATATGGTTTTTCAAAACCTTATTGCGGCTATGGCGATACCTAAGATAAACACATTTTTTTCCGTTTTTGATACTTAATTGCTTATTTTTAAACCCAGAAATGGCATGCACAACATAACCAAAAGAGAATAAATCCAGTTTTCGTTCATGGTGACCCACTGTTAAATATATCGTAGCCGCCCGCGACTAATTTGATTGCTCGTTGCAATTCACACACTGCACACAGAAAAAAACCAATCTGAGTAATGCGTTCAGTAGTAGAAGAAAGGTGAAGGCTGGTGTTTTTCCAAACTGGACGCCTTTTGGAGGATAGCAACTATTAGTAGAGATATGAAACTCTTAAGGAAGCTTCGGCTCTGGAAGAAAAAAATAAAGCTTCAGGCCTCGAAGAACCTTTCGGGAGCTCGGATCGTAGATCAAATATATATAAACAGAGATAGTTTAAACTCATTAGCGTAATTTATGTGGGCCTTTTGTGAAGCGATTCTGAAAGCTTCCTATGTTCTTCCAGAAAAGGAACGGATATGAAAGTATCGACGTGGGCAATGAAAATACGTACCGATATGCAGTTGAAGCTACGTGAGGCGATTTCACGCTCGGTTGGACACCACATGTATCCGTTTAATACGCTTACTTACCTGTAAAAAAAATAATACGAGAACCATTAAGAATATTTAAAAAATGACAAAGTTAAAAAAGATCGACGGAACACATTTATTTCTAGTCGATAAAATTTTACGTCCTGCATAGAAATGGAGTAGTTGGAATATTAAGACAGAAAATTATGAATAAATTTCTTCCAGGTTTCAACTGTGAGACAGTTTATAATAGCACGAATTGTTTATAAAGAATCATTGTGAGATAGATTAAAGTCAATTATATATTTTCTGGAAAATGTACTTTTGAATCACCTTGCAATCACCTCAAATCTTACAAAAAAAACCCATTCCGCTTGCTTACGCGGATTCTTGTCCAAGAGAGAGAGAGAGAGACGTGTGTCTCCTTGGACTAAATATTTAAAACGACAGAAACAAAACAGAGTCGTCGCGAAAATAACTTCCTGCGCTAAAAGAAATTAACGCCTCATCCGCCGCACTTCGAGCCAGACGCGGAACGGGAGCGCGTGGCAAGGAAATATTTTCCCAACGAACCAATTATAACGAGTAAATAAAAAGGGGAAAACGTTTCCAACCCGATTCTCCCTCTCTCTCTTCCCGATCTGTCCGATTCTTGTTTTTTGCCCCTTTTACAACATCCGCTCCTCATCCGAATTAGACGACCGGTTCGCCTCGCGTTCTTCGTGAGTCGACGATATCGGGGGGGGGGGAGGGGGGGGGGGGGAGGGCCTTTTTTCGGCTTCCGAAAGCGCGTGCAAGAAGAGGGCCTCGCGCTCTCCAACTCTCAAGCGCCGCCGAAACATCATAATAATCATCGCCCCTTTCTTCCACCTTTTCGTTCCACACTCCCCAATCATTCGCCTCCTCCTCTTCCTCCCCTAGCTCTCTTTTTCTCCCTTTTGCTCCTTTTTTCCACCTCCGCGTTCGCATTTTTATCTTTTCTTTATCCCAACAACACCGTCTCTCCCCCCCTCATTACCATAGGAACGATTTGTGTCGGACCCCCACGTTTTCCCCATTCGAAACGATAATTAAGGAGTGAAGCGATTCGAGAAAGAGGAACGGAGCTCAGTCAGATGGCGTAGAATGAGCCGCTAAATTGTTCTTCTCTGAACGAAGAAAAAGGTTCCCTTCGTTTCATTAATCCGATGGTGCGCGTACCTGGTGGCCGACCTGGCGCGTGCGAGGATGCGTGCGCAAGGCTTATAAGTCAAACGTCAGAATTGAGAAGAATCGTGGCCGTGAGTGGAGTTTGGGGTTGGAGTGGGAGAGAGAGAGAGAGAGGCAGGATTTTGGGGAAATCGGTGTTGTTACCGTAGGTGGAGGATGTTCGGAACAGGTGACGCTTCCGCGCGTGGCCTTTTTTTATTTGAAAAAGGGGTATTTTCGTACGCTGATTATGTTATTTGGTGGGGTGACTGTCGGTCATCCTGATTGGGCGACGTGAAAGGGAAGCGTCCTCAAAATCCATTATGCGGAATTGATTCGTCAACGTCGGGATAATGAGGATGTCACGTTTCAAATTGACGCGGATTGTGTTCGCGCGCCCTCGTTTCCCGCGTTTTGTATATGGCGTGTATTTCCGTTTGATTATCATATATATTTTTTTTAGACGCAAAAGAATGGACTCCCGTGGGATATATTCTCGAGGGCCAAGGTTGACCGTTCTGCCCGTTTCGGTGTTGAAGAAATCGTAAACCCCTCGAGAGTTCATTAATCAACTTTTACCATAAATAATAATTTGCGCGGAGATGGATAATCGTTAAAAAAAATTCCGACACGGATAGGCGGCTGAAACGCTATTACTCCACGCTCTTACTCCACGCTCTTTTTCTCTCTCTCTCTTTCGCGTTTCGGAATGCGGGGATTCGACAAAAAAAGCGATATAAAAACACGTTATTTTTTTTCAATTTACGACACAATCGCCGGGAGAAATTGCCTCGACGAAGCTTCCTCTCTCTTTCTCTCTCGTAGATTGCTGCAAAAGTGCAGAAGTTGGAAAAATCGAAAGGCATTGTCTCGACCCGCTCGTTATAATATTACCTTCCCCGTTGTATCTCGTGGGTGGGCGACATAATTACGGGGGAGAGAAAAATATCCTTTACTGATTTCTTCGAATGCTTTCTTTCCTCCCGTCGTTTAGACGGAATCGGCAAATCTTACTTCCTGGATTCCCAAGAAGGGACATATCTTACGTTTAGCGTCCCAACTGGTCCAAGACCTTAGGAGTTGAAGCGATACCCTCGAAAGGGAGCAAATGTTCGGCGATGATAAATGAACGCGTGCGTCGCTGCGAATGAATGATTGATGGACCCACGACCGTCAAGCGCATCAAGCGTGAAACGTTCGTTGTCACGGAACTGTCACGGTTAATCGCTCGGCTACCGGGGGCACGACCGACGATTGTTTTCGCGTGTGATAACGAGGTTTTGGGCCATGTCTGGAAAGCCGGGCCAAATATTCCTATTTAGAGATAGAGAGAGAGAGAGAAAAAGAAAGGAGACTTCACACTACCTGACAGGCAACTCCGTGCGTGGACGCGCGCTCGAATGAGTGTTTCCTAAGACGAGTCCCAATAAGCCGATTATTTCCATTCTAATGTGGAGGCGAGCGAGGGATTAATGGAAGAAAATTGGGCAACGGTTGGAGATTTGTCGGAGAAAGGAGGAAATTCGTTCTCACGTGGGTCGTAATGTAAAAGTCTATTTAGGTCCAGAATCGATTCGAATGTCTTCTCAGAGACGGACAGCTTCGATCGTGGGTCGAAAGTGTCTTGATGCTAAGAGCACGTTCGAATTTTTCCTTATTCGAGAGGGTAATCGGTACGGAATGACACTAAAAGTCTTTCTTCTTTTATTCAAGACATTCCCACGTCCGTCAATTTTAAAATCTTTCCAATATAATTCTAATAATTTCAAAACCGGTATATTCACTATAATGCTGAGTCACTTCTCTCTAATCATGAATTCTTTCTCATAAAAATGGAAACGTATGCATATATCATCGTCGATGTAGCATTAAATATACATGAGATTGAGCACAAGTTGCGAAGCGCATTAATTAAACACTATGTAGTATATATGCCTAAAATTACTAGTAACATAGTCACGGCGAATGAAATTGGGAAGGGAGATAGAATAATCGAAAGAGAAGAGAAAAGCGTAGACATTTAAGATATTTTGGAAGCCAGCCCACCCAGAAAAAATGTCGGGTCACTTGTAAAATAAGGATTAAAGAAACGCTAGGTGTACGCTGTCTAAACAAACGTTGGAAAGCGTATTGAAATGGTTTTCGGAGATGGTTTGAAAACCAATGAAAGAGTAGAAAAATAATGAAAGACCGAAGGAATGTAGCTGCGTCATTGATACGTTGGCGATGAGAGGATTTCGCGGAAAAGAGTAAAGCGAAAGAGTGTAATCTAAGTGTCCTAAACTATACGTAGGAAATACTAAATTAAAAAATCGCTAAATATTCAAGATATTTAAAAAAATATTCCAGGCGATATTCGTATTAAATGAACTTTTTCCATGAAGCCATCCAGGATAACCTTAATAATGCACTTGACTTCGCGCTCGATAAAGGCAATAAAAATCGATTAGGATAAAGGAATGAAGTAAGCGATGATCAGATGTAGGAGAAAAGATGAATAGGAAACTTAAAAGGGAGGTATTTCGAGGGATGGAACAAGATTACTGAAGGAAGATAGAGCTACGCAAAAAAAATAACAAAATGGAAGGAAATAAGGGAAGCAGGTGAAGAGGAGATAGAGAGAGAGGAAAAGCTAAGGATGGTGGGAAGGATGAGAGAAGTGTGTGAGGGTTTAAGATAATATGGGTTTGAAGAGCGAGGGGGCGTGGCCGTAATCAGAGGGTAAGAACCGAGTCGAGACAGAGAGGGATAGCTGAGAGGTAATCCCTCCTCTCTCCCTCATTTTCCCCAATTCGTAGTGGGGAGTCACAAGGAAGGCAGGAAGTATTCTGTATTGAGAGAAAAGTAGAGGTAGTGGAGGTGAGGAGAGGAGGCGGACAAATGGAAGAGCAAGGAGGAGGGAAGGGGAGTTAGTGGAAACGAATTTCCTGAAAGGAGATGGATGGTGGGCCATCCCGTAGGTGACGGAGGAGGAACTTTTGGAGGAACCAAATGGGAGAATAGAGAATTGTCTTTCTTTCAAGAGGTTGAAGAGGGCCGAATTTCGTGAGTTTTTCTCAGCTAATGGTTCCTATGATAGTCTAAAAATGACAATCTCGAAGAAAAAATGAAACTGAAAACAAAGAATCACGAATAGGATAGATATCCAGGGTACCACATAACTTATTATGGCGGCCAATTACCCATCATGAACTCGTTTTTCTATATTTTCATATTTCTCTCTTTGATTCTACATCATATATTTCCTTTGTTTTTGCACGAGAAAATCGAAAAAGATTTCACTCACGCTCGTTAGGGAGAGATGTAAACTTTCACAAAATTAAGTGTATCTTGGGAGATAGGTGTAATTGAGATGAAGATTTGTTCAACGGGAAATCAAAAAATGGCTCGCCTTCTCGACCATCGTGAAATTCAAAGGAAGATTTATAGATCCAGAGGTCCGAAGGTGGTGATTTTAATGAGTTATGATAAGGTGAGCTCATAATACGTCAATGGCTTAAAACTCGTACCAAAGCAGAACGCGAATAACGGGTTATGAGGTTGATTGAACACGCATGAACACAGTTTTTCATTTATTCATCATAAATAAAACTTTTTATTAAATTCAACAAGAATATGCCCTGAAATGGCAGTTTTAATAATTTCCCTGCTAGATGATATTTTAGAGGGACCTTTTCTTCAATTTTATTCGACTCCATCTGAAACTAAAATTACGCATTCGCCCTAATTTTACCGTTATTGTTCGCCGTAAGAAAAGTTGTTTTCGTTGAGGGGTTTCTCTTCGTTTTTTTTCATTTTCAATGAGAAAGAGACTACTAAATTGGAGAGGATTTCGAAACCTTAATTAGCTGTCACACATTTGTCATTCAACTCTCAAAATTGTTCTGAGATTTTTATCTTTGCCTGCCTGTATCTTATAATGTAATGCTTTGTAGTCGGGTAAACTTATTTTGATAAGGAAAGAATTTCCTTTTTTTAAGAATCGACTACACACATTCACATTTTTAAAATATATGAAGAATGTGAAAACTATTTGAAAAAATTTTCTAAGGATAATTTCAAACAGTTTTAAAAAATGCAATTTCTCAACAGAATTTGTTTTAAATGAATTCAAGAGAATATAGCACCACTGCTGCTTAACCCTATATCATACCAATATTTACTTAGAATTTAAAAGAGAATTATCGAGCCTACTACGTCTCTCCAGCAGAGAGATAGCAGATAAGGTTGTGACAACCGTATGCATATTTTGGCAACAAAGCAGTTTTCATCAATGGCGATATACCGATAGTAAACTCTATTCTGTACGTATCATCTAAAGCAGTGGTTTTCAACCGAAGGTCTGTCGCGGATCCGAAAATGTTATGAGCATTCCACCTAGGACCGGTAAAATTTTTGCAAATTAATTTCAATTAAAAATTTCTTTTTATTATTTTCTTCAATGAAATTTCGTTACAACATAGAATACATAAGAATAAAAGACTTTTATTACAATTCAATTTTTTAAATAAAGTCGTAGTTCTTTCATGTAATCAATGAGATTACCGCTGCTCATTTTGACTAATCATTTTTCTGTTCTTGGACTGAGAGAGGTAACTGCTAAACGTAGTGCACGGGTAGTATCAAGCCAATTTCTCTCTTTTGTCTTTATGGCAGTCATGGCTGAAAAGGCAGTTTCGCACAGGTTGTTGAAAATGGCAATGAAAACTTGATTGCATTTTCATACATGACATTTATCCAAAATTTAGACAAACTCATCGAGTTAAAGACTGGTTTTAATCCTAAATCTTAAGATAGTTCAATTAGTTGCTCCTCTTCAATGTTTGCCAGCCTGCTGTTTTGGTTCACTAAAAACGGGTCGATAATCCATAAATTTTACTGATCGAGGTTCATATTCTGGTGGGTAATAAACATCGAATGTTCGAGAAAGAGTCCTAGGATGTTCAAAAATAATACTCGCGATGTCTTCAGTATCCACGGGACTTAAGTTTCGTAGTGTTACAAAACAATTTAAAAATTTCTTAAACTTTTAACCAAAGTTTCGCGGACCGGCAAACAATGGGTCGCAGTCCGGTACTGGTTCGCGGACCGGCGGTTGAGAAACACTGATCTAGAGGTTATAACCTTTTTATGGTTATTGAAGATAAGTGGTTTGTAAATTTGCTTTTATATGCAAAGCACAGTGAGTATATCGAGAGTCGAGTAAGCATAAACGATAGCTATCCGGTACACAATATACAATATTATGCCATGAATATTGCACGGAATTTATTTTTATCTATTTTTTTTATTTTCTCTATGCAGTAAGAAACAAAGTTATACGTATAAATATAAAATAAAATATTTTACGCTCTCCCACTATTTTCCTGTCCATTTAATTGGATCTAAAATATTTTCCTTTAACTTTTACATTTCCAAGCCAAAGTTGGTCTGGGTGATAACCGCGGAAACTCACCGGCGAAACGCCTCTGCAAACACCAAGTCCTCATCGCTGTACTTAAACAGCGGGTCTCATGCTCTAAATACGAGCAATCTCCCGTCCATTGTATCTCCTCTCCCTTCTTTGTAATTATTAAGTGAGTAAATTTTTTGTCGGAATCAGAGCTTCATTAGCTCGGTCTTTTTCCAGGTAAGGCGAATGAGGTAAAACCACTTCATTCCATCGTCGGGATCTCTCCCTCCTTCGCCTTTCAGAAGCAGCAACATCTACCCTCCCCTCATGCTATATCTCTCCCTCTCTCTCTCTCTCTCCCTCCGTTCCGATCCCATCTACCCTTTCCTCCAATCCCACCTTCCCCCACATCCTCCTCTTATACCGCGGCAGCTGTTTCCGATCGGCCTTAATGGAAAGGCCACTCCCAGGTAGCAGCGCATCGAACATCTCGCCGCTCTTTTTTTTCGACTTCTTCATCGCTTCAATTTCTCTCCGCTCGTTTTTTTCGAACGTTCGTTTCGTTTGGTTTTTATTTTTATCTTCTTTTCCTTTCTTCGATTTTTTCTCGAATCCACTTTTCCGCCGTTTAATACAACCCGGCAATGGTTTGTTTTGACCTCCACGTTGTACTGTTGTTGGTTTTCATTTACCTACGCTTCAGAGAGCTCATCCTTCCACGCTTTCTTTTTTTCTCTTCCTCGCCCAATAAATTGCTTCAACCTTACCGGAGAGTTGTGTGATTACGCATTCACAGCCTTCTTCTCCTAACTTTTTTGTGAGCAATTTTTAAACTTACATGACTTATACCTTCGCGAAATTGTAATAGATATGGCACAGATATAACACAAATTATCCCATTAATCTTGATAAAGATATTAAACTGATATTGTGTGTAATTGTATGTAATATTTTTATATTTTACATTTTGGAATAGTTTCAAACAAACTACTCGGTCTACGATATCTTTTTTTCACTTGCATCGGACAGCCAAAGCAAGAAGAATTCCGCACGTTTCAAGTAAACTATAGTAACAAATAAAATCAATATCCAATTGATGCGTGCATACGAGTATGATTGTGTAGATGATAAGAAAGAGAAAGGAGAACTGGATCGGACATTGTCTGAGGAGAGAGCATAATTAAAACGTGTTAAGTGGAAAACTTGAAGGAAAAAGAGAAAAAGGAAGGAAACCTTTTTTGAACCTAGATGGCTTGAAGAGTAAAAGAAGTTATCAAGAAACGAAGAAGATTACGGAAAATGGGAATACGGAGAAAACCAGACTTGACGTATAGTAATCACGGACGTATCTACGAACAAATCGCCTACGATGATAATGACCCATATCTTCAAAATGTTTTCTAATAAAAGATTCGTATAGTTTAAACTATACATTATTTGCTAGATAAACCCTAAAACTCAACAAATAAAAAAAACGTTTGATCCTTTACTTGAAATCTTCATCACAAAAGAGAAAAAATTCACCAATCAATGAACAGCACAACCCGTGTTTAGACAAGAGGATCCAAACACGTCAAACAGGGTGGCCTTCTTTTGAGAATCTAATCAGTGAAACAAATTGAAGAATAAAAACAACAATTTTGAAAGCCGGAGTGCAGCAAAGTCCTTCGAGCGTTCCTGGTATTCGAAATATGTTCACAATTATTTTAGTACGCAACTCGAGCGTTAAAGTCTCCAGAGCGTCGCGCTTCTGGAATCGGCAAAACCTGAAAGGTCCGGCAAAGAAAAGAACTTTCCCGGAACGATTCTCTTCCTCCTCCTCTCCGTAATTCATTCCTTGGCCAACTAACTCATTCTTACTTCCTCTCCTTTCGAAGATATCATTTCGTACGGCATCTTTATTTTTTGCTCGATCTCCCGTGAAACTGGACGACCGACGAAGCTTGAAGACGCGAGCCTAACCTTAGCAATTCAAGGAACGAGTTCTTGGATCCTATCCTACCCCCCCTCCCCCCCCCCCTCTCTCTCTCAAGCAGCACTGAAAGGTTTGACCACTACAGAAAGATAGTGGGTTAAAAGGCATTTGGATAAAAATGAAGGCGATGAAGGATCCGAGCTGGACACGTTTAGGAAATGTGGAGTGGAATGTTTTAAGAGGGTAAGAATGGGGAGTTAACGTTTGTCATTCGCGACTTTATGTGTTCCAGTGTCAATTATATGGGCTTCGATTTTTTGCTCCCATTCTTAAGAATTCGAGTTGTTTAAAGATTGCGTATGCAGCGTTGTATCTGTGCTATGAACGTTGCAAGCAATGTCAAGTATTGTATTTGAATGTAGTCATTTAAATCTGCAATTATTTTCTATCATTGAATTCACAATTTTTGTCAAATAATAAGTTCCTCTTAGGTATGTAACATATATTGATATTTTACAGCATCTTTTCAAAACATTTAGTGCTATATAATTCATATAATATATCAGATTTTTAATAAAACTATTATGCCTATGCGCAACAGATTATAATGGATTTGAATTGGCATTCAATTCTACATATAAACTCTTATATAGTAATAAAGCTAATTTATTTACTCATGAGAGATGTTACCTTAAAAATAGTGCTATGATAGTTTACTAGCTAATTCAATATTTCCAACCAAAGTAAAATTATTCGCAACAGCTCGAGTGATTCAAATTTCTCTGATAAAGAATAAATAAAGCTTTAAAATTCCTTTGTTATCGTTCATAGAATTGATTTCTCTATAAATCAAGTAATCAGTTCAGGATATAAACTAATTTATTTATTATTTAGTCATAATAAAGAAGTATTAACCCCAAAAAACTATTACTCTTTTGGAACAGGATGATTACATTCAATGGGAGACTTTTCTCTTAGACAGAATTAGCCTTAAAACATGTTTATAATAATTAATTAACTTCTGCCCTGCATTTCCTCATAACTCTCACAACAAAAGGCTATTGAAATCCATTTGAAGTATATAATCGCTCCATAATGATTCAACCTGCATTGCGGATCTTTAACGAAAAATAATTTGCCATTTCACGCTTTTGATTAACTATCATTTCTGAAGCACATTCACTTGAAACTCTCAGCATATGTTTCTGAAAAAGTCGGAATAGATTACAGGCCTTTTGGTAAACAGCCAATTTCTCAAATTACAAGCAGAGAGTAACCCACCAGATTACTTTATTTTCCGTGATGGTAGGCGGGCATTAGGTGAGCGTGTCGGAAGATTCGTTTCGCATGGCATGTGGCTGCATCCGCGGTTCTCAAGCCTAGCACTGGACGTCGCAACCCACTTCCTACCTTTCGAACAACCCTTTCATTCGCCTCTCCACCCCTTTCAGCCCCGAGCCCCCGCTTTCACCCATACTCCCTTCGGCATAAAAAAACTCCATCGGCAGAGGTAGACCAATTCTACGAGGATCTCGAGAGAAGGGAGGAAGAGCCTCGAGGTGCCATTACCAAGCGAGTAACACGATACAACGAAAAGAGCATAACGCACTTGTGCTAACGATACACTCTCTTGCCCTCCGTCGTAAATGATGCCGCGCGAAATGGCGGACGAAATTCTTCGGTGGAAAAAAATTCAAAATTCCGTAATTTAAACATGCGAATCATACGAGAAAATTCTTTCAGCAGATGTTCTTTCGGGTCAGATACTTTTCAATTTAACGGAATTGAATGCATTTATCTGAAGCATCTGCAGATTCACCTTCACGACAATTGCCATAAAAAAAGTAAAACTAATGCGTCCGTCGTGAATTACATATACATCACCGCAAACAACAAGTACGTGATATTAATTATCGTAGGTAGTCAGTCTATGTGCATATGCCCATTTAACATAAATCGATTCGTCAAACCTAATTATAGGTACATACAGAATTGCTGTCCTCGGTGATGAGTAACTGATCGTTAATTTTAAAAGTTTTTCTTTTTATTCTGTGGATTTATTTTTAAATTCATCGCCTTCATTTAATCATTTTTACTTGCTGGTAAAATGAGCACATTAACATCTGCATAATACCCTGAAAATCGCCAGGCAGGTGGGTGGGAGGAGGTGTAGTGCACTAAATTTCTTAAGAAAGTAGGTAAGATAGCCGCAGAAGTTTTGAGAAAACCAGATAAGCTACAAAGCGCCCGTCATCAGTGGTCATTTCACAGAATTTTTAATCGGTGAATAAAACTGATGATAATTGCTTCACAGCCGTGACTTGCAATGATCAGGAACATGAAGAAGGGCAGAAAAATGCAGGAAATGAAATCGGTCCTTACAGTGAGTTGCAGCAAACGATGAATTCCATAATATCTCCAAAACCAACACATTCTAAGTAAAATAATATTTAAAAACAATTCAAAATCATGGTATAAAATTGAGTTAATCGGACTGATAAGTTGGAAAAATTTTATAAAACATTATTTAGTATTCAACCAACTTAAACGGCGAGTGAAAGTTTTTTTTTACAGTTTCGGGAAATAGAATTACAAACATACGAAATAGATAAACAATGAATACTTTAAATGCACTTGTAGTACTTATATGATATTTAAAAAATAAATAAATATTGAAATATGTTTAAGAAATTTTTATATTTTTTTAATTCTCATAGATTTGAGGATAATTTTAAAATTAATACGAGTGCCCGGGTATCTTTTTCATAAATGCTCGCCTACCCGGGAAATGAATATTTCGACCAATTTGGACACCCTACTTAGGATGCGTCGATGGAAAGAAAAAAAAAGACGGTCGCCCCAGGAGCAATAAATTAGCGTGAGAACCACGAATCGGAAGAGAAGAAAATGGTAACTCGAGCTTAGCAACTGTTGAGATATGTGGAAAAGTGGAGAGGGTGGGTGTAGAGGTCGAGGGAAGGAGTGTGATTGAGTTACGCACCGCAGGCTAGCCAACGGGTGCATAACGGATTGGTGGAGCGAGGAGAGGAAAGGAGAGCCCGAGGGAGAAAGAAGTCGATTATGAGGAGAAGAATGCACAGGGAGTGCGGGGGAAAGCTACGCTCTCGCGAGATGTACAGACATTTCTTCCGTAAGGGAAGCACAAAACATTTATTAAATCATCTTACGTTCTCGCAAACGGATTGCACACGTGTGTTGAAATTCACATACAATAAAAATAAACACGAGAAGAAAAAGGAACGCATTTTCTGTTTTGAAAATTACAAGTTACGATGCACAGTCTTACGACTGTCGACCCTTAAATAGACTTTAGGAGAAAATTAAAAACTTTAATGATGGTTATTCAGACATCAGTAGTTACCGAAAATAAAAGTAAAGCGCATTTAAATGATACGAAATGTTTATTGGTAAAATTCAACGAAATAAACAGCCCGACCTCGAGGAAATATTAAACTAAAACATAGGAAAATAATTTTCAAGACAAGATCACAGTGGTAGGATCGATTTCGGTACGAAAAATTCGTTAATATTGATAGGTTAACATACAGAGCTAATTTTCTTTGATTAATGTTTCACTCTCCAGTTCTCGCATTTCGGATCTCTCCCTCAAGAAACCTTTTCATTCTTTGGGGGCGAGGAGTACGAATCTTATTTTCCCTTGTAGCGGTAAAGAGATCCGAATAGAACCTGGTAGACCACAAAAGCGAGGTTTTGATGTACGACCACCTTAACCACCATTCGTGATGAATCGATTCTTCAATCACCGAGACGTACTGTCGTGTGTCTTTTTTCTTCCGTCCGCAGACGGACAGCACTTTTGAGGTCCATCACCCTCCTCAAACTTTGTTGGCTTTTATTCGCCCATAAAAACGAGCGATCGATCAAAAAGTGATTTATAAGGGAGTTTTTTACGTATGGGAAATCGATAGCGGTCCATCGGTGACGCTAAGAATGCTAGAAGAGGACGCGACAGTGGTTAACGCATCGATCGCACTTGAAAAAATTCAGCGGTTTACACATAAATACGTAACGGGTTATATGCGGCCGTTTTACATAGCGGGTAATCTTCGAAATAAATAAAAGGTTCGCTCGTGCAGGAACGATTCCTCGGCAAAAACGATCGAAGATCAAAATAATTTATTTATATCGCCCTCGTTTCATGAATGAAAGCGTTATTTTACGACCTCTTTCGTCAAGGTCGTTCTTTCTACGATCTCACAATTCGAGGAGTGTATATTTTTTCTTCAGTTTTGTAAGACGGAATAAGCGCGTGGACGTTAAAAAAAAAATAAATCACTCCAGCTCGAAAAATCCTTATTTTTAACGAACCTCCGATAAGAGCCCTCCCCCTCCACACATAAAACTCCACGAGAAAAACCCGCCCCGGTTTTTCGTAACCGTCGTCCCGTCGTCAATTAGTCTCTCTCCTTTTTCTTTTTTTTAACGACGTGGACTGAGAGACTGGCGATCACTTTGGCGAGGAGTCCACTACGACACACGAAATCGAAGGAAAAATTCGATAGAAAAAAAGCGTGATGTGGCCATGCGGGGGCTTACGAGGAGAGAAAGAGATAGAAAAAAACGAAGAACGGAATGCGTCTGGGAGAGAAAAAGAAAGAGAGAGAGAGAGAGGAGTGGTCGAGTTAAGACAGAGCGTAGAGAGAGGGAGAATACGACGTCGATGGGAGAGAATGGATGGGAGGGGAGGAGAGAGAGAGATAGCGAGAGGATGAGGGAGAAATTGAGAGTGGGAGGGAAAAAAACGCCCCGAGGACTGCGACACCACCCCCTCGGGAGATTCCGTGTGGCAAAAAGGTACGATGAGAGGGCGTGCGTGCGTGCGTATAGGAAGAGGAGATAGGAACTCGGAATAGAGAGAGAGAGAGAGAGAACCAATCACGTTTCCATCCTCCGAAGTGCGCCCCGCGGCAATGATACGCAGACGGCCTTCCGTCGCCAGTCCGAGTGTTGGTGTGTGTGTGGCCCCCGAGGGCAGCGTCGCCCGCCCTCCCATTCTCCAAGCTGCCCCCGAGGCCTTGGCGACCCCCACCCATGGCATGAGTTGAATAAACTCTCGACCCGTTTTCCCCCTCTCCCACTTTTCCCCTTTTGGAGACCACCCGAGGGGAGTTTGATGCCCCCCTCCCTACCTCTCCCTCCCCCCACCACTCCCTCACCTCGAAATCCCTCCCACCTCGACCCATCCAACCCCTTCGGGGCCTCCGAACGCGTCGGCTCCATCATTGAATTCGATTACGCCTCATCGGCGGGTAGGAAAGGGTGGGGGGGGGAATGGGGAAAGAAGGATGGTGGATGGAAAGGGAGGGGTAGGTGGTCGAGAAAGGGGGGAAAGGGGAGGGAGGAGTAGGACGGACGAGGTCTGGAGCATAAAAAAAACTCGGGAAGGAGAGCCGTAAACGTCGGTAATTCTAATGAGCACATTCCTAACAAATGATGGCCACTCTCATCTCATTACCATTGCCGCGTCATCTTCCGCGTATCGAGGGTACGGGAGTTGAGGATACAGTGTCTGTTTAGGAAAGCTTTGGAGGACTACGGGCAGAGTGTCTTTCGAGTGGTCGCGAGTTTTTTTATTTTTTTTAAGCCATCGTTTCGTGCTTCCAACACGCGAGGATGTTCGAGAAGCGGCGTTACGTATAAGGAAGAGGAGCAGGAGATGCGAGGATTAATCACGTTATGTCATATATCGTGTCTATTAGAAGGACGTTGAAAGCGCTAACTCACCGTCGTATCGTTGTAAGTTGTTTATGGCTTGATAATGAAATAGCTGAAGGTGGTTGTTCGGAGCATCTGGCCGTCTTTAGAATAACATCGACTAGGTTTCGCGTAAATTTCGACGCATGCATGAATGGAAAAATGTGAAAGCAAGCAACATTTTCAGATGTCAGGAGATATCCTTCTCTTTTTTAATAACTTTTATACGAACCTCGGTTTGTAATCGGTATATATATCGGTTTGTGCCCACTTCATGATGGCTTGTATCACCCTAGCAGCCCAGGGAACGGTGCAAATACATCCGGTGACGCTTCCGACGCAACTAATGAGTTAGGGATTAATTATTTATTATTTTAATAACTCAGAATCAGTAATATATCATATTAAAATGACAATTACTTGTAATTATTACTTTTCCTCTTTGTCTGGCGTCTAGCGGGTAATCGAAAAATCTGAGCTTGCTCAGATGGGCGATAGATGGCGAGATACACACAGCGTGGTTCAACTATGAAAACATTGAGGAAATGTTTGTTTATTATATCGTATATTTCTACAAAGTAAACTATTTCGTAGTTTGGCACTTTTTCCAATATAATTAATAACTGAGAACCAGTAAGGGATAGAGCAACGATTTCTTACGTATAATTAAGTATACCGACACTCGTAAATGTAGTTATTCGGTTGTCTTCATTCGTTTGTTTCGGGTTGTTATAGAGCTTTTAACTTACTTGCACTTTTAATTATGCTACGTCATACTGGTTTAGAGGGCTTTAATGGTGAATGTTAACATTTTTAGTTACTACATCAACAATTAGTTAGAGATAAAATTTGTAATTTATAACTCTTACCTATAGAAACCATGGAAGAATGTGAAATTTCATTGCTTGACACTAAAAAGAAAAAATTAATTAATTAAAAAAAGGTTTTTTAAAAAATAACTTTTATATTATGCACTAAAAGTGAAAAAATAAATTTTTATTTATTTATCGATCGTGAGTTCGGCTGGTAAGGAGGAACAAAATTTACAACAATTTCCTTCTTGCTCAATAATGTGGATTTACTAAACTTTATTTAGAACTTTTGTAAAAGTTATATGGCGCCTTACAGGTTTTATTATCTATAAAGTTTAGTAAATCAACATTGTTGAGCAAGAAGGAATTTATTCCACTGAAATTGCTGTAAATTTTGTTCCTCCTTACCAGCCGAACTCACGATCGATAAATGAATAAAAATTTATTTTTTCCTTTTTAGTGCATAATATAAAAGTTATTTTTTAAAAAACCTTTTTTTAATTAATTTATTTCTTATTAAGGCAGTCAATGAAATAATTGTATGCATCGGGGTTGATTTCATAGTCCATAAAATTATTTGAGATATGCTGGTGAGATTAAAGCTGGCAAACGGGTACATTAAGGGAAATGGTATGTTTTTTACTTATTGGCATTATGTGCGCCAACAGATTTATTTATAGTAAATGTAGCCCCACGATTACAAATCCAAATCTACGTCGTTCAGATGCCCGAAATATTGCTTCGTAAATTTCTCCGTCGAATGTCCCGTAGCTTTCACGTAGGTCTGAGGGAAGAGGAACCCCACTCTGCCCCGAGGGAAGGAATTCGCACGCCCATTCATGTCCACCCTCGCCTTGGGCAACTTGGGCCACAGGTGACGTATAGCGGGAAACCATCGACTCTTCTTAGCGGGTGGCGGCGACGAGGATCGACAGGAATAGCGAGCGAGTGTGTGGAAAGAGTTGCGTGCTTGAAATTCCTTGTTTACTCAGATTCTCACGCACGGTTTTTCGCAGGCTAGGTTGAAGGAAGTGCGGACGAAAATTGCTGCGAGATTTAATATCAGCACGTAGACTCGTAAACAGCGCTCTCTGATTTATTCCACTCTGCCCTTTATACGCTGCCGATATCAGGAGGAAATTTATCGCAGTAAATCCTGTCAACAAATAACAGCGAAGCTTTGGAGAGAATCATTTTCATAACACCCTCTGCTGCATTCCACCGATGAAGTGCGAGGTATAAACGTAAATATAAACACTCGAATCGGCAATACGGTGATGTGTCACTTTGGAAAGTAATATATTTTTCTATGACAAAACGAGGTTAACTTTATGCAGGGAAGATAATATGGTCATTATGATACAATATAGTGCATTAAAATTATTTCTTATGCGAAACTAAATCTCCCCAATTTCCTGATTTGTATTTTTTTCCTAGCTCCGAATATTTATTACTAATATTAATATATACTTGAGTAAAAACGTGAACGATTTTTTCAATCTGCTCTAAAATTCTAATATCCTTTGCTAATATCTTGTGTGAAACACCAGCAGGAGTTTGGAACGGAGAGGAAGCTGTTTATCAACTTTTCTCACGCTCCTTCCTCACAAACATTCAAAAATCACGAATCGAGTTTCATGGAGGTCAAAGAGCATAAAAATACATTCTAAAGGAGCGGAGGTCTCATTCCTGGCCCGCAGATCCCTTAGGGATTAGTTGGTGGAGGCTTTCCTAATTATTCTACGGTCGTTTCGCCTCTGGCACATTCGCAAACGGAAAAGGAGAAATATTTGGAGAAAATATCCGAGTACAATTTCAAAGCTCGAACAGTAATCATATTGTTTGCATGAAAGAGAAAAATGTGTGCATTTTGTGTAAACAAATCAATTTGAGAAAGCGTGGTTGACATCTCCTATATATTTATGAAAGTTTTTTTGTTTGTTTATTTGTGCATCTATACATTTCCACACCGTTAAAGCTAGAGTAATCAAATTTCAACTGATACTTTCTTCACAAATAGGAAGGCCGTAGGCTACTTTTTAATCCCAAATGTTTTATATTAATTGTACAAAACGAACTGTTCTGATGCCTAAACTGTTCAATAAAATAACTGTTCTCATAAACTTCCTGTTCTCAAAGAAAAGGTGACTGTACATCTTATACACAGTGAGAAAGGTGGGAAACGACCACTTCCTTATCCGTAATTGGACGGCGGGGACTGTTTAAACTACGCGTATTTTCCCTAGTCCTACTATTGATTTGGATCAAATTTGGTACGATTGTGGAGGGCTCCCAGAAATAATTCATACGTGGTTTTTGTTTCTCTCTGCTTGTTTTATTCAAAACGGCGGCCGAGTGAATTCTTAAATACCATGTGTCATTTAGAATTCCGATCGGATTTGAACCAAATTTCCCCGGGCAACGCCGGGTATTTCTGCTAGTCACCGGTAAAAGAAAAATTGGTAGCACTAGTATATTTTTAAGTCCCAAAATCAATGTAATTTTCTTTAATTATTAAAGTTGAAGTCGTTATTTTGAACTGTATAAAGAAAATAATGCAGGTTTTACAACGGAATGAGTTAGCAATAATTAATTTGCACATAAATTAAATATTCTTCAACGCACTAACAAAAGCATAAATATAAGAATTATGTTCAGATATAATATTGGAGCAGATGAGTCACAGATACACAATTGTAACTCCAAAAATGGAATATCCCAAGCCTAAGGGCCTTGTTATGTATTTCTAGATATGTAGGTATAAATTGACCTTTATTAAACAAGACACCTAGTACCCAATTCAAAGAGAGGGGATTAAGTCCATGAAAAAAACAGGGACAAGAATAGGTAAAACCTTAAAACAACTGCAACAAAACCAGAGGAACACAGTACCCTTGCCCGAATAAATTCCTCAACAAGAGTCTCAACATGGACTTTCACTCTACCGACCGTCCCAACATCCCCGAGGGGTGTGGATACGGAAGATCTAACCAAGGGACTACAGAGAGTACACAAGCCTCTGCCGAGGCTTCGACTGAAAACCCTTGGTGGCACCAACACGCTCCCTTGCGGGACCCCCGGAGACAAAGGGTTAGGGGAACGCCGGAGCACTGTGGTGTGTCTCCCCTATTGTCTTTCCTTTGAGGAGTGGGAGAAGAGTTGTTTGAGGCTGAGATGGAGTTGGGGTGTTCAACTCGGACGAGTGGGTGTGTCAAGGAAGGAGATGGGTTGTGGAGGAGGAAGAGGGGGGGGGGGAGTTGATGGAGAGTGGCGCCCGCTGCTTCAGGCGACGTCTGGTGGTTTCCAGCGACACCTCCGCCGCTGACGCCCTTACCCCTTCCTCCTCCTCCTCTTCTACAGTATCTCACACACACAACAATCCCGCCCTCCTTTGTCTCAAACTCCTCCACCCCTCTTTCCTCCCCCCCCTTACCCACCCTCCCCGCCTCTTCACCCACTTCTTGAAGGCCCTCTTTCTCTCTCTCCCCTCTATAACAACGGACTCATTCTCTCTTATCCCCGAAGGAAGGCGATGGGGAACCCGCAACACTCCAGGCTAAAAAGACGATGGTCCACCCTTAGAAAGGCTGCATTAAAATTTTAGGAAGTATAACTAACCCAAATCTCTCCTCTTTTTTTTTTAGCCAGCGTTCTAAAACCAATCCTAATAGCCTCGCATAATTGCCTGAGGCTTTGAAAACTTCTGCGGATATATCTTCCAGATGTGACCGCCTGCAACATTACTTTAAAAATTTGGTTGCTACGTAGTTGAACAATTAGAATGGGAGAAATTCATTTTTCTTATCCTATTCTCGTAATGGATGTCGAAATTCTAGCTTCGGTAGTATTTGAAAATAATACAAATTGGTACATTTTGAACTTATATACACTAAGGATGTTCCGAAACCTTAAGGTGTATAGACGAATGAATGTGTCAGAATAACACCATTTAGGAAAGAAATAATTTTATATATAATCTTTTCTTTGCTTTTTACGATTCGGAATCATAGAAATTAATGTCGTCGCGACCGAATCCATTAAGAACATCTCTTGCCCTCATCGCTATTTATTCCACTCTCCATCTCTCTCACAAATGACTGGTCTCGAATTATCCTAGGAAGCGCGGTTTCCGTCGTTTATGGACAAAAGAATGGTTGCATAGTTCAGTTCATTGTCGGAATACGTTCCGTATAAATGTTAGGAAACGACAGCCTCAAGACCGAAAGTTTCTCAACAAGTCCCTCTTCCACAAATCAAGTATTCAAACGTCCTCTAACAGCCTCTGGCTTTGTCCACTCCTCGGTCAAAAGCAGTAAGTTGCCTTTGTCTGTTCCGAGGGATGGCTTTGGGGTGAGAGTTGATTGAAACGGAGGACACACTCTTTAGTGAATGGATGAACACTCTTTGAGAGGAGAAAAGACAAAATGTTGAAAGGGGGAAGGAGAATCGGCACGTTATGCTATGCGGTGTCTTTATATATCCCATACGAGTCTTGTAACTTTCTTCCAATAAGAAAATGTAAGGGTATGACATAATTTTTCACAAAAGAAGTGAAAATGAGACGTCATTACTCTCGTATTTATTAATCAGACAGAACGAGACCCGAAATTTAAAAATTGTTTCCTCACTGAATGTTCAGCGGCTGAAAATGGTTCATTTCCACCTTTTACTTGAAACAAATACGATTGGTGACATGTCTACGCGAATTTCATTCATTTACTAGAAGATTGTTCTTTAAAATAAAACAATTATTTTAATAAATAGCAATTAAAGAATTCCGTTATTACGTTGAATTACTAAAATAATATTTTTCGTTTTTAAGGGAAATAATGCATAAAAACCAGGTTTTTAGTTACAAAACTATCGAACACAAAATTTAGGAATTGAAAAAAAAATTACTCGTGGTGTACAAAATTTTTCTCCTAGATTGAGTCGGAATTTTTTATCCGCAACCAACTGTCCTTGGCCGGAGACAGTATCCATGAAAAATCGAAACACTGATGGGAAAACTCCTTCAAAGAACGTACCCTCACGATGGGCCGCAGAGAGAACGAAGGCGACAATAGCACTTTCATCACCTCCGATTCGTCTATGGGCCTGCGAGTAAGGTTTTGATTGGTTGCAGTCGGAGAGAGTTAATATGGCTCGAATATCATCTCATCGAACATTTCCATTGCGATACCCAACCGCCGGGCGCTCGATAGCCCAGTCAACCGCAGCCGCTTAGACGCGCGTACCGCCGCGCCGGAGAGACGTGCATCCAAGTGTTCCTTGCTCCGAGAGACGGATCGGCGGAAAATACTTCCGCGGCAGAGGGAGCCTCTGTTATCGCTTCCTGTCGATTGAGCAGGGGATCGGATGAAGGATAGTCTCATGCTAGAGGGGGATACGTGGAGGAAAGGGGAGGAGGCAGGAGGGATGGCAGCCCGCAACTTCCGGCGGTGAAGGGAGATCATCCTCTCGCTTTCTCTCTTCTGTTATAGCAGGTCTGGGTTTTGCTACTCTCGATCTCTTACTTCTCCAACCCCCATCTCCTCCCTTTCCCCTTTACTAACCTTCCCCTAACCACACGCCCTTTCCATCCCCGCAACATCCCCAGCAGAACAACCCCTCTGAGTCGCGCAGTATTTGTGCTCCACGGGATATGCGTCCTTGTCTGTCCGCGCGCGCGCGCGCGTGTATTCTCTGTCGTTGAGTGGAGAACACAATGGAATGGAGGCTGGGTGGCTAATAGGGGGGGGGCGGGTTTAGCGTGGGGGGGAGGGAGGTGGTGGTGGGCTTAGGGATGGTTGGCGGTGGGCGGAAGGGACTGAATCAACTCCACTTCGGCCCAATATCGATCTTGGTGTTCAGTCAAGTCTGATTGCGGGATGGTTGACGGGCAATTGGGGGAATGGCGCGGCGGGGGGAGGAAGGGGTTGTGGTCGAGGCATTGGTGGAGGGGAGGAAAAGGGTCCGAGGGTGGTGGTGGGGCAGAGGAAGGAAAGGGTGGCGCGTGGGAGAAATTCCGCAGGCGAGATTATGGCGTATACTGTAAATGGTAAGTTTTTAACGATAAAAGTTTTTCACAATTTCATCTCCTGCGTTTAGCGAGCAACAAAATAGGATAAAAAAATAAATGGCAGTGTATTCCACTATTATGTTTAGATAAATACTACCTAATCGTGAAATCCAATTAAATTATGTTGCCTTGCAGAATATTTTTCCGACATACTCAAAACATTCAGAATAAATAAACAATGTACGAACTTCTTTAAAAAAAAAAAAGAAGATTTAAAAGAAAACAGGAATTTAACAGAAATGAATTCCAGATGTTCAATTTAAAACGTTGTAAATTTCTAAATAGTACATTCAAATTAGAACGTTTATTTCAATATGCGTTACGCACCTGCATGTTACGTTATTTTAAGAAATATAAACGAAGAGCATAGCGTCGTCATTTTACATTTTTTCGACGGAAAATAAAACGGGTTACTTTTAGTTTTTCAGCTGCTAAGTAATAAATCAAAACCATCATTCCCACTAATTTTGTTCTTCATAAACGAGCACTGTTGAATGAAATGCATGGAAAACCACGCAATAATTTACCTACTAGTTCTACACGATACGCTTCACATAACGAAATCCACCTCTAACATTTCTACGTAATTAATTTTCGGACTAAAAATTTCGAAATTTTCCACGCGCCTCCGTCTCTCATCGAGGAGACGAGAATGAAAAGGACGAAAATAAATTATAAAAATTTACTTCGAGATTGCATCGGCACTTTTTTCCTTTTCTTCCGACCGTGAAGACGTATCCAACGCTATGAATTCGTCGGAATTCTGCGAAGTCTCTAGAGGGAGAGAGACAGAGAGCGAGAGAAAGAGAGAACGCGGAAAAATAAAACTTCCCCTCAAACACTTTTCCTCCCAAGATGGAATCCTAACGTTTTTTTCATTCTCTTTCTCCGCAACTCGAGAATTAAAAAAAAAAAGACTCCACGATTCGTCCGACTCCTGGAGCGAAGAATACATATTTATATGGAAAAGCGACCGCGAGTCCGAACGAAAGCTTTCGCTTCAATCAGTGGCTCGTTACGGACGCACAAAAGCGCGACCCCCTGCTTCCTCCGACCCTTGATATAAGTCGTACCCGCAGTCATTTCGTAAGATAACTACCTCGTACGTAACCACGTCAAGTCTCCCCCATGATTTAATGGGGAGGCTATCCGTGGCGGTGGGGAGAGGGATATCCCATTGTCACCTGGAACCGATTTATCTATCCGAGGGATACCCGCTGAGAAAAAAGAAGAGATACGCTTCCGTTCCTGCACGCTAGAACGCGCCCTCTTGAAGCGAGTTAGGGATTTCTGGGAGATATCGAGTAAAGTTCCCTCCGGATAAATTTCCGCTGATTTAAACTAATTTGCCGCCGGATAATTTTTTTTCGTCCCTTCTCGTTATCCTTTCCTCCGATAAAATGGCGATAAAATATATTTTAAGAGCGGCGGGAGGGGTCGAATTTATGGCCATCTCCACTAGTTTGGGTTTAAGCGCGATAACGTATTCGTATTCCTTTTGCGGTGGCAGGTCATTAACGTATATATATAATTGGACAAAAGAGAGTCGTAATACAGCGTAATTAAATTTATGGTTCACTAAATATCTGGGGGATTCGAACGGTGCCCCGCAACTGGTGTTCCGCGGTACGCTGGAAGGCCGTAATGAAGTGCCTGATGTGCCGCGGTATAAATTTGGTGTTACAGGCATCCAGAGTCGGGAGAAGATATTTTTGAAAATCAAGCCTCCCTTTTTAATTAAAGTAAGCAGTACACAATTTTACCTCTCAAACCAGTCTTTATTGTAGAAGTGAAATAAATGTATTTTTTCATATAAAATGTTACAGTTAAAAGTCCAAATTGTCAATCGTGCAGCGCCTTAGGCGGGTGTGTCGCTCGCCTGGCCCTTGTCCCGGCTCTGCAGGCATCCCTCGCATAGCAACGCTTTGCTCAAAGAGGTTTCTCCGTTTCGACGCCATAATAACATGACCCTGCTTCGCCCTTACAACGTGCCTAATTCGCGGTTACGACGCTTGCGCCGGAGCCAGTTTTTCCACTTTGTTGTGAGATACCGATATGTATTCCAGTTAAAAAAATAACCAACCTCAATTCAACGCTCAGCGCACGGTGGAATAGCGGAGCTACAAACTTTCGACCCCCGCGAAAATAATTTTTAGGCTCCTTCACAATTTTTTGTTTGATACAACTGATAAATGGGTCTGCAGGAACCCCTAAATCTATAGGCCCGCCCCGTGGTCGCGGCCTCTGCGGTATTATAGTTTCGCTACTGATCAGATGCTTCAGAACCGTTTTAACCCATTCCTACTTACTGGGAGACGACAACTAAATTAAAGACAAAGCGAGTCAGAGGCTCGCCAATATCCTCTCCATTTGCGGCGCAACAGTCAAGCGAGATATAATAATTCCTCTGTAGACTACAGATATCTCGGTAGAAACCAATCCAACCTTGTTCTCTCCACCAAAACATGGTAAAAATTAATAAATAAATAGTATAATTTAGAATGTTATAATCATTACATAAATTATCCAGAAAGATAGTTATCATTAATAAAAATCTTTGGTACTTACGTATTATCGGAGTCCTGGAAGGTCCTGGGGATAATACCTAAGTACCAAAGATACATCTGGCTCATTTGCAAATATTTTCCATTTGCCTATTCGCTAAACGTCATTTTCGTTTACCACGAAGTAGGACACTACGGATTCCCTAGCACGGAATGAATCTGCCGCATCAACGAATGAAGCGGAAAACTCTTCTTGTAACTGACAAACTAAGTTTATCCAGTATCCATTAAGGCTTTAGGAAAACCAGATGCGAAATCCGGCTTTCAAATCTGTCGTTATAAGTGGAAAATCACCCACAAGAGACTTTTACCGTCGGTCACCACTGAAGACCGCTGCTTCGTCGCAGAACTGCGCGTGTAGCTCTCCATGGCTAATGGAAAAGCGTTTGTTTGTCGATTTGATTTCATCCATAAGAGTGACCTCGATAATTCCATCTTGAATCATACCATAACGCACCTGTAATGGCGGAATCAATCAAATGAACGCTCCTTAGCAACCGACGTACTTACGAGTTGTGCCGAAGACACCTGCTCGCATCATCCAGCGCAAACTAAACGCACATTGCGCGCCTCAAAGTGTTTCCAATCGGCTGCCAATTACAAGAGCAGTGTGGGAGTGAAAAGTGACGCGGGTGTCATGAATAGCCTATATACGTATAATTGTATATATAGGAACGCCGTTTTCCATTAAATTAAAATTATTAAATGTCAAATTGTGAAATATTACTAATTTTTATTCCTCCTCCGTTCTTTGTGTTTATTAATTTGTTTGTTTATTATCAGCCTCTTTGACATTGCCCGTTCGGAAGGAAGCGGAAAAAATGCGAATAAAGTTTTCGGAGTTTTTGGAACTGAGGGAAGGGGTGGGCGAAGTGTCGAAAAATGTGGATGAAGGCAGGGAAAGAGAGGAAGAGGATGAGCAACTATTGCATTGCGAGAGGGAACATAGGCTCGATATAGAGGTGGGAGATGGAGACATCTGCGTGGCGCGTGCTTGAGGGATGCTGCGGGCGGTCCATCCTTCTCTCTCTCTCTCATCTTCCCTCACTCCCGCTCTCTCTCTGACTCTTTCTCTCTCCTACCCTCTCAACCCACCCTCTCCCTCCCTCTCCCGAGCCGTCATTGCGGAATTCGAATGAAAAATGAAAGATGCCGCGTGGAATCATTTGTCACATTCGCCTGGTGCCAGTCGTTCATTAGCAATATAGGAAAGTTCTCCCGGTAAAGTTTGTGGTCCCCCATCCCTTAAAACTAGCCGTGACTATTCAACAAAATTAGAGAGGACAAAAATACCCACCGTAGTTGAAAACAGGGAGGCATTCATATTGCCATTCACTGCATTGTATTTTGTTCATTCCGCCGTTGATCGATTGGCCTCCAATAACAGCCGCGGCCGCTTTTTAAGACTGAGATTCGACGATAATGAGAGACTAATTACGATACGTTACAGATAATAGCGAATAAGATAAGTGTTCCATTCCGAAGCTACGGCAGAGATTAAACCTCTCGTATATAAATCCTGGGTATTATCTATTATAACCTACGATGTTGCGGTCAAGATTGGCCATCGATAACAGGACGACATAAGAGGGCTGAGAAATAACGCGCCCTACTTCATTTGTTGCTGGTCACTTTAGATTGGAATTCCTAATTGAGTTGTACATACATATAATTTAGGAACGTAACCGATGTTTCAGGTTCCTATCGGAATTGCCTGATAAATAGTCCTTCTAATATCACGATCAAACACGCCGGCATGTGAAACTAATGGCTTAAGGTGATAGCCGAAAACATTTCGGATAATGAATTGACTAAAATATAACATTTCTTATAAGATAGTCTATAAACGGCAAGTGTTGTAAAGGAAGAAAATGTTACTTTTTCAAAGGACCTTAAATACTCCTATATTTGTGAAAACATTCTTATTACAGTTCACGAAAGCTTTAAAATGAAAATCATATTTTTGTATGCAGATAGAAAATGACGATAGTTATCATGCGTCATAAATTATTTAAATAGATAGAAATTGAAATATATATATGTATATATTCAGATCATGCAACGTGCAAGAGAATTCCTCAAGCCCTGTTCATTTTCCTAGCCATTGAAATAATTAAATGCAGAATCGTTTGGCGTAATTCGATCCGCATGGGCGCCTGCCGTGCATGCATCGCCATGTACATATGTGGCAGGTGACAGGTTACACAGCGTAACCAATACATAAAGGTCGGCAACAGAACTGAAGGAAGAATAGAAAAACGCCCGTTTTCCCGCGTGCACTAGAGTTCGAGCGAGACACCCAACATTTGATACAGAGTGACCTCTTTAACAAAGGGGACAAAAGGATCAGCGATGTACGAATGAAAAAATGCGGGACGTCGCGAACTAAGGCGCCGATCTTTGGAATTTATCCAAGAAGTTAGCGTGTGCTCACCGTTTAGAATGGATCGTTGTGTCGAGCGGGATGGCCGGCGACACTGACGACGGATGCGAACTCTTCCTCTTCTCCCCGCGTGAAGACGACCTGGGGACCGGGGGGCAGGACCTGGGGGCTCCATGTGGAAATATCTTCGACGCCGTGGGCGGGACGTGGGGGGCTAGGCATAGCGGGGTGGCGGCTGCGGCGGCGGCCCCGGCATCTCGGAGGCGGGCCCAAAGGGCCGCGCCGCTGTCGGCCGCCGTCGCGGGGCTTCGGGTCCTCAGCCTCGCCTCCGGTTCCTCTACGCTGCCTCCCTCCGCGCCCTCCTCCTCTCCGCGATATTCCACCCGGGTAGCCACCCTCGCCGTCACCTCGCCTCAACCTCCCGACCTCTTCCTCCGAAACTTTTTGGTTCGAGCGACACGACACGCCCTCCCGTACTCTTCCGGTCTTCTCCGAAAGAGTTAAAGAGGGGGAGAGGGCGTCGCGTGTAGCGTGTTATAAGTCCTCCGCTGAATGTTACACGTGTTCGACACCCTACACGGTTATCTGGACGTCGAAAAAATCAAAAACAAGACCAACAGCTGATGGAATCGACGGATCCCTCGGAGAAAATCTACAGAAAAGTTGTCTCACACTTGCCCCACCTTTTCACAGATATTAACTGAGTCAACAAAGAATGTGCGGTGCGGGAACACAAAATACTTAATAATCGTACCGCTCTTGATGCAAAACTTTGAGAGTCTGAGGAACTCGATAACACATCACACGTGGAAAATCTCCGTGGAATCGTCGCTGTTCTTTTGGGCAGTCTTCGGTGGTATTTGCGGTTCCGGTCAAAGAAAACGATGTTTTCAGCGACCCGAAATAAAAAATAAACTTAGGTCGGATAGTCGTCTGTCCTCATCCCTCTCAACGGCGACGCCTTCCTACGCGCTCTTTTCCAACCACCAAGGTATCGAAGACGTAAACCTCCTGCCGTCGATCCCTCGTGGCTCGCTCCGCACAGGCGAGTTGAACCTCGCTCCAAATGAGAGAGAGAGAGAAGCTAAAGGCAGATACGACCGTGAGCGCGACCGCCGACAGACTGAGGTAGTAGAGGGAGGTGGGCCGAAAGGCAGGCGGGCGGGCGCTCGCCGGAGGAGCTGGGTGGGGAATCGAGAGAGAGGGTGGCGGAGAGGGAGTTGGAGAGAGAGAGAGATGGGAAAGAGAAGGGGAAAAGGAGGGAGGAAGGAGGGAGGGAGTGGGCGAAAGGGAGATGGGAGGGCTCGGCAAGGGGCCCCCGAGGCGTTATGGAGAGAGAGGAGGGTGGAATTGGGAGGAGAAAGAGAGGGGAGGGAGGTAGGAAGGAGGGGACCGGGCGACGGGCGAGTTGGTGGTGGGGATGGGGAGATGTAGCAGCCAGCTAGCTAGCTGCCAGCCGTTTTGTTGCAGGCAAAAGTTGGGTTAATAATGCCCGCGGGCCACCGAATCTCCAGCATTCTCCTCCACCTCCGCCATCCTCTCTCTCTCTCTCTCCGTCTCTCCGCCTCATTCTCTTCCTTTTCGTCTCTTTCCCTCCCTTTGTCCGTCATTGTTCTTTTCCTCAATTTCTCCCTTTTCTGTCTCAAATCCCCGATCCCTCTCGCTCTTCCCACCACCTTTGTCATTCTTATCTTCTTTTCCCTCTTCTCTTTCCTTCTCTCCCTCTCTCCCTCTCTCTCTTTGAACTTTCTCTCAACCGCGAGCTATCTCTCACTCCTTATAATCTTTCTCCCCCCCCTAATGACAAAGCATTCGCTCTACCATTTAGGAAAATATTAGATTTTTAAAATTTTTCGCGCTTTGTTTTCATCTGTAATTTTCCATCACGTATTTCGCCTCGAATCACTGTATCTTTCTTTGGACCTCCCTTCCTCTTCTTCCGTCTTCACCTAGGTTTTTTTTACACATTTTCTCTCATTTTCCCTCTTTTCATCGTCCGTTCCTCTCTCTCTCTTGCTCGCCCAGTCTACCAATTTTACGTCTCCTTCCATCTGCGCGTAAATACTTACATATATATGTACCTATTCACCTCTTTTGCTCTTTGCCCGGAGGCTCAACTCCCAGCGCCTATAACCGTCCTTCTCCCTCTCATCCATATCCCTGAGGTTCTCTCCCTCCTCTTCTCTTTCTATCTATCTACTACATCTATCTGTCTCTTCCCCTTCTCTCTTTCTCCATTCCTCCATCTCCTTCGGTCCTACTCCTCCCACCGTCCTCCTTTCCACTCCTTCCTTTTCCTCGAAGCCAAACCATACACACACACACACAGACTTCCCACTCATTCCACTTTATTCTCAATTCCTCACTCTCAATGCCCTCTTCCTCTTCCCGCCCCCTCCCCTAACCCTCCTCACAATTCACTCCTTCACCTCTCCACCGCCGCCGCCACCACCTCCATCCACTTCACTATTCCTCATCAAAGTTGAGCTGGAAGGGTCCTCCTCCCACCCACCCACCCACACCATAATCCCTCAGGGGGTTGAACTGTGTATGGAAGGGAGGAGGAGGAGTGGAAGGGAAACGATAAGGAAGGGGAGGAGTGGAGGAGGTGGGATGGGGAGGAGCAGGTATCGCAGCTATGTACCTCCACCGACGCCCGCCGTACTCCCCCTTTACTCCCCCCTCCTCCCCCCCACCTCATACCTTCCTGACTCCGATTCCCAATCCTCTTTCGACCTTTGGCCCTGTCTCATAACACCCCCTGGGGGCGGTCGTCTCAAACTCTCTCTCTCCGACCATTCTTCCTCCTTCGCGACCCCGGTTCGAATCCCGTCAGACTCCACCCTGCATCCCTCCCCTTTTGCCCCTAGCCTCCTGGTCCCAACATCCTTTGACTTCGCCCTCCAGCGCCCTTACTCCTTCCCCCCCTCTCCCCCCCCCCCCTCTCCCCCCCCCCTCTCTCTCTCTCTCCCCCTTCCTAGCGATTCGCCTACCTTCGGGACCTGTTCGGCAGACGTCGGCCCTTCTAACCGGAAAAGTCTCCACCCTCTTTCGGAGACTTCCATATTCACCCATTCACCCCCTCCTTTCTTTATTCTCCCCCTCCCTCTCCCCTCCTCCCCTCGATCCTAACTCTCCAACAAATCCCCTCTCATTCCCTTCATCTATTTCCACACCCTTTCTTTTTTTTCCACCTCCTCCCTTTCTTCCTTCAACTCCCCCTTCCACGACTCTTTCTCTCCCATTTCCCTTTACTCTCCCTATCTCTCTCTCTCTCTCTCTCTTCGTACCCTTTACCCCTCAGTATAACTTTCGTCCGCGAGTACGGTCGCTCCAACTAGGCGCTCCGTTCCGTTGTCGAGAAGCCGGCGGCTCGGCTACGCCCCCACGGCAGTCAAAGGGTGAACCATTATTCCCCCTTTTGCCGCCCCGGCCCTTCTCCTCCCCCCTCTTTCTCTCTCCATTTCTCCGCGGCACAAGCCGTGCGCAGACATCATCCCTCTTCCTCCTCCTTCCCCCCTCCCCCCTCTTTCTCTTTACATCTTCCCCTCTCCCTCACTCACCCGTGCCTCACGCGACTGCCTCTGTTTTTGCTGTATTTTTTTACAACGGCACTCCGAGCGCATTTCATATCCTAAGAGCTAAGAGACCATTTTTGCAATAGAAAAACGACTTTAACGGATTAGATCGACGAATAATAAATTGGATCTAGAATTTTCTGGAATGGATCGACCATTATTTTAATTTTCGTATGTTAAAGCATACATTGTTGTGGAATTTCAGTGATAACATTTTCCCTTCCCTCTTATTCAGCGAAGAAGCGGAAGAAACATAATAAGATATTTATGAAAAACTTAATTTAGCAAAAAGAACGTTTTCGCTCTAGGATAATTCTTTTTCTCAAATGTTTAATGTATGTAGCCAGTCAGAGAACACATATTTTTAAGAACGGTTTTTTCTCTTAATTTACTTTCGTTGTTTGTTATTTTGGTCCTGTTGATTGGTTTAATAGAGTAAATGGCATATGTTTGGTAAAAATGTTTTGCCATTCATTAGAACGCCGTTGTCGCTTGTGAAAAATAAACTACGGTGCATTGTTTGCAAAACCACTAAATTTTACGGTTATGTAAGAAATTTGCTTATGTTAACAAATACTCAATGCGATTTATTATTTTGATTTAAGTACGTATATTAAAACAAACACTTTTATTGAATTGCGGTGATAAAATTTTACCTTTGCTCTTAATTAGCGAAGAAACGTAAGAATCACCTAACAGGATGTTGTGTTTTCACCTCTATTTGAGTTTCATAAAATCTTAACGAACTTGTGCAATTTTTAGTACACTAAGTTTCAGATACAGTGAGTAATTTCCTGCCTTTTTCGAAATTGATTATCTAGTAAGAAGCAGTATGATTTAAGAATATTCGTTAAGGTACCTCAATTATTATTTTTATAATCTTCAGATTCAGTGCTTAGTCGTCTTCAAATCGCCTGAAAGTATATCATACCTCATCAACACAAAAAATTGCGCAGTTGCATTAATTCAGTCAATCATAAATTTTCAAATTTTATTAGGTATAGGGCGTGTGAAAAGATTTAATACCAAAGGTGCCACGGATAAGTAAAAATACGAAGTCGCAACGAATGAAAGAGCTTATACGCATAAATCACGTCAGATGGCATCATTATAGTTTAGTGACCCAATTATAAAGACGCAAAACAGTCAATCCTCCAGCACACGTATTTTTCCACTTCAATGCGATCCATTAGGTCCCTCGCACGCTCCTCTCTTTAGCTCTTGCCCTACCTCTCCCTTGCCGATGCACCCATTCCCTTCTTTCCCCCTCTTTTCTTCCCCTCGAAATAATCCGGAATTTTTTGGGTCCCTCTCTCACAGCAACCCTCCCAAGCGGCTCACTTCCTTCCTCCCTCATTGAATAGAAGTCCCGATTTTTTTCTCCCCAGTCAACTTCACTGCTCACCATCAATGAGCAATCGAGGTCGTTAAGATGCATAGATGCTCGAGCTTAGAGATTACGTCATTAGATTTTACACTAACGAGGCGTACGTCTGGCCCTTATTATAATTATTTCGAGTATAGGGGCCAAAATTTCCGACAGCCTGGCAAATATTAGAGCATCGTAATGACTTGAAAACTGAACATTTCGTTTTGTTATTTATTGTTGATTATAATGAGATTTTCAAAGGTATAATATCAGCAAAATAGCAGTAAATTTGTGTTGGTGTGGATGATAAGGTCGATTATGATAGTCAAATTCTCCGATGCTTAGTAAGTTGTAACTGAAGCGTATTGTTATTTATCAAAGTATAATTTCAACCCCAACAGTCATGCTTTAAGGCATGATTATTTGCTTAGCCAGCATAAGATATAGCATAAGTAAATGGCGACAGAATGAATGTTTGTTTACCAATTACTGTTTTGACTATCGTTAATATATTGTCGCAGTCCTAAATTTACAATCCCTACGCCCAGAAACAATGTTCATAAGAATTAAAGGCTTAGTTGGCAACACAGTTATAATAATAACTCTGTTCCAGCGAAACTAATTCAGTTTTGTCTGTGGTTGCAACTAGAGATCTGCACGGATACAGATTTCCGCACCGCACCCGACCCGTACCCGCATGCTACATATCCGTATCCGAACCGTACCTGCAAAAAATTCTAAATTACCCGACCCGCACGAATAAATTGTCCGACCCAACCCGACCTGCAAGCATAAGTAATATCCGCAGACAAAAATTATCTGGAGCAACATCTACGAACCAAAATCCAAAAATTCAAAAGAAAATGACTCTCAGCAGAACATATCAATGACCCTCTCTTAATGCATAGAATGTTTCGGAAAATCCCACCAATAGCTCCTAAAGAAAGTCACGTCCCTCCAAAGGTAAGGGGGAGGGTCAAAAGAGACCCAAAGCCTTTAGAGCTATCGGCTTGGACGGGGTAGGAGAAGGGTGCAACCAACGTTATTATTGTTTCTCATACTCAAGACACTGAATTTTGAGTTTAGCACGGCTACTGATTTTCGTATTCGCACCCGCAAGCTATATATCGTAATCCGACCCTCATCCGCAAAAAGTTAGGCATAATCCGACCCGAATTGCAACTTTTCGTGCGGATATCCGCGGGTCGGGTCGGGTCGGATAAATTGTGGATATGCAGATCTCTAGTTGCAACTGCTGTTAACTAATGTATGATTCACACCGATATAGAAAGATTCATGAGCGAAAAGTCTGTGGCTAGTGTTGCCAGACCATAAACAGAAGAAGCAATTAACGAGTTTCACTGGTAGTTAGCGATGAATACGAGAACTGCTAAAGTACAGTAAGATCACCTTTGTTGTTTATATATTCTCGTTTTATCCATCAACAATTTAAATGAATACCCGAATTTTTACTTTCCAACTACACACATACGTTTGTATTGTGTATTTACGGTTCACTCCCTGGAAAAATGCCCTTTAACGTATAATTAGTGTTTTCATTAAAATCGAGGTCAGAGTAATAAAAAATTAAATAAAATAATATTGGGGTTTTTGTATAATTATTTTTCTCCGCTAAATATAGGGTAAACAGTATGAAAATTCGTATCAGTTTATTCCTACCATTTGACTTGGGAGTATGTATCATCGTTGCGGGAAATAATCTTTATAATCACCATAACCATACAAATTCATTTGGAAATGAGACATTTGCGAATTCGAATTATAGATTACCAGAAATAGAAAATTTTCATATTAAAAGCGTCAAATTATATTTGTAATTTAAAATGGTAATGTTGGTGCCGTGATGGCCGATAGCGTAAATCTCCACATGATATATGAAATTTATATTCTAAAAATTTATCAAATTTACTTTTATATATATAAGAAGACGCGAAAGGCCTCTTTTTTCATCTCACCATCATGGCAATAGCAACAATGACAACATATGTTTCAGGTCCGAAGTGGAATGTCAGAGGAGATCTCTTAAAAAAATGTTTATCGCCTCAATGAAAACTTCCTATTTTTTACTGCCTGTTTTTCTCTAAAAATTTTTACAATGCAGCGATAACGGTCTTTGAATCCCTCATTATAGCGGACGAAAGGTTTTTCATTCCACTCCTCCGGGGCACTGTCTCCGGGCTATCTTTCTCTCCGCCCGCCAAAAGGGGATTTGCACGGTCTTACGCCGGACGAAGATGGCGCGATCCGTGGCGTATAAAGAGAAGGCCGAAGTCATTCCTTTGTACCCGGCAATGTTTATAGGCAGTAAAATAGGCGTAACTTAGTTTAAAATTACTCCAAAAAAAGGCGAGCTCCTTCAACTTAAAAACCTATTCATCTGTCTGTTGTTATGTACTCGCGAAGCGGTCATTACATTACGGGATAATCGCGCGAATTCGGTGTCAGTCGTTAGAGCCGGTTGTAAACGTAATTGTGGAGCACCAAAGGATTTTATGCGCGAAAATTTAAAGATTTTTGTGGGTTTTGTCTCTGTTATTTCTAAAGACGGCCTCCCTATTCATCAAGGAGCTTTTAGACTGAAGTCCATGAACATTATTGCGTGCGGGGAGCAGAAGGTAGTCGTTTCCGTCAGTTTCCCTCGGTCGACGCTGATTAAATACGGTGATTAAGATTTTCTTTAGGGGCATTTTTCTGAACGAGCGTACCTTTTCAGAAGCTGAGAATTTTTCAGTTTTTTTCGTTAAATTCTCGGACTAAATATCATATGTAAATACATATGCAAAACTTGGACTATTAGAAGCATGCAGAAGAACGAAATCCTATTGTGACATTAGTCTTGAGCTATTTCTGTTTAAAAAGACGTAAAAATTAAATTTGTATTTATCTAGCTCCGTTAGAAATCCAACTACACTCATGCCGAAAGAGATAATGATGGCTTTTAATTTTAAAACTCCTAAGCCAATTCATAGAAGGAATTAAAAATTATCTATGCGCATTATGGTTGTCAAGCGATCGCATTCAGAGTAACAGAGACATTTAGCTTGTCTACGGAAAGTTATTTAGAATCAATTTTTGTCTTCAAACGTAAGTTCATTTTTAGAGCGGAGTGATCTAGAGCACCGTCTTTCCCTAGGATGATAAGAGAACGTAATTATAAAATGTAACGTAATAAAACTAGGGGCTCTTGGCATACTGCGCTTCCTGCCATCCACCAATATGGCGACTTGCAGGGTATCATGTTGAATTATCAATAGTTGTTCTTCAAGAAGCGCTTATTAAGCCGACTTATTGTTAGTGCGAAGTATCACGTCAGCTCTGCAAATACGACGATAAAACTGTAAATTTTTCGTAAAATATCGTGGATAAAAAAGAAACATCATCCTTCCCACAACTCGTTCAGAAGTTAATTCAGCTAAAATCACAACGCTTTTTTTTTGGCGAATCGTGTATCCGAAATATTTTCATCTTCCATGGCGGTCAGGACCCATACGTGATGACGGCCTTACGCCTTAGACCCTCTACCATCACACGCGGGCAGAAAACTTTAATCTGCTACACGCGGTTGTAAAACTGGTGGTACAAGCAGCTCATTAAAAAGTGTTATTTTTCGCGTTTTGTATCGCATCCTTTAACTAACTAACGCTCTTGAAGTTTTCTTTTTCGTCAGTTTTATTACATCTTCTTCCCCCCTCCCCCCCTTTTCCCTCTCAACCATTGTTTTATCGGATCGGTTGCACGCCGAAAAATAAACAAAAAAACCTTAGTTCACCTCTTTCACCCCAATTCCTATCTCCCTCCCAGACCTACCTACCACCAACTCCCTCCTCCCATCCCCTCGTATCTCCCATCTCTCTCTCTCTCCCTCTCCTACTCCCTCCTTTTCCGCTGCACTCTCCTTTCTCTTCCTCCTTCCCCGCCTCCCTCAGCATCTCTTCCCTCGGGGAGGCTTCGAGCGGAAAAGGGAGTCGCAGCGACGCCTCACGGAAGACGCACATACAAAGCACGCCGAAGGCACGCAACATCACGAAAAACTCAAATAAAAGCAGCTTACATGCGAGCGGAGAGAAAGAGAGGGAGAGAGATAGAGGGATAGAGAGAGAGAGAGAGAGGAGCGGGAGGGTGAGAAATATCATTGGGAGGGGAAGGAGGGAGGGTGTCGCAGGAGCGCGAAGACAGGATGAAGGGGACGAAAAATGGAGAAAGTTTCATGGAAGAGGCGCAAGGGAGAGAAAAAACGACATTATGGATCGGTTTAATTCGAGGAAAGAGCATGGGAAAAGGCAATGCCATGCGTTTTATTTTCGCATGGCGTCATGATCTCGGGTACGGATATAGAATCGAACGAGATTCTAAGAAATAATACGGTTTCAAAATGGAATCCGTGAGCAGCTAAGTTTTCATTTCCAGCATTGTCTAGGAAATCTTGATTGTGACATACTGCAACAGTCCGTATCCTACGAAGAGCATCAAAAACCGTCTTAATTCTCTTTCAAAAAGTTCTTATACAAATAACTAGCTTATTAATCATGCTGTTAATGTTTATATATCCCTCACGAACGACAAAGAAATTAAGGCGAACTGTGTGAGTCATCGAAAGTATTGTGTTTTGTAAAGAGGAGAGACGTAAGTAACATTTGATCAGAAAATTATTCATACGCTAATTCGTGGCGTAATTATTGACGTTTTACTCCACACATGCTTCATCATATCTTACCATCAAAGTGTGCAGTAGTAGACTCCATATCGAAAATGCAACGAATGGAGTTTTTTGGCAGTGGCTCCAGCGACTAGAGAGGGAGTAGTACTGCCGAGTGGGAGGCAATGGGAGGAAAAGAGAGGGGGAGGAGAGGAGGAAAGGAGTGTTGGGGGGGGGAGAGAGAAGACGTGGGAGGAAGAAGAGCCGGGAACGAAAGGGAAAAAAACAAAATAAATAAACAAGGACGCGTCATTCGATTTTCCGCTTCAACCACCCAACCCAACCAGCCATCCATCGAGAAGGCGTCCCAAGTTGCCTTCCTATCCGAGTCGCTCTTGTTTTCCACCCTCATTCCTTCCGCTTTCTCCCTCTCTATCCTCGACTCCCTCTCATCCTCTCTCTTTCCTTTACCTCTGTCTATCTATCCAAACCATCTCTCACTCTCTTCTGCCCCATCCAATATCAGATCCGACTCTTCCCCTGTTCCCATTCCTTTTCCTCCTCCATCCACTTCTTTCGTGCCCATGGATCCTTCCTCTCTCTCTCTCTCTCCCCCTCCAATCCATTAAAAAAAAGAACCCTCTTCAATCCACATCATTCCCTCTTCGACGCCACTCTCTTTCACTTTCTCTCTCTATGCTTCGTTCTTTATCCTCCGGCGGTATTCTCTCCACAACTCCTCTCTCCCTCCGCCAGACTCGTCGCGAGAATCTACCCATCTCTCTCTCTCTCCCTCTCTCTCTCTCTCTCTCACTCTCACTCCAAAAATTTCCACCATCCCTATTCCCGTCACCTATTTCCCCTTCTCCATATACCTCTTTCCCTATCCATCTCCACCCCCTTCTCCTCCTCCCTCTGCGCACGCCCCCTGCGGGAACATTAGCCGCCGGGACCACTTGTGCCCTCTTCCCATCCCTCTGAAACTCACTCGCGAAGAGATAGTTAGGAGGCGTTTTAGCAAATCTCTCCTGCCTCCCTCCTCCTCCTCCTCTCTTTCTCCCTATCTATCCATCTCTCTCTCTCTCTCTTTCCTTCTCACTCGTCGCTATTCAGCTTCGCGCCGATGTTCGCATCCTTGCGGTCAGGTTCCCTATCCCAATATTGCCGTTGGCTCCACCTAAACGATCCCGATACGCCGAGTATGATTTTAGTATCGAGACGACTAATAAGCACGCATTAATTCGTGGAAGCGTGTCTAAGAAAAATATTTTCGTTTTACTATTCGTTTTCCCGATGATTATGGATTTAGAATAAAAAACTTGTGCGCCAATGCTATGTCGAAGCGAGGGAGAACACTTTTCACCCCAAGTAACAGGCCTAAAATAAAAAATATTCCTTGCAAATTTTATCACGGTGACTTAAAATTCTCATTTGCGATAATAATTTATTTGTAATCAAAATCTTATCGGTATTTTGCAAGTTCTAAGATTTAAATCGATTTCCGTCAAATTAAGCTAGTACCCTTCATAATTCTTATCCTGTCAATGCTGTCGTATTATTAAACACATTTTATAACATGGAGATGACCTTAATCTTGGAGGTCAATTTGTGTTTTGATTTAATTCAACGAGAAAATTTTTATGGATAGCTGAATGCAGGGCATCGAACCGTAATTATTTTCTCTCCGGTTTTCGTTTCGGTTCACTCAAAACACAAAATTTCGGTTCGGTTGCGGTTTCGCTCCGACAACCATCAGTGAACCGGTTCGAACCGGTTTTTTTCGATCCGGCATTTAATATTTGAAAGAAACTTTCAAGAACTGATTTGTTAATTTACGTAATTTTCTATTTAAATCAAAAACATCTTCACTCACTCCTTGCGTGAGTGTATGAGCGATTGACAGCAGGTCCCTGGCATGGAGTAATACCCCGTAAACCTCTTAAGTGTATATTATTTTTTTTGTTCCTTTTCTTTCTTCCTTTTCCCACTTTTCAACTTTTACTGTTTGTTTTGTCTCTAAATATTCGCTTTGTACGATTAAGTAGTTTTTTCTTAATTTTGAAATAAAAATAGTGATATTTAAAAAACTAATAATCGAAATACGAAAATAAATTACTTAAATGTAAATCTTTAGTATGTATTTTATTTATTTAAGATTATATTTAGAATTGAATAATTACAAACTACAATATATACCTATTTAAATTTACTAACCTGTAACAGAGGGCAACTAATGCAGGAAACAAACGTAGAACGATCCTTCTTCAATAATTAGCAAGGTCAGACTGGTGGATGCTACGCACAATTCATACGAAGGAATGAAAGGTTGTGGACATCTGCAGCAAACGAAACATTGAGGAAAACTTTCCTTCTCCCACTAGGCATTCATAACGTTCAAGGAATTCTAAAATGGGTAAATTTCCCCATGAAATTAGCGGAAGTCGGTAGATATTATCCTAGAAAAGACTTGAAGGTCGTATTCGTGGGACGACCCAAGGGAATTGAGGATTAGTGAACTTGGTCGGGATTTGGACCCAATGGCGACAGGTTATGGTAGTTTGAGGGAGGCGATGGCCATTTGAGCATGGAAGGTTACTGAGCGGCGGGAGAATTCCGCCTTTCGCTTACATTGTTTATGCGAACCGAAATAAAGGAGAGAAATAAATATCGGTTTTCGGTTTCGTTTCGGGTTCAACACATTTAGTTTTTTCGGTTCGGGTTCAATTCCAATCCAGCCAAAAATATCGGTTTTTTCGGTTCGGGTTTTCGGTTCAGTTCCGGTTCGATGCCCTGGCTGAATGTACATTTATTTATTACTTGGAGAATTTTGGTATCCCTATAGCTCAGCTCTCTACTTTAAGCGATTTCCTCATATATATAATGGATGTTAAGCACGGGCTGAGTTATCTAATCGATTTTCAGCTGTGCGTAAATCGGCATGTAATCCCCAACACGGAACGCATGGAAGCCTTGATAATTCCCTTAAACACCACAGAAATCTGGAATGTTTCTAGTTCATTTTTGGTACCTGAACAAATTTTAATCTCCTGGCATTATATTAATTGGCTCATACCTTATCTGTGCTCACGAGTAAGAAATTCCTACACCAGTAGGCATTTATGTTTTCTATTGCGCATATTTCAGCGAGTGATGCATAAGATACATTATCGCAACTCATGAAACATGAAAAAATTTCCTTTTAGATGCATTCCAACCTATATTTCTAAAATCCTTATGGTTCCACTCTGTATCGAATTTTATAGCTCCATAACTCAAAATTCTAAGTAAATGCTGTAAAGCTTATTAAATTAAAATCTCGTAATATTTTCGATAATATCATAGATGTATCTTGTGAAACAGACATTGGAATGTTTGATATTTTCCTTTAAAGATAATCTTTTATTTTTCACTCCTTTTTAATTTATGGTGATGGCCTAATTCTGCAGTTTTTGTCAGTTTTGACGAAGAGATTTGAAATTCCAGCACTTGCAGTTTTTTGTTATTATATGATTATTAAAGTGGAACCTGATTTTTCCACTCGTTCGCTATTCACTATTCAACAGACGTCCTTAAAATAACCCTTTTCCATTCTAAGGATTCGAGCACAAATCTTAGTTTTGCATGACGCTTATCCTGGAACTAATATTAAGTAAGGCGCCAACGCATCCAGTTAAAATCGAAGTCGAGCGTGGGAATGCGCGTCTCGGGCGGATCAATGAGCTGGCGATATTTCGGTAGTCAGGCAGACCCCCTCCATCCACTCAATTATATAATTCAACGTAATGAATACGGCCCCGCTCATTATTTCGATATAACACAATCCTCTCAAAAGGTTTTCCTCCTCTGAGGCTTTATGTGTAAAGGGAGAGCCGCCACGGAGTTTGATAACCCTCTCGATTCCCGCTCACACCCTCTCTCTCTCCCTTCCCACAATTCCCTTTAATCCATCGGAGGACGACGTGAGGATGATGGAGGAGGAAGAGGGAAACTTGGAGGAAGATAAGAGAGGAGGAGGGAGGGAGAGATAGTCGCCTCTCCCCCCATCACTCACACCTTTCCAAAATACCCCTCAGCTAGGAGATGTAGAAAGATTTGGTTTGCGTCGCCGCCGAGTGGCGTAGCCGCCGTCGGCTAAGCGCCCTCCTATGTGCCACGGCGGAGAGCGTCGCGGGCTCGTTGCAATAGGTTTGGAATAAGGGACGGGTGGAGAAGGGGCATGGGTGAGAGGAGCAGGGATAAGGGCATGGAGAGAAGAATGGGCTTTGGGAATGGGTGGGCCGTTGGTGATCGAGGGCAGTCTGGGGCTCATGGGTCGGCGGATGCGCGGCGGCACCGGGCGTAAGACCCCTTGGGCCACGTTCTCTCTTTCGCGGAGTCGGTGGATTTTGGCTCTGCAGCAAAGGCAAATGAGGGAGTATGTGCGGAAATTGGAGTCGATGAGAGAGAGAGAGAAGGATGAAAAGGAGAAAGAGAGGAGAGAAGGGAAAGTGAGAAGGGAAAAGGGGAGAGGAGGATAAGAAAGAAAGGAGAGGCGGGAAGTCAGATGAGAAGGTGGAGGCGATATGAAAAAGTAGTAAATGAGCATTTAGAGAAGGGTTACGCTTTATAAAGAGCATGCGTGAGCGTAAATGGCCAACGGTTGGTGTTCTAAGCGGAGCTGTTCAATGAGTTGAGTATGTGAGTGCTGTTGAAAGGAAATGTGTTCTGGCAATTAAATCCAGCTCAGACGAATTTTTCGAGGTGATCATTCGAGAAATTAATGGCGTGCAAAAGGATTCTTATCCGTCGAGCCAACTTCTTATATTTATGGAGACAAAAATTTACGAGGAAGGCTATCGAGCTAATGGAACTGCAAGAGAGGCAAGAAATGAGTGTATTCGTTCATTCTGCAATTAAAGAAACAGTGCTTGATTTTTCACTATCTCATAAACAGCACTTACGACCTTTACAATGAGTGTAATAACAATAACAAAGACGAACACATATGACCGGGGGCGGCCCGAAGACTTTTGGCGCCCCGGGCGAGATAGCACTCCAGCACCGCCCTTCGTAAATGTTTGTTGAGATATTTGCAGAACATAGGTGAATTATTCATTGCTCTGAAAACTTATTGATAAGGAATAAATAAAAGGAATATCATCATGATTCTAGCCTGTTTCACGATATAAATTGGTGTCCAATAATTATTCACTTGCAAGTAATACGCAGATAGATGATCGGGATAGGGCCCCCAACAATTAGGCGCCCCGGGCAGCCTCCCGGCTCCCCCTTACTTCGAATCGGCCCTGCATAGGACCATGCCTTCGGCAGGATTCGAACCCGCGACCCTAGCAAGGGGAGCTAGACACGCTAACCACGCCTCTACCAACTAATAATAATCAATTATTGAGATAATTGATCGACCCACAAATTAAAGAAATTAAATTTACGCCAGTATTTAAATATTTGAAGCAAAACCAAATTTTCAATGAGTTGAATTTCCAGGATCCGCATTAAGGAGCTCTTCCTTCTTCTTTTGAAAAATTAACCGTCGGAGGAAAAGCGAAATATAATTGAAGTGTTCTTTCCATCATTTACTCTTGATTTTTAGATTATCTGTGCAATTTAATTGTCAACAGGGGATAAAATTAGACGAGAACACCAAAGATGAATGAACTCCCATTTCTATATACTTAATGTCAAGCCAATCCTTCCATGTACAATTTAAGCTGTAAATAAAACTTTATTACTAGCAAACCTGGAGTGTTTGCATGTGATAATGCTCGTAAAGTATTCGCTTTTGGAGAAATAACTATAAACAACTACATAATAAGACATATTAAAAGCTAATCTTATAGTTTGCTGCAAATAGATGTATAATGGGCCTTTTGTTTACTATGCAATTGAAAATTGTGGAGTAGAAATTTTTCCAGAAAATTCTACGTCTGTTTCTGGCCCTAAAAAAAATGAAAAAGTCACGATTAATCCCTCGAACGCCACTCAAAAACCACGGAGTGGTATCAAAGCAAACCCCATATTGAAAAAAATATTTCGAAATAAATTTAACCAAAACAAAAATGCGAAGATTCAAATTTAAAAAAAAATGTCTCCCCCGACTTTTATCCAACTTCGATTTTTAGGAGAAAAATACGTATCCTCGTCATAAAAGGCAAATGCATTCCTGAGACAGGCAAAAACAAAACTGAAACGGAGAAGCAGACGTAGTCCGAAAAATTGGTTCTGAAAAATGATTTATACGTATGAACAATGGATGAATGGAGATGAGCAAGTTTCAGAGGGAGAGATGCGAAGGAAGACGGGAGAAGGGGGAGAGAGTGAGAGAGAGAGGGTGCTGAGGGAAAGACGGGATGCGATGGGGTTGCAGGTCGTAATGCCCCCGAGGGCCAAGGGGAGAAAGGGCGGAAAAAAGAGGAGAGTAAGCGACGAAGCGAAAGGGCAGAAAGAGGGGGAGAGAGAGAGAGAAAAAGAGGGGGAGGAGGAGGAGTTTGAGGGGAGGAGGAAGAAATAGGTGGTGATGAAGGATGGAAGAAGGGAGGAGGTCAGGGGTGCATGTAATGGATTTGCGCGAAGAGATACATGGGGTGTAAGGGAGTTGGGCCGATAGAGAGGGTTGGACGGGAAGCAGCAATATGAGGATTGAGAGAGAGAGAAAGGGATGAGAGAGTGGAGTTATGGCATCTTTCCATTCGCTGTCTAACTGAAAAATAAAACGTGGAGGCTTGTAAGAGGGAGTTGGTTTCTTCTCTCTCCAATTCTCGCATCTCGTAAAGTAATAACCTCGGATTATTGGAGAACACCTAGTGGTATACGTATAACCTTTACTACCAGTATCTCTCGCGCATTATTTTCGTGTCTCTTTATCAATATCTACATTCATACCGACACAGCTTTTAAAAAATTCAAACTTCATAAAACTCACGACAATGACTTAAGCTCACCTTTTGTCAGTATTACTAGCGCAATGCCCGTTGAAATATCAAGGGGAGTAAAGATTCGATCTTTCAAGCTATTTATGGGGATCAAATTGGCATCAGAAACATAAATTGTATTGAAAGTCATTTCCGTCTCCTTCATTCCCCCTCTCCTACTCTCTTCCCCTCTTTCCTTTCTCTCTCCCTTCCTCTACCTCCCTCTCCTTCCCTCTCTCACCCTCCCTCCCTCCCAATCCCTTTGTCCCCTCTCTACCTCTCTCTCGTATTAAAAGCAATCAAAGCACGTTTACACCCATAAGGATTGAGATAACAATATGATATCGAGGTCTAACAATGGAATTGGTAGGCAAGGTAACATCCCCAATGGCTAGGTTTCCTCAAACTGTGCGAATTAAACGTTTAAATTGAGCGATTTCGAACCGTAGGTGGAAAAAGACGAACAGAATAAGAACCTTTATAATGTTTTCTTCGAAGTGGTTAACATCCGAAGTTCGTAGGTCAATTATTTATTATTTTAATCTAAAAAAGAATGAAAGCCTGCGCGTCGAAAAGTTCATTTTTACTTGAAATTACGTGTTATCTTATTGAAAATGGAAATTATCCCCTGGAGTCGAACCCGGGTCTTTGATCTAGAATTCAATAATTAAAACGTTTTGTTATTATATCATAATGCTATCCTGAAAATGTCATCAAATTCGATTTAGTCGTTTGCGAGATATTAAGCTTCAAAAAGCATTGCTGGCAAACTGACAAAGTGACAGTCTTTTATATAGTTTACATTAACCGCTTTGGTAGACCAACATTCTAACCGTTTACCGCCTCCCTGATGTGCGAATTTTTCTTCTTAAATCACTTTGATGCCAGAATCAGAATCGGTTACTTACATACCTATGTTTAAATCGCGCATGAATGCCAGCAAAATTTGCCACTTTAATTCATTCCTTGAGTGAAACACGTGCAAAGCAGAAAAATATTCGAATTATAATTGAGAAATCAATTGAATTTTTTATGGTAATTCAAATCCGGTTCAATTTGCTTTAAGAAAATTGTTTTGTTTTAATCAATCATGTTCATCATTATTAAATATTCGATGGCACGTAACATTATTTTATATGAAAAACTTCCTTATTTCGGCTTTAGTGTCATCCGGTATTGTCTAGTGGTTAGGATACCCGGCTCTCACCCGGGAGGCCCGGGTTCGATTCCCAGTACCGGAATTTCTTTTTTTCTTGCTGTCCTTGGTATAGGAGTAGTTAACGTGTTTGGCTTCCAATTGCGGATTCTATGTGATAGTATTTGTTATTGTTATTAGGCTAATTTTAAAAGTCTGTTAACTTATTAACTATTTAAAATAAATAAAAGAAAATAATGTCTTCGTCATCACGTAATAGCGCTCCTTCATATACGCGATAGTGTGTAGGAGTCGATATAATTTTTTCATTTATTCTTCCTAACACTCACACGTTCGAAGAAGGCTAATAAGTGAATATGTATGCACGCCTAGATTTGGCGCAAACAACATTCTCTCCAGAAATAAAACCCCATTATCCCATCAATGAAACGTGTAATATATAGTAACTTCATCAGATCAATATATTTATTTTAAAAGATAGAATCGCACAAGAGATAAAATTGTACGAATAAGATGCAACACAAGCTGTTGGAGCACACAAAAAGTGCTTTTAGACATCAACACGTCTCAACTTTTACTGGATCATCGAGACGGAGGGAGAGAGTGGGAGAGAGGGAGGGAGTGAGATAGAGGGGGAGAGAGAGATATACAGAAAGGGGGAGAGGGGGGAGGGGGAGAAAGGGAGAGAGAGAGGATGTGGGGGGAGAGAGAGAAACAGAGCGTAACAAGGAGGCGGTTTTTCGCTAAGGAGAACGAGATGTAAGAAATTTTTAAAATATACATTTTATGCGTTCCCTTAGGCCTAAGCCGGCAAGAGGTCTTCATAACCTCAATTTCCTTGTTCATGTTCCTTCTGTGTGTACATGCCTCCTAGGCATTAGTTTACGTCGCCTCGACGTTAATTTCATATCGAATATAATAACGCTTTGTCTGGGATTTCGCATGCTTACAGAAACGACTCCGAGGAAGCGGGTATGTGACCGAACGGGTCGATGAGAGGTACAAATTATTCATCCTTACGTTGCTATGCGACTACCACAGCTGTTATGTGTGCATTCACATTTCAATTATTCGCCTGTAAAAACCGTCGATCATTCGTCAGGTTTCTATCAGACAGAGAGGCGATAATGCTTTTTTTTTATGAATGCTTTTTAAAGCGTAGTAGAGACGATTGTTTTAGGACGCAAAACAAATTCGATCGTGCGTAGTGCTTAATGCGATTAGAGAAGGAGATAGAGGCGGAGGTAGGAGGTTTAGATTTTCATGTCGAAATTTTATTAGCAGATGCTCCTCGCGAAGCCACCCAAAATGGAATCTGCTTCATAAAGCCAATTTCGCCATTTACCCGGTTGATGAAAGTAATGAAATCGCGGGAGAGAACTAATTACTAAGTTTTGTAATTTCGTTGTAATTCGTCGCTCGCTTTTCGACGAGATCATTGTCGCCTTAATTGGCACTTCGTGGCGGCTTGAAAAAGAATATAATAATGCAAATAATATTTCAAAAAAAAAGAAAATTCTTTTTTAACTTATTTAAGGCCAGTTTGTTTTAAATGAAAACTGTTTCGAGGAATAAATAAAGCCAGATAAGTTAATGATGTAATTCATGGATAAAAAGTTTTTATGTATTATCTTTCGCTCATCTTTGTGTTAAGAATAGCATACGATTAAATTGCTTGCTTTAATCAGCTGTATATTTAACGATAAAATAACTTGAAAAATAGTACATATCTTACAACATAGAAGGCTTTTCTTAGTTAAGATGATAAGTTGTCACCTGTAGCATCAAAACTTACCTTACATACAAAGATTCTCATTCAACTGTTTGAGAAAAAAATAACTTTTTAAAAACTGATTTAAAACAATATGCTGTTCGTTAGGGAAAATTAGATATATTGTTTGGAGTTTTAATGCATGAAGAATTCAATCTGTTAATCTTGTAGCATTGTATCCGTAGATAAATTATTTTCACTCAGTAGATGCAGATCTATCGGGTATTATGGATATAATCTCCCCATTGAGAGGAAATCATAATTGAAAGCGGCTATTATTTTATCGTGTAATCTAATAGAAACGCCCTTAAAATAGAACGAGTTTTGCACAATACGCGGACCTCCAGCGTACGTGAGGCGAAACAAAAATAATAGACAAAGGAGAGAGGTCAAAGAGGGAGAAAGAGAGAGAGAGGGACGGAGAGAGAGAAAAGAGGAGAGAGAGAAAAGAAGAGAGAGAAAGAGAGAAAAAAGAGGCGGAGGGAAGAAAAAACCTTACGTTTTTCAAAAAACCGCTGTGGCTAACTTAAAGGGTCGAGCCTTCCGCAAATAAAAAACACCTAAAGGAAAGAACTGAAGCTGGTTTTTCGTTAATCTAACACGTTTCAAATGCCTTTGTTTCTCCTTTTCTTCCTCCCTCTCTCCCTCTCTCTCTCCTTCACCCCTCTCCTTTTCACTCCCTCGCCCATCTTTCTCCCCTCTCTCCATAAAGCACAATCTACCCGCACATCCTATATCCGTCTACATAGCCCCTTGCCCTCTAACACGCGCCGCGAGTGTCCCTCAAGCAATCCCACAACACCCCACGGCTTTCTTTGGAAAGCCCTTTCTCTCTCTATCTCCCTTTCATCATCTCCCTCTTTCTCTTTCCATCTCCCTCGGTCACCCTCGAGCAGCGGAGGGCTCTCCCTCCTTCCTACGCCTTTCCTTCCTTCCTCCCTCTGGCCTCTCGTCAGTCCCTCCCTCTCCCTCCATCTCCCCTCTCTTCCTCTTTCCCTCTTCCTCCCCCCCCCCCTCCCTTCATGCCTTCTTTCTGTGTCTCTGTACCCAACACCCGGAGGGCTCGTAGGACGAGACAGGGATGGTAGGAGGGAGGGAAGGGCGAAATGATGCTACGCCTCAAAAGAACTTTCCTCTCTCTCTTCCTCTCCCCCCCCCCCCTCTCTCTCTCCTTCTCTCCCTCTAACCACCTCTATCTCTCTCCCCTGTCTCTTTGTCTCTACTTCTTCCTTGCCAGAGATACGTACAAACTCGTTTCTAATTCCATTCTCATTCGCCGCTTCTTCTACCGCGCACTATTTTCATTTTTCCGCTCTTCTACGCTCCTATTCTCGTTAGACATCGAGTTAATTTTTCCGCACTTGTTCGCTTCGTGTTTTTCTCTGGTTTTGGTTTATGATTCACGGTCGCTGAGGCGGCGACGAAATTAGTAATTCATCCGCGTCTCGTCACTCTGGTTATTTTTTTCCTCCTCTTCTTCCGATTTGCTCTGCACGGTTCTTATCCTACCTTAATCTCTTTCTAGCCATTCTTTTTCCTTTTAATTCGCTATGAAATTAGCTATTTGGTCGCATTTCCTATTAATGCGCCCAAAATCTGTGCGTCATATTCCGTGGTAATTGTGTGTGTACCTTGCATTGGCAGAGCATTGCTGAACGTATCGTATTCCATATCGTATCCCTATCTGCTAGTGACAGAATAGTAATGTTCTAGATATAATCTAGTCTAAAGTGATTTGCTTTGGGAAAGGTTAAACAAGTAAGATTTCATTTTTCTGTATTAGTGATTACTGAGTTGCATATATTGCGAAATGCATTGGATTATCTTTCTTAATTTCATAAAAATATACTTTCATACTGCTAGATGTCCCCCAATCTGAAAATACGAATTAAAAAACCGAAAGCTACTTTCTAAGTAAGTACAGATGAAATGGTGGAACAGGTTTTCTTTTAGATTATAAAACTTATTGTCTCATTATTATAGCTGTTAACTAGTTTATCCTTTTTCATACTTTTTAATTTCATTATCGAGCAACTCATCCCTTTTGAGATTAATTTGTTTCCTGTAAATCGCATTCCACAATTAACTTCGATAAATATTCCGTAGGTAAAATAAACTTACGAAACGGCGGAAAACGCTTTATGTCCGAATAAAATTTCAAAATAAACAGCCAAATAATTTTAATTAACCTATATCAAAGGCTCAATCACTCGGGCAGTCTACAACGAACGATTTTACTCTAAACATTTACGTACGATTTTTAATTCGAAATCGAATCCAAAACGAAACGATTACATGCGTTCAAAACCTTTCACTAAACAGGCGACAGCAGTTATAGATCCTTTGAGGTCCTCCCCGCGATGACGGAGCAAATCCTTCCATTGATTCTCGACTCGGGGTCCGTATCGACGTTTCACGCGTTGCTTTTAATCTTCCGGATCTCCATGATAACATTAAAAACCATGCAACCGCCTTGGAGATACTAAACGCTTAGAATGACGTCATCGAGTTTTTTCGGCGAAGCGTTACCTCCTCCGTCTCTCAATTCCTCCATCTTAATTATCTGCCTCGAAGTTCTTTGTGATTGATGTTTTTATTTCCTTTCCCTCCTCTTTACACCCCTACCTTGCACTCTCCACCCCTCCCCCTCTCCATCTACCACCAGCTTTATCATCTCTCTTTCACTCAGCCTCACAATATCTTCCTAATCCCTCCTCCCGAACCATAGGGTCCCTCGTGCCATTTCTCCCCATCTCCACGCCCCTCATCCTCACCTCTCCCGTCGCTTTCGGCTTACAGAGATTCCCTTTCTCAATGGTGGACATACTAAAACCACCTCCATAGCCTCCTCGTACATATCCATTTCCCTCATCCCACCCGGCGCTCTCTAATAAGCTTCCCGCAACATCTCCTTCTACTCTGCAACCACCGCCGTCTTTCCGCGTGGAAGACGAAATTGATTTGCTTTTCGTGCGTGCGCTATCAAACAAATCTCTTCATAAGCCGCCTTGCTGACCTGTGTTTAAGGTGTTTATTTTTTATGATAGCTTCGCCCGCGGTCGTCTTTCCGTTGATAGATGCAAAAGTAATTTGTTATTCGATATCGCAAGTTCTCGCGGGATATAGCGATGTACATTTATTATTTTGCGCTGATGTGACTCGCAATATTTTGTCGAGTTCCTTTTGTTTAGTTGACGAGAAAAGATATGCCCGAGATTCGTAATTTCTGCGGATTCGCAGGAATCCGTATCAGTTTAATTAACGTAGAGCGTAATATTCAGAATATTAAAAATAATTTGTTTTGAGTCTTAGTTTTAAAAGTATTAATCCCGCGAGAATTTAGGCCATGCGAACAGCTTAACGCCGAGTAATGCGATAAACAGTTCAAATTTTCGTTGAAATAAATTCCAAAATTCGTTCACCTCTTGCGTGTCAACTTGTTTGAAACGCCACTTGCACGAAAACAGCCCATTACCTACTTCGAGAATGGAAGAAAATTGCGAATTACAGCGATGTAACATTCAAAATTAAATTCCAACGTCATTGGGGAAATAAACAAGATATAATGAATATTTGGCCGGACATTGATTACCGAGGAAACCTGAAGGTCGAAATATATATATAATACCCAAAGATTTTTCTATTTAACGCAGCATTTCTCGCAAGAGCTATATATGCATCAAGTTTCAAAATGGACTACTCACCTCAATATTTACTTTGGCATAAAAGTCCAACGCTACATTACTGTGTATTTTACTTCCATTCATGCGAAAAAAAATCGTGCGTTTAGGTCATCGACACAAAAATTAGATTTTCTATTACTTTTTGGGAAAAGAAAACTTTCATATTTTTTACGCGCATTCTCGGGCACCTCACTTCACGAAAGCGAGGGAATAGCTCCAGCTATCCGGTTTAATTTGGGTGCGGTTGAACAGGACGAGGCATATGTTATGGATACAAGGTGTAGGCTATATGGCGCGGCAAACGTAGAAGGGTAGGTTGGGAGAGAGGGACGAAGGGAAAGCGTAGGCAAATGAAGAGGGGAAGGAAGGGAAAACATCAATGTGATCCTCATCCGTTCCCTTTCAGTAGCTCGAGGCTTCTGCGGGAGTGTTGGAGGCTGGAGAGAGAGAGAACTCTAAGGTTTAGCCATTCCCGAAGATGGCCGTATAGTTTTTCCACCGTGACCTGGAAAAAATATTAGAAGCGAAGTAAAATCCACTTCATCCGAAACATCAATTATGCATATATGAGCTTTTTTTTAGCTCGTTTTGTGTTGATAATGGTTATTTCGATACAACAGAACCATTCTGCAACTTTAAATCCCATTAATTTATTTACAGTAGCTGACGGCATTTTGGGTTAACTGCTCTCGTGCATTGAGGTATGTACATTTTACGTGGAGCGATTAGAGCTAAATCAATGGTTATTTTTATTTATGCATATTCTGTCGACTGCGACACTTAATGTAGTTTAGCTCGTGTAATTTTTTTATTGTAGCATTTGGATGATTCCTTTGTTTTCTAATTCATTACCTCCCCTCCCCTCCCTCTTCCAATCTCCCTACGAACCTGTTCGTGTGCTATCTCTGCCCCTATCCCTGTTATTTGTCAGGTGGAAAGATTTTTTTTTCCAAAACTCGATTCCACGAGCGAATAGTTTCGGGAACATACTTCTTTCAGACATTTTCATTTCGATACTGACGCCGGCTTCGAACAAGACGTTTAACATAATGGAACTAATGATACGTATATGGTTAATGAGAGCGAGATCGCGCTAGAGATCCAAGAGTCGTCTAAGCGAATATTTACTCGGGTAATGAAACCTATCGTGATATACCTCCCTTGGATTAGAGCAACCTCGCGAATGTCGAATCTTATTTAGATATTTAAAGTTCAGAAATGTTTTTTTGGTCCGCGATCCACGTTACCGTAAGTGATGTTTGTGTAAAATGAAAGAATTAATAATATATGTCTCGTTTTGGATACATAAACTTCAATGGAAAAGTTTTTGGCTACGTAAATAGGTACTAATTATAATTTATGCACGGGCAATGTTTAATTTACTAACTTAAGTGCAAAAATTGTTTTTTCAGATTGTGTAATGTTTCAAAAAAAGTTATACGTATGAACCAGGAAATAAAAAGACTAATTTTTCAGTTTCACCTTACGAATAAATATGAGCAGATGAATAGTTATAATAATTTCTTGAAGGCAATCATTACGTTGAATCGTTACTGCCCTATACCGCATAATATATGTTAATAATTATGTAAATAATAAAAATGTTATAAATACCGCCAGAATAAATTTGTTGCCTTTCAGTCAAACATTTATTTGTTTAGTGTTGGATAATTCGCAAATGATTGGAATAAAACTGCATTTTTCCTTGTACTACTGTTATTTGTTTACCAATTTAAGTTTTCATATCTATACTATACGAGGAATAAGTTGACCTCCCAGATGTTTACGTTCACAAAGTAGAGGGGGAGCTACGTTGTCGGATTTACGCTTACAGTCCACGCCTGCTACTGAATGAGAAAACGAAGCGACGCTACTAAGGCACAGTATGGCAACGTCGCAAGGCTCAATTAGGCCCAAGCCTGAAAAGTACCCTTCTAATGCTCCCACCCTCCACTTCTCAGAGGCCAACTTACGTCTCGCCTACTATATTACTCAGTTCCAAAAATTGAGTTGTATTTGTCACTTTTGTCGATATTTTGACAAGTCTTAACTTTGGTAAAGTGAAGATGATGACCAGTTAAAACCCCAGCTCAGAGAAAGATGGTAAAACGTGCATGCGGAATAACGATGGATTGTAGCAGTTTTTATGTCGTACATCAATAGGAATCGAACTAATTCTCAGCTTAGGATTAATTGCATGCAACCGATACTCGCTAAAGGATTAACCTTTAATATCCCTTACGGAAAAATAACTCGCATCTCCACTCATGTCAGTTAAGCTCGAAGATAAGATTGATCGAAGATGTATTATACGCTCTTTGCTTGAGCCCCTTTTTTTGCCATTGCCAAACATACAAAAAGACCTCATCCACCACTCCCTTTCCTATTATGCTCATATAGCATGAAAATATTGTCACGGGCCTAATAATCTTTTTAAAAAACATCCGCCGCTCATAGTTTGGACCTAACGTAAACATATCATACGTTTTACAATCCGCACTTTCTGCTGCAGCTCTGAAAGTGATCCCGATCGCGTAAGACGTAGGCGTTTCTAATAGCTCGGAAAAACAATCTTTTCCTAGTGGACCAAAAAAAAATACACCAGACGACTTTCAAACGAAAATAATATCCGTACTTATCTCGGATCGTAGTGGTAGACCATGTTGGAACGTTGTGTCTTGAAGGGCTGAAGAAAGAGGGAGTGAAGGGTGGGGGGGGGAGTCGGTGGATACATTCTTGTAAGAGCGCCCCGAGGGGGTGGAGGGAGGGAAGGAGAGAGAGAGAGAAAGATGGAGAGAAAAAGAGAGAGAGAGAGAAGTAGATGGTTGACTAGAAGGGTTGGAGGGGGGGGAAGGGAGATAGAGTGGGAGGGGAGGAAGGGGAGAAGTTAAGAGACCGGCTCTTTCTCCCTCCCTCCATCTCCTCGCCTCACTCCCATCTTCGACTGCCCCTTCGACTGCCCCATCGGCTGGTTTCCTCCTCCGTTCCCCCGAGGGGATAAGCGAGCTGTGTGCGCGTCGGGGAGGGAAGGGAGGAACCGGGCGAGGACGGGGGTGGAGGGAGGGGCTAACCCGTGAGGGAGTAGAGGGGGAGGGGAGGGGAGAAAGGGAGAGGAGAAGTGGGAGGAGGAGGCGAGAGGTTGAGGACGCGTGGGCAGGACCGCAGATGGGAGCGTGAGACGGGATATTTCAGCGTCCGCGGATGACAGCGGGCGCGGCTATGGTTCTTCGGGTGCCGAAGGAGGTAAATGGTGCCGTGGGTGGGCACCCGAAGTGTGAGAACGCAGCCGAGGAGATTAGAGGCCGTCTTAAGGTGCGTGTTGGCGGCGGAGGTGGTGGGTGAAGGGACGGGAGGAGAGGCGTGTGTGTGTGTGTGTGTGCAAGGGGTTAGGGGTTGCCCCGAGGGAGTGGCGGAGAGGGGAGAGGGAGAGGTGGGAGGACGACGAGTAGAAGGCCGACCACCGTCTCGGTCACCTATCCTCCCCCATTCTTCCCCCTCTTCGTCTCTTCGATTCCATTTCCTCCGCTCACTCCCTCCCTCCTCCTCCCGTGTCTCATCTCTCTCCCCGCAGCATACCGTCGTTAGGGCCACTTTGGTCCATCCGCCGTCATTCCCCGTCCGTTTGCTCTGGATTTCGCCTCTTACTACTCGGGACAGCCTTGCGTTCGGCCGCGGTACGGTCGCAGACGCTCGCCGATTCTTTTGTGTTTATTCTTCGCCTCTTGTTTTTCATTCCCCGTGGAATTCTCGATCGGAGAGGAGGGAAGATGGGGTGGTGGAGAGGGCGTATCTATCGTGGAAGACGGGACGAAAATTCGTAAACTATGCCGTACTACCGTTTTCGGAAAGGCGCGCCTCCGTCTTTTTTTTTAAGGTTTATAGATGGGTGATTTCAATGGTCCTCTTTGAGCTTTTGTGTGTGGCAACAGGACGTGATCAAAGACCCCTTCCAAGCTGCGATCCCCGTCTCTTCCCGTTTTCAGATGTCTCTAAAAAAAATAAGTTCTTTTTTCTGGACGTTGCCGAAGGATGAAAAAGAAATTCTCGAGATGTTTCACCGGCCATTTGAGTCAAAACCATCGCCATCAGTTTTCTGTCTGCGACCATACGTAATTGTTGCGGTGGAATTTAGCCGAATATCTAATTATATCATCCGAAAGGATGTTATACGCCCGATGTTTATGTTGGTCATTTCGTCGCTTTCATCGGATAAGCGGCAGCTCTATTAATTTTATTGCCGAGAAGGATGAATTTTTTTGCGGGGTGGACTTCGGAACAAACGTCCGTGAACAGTCTAAAGCAATTTTCTCCCTTCTATTTCCTTTTGTTCCACGAGCGATCGTAGGAAGTTGGCCCACGATTTCACACTTTTACAGGTGCGTGAATCGATTACCTTCATTTTCGATACGATATTTTTCTTCAAGAACGAATCGACCAGCTAAACTTGTACTAAGCAAATGTTGGAAGTAAATCTCGCAGCCATAAAACGGCATTTGTGCCCATTAAACTGGCCTTATTTCACCGACCATGGGTTTTATTATGATCCACGATGTACTCATCAAGAACAGATGAAGTGTACGTACCTATAATGAATAGCTTATTCAAATAGAGTAACTGCGTTACAACAGTTTTTTATCGGACTTTTTATTCCAGTAATTGAGATATAAATATTCAGATGCTCGTATTACAGACTTTCAAAATACAGTGCTTTTAATTGCCTTTTGTTTGGTTTTTGAAAATTTTAGGTGTCAGTTCACAGAAGGAAATATGTATATATCAAGAAAAAGCCTTTGCTATAATTTTTGTCACTTACATATATAAACGAGTCTGATTGTATTATTCATTTATTATTAGCTAAAAACATCTTTTGCTACTTTTAATGAAACAGCATGGTAAAAAACGCTTGTACTCAACCGAGATTCGAACTCACGCTTCTATATTGAGTGGAAGACACTCTCTCCACCCATTCAAAAGATCGAATAAGTTGAATTCTTCGGTCAGGTATTCGAATCGCTAACTTTTCCAGAACGTTTTCTACATATCTCTCCGAAGTCGAAAGACCAGAACAAACCAATTAAACATGGGGTCGTGCGTCATTGGTAGGACTGGAAACCAAAAAAGGAGGCGCCTCATCAAGAGTTAAACGGAGCATGACTCCGTAAGACAAATTGTGGAACTTGCTGTCATTTTTTGTGAGATAAATTCTTCACGCCTCCCATTTTGAGTTGAGCGCATGAAACGTACGACTGAAAAATAATGACATTCTGTCTTAGTTATCTTAAAAAAAAACTTACTTGTGCTGATGACTAATTTCAAATTTTGAACCGGTATATTTATTGTAAAATATGGACCTTGTGTCTTCCTTGCTGAAATGCTATGCTTTCATTTAAAACGATCTGACGACTCGAAATCTCGCTACCCTATCTAGTCAAAACCTGTTACTGTGTTTATAATCAATTATCAAGTTTCTCCTTTCCAAAATCTACCGGGAAAGGCTCCACTTTGTGGAAATATTTTCTTTATATGTTTCTTTTCATTTTTGTGCACGCTCAAATCTCTCACCATTTCATGCAGCTTACCCTTTGGCTATTACTTCGATATTCTTCTTTATTGCGATACACGACTAACGAGTCTATTATACAGTATTTTCGACAAATTCCCATTAAGATATAGATCGTTCATACGTAACTGCATTTTCTTAAGCTACTTGGAATATTCAATTCACCTGTTATTTAATTTCAATACCAATTCAAATGTATGATAGCTCTAAAGAGCTAAAGCAAGTGAAATATAACTTCAATATCTTTTTTTAGATTTAAATGCTTTGTAAATAGGCTAAACAGATCAATTTATCGTATTATCAGAGGTGTAAGTGCAAACAGCATATATACGTTCTTCAGATTAAATTACAAAGTTTCACGCATTCAATAAATTATCAAAGTAAATGTTTTACTTTGTTAAGAAATCGTTTAATTATAACTTTGTCTTTTTACATTAAGGTGACGCATAAATTTCTTCGCATGCAAAATAATTTATCTGGAAAAATATATATAGGTATTTAATTATTCTTAGAAAATTCTTATACAAAATTATATTAAGGAATGCATTACGAATGTAATAAAATGTAATTCATTTTAAACATGCCCCATTCTTTTTAGATAAATTATTTGAAATCTATGTATCGAGTGTTTACTGTGTTATTTTACCGCTACGTAAATTGTCTTTGCATTAAAGCTTTCCTCCAGCAACAAGCGCTCGATTTATCATCCTGCATTACGTGGTCGAATCGTATCGAGAACACTAACTAAATAGATAACACTCGCACTTTTCTCATTTTCAATTTACCGTCAATGCGATAATTTTAAATGACACTCCCATTTCTCTTTCGCCCGAATCCTCTACGTTCTCTTGATCACTAAAATGCCTCCTTTTCTCTCTTTTGCTCTCCCCCCTCCTTTCTCTCTCTTTCTGGCTCTCCTCCTCTCTCGTCCACATGTGCTCAAAGGCAAAACGCATGCAGCTGCCGACGTGCAATAACATCGAGGAAGAGGCTCCCGCGCATGCCTTTAACCACGAAGATAACGTGATAGAGAGGAACGAGAAAGAGAAAGGGTAAAACATTTCCCTCCGAAAAAGGAACGACCAGAAAATGCAGAGCAAATGGAGCAATCTGACCAGCAGAGAGAGAGAGAGGAAGGAAAAAAATTAAACCGAAGCCATCCGTTCGAGAAATAAAACAAGGAGATGGAGAATTGCGATGGTAGAGAGAGCGATTAATTTTGAATGCATGAGGATTATTCGAGACTTGGATCTTGTGGGTCCTGTCCCCATGCTCAAGCATACTATTAACCGCTTCTCCTTCTTCCCGACCCTTACATCACTTCTTACCTAGGGTTTTCCCACAAACTGAAATGTTTCTTAGGATATATTTCGTGTATATTTTATTATTTTCATTGTTTTTTATGTACTGAATATTTTTACAATTTCTATTATTCATATGATTGACGAAGGGATAAATGTAAGAATGGGCCTTATGGTCGAATAAAGACGTTATCTATATATCCCTTCTCTTTCCGTCTTCCTTACTTAATCTCGCCTCACTTCCCATCTCTCTCTTAAGTTTTCCGCTCGATTATTTCACATCTTTGCAGTGACCGGAAACCTATGAATAAATGTACTCTTTTATCGTTACATACGATTTTCTCTGCCTTTGATTTCGAGACTGCCTTATTTATGAAATTTACAATTTATGAATATTTTTATAAAGTTGTATTTACTGGCGTTTTTGCAATGTTTTATTGGAAAAAATGCCGCGTTTTATTTGCAGAAGAGTTTCGAGTATAGTTTTCTTTTAATCGGGCAGCACTTTGAGATGTATGAAGGCATGGGAGCTTTCAACTCATTTGTCCACCCAATGAAAATGTTCAATCGAAATCGTTTCATCCGCTTGCGTCGTGTTCACGCAACCGAATTTTATGTTGTTATTTAGTGTAACTGTTAGTTGGCCCAAAATCTATTTCGAAATAATTAGTTCTGCAAACAATTTGACAGGGTGTATGCCGCTTTCTCCGATGCTCGTCATTAACGCAGGTGTTTAGGAAATCGAGATCATTTTATTGTTGTTGTATAAATAGAACTAGATATGCCAGTTATACCTTGACGTTTCCCATTTAATTCTCGTCCATTATTTAATTAATGACTAATCTCCCATCACACTGTGCAATCGATAATTGTTCGAACGCAAATTTATTCTTCAATACATGAATTATTTATGAGATGCCTCCCACCTCTTAACCACTAATTTATTGGCGTCAACGACCTTCATCCTGGTAAATTTTGAGAGAATGATTACGTGGTTCAAATCTGTTGAATGATTTTGAAGTAGATAATGTGTGTCAAGCCCTTTGTGCTATCTAACCTTATGAGGAAGAAACGTTATGTAGTGAGAGTTTGTGCGATCTTTCCGAATGTAAATATGATTGTCCCAATTATATGGTAAAATTATATTAGTTTTTAGCATTGATGAATTCGAATGTGTGATTATCATAATAAATTAGCGTAAAAGACTGTGAAAATGTAAAATTTTCGTTCGGTATTATCTATTTTTGAGATAAGAAGAATCTTTCTGTTATTTTAACGTATTGTGGAGTGGAATGGGAAATTGTAAGGGCATTACATTTTTAAATTAGTTCAAATCAAGACACAAACTGCATATTCATATATATTTACTCCTGAGAGAGTTTTTAATGAGCGGATTAGTATAGGTGTCTAATTAGTATGAACATTTGTGTGGAATCAAAGGAAAACTGATATTCGACTTTATAATAAGTAATTTCCAATACTGCGGTTTTGGTGCATTGCCGCAAGCTAAATTTCCCACATTTAAAATGACAAATCTAAAAAAATACGTATTTAACCAAAAGTGCTTAGTTATATTTAATCCGTGGTATGTAATAAATACATAACTAAATATGTATACACATTTGCACTATGAATTTGTTAATTATTAGATCGTGTTTATAAATGCCCTTTTACGTTTCGTAGATTGTAAATATGAAGTTACACAGGTTTGATCATTGAAAGCAAAACGTTTATTGATCTAGAAATAATTGGAGGAATGCAATGGAATGTATATTTGAAATAATGCAAGTTAAGGTTTGATCGGTGGCGTAACTAGAAGCGGAAGGGGCCGTGGCTATAGCTTTTCTTCTGAAGGCTCTTACTCCTAAACGAAAGTGCTACAGACTTCGGTTTTTTTGCCAATCGATTCGGTAGTTTGTCTCGTCGTGCGCATGTTCTCGGTTTATCCGCCTATTTTTTTTAAAAACCGCCATTTACCATGTCCTTCGGTAGCAATTTCCTAAGTTTTTTTTAACGTGGGGAGAAAAATTGCCAAGCAAGAGAAATACAGATACAGACCAAACGAAAGATCCATGTAATACCTATTTTAAATGGTTGCCAAAAGGTTTGTAGGGATGTGACACCCCAGTGCGCCGCGGCACACGGTAACCTCAATCTTTAAAACTCTGTTTCCTTGCCTTTATCACTGCAAGTTGGTCTTCGATTTCAAAGAAATTCAACTGTCGTGCAAGAACATGTTCAATGAAAAACAGCGTCAGACTATGTAATCTTTCCTGACTCATCGTACTATGTCAGTAGTGTTAAATTATTTTTTAGCTTAAAAAAGATCGCCTGCAAGAATCTCTTTCCGAAACTCAGATTTCCCTGGCTATGTAGAGAAAAGTGTGATATAAGATATTTTTTACGATTTTATAATGTCTTCTAAAAACTAAAATATTAATTGTGCGGAGAAAAAATCGATAAATGACGGAGGAAAAAAATAAAAACAAACAAGATGCCTGCAATGTAACGGTTAAAGCCGAACAACACGAAGCGTAAATCATCATCTGATCCAATACTAATGATTAACTAGAAATTCATTCAGAAATTGGGATGTGAAACCAAGATCGCTAAAAAAATATTTTTTCTAATAACTTTAAAAATATCGACTGCCCCGCGTCACTGAGCTTATGGCACATGGCCACCCACGCCATCCTGTTGTTTGATTGTAAATCTTAACTTTCAATAGGATTGTAAAGCTGTTCAGACTATTGTAAAATACTTTTATGGAGACAGACGGATTGAGATCAAGAAATATAAAATGTTAAAAAAAAGGTTGCTAAAATATGCAATTTTAGGCCAATTTATGTCATTATGAGTCATAGAAAAGTGATTTTATGCAGTTGAATAACTTTCGTGAGAAGATATTGCTAAATACCTTTAATTTTGTTGAAAACCTACTCAAGGATAAACATAAACTGAATGATTAAGTAATAAATAGCTAAAAGTAATTTATTTTTAATTATGGAAATAACATTAATTAACTCAATCTTAACGCCTTTGGATTTTATTTATAAAATTTTTAATCATTATATCTTTATATTAAAGTATTTCGGGAATTTAATGGAGTGAAAAATGGATTCATTACAAATTATAATTTGAAGGTTGAAATAAAAATAATAAATAAAAGTTGAACTTTAATGAATATTTTTTAATTATTTTTAAGGACAATTTCGCAAGTCATACATAGTATTTGCCAGTTTCTTTCTGTCATTATCTTGGATGCATAATGAGTAAATCTGGTAACTTTATCTGACTATCAAGCTTATTTACTGGAATTTGCAGTTAATAAAGAGCTGTTTTTGTAAACGCTTTTGTTGTCATATTTTATGACTCTAAAAAGTCCAAAATATAGGGAAAACGGTTCGGATTCGATCCATGGAACGTTTCTTTTCTCCTTTGATTAACTCTTGAATGAATACATGATTTTTTCATCGTTGCTTTTAAAATATTTAGAATCAAGTAAAGAACGTATGCGTGGAAAAAAACAAAACTGAAAATTATTCAGTGTTTAAAAATTATTCACTAGTGAAATTGCCTATAATTATTCTTGAGGGCGCTGATGATGTTGCAATCATATTCATGCACGGATAAAGTCATGTGCTGGACACATAAGATGTTTTCATCTATCTATGGATTTCCACAAAGGGAAAAATCACATTCTCAGGGTCCTTTCGCAATATATTGAGCGATTCAATGATTCATTGTTTTTTAATGTACAACTTGTTTTTAAATTCGATCCTTAAAAATTGATTTACGGTTAGTTTCTTTAAGAATGACCGCATTTACCTTAAGCATCAAACTTTCTTGTTATTTCACCCCAACCGTTTTATTCGACTATTTACACAATTTCTATCGCGTGTTTTCTGGAAGAGATAGCAGCACTATATACCTTCCTTCCGAATCCTGATTTCTTTTTTTATAACTGCCAATTACCAAGCAATCCACCCTTCGCTCCCCTCACCCAGTGCCGTTTTTATGGCACACTAACGGCCTATTCCTTTCGCGTTTTACCTCGCCCTATATAGTCATTCTGCCAAAGAAAAAACACATCACGGCCACCTATAAGTAATGAATTCTTCATTACCAAAATTACAACGGTCTGATTACAGGCGGAAATGGATACTGCGGTAGATTGGATCCCTTAATGGTTAGTCTTGAGAAGAATCAGGTAGCTCTCGCCCTCTTCCTCCTACCCATTTTCCCTCCTAAGACTCCGTCACGTGACCGCCTACTGTTTTACACGGAAGAAATTGGTGGAGGCGAAAATTACGGGGGACAGAAGAAGCCAGCCAAAGGTCTATTTATTTTACCTGTTGAAAGAGCTCGTGTGTGTGTGTCTGGAGTGGGCGAACGTAAGACGTTCTGGGTCTGCAGCCACTCTTAAAGCGAGAGGGAGAAGAAAAAAATTGAAATTTTCAGTCCAAGGTCCGCGTTTTTTAATGAGATTCAGCCGGCTGGTGGAGGGAAAAAATAAAACAGGGAGCGTTTCTCTTCGCCGTCGCCGAATGATACCATGCGAACAGAAATTAAGCGTCGCGCCGCGATTGATTTTTATTCGGTCCCACCTATTTTTTTGATTAATGGGTTCAGTTCGAATTAGTTAATTTTTTTCGTGCGAAGAGTCCCGCGTCTGTTGACACAAATGCACGCCTGTGTCGGCACGAGCCTATAATAATCATTTCCTCGTTGGTTGCTGCGATTGTGATAAAATACTATCATTTGTAGTCCTTCTTTTTGGAGTCTGAAGATTTTCAGTTGATTATATGTTACTGAAGTAACATAACAAAAATCTATAATTATTTAATTAATTCCATAATAGGCACTCAAGTACTTTTAAAATGGCTGCTGTTATTGCTATTAGCGACGCCTAAGGCAAATATTTAAAAATTTTGATAAACAAGTGCTAATTCTGCCCATAAGACGTGATTGATAATTCTTTAGTGAACTAATTCGACTTCATGCATTCATGCTCCTGCTTCTGATTGTTTTATATAGACTATCCATGTACTAATTTCAGGTGTTTAACATTATGTATGCGTTAATAATATGGTATGGTTTGTATGGTATTTTTTCTCGATCTTCTTCTTCTTGTACATCGCTGAAGGCGTCTTCCTAACGTAAAAACCATTAATGACATACTTTATAATCCACCTACATATAACATTTCAGCTGCGGGATGCGAATCAAAATACGATGAATTTAGAAAAAAGAAAAAAATTTCGAAATTTTTTTTTTATTATTATTTCCAACCGTTCCGTAGCCCGTGATCACTCCGACGCGAAACTGACCGCAAAACAAACCGTCCTCAGCTCTTCTCAACGGAGCAGCTCCCAAAATGAAGGGATGCGTGAGAGTCAAACATCTATCAGCGCGAACAGCTGGCAATCAATAAGCAACCGCGTTCGCATTACCATTTCGTCGCTCACGCCCTCCTCCCGCCCCACACACACACCCCCTCCCTCCTCACACACACATCCCCTCCCTCGTAAACCCCCCATCTCCACCGCATTCACGCCACGCCGTGTGCCTTAACCCTACTTACCTCCTCCTTCCCTCTAATACTTTCCACTCCTCTCCATCTACATAGGAACGCGCATTGGCCTCCCTCGAGGAAAGAAACGGCGGAGGGAAAAAGAAGGAATATCTTCGATCTTGATTGCTTAGCCCTGGGCCACGACACCATGCGGCGAGAAAAAAGGGTGTATAGGAGGAAGGAGGATGAAGAGAAAGGAGAAGAAGAGAAAGAGTGGGTTAAGAGAGAGAGAGGGAATGAAGAGAGGAAACTACACAGGTGGAGAGAAAGAGAGATTAAACGGAGCAAGAGGAGGAACATCGCAGAGGAATGACGGGAAAAAAATCTCCGGTACGAGAGAAGAAAGTCAAACAAGCATATACTTAAAACTGATTGACTTCCGCCGCTCCCTTGACAAATCAGCTGTAATTATAGCACTCCGAGCGCACATTGCCTCTCTCGACCTTGGGGAAGGTTAAGTTTTCGAACCCCCCCCCCCTCATGTAATAGTCGTGTTAAAGCGGTCGAATTTCCTAACCCCGAATTTTTTTTTCTCCCGCGCTTCGTTTCGCGCTTTATTTCGTCGTTATATATATTTTTTTATTCGACGGAGTCCCGACTGTGCCGCCGTCGTTGTAACGCGGTAGCCACGTTTCGGAAACGGTTATTTTTTTCCCGAAAAAATTGAGACGTGCATCCCATTTCGGTCCGTTGAGAAACCTCCCTCCTTTCCACCTCTCCTTCTCTCACTCCCTCTCATTTTATCTCCATTCATCCTGTTGGAAGAGCAGAAAAGGCAAAGCGTCGTAGGAAATCTCCAAAAAAAACGATTTTTTGTGATCATCCTCGAAAAAATTTTACGTCCCTAGTCGTCGTGATGGTCGTGAAGTCAACTGCGAAAGATGACCTCTCACGATTTTTTCCTACCCTCCCCCTCTTTTCTCTCTCTCCCTCTCTCTCTCTCCCTCTCTCTCTCCCTCTCTCTCTCCCTCTCTCTCTCTCTCGACTCACTTTTTAAAAAAATCCATCTTTCGAAAGCTCACTGCATAAAACATCACATATAATTGCCTCCGATAAGAAAATATTCCGAAATGAACTCATTTGTATGTACAGGCGAGCGCAATGAGAGTGGGAGAGAAAGAGATGTCCTAATATTTTTCCTCACTGTATGTCACTACGCGAGTGTTTTTTTACGCTGACCGGGGGTTCGTGAACTTTAACTCCTTTCTCTCTCCTCTCACTCTTCTCTCTCTCTCTGTCCCTCCCACCCGCGGGGTCTAAGGGGGGAAAAATGGCCCCCCGCTGGGGTCGCGCAGACGCGTAAGCTGGAGATCGCTTGGGAAAAAAAAAGATCGCGGAGAGAGAGAGAGAGGGGGGGGGGATGCAATTAAACAGCCGCGCGGGGAGAATGGAATACATGACGCGTCTGAATATTATCTGCGTTATTATTCTTTTTATTGTACCCTTCCCCAGTCCAAGACCAAAACGCTCTGGCAAAAAAAAGATGTGTATTAACACGTGCTTCCAACGCGAGTTTATATAATGAATAACGTATGCGGACGTCCCCATTCTTTCGGGATTTTTTTTTTAAACCTCGCTCTCGGGCGAAATCTTTTATTCGAGAATTAGAATGGTCGAACGACGTTAACTTGTAAAACGAGACGAGCTTACTCAAATGTCCGCCTTTTACGTGCGGGTTGAGAAAAAAAAACTGAGCGATAAAAAGGATTTTCGTGGTCCGATCCGGTTCAATGGCATTGTTCTGTCTCCCCCTCCCCGCAGTCTAGTCTTGCGGCAAGCGGTTACTGGTTAATAAAGAGTCTCTCTTGCTTCCATAGCGCTCCTCAAGGACATTCATATTAGTCGGAACGTCCTTGAGGGTTTGCCTGGCACGCACGTTAAAAAACCGCGAGAGGTGAGCTGCATCTTAAATTAGCTTAATTATTGCTCCCCGCGTATTGATAAATCACTCGCTTTTTTGTTCCCTTACCCAAAGCCTGATTTTTCCTTGAATTTTTAGGCGCGAAAAAATCTTTGAAAAAATTGAACGCGAAAATCAACTGAATTTTCGCCATTAAATCAACCTCGATGCGATTACCCTCGTAGTATATTTTAATATGAAGGGTGGAAAATTTGGCGACAGGTTCGTAATCTTCGAAGTTATAATCCGTTTATTTTTTTATTGCACCCAATCGGCATTCAGGAGCGAGATATCGCGACCCGAGAACTTCCAGTCCCTCCGTTATGTTAATGGGATACGTTTCCCCGGGTCGCGATTAGGCAATTAACTTCGTTGTTAAGCCGACAGCCACCAATCGTCCCCAGATGGTCATTTTGTCTCCCTACGCTCCTGCGACCTATCCGAAAGTTAAAATAATCCCTCTTGGATGGGAACCAAGCTCCCTTCCTCGCCCCCCCCTCCCTCCCGCTCCATCCCTCCCCCCCTCCCGCTTCCTTTTTCCACTCCTTCCCCCCTCTTTTCACTCCATCACGCTCTCTTCGCATCCAATCGAACAAGTTTTTTATTTTTTCGGTCCTCTTTAGCCGCCAGCCTAAGACACAGCCTGCTCCTCCCCCTATCACCTAGCCGAATACCATTCAACCCCCCACCCTCTCTTCAAATAACCCTTCCTCTCTCTCTCTCTCTCACCCTTTCAACCATCCGGACTTCCTCTCCCCATCTTCCTCCCCTCTCTCCCTTTCCTTATATATCTCTCCTCTATAGTCCGGTCCTGAAGAGAGCTCTGGACAGCCTTCTCTCCGTTTTTTTTTTATTCTTCTCCTCCTCACTGCCAGTCCACCCCGCGGTATCTTCCAATCCTCCTCTCCTCCTCCTCCTCTTCTCCCTCCGGACGCGTTCTCCTCCTCCTCCTTCCCCTCCTTCCCCTCACGTCCCCCTCCGATCCCTCCGGAACCCTCCCTCCACCTCCTTCTCCTCCTCCTCGGGGTCCCCACCTACCTTCGCCTCGGGGCGGTGGCTTGAAATACCAGTTGTCCGGACGAAGGTCCAACGCGGGCGATTCGCCCCCTTCCCCGTCCTTCTCTCTCTCTCTCTGACCATCCACATTCCTAAGCCCCGGGCGATACACACTCCGCTCTGCACCCCACCCTCTCAAAACTCCCTCACTCCTCTTTTCCTCTATCCTCAACCCTCTCTCGCCGCAATTTCCTAATCCCTATTCTCTCTTATATCCTCCAATTTTCCTACCTCAAAACTCTATTCACTAGGGGAGTTTAAAACGAAAAAAAAATATATCAATCGATCTAGTATCCGGAGGGACCGAAATGCGTCTGTTTCGTTCCGCCTCTTAAGCCAACCGCTCTCTAAACGCACGTTTGCCTCGATGCTTATTCTAAGTTCATTTACGAAGAAATATGGCGGGTTAGCCACTAATCGCCACGAAGGCAATTGTATTATATTCACATGTGACGATTTTGTTTTTTTTTTACTTCCACGTTTATTTCAAACAAAGAAAGTAAAGTGGTGGGAATTGCAGTGACTTTCTATTATTATTATTAAACAGTTTTTATTTTGTGTGGAGAATCGGTTATTTCTCACTGGAACGATTTGCTGCGGGCGACCGATGAGAGATTGAGGTTTCTTAGGGCAGAAGCGTGAAACAAAACCTAGCATTTATTTGAAGAAACGTGAATAATGTTAAAGTTTGTTACTATCAAAATATTTTACCTCGTATTAGTTAGGCAATCATCTAAGAAATGCAGAACATAAGAACAATCCATGTCGAAAGTGAATTCGATATCATTGCAGGATTGTAGTTGGATTTCAATTACTTCAAAGAATGATATTTCATTCTTCGAAACGAATGCATTCTATTCTCTAATTGTGAGGTAAATCTATGTTTTCAATCACTGCTAAATTTATTCCCATTCTTATACGAAATTGAAGGGAATTTATAACGAATGAATTTGTAAAATCCTTCTAAATTCCATCTAATTTCACCGAAATCCTTGTTGTTTCAAATACAGAAAAATTCCGAAGAGTCACGACATGCGTATGTATGAGATAAGAGGTTCCCTGTCTGGCGCTCGCGAGCGCCTCTGTGAACTTTTGCGAATTTTAAAATCGCGTTTCCGAGCACTATTAATTCAATTTGTTCAGTTTATTTCTTTCGAAACGTATCGAAGAACGATAGTAATAAATTTGCAGTTGGCTTTCTTGTATTTATGATCATTCCTTTTTTTGCACAAGTGTAGTAATGGTGCTCGATTGATATTCTAGAACATAACTTTGTGCTCGCCACACTGGAAATATTGGGAACCTCTGATATAATATGCGATCTTTCTCTGTTTTTCGTTGGTTATTCTACTATTCACCGCCATTGTATCGAGTCCATTCAGCTGGCAACTACAAAGAATGGGACCGATTTTCTCGAACTATTAATTGCGTCTTTCCTTTACGCTCCCTTCGCATTCTTCCCCCCTCCGTCTCCATTCATGTCTCCCGGAATCCTACAATTCCCTCATATCACTTCTTTTCTTTGCTCCCCTCTTTCCCTCCACCCTCACCCCATTCTCTCTCCCTCCCTCTCCCCCTCCTTCCCTCCCTTGCATATTTTCACGTCACTCGGACATCATACGCTCATCCATCAGTCCATTGGTTCCTCCCTTTCTACCCCCATCTCTCCTCCTCTTGTCCGATCCGCGTCCCCCCCCCCCCCCCCCTATCCTTTATAATCTCGCCGTCCGCCGCTTCGCTCCGCTCGTGTGTTTTGTTATTGACGGTTGGAAAATGGTCGGCGCTGCGTAAATAGTCGGCTCCCGTGATACGCGCGTGAAGCGATTGTGCGACGAAGGCGATTTGTCTGGAGATGGAGATCGTGAATAGGGTATGAGATAAAACGTTTGTCGTCTGAATGGATGTCGGCGAGCTTGTTTGTTTTCTGACGAATGAATAAGAAAAGTCAAATAAAAGGATGCTATTGACGTCAGCATCCGAATAGAGAATGGAACAGAAATCCAATTATGGACGCTTTATTAGAAATGAAAAAATTGTCAATATCAGAGGTAAAGTTACTGCTGCTCGTGTGTTCGAAAATGTTTATAATAACTTTAAAGGTTTAATGACACGACTGAGACAATTTCCTGTTAAGCGAGGCGAAGTTATTGTTCGAATTAATCGAAGTAATGAAACAATTGCTGATATATTCCGCCCGAGAGCAACGTGCAAGAGTGGCAGAAAAAACTGCTTAATAATCGAGAAGAAAATCACCCGTTTGTCATTTCTCTCCGTTTAACACGGAGATATTCACGACTTCTCTTTCAATCCTACACTTAATCATCAGTGAAAACGTTGATTCTCTATACTTTACCGCATTTATCCGTAATTATTGGTCTTCGTGAAGAGAGCGTTCCTTCACGAGGCGCTCATTTTAGAAATCCACCCATGACATCGTTCGATGGGCCGTGACATTAGAATTGGCGGCCGCGGATGCCTCTTCAGATCGCCTCCTATATCACTCCCTCTCTCTACGTATGTGTGTGTGTGTATATATATATATATATATATATGTATTCCTTCGTTCCATTCCACATGGATGACTTTCACCCATCGCACCCAGAGCATTTTTTTCCTTATCATGCAGTGCATCGACATATTTCCTCGCATGTCTATCCGACATACGCCTCTCTCAGCCCCCGAGGCTGCTAAACTCCTCCTTCCCTACCCCTCCCGTCTCTCCTCCTCACTCCCTTCATTTCCCCCGGGCTTGTTCTCAATCCTCTCCGCCTCCTATCTCACCCCTCAATATCTCCTCCACCCGAGGAAAATAAGGAGAAAATTCCACCCGCTTTATGCCTCCCCCACCCTTTTTATCCCTCCTCCTCCTCCACACACAGACATTCTTTCTTCTCTCGAGGGCTAAAAGGGGCAGGTAGCGTGTCACAACCAATGGCGACGTTAAATTCGCCTCCGCGACGCCGCGTATAAACGTAAACTTAACTTCCATTTGTAATTCCCAATTATCTCTGCCTCGTGGAGATACGTCGTAACCTCCAGAATCGCCCGGAAACTGACCCAACGACGGACGAAAATAAATAACGACCGAACAATTTCGAATCCGTCTATATCATTCCCGTCCTTTCCAGTTCTCCGCAGCTCCGATTCCTCCTCGGGCAACTGCCCCACCACCCCTTTAGCCCCCACGCCCTCGGGGCCGGGAATGAAAAAAAATGAAGGAAGAATATCTCCTCCCTCGCTTCCTCTCCCGCCCTCGGAAGAGCCGAGTCCGCCCCGGGACATATTCCCTCCCCTACCTCCACCCCTGCCCCTCTTTTCTCTCCCCACCATCGCTCGAGGGCTTGCCTCCCTTCCCACCTCCTCTCTCTCCTCCCCCTCTGGCAGACAGCATCGTCTCGAGCCCCTACGCCAGCAAACCCCCGAGGGGGAGGCAGCAGCACGCCCCCCCCCCCAAGGGTTTCCGTGCCTCCGGGGTCGTACGGAATGGGGGCGTATACATCTCACGTCGCGAGGGAAATGTTCAAGCCGCCCCGCAGCGAGCCGTTCCGCTCTACTCTACTCTAGATCTTGAAGTTGGGTGGGCGTATAGCAACGTACGGGTTCACGTTCTGTTCTAGTGGAAAAAGTATATATTTTTTCTCTTCCATCCCTCGACCTCTCTCCTGGACCCGAAGGGGGTTAGGAATTCGGTGCCCGAGAAGTGATTTATGCGTGGGATGACGATTTCTCGTGGGAGAGAAGAAGACGGGTAAGGATGCGAGGGGAAAGAATGGGACCTGGATGAGTTACCTTATAGGTTCGCTCTCGGTCGATCATCTCCCGCGGTCGAAGTAAAATACGCCCTGTGGAAGATGCGAGTCTTTGAGCGATGCTTATGTTCTTTTAATGAGTTGGGTTGAGAGAGGACTGAGGAGAAAAGTTTGGATAAATCACCCAACCGCATGCGATTACAATTTTACCCGATAGGGGCAGGGCCGCGCCAACCCGGGGTGCAAGGGGTGCACGGCACCCGGCCGCCAACTAGTCGGGAGCGCCTTCCCATCAAGATATATGCATCTATATATTATTGGAACGCGAAATTAAAATAGCGTGTTATTTTACGACTTATTTCACTAAATCGTATTTTTCGAAATGCTTTGAAGAGGAGATGAAGCTGCGCAATTCGCTCGATTGGCAACTGAAAGCTAATATTAAACAGACGTAGCAAAGTTTAACCGTAAACATTATCGTTAAGTTATTTTTAAATTAGCGGTATTTTTTTAAGGATTGACTAGCAGCCACTTTGGAGGAGGGGAGGGGGACGCCGCATAATTATTTTGCACCCGGGTGCCAAACACCCTTGGCGTGGCCCTGGATAGGGGAGCAGGAATGAAAACGGCGTTTTGTGATCATTATTGAAAGAAGAGTTACGGCGAGTTAGAGGAATTGAGACGAGACTCTCTTTAATTAAGGTGGCTAAATCCAATCCTAGAGTTTATTTTAGGAAAGACTACCATCGATCATTCCGTTAACTCCATTTGTTACCTTCTCCTCTAATATGGTTTCCAAATCCGCGAATGCTTTGCTGTTAAGTTTTTTCTTCGACCAGAAATGACAGTCATAGCAAATACGTGACCAGTTTTAACTTTTAATAGAAACCATGTCTCTAACTTCTATTAAAATTTGGGAAATAATTATGCCTCGTGCATTACAAATTAGAAAAAAATAAATCGAAAAGGATATGACGCGGAGATATGTGATTAGGTCTTTAATCGCAGAAAAATCATCCAACCATGGATTTCGTTCAAGATGAAATCTGGTGGCCCATACATAAAATATTAGAAATTTTTCTCTGATAAAAATTTTACTCCAGACTTCAAAAGACTGATCCTATATCTACGATTTATTTATTGAATTAATATATAATGCTTAAAATTAGAATATACGTATAAAGATGGTAGTAGTTATATTTAGCTTCAAATTTTTAGTTATTCATAAGAGATATATATTACGACGCAGACTAGGGCTTAAGTTGGCTTCCGTTAATAAATATGGCTTTCTCCTATCAGAATTCTGTAATATTTAACATATTAAGTGAACCTTGGAAACACTATTAAGTCTACATGATGTCAGTAGAAGTTTCAAAGTAACCTAATTAACTGTCAAAGAGAGATATGAAACCTAGTGAAAGACTGACGAGGGAGAATGAGTGAAAATTATGGGCGAAAACGAAATCTTCGTCCTAATATGCATCCATTACTAAGCGCATATATGCAGATGACGTCACCAAGGCCGAGGTGGTATTTAAAACATCATATTATTTTATGAAATTTTTCTTTGAAATTATTATGACGCAATAAATATAACTTGTATTATATTGGTAATTAAATTCCACTATTTCCTCAAAATATTTCTTGAGATTTTTTGCATTAGGAATAATACATATTATCTTCGTTGGTCGGGATTTAATTAAATTCCACTATTTCCTCAGAATATTTCTTGAGATTTTTTGCATTAGGAATAATACATATTATCTTCGTTGGTCGGGATTTCTCATAAAATAAAATAATCTTCTATAAAATTTCGCAGTTAAACCAAAGATAAAATGAAATAAAGTAATCTCCACGGAAAATAAATGTACCGAAACTTGGCATACATTTTAAACGTGAAGAAACAGGCAATCATATCGTAAATTAAGGCGTTTCTTTATCTGTAACACTTGGACGAGTCAGAGCTCCATCCTTTCGAGGTGACTTTTACACCTCAAAACAAATTCGTAAGGAAATCACGAGGAGGATGGACGATGTGGACGAATATCTTCGTCTCCATAAATTCGCGCCACCTTAGCTGCAGGAAAGATCGGAGAAAAGCAGAGAGATGGACCGAAGCACATAACGTACGATACCTGTGTAACCGCCTCGGACGGCCTTCTCTCTGCAGCCTCGCTTTCCAATGCCGCTCGTCCCGTTGCCCCCGGGGGCAATACTTCCCGTCCCTCTCTCCTTCCTTCCTTCCTCCCCCGCTTCCATCCCACACACCCACCCACCGCCTCCACTTTCCCAAAAAAAAATCTTCCTATCCCCTTCCATCCTTCTCCTAACCTCCTCACTCCCATCTTTTCCTCAACTCCTCGCAATCCCCTTCAACATCCCGGACGCCGACGCTGCCTGGTCCGCTGCCTCTGGAATCCCAGGGCCTTACGCCTCGAGCAAACCCCATGCGGCGGTCGCTTTGGTTCTGCGCCACGCTATGGTGAGGGGCACAAGGGACGGAGGGGAGTGTGTGTGTGTGTGATGGGAGGAGTGAGATCTAGGAGAAGGGGCTAAAATGGTGAAAAAGAGAAGAGGAGAGAGAGTTATGCCTTGAGGGTAGGTGAGAGAGAGAGAGGAATGATGCGGTGGGTCGGGGGGAGGGATAGGTTTAGGAGATTTCGAAGGAAAGGGGGAGGGTTTCTGGTTCCCTTCTTCCCTCGCCAACTGCATAGCCCGGGGGAGGGGAGGGGGGGAGGCTCGCTCCTCCTCCAGAGAAGAAGGTTGTGAGGAGGGGGAGGGCGGGAGTGGCGTGGGCGGCGGGGGAAAGGGGGTGGAGGGTTGACTGATAGGGGTGAGATATTGAAGAGGACGAAGAGTGGGTGAGTGGTTCCTGTAAGGTTTTTCATGGTTCTGCATTCGGTGGGGAGTTTGGTTTTTTTTTGTGCATGCGTGTGTGTGATTGTGTGCGAGGCTGGCTTTGGCCTACTCTTCCCGGAGGCGTGAGCCGCTGCCTCGTTCTATTTCTCTACCGCTATAGATCCCATCGTGACCTTTTTTGCTACCTTTGTTTTGTACTTGTGTTTTAAGATCGAACGGTTAAATCTTTCGTGACCGCTGTTCGTTGCGTCACCGATTACCGTCTGCCATGATGTTGTGGTGAGAGGAAAGGATTCTCTCCGCTATTATCTCGCAAGAATCGCGTCGTAATGGCTAATATATAATCAACGACGTTGTCTGAAAGCTACCGTTTTTGACCTTTCACTGGGGGACGTGTATGAATGCGTTTGTCATTGACCAATGAAGCACACCATTGGATCGGATTTATTTTACGGAACTCAACAAGGCATAAGTTGAAAATATCAAACGATGATTAATGCCTAATTTACGTTTGTGTGGCGGGAAATCGATGAGAAATACGCATATCGGATAAATTGCGAATATTTTAGTTGATATCGCAATGGCAAGGGAGTTATGAGGTGAAAGGCTATGGATGGGTTTGAATATGGATCGGTGCGTAATTAATTACCTACTTAGATAATGCTATAGGGATTTTTATCAGTAAAGACAAAATGAATTTTGTTTCGAGTTGCTAAAAATTGACACGAATTATCCATTATCGACGAATCGACTGTTTCTTCAACTCTGGATGTATTTTCAACAAAAACGTCGCTATGGTGTCAGCATAAATTTGGACGCCTTTATAAAATTTCGAAGTGATTAGCAGCAGGGAAATTCCTTTGAGCGAAGTTAGCTTTAGCAGATAACAAGATGCAAATTACGAGATAATAGGATAAAATCTCTTGCCGTGGTAACCATACGTCGGTCTTTATTTTACATAAAATTAACACAACTATATGTTTTTTATGTAACGCAAAATGAATTTATGGGTTGACCGATAAATAAACGAGTCAAACCCAATATGATGCGATTAATACTTTTTATTGGACAAGTAGAAAGCGTATGACTGTCAGTGAAAATCATCGCCAATGATTTAGATTTTTGGAAGGAGGTGATCTTCGCTCAAAATGGCATTGCGTTAATGTTTCCGTAACTGTTATTGTAAAATTTTTAGGTTTATTTCCTTCATCAGATATTATCAGAATAAATGAAATGTCATCACATATATAATTCCTATTTTGGAAATTATAATCAACAATTCTGCATCCTTATGACCTAATTAAATGGAAATAGTAATACATACGAATTAATTTTCCGCCTTTCTCAACCTCTATTTATTGGAAATACTGAAATTATAATAATTCCACACGTCAAAATGATTTGCTTCTGGTCGTGGTCAAAGGCAATGAGGCGTACGTATGTTACGGTTATGAGATCGTGCAAGTTTATTTATGAACAGATTGGGATTGCACAGTTTTAAAATCATTTGGAATGCAATTTTGCGTGTAAACACATTGTTTCCAAATTATTGAAAATTATAGCTACCGGGGCATTTCTTAAAAAATAGATTTTTGGCAAATTCATATGGAGCATAAAATTAATTGAAATTCACTCTTCATATCAATCAGGAGATTCTTCTTCAAAAAGTTTCAATATCATCCAACAGGAATTTGTCAGAAAACCAAATAATCATCAGAGTTTCTACAGCAATGAAACGAGAAAATGTCTGGCCTGCAAATGCAATAGCGGCGCACAATATATAAAGAAATACTAAACTGAAATTAGTATTCATTTCTATTGAAAAATCAAAATTTTTCATTGCACACAAACGCCTAGCACTTTCAGGTTTTGTAGATTTCTGCTCGAAGAAAGGAAATTGCGAACATTGACGTGCTGCGTCAAGCTAGAAGTTCTAATTTGTAATTTATGTGACAATTTTACGTATTAAGCTCAACCAGAGTTTTTAATCTATGATGATGTGGATTGTCTCCGACATTTTTATATTAGACACTGGTTAGTATTGGTTACGCATAAAGATAAATTCCGTGGGGTCCTAGGAATTTAAATACTAATCTAGGCAATTAAAAGGTACAAAATTTTGAAAGATTTATTTTGGCTCTATTTTAATCTCCACGCAAATTTTGACAAGAATAACCAGTGTATGTGAATGCTAGTTCAGTGTCATTGGCTGCACGGTAGTTTCACGTGAGACATTTTCTGAAAAACACATCATCTTTAATTTTAAGTTTGAAAAACCTTTTACAGAATCATGGAGGTCTTACGCTCAAACGTGGTTAGTGGACCTTGTTAGCCAAGAGACTAAACATAAAATCAGTCGCTTTACGCAATTAATGAAATATCTGATTGTGAGTAAAATATTCTTTTACTATACTTAAACTGATGTAATTCAAAACTTGGATGGTTTCATTATCAGTATAAAATAAATATGGTTTATAAAGGAATTTAAGTGATACCTTTAAAAAACAAAATAAAATTTGCAAATTCGCTGGTGTTATACGTTTAAGAGATTCTCCCAGCGGCTGACGTGAAATCATAAGGGCGTGCCATTTTTCACGCCCTGTGTTTTGGTATCTGCTATAAAATATTTTAACCTTCATGCTATGTTTCGAAAAGTTTATTTTCTGCGCAATTCCCTTTCGTCTTTTAGTTTACGTAAACACTTTCATATAATAAAACAACAACCCATAAACGAGAAACGTTAGTGTTACATTCTGCAGCGCACGTAAAAATTAATGACAACACAAAAGTTAACGTATCATGGTCGGACGTGATACAAAAGGCGAGCATTCATAAAGTGTAATTTTTTCGATAAACAATTTATTTTTACAACAGTCAAATTTCTTGGAGAAATCTCGCAAAATATAGACACGTCGGATATCAAAGTGTTTGTAATATTTATTTTAATTACACATTAATCACGCTAAGAGTGGATGAAAAATTATTCTATTTAATACAAAACACACCTTAAAAAATTATTATGATGAGTAAGAGCACCGCTATATTATCCATGTACGTATTTGTTAGATATTAACCCTAAAAAGGTTAAAAATTACAAACTAGGCATCTCTGCTACAAAGCACCATTCGTCGAATCCACCAAATATGAAATGAAACCACATATAGCAATGTTTATGAATTTTCCATGAACGGGGTTATTTTATAGGAATAGAAATTACGCAGTCTATTCGGTGAAATACCTTCCCTTAAAAGAAAAAAACTTCACCCAGATGCCTCCCATGTCATCCCAAGCGAAAACTAAAACTGGTCGTGGAAATAGCCTTCGTCACGTGAGACAGCACCGAACATGGAACCCAAAACACATCAAAAAGATCCATTCATCCATTTCGACGTTATCAATATTATCACGTTTCATTCCGCACCAGGGGATTCTCATTTGGCGATCTCTCATCTATCTCCTCCTCCCTCTTTCTCTCTCTCTCCCCCTCACTCCCCCTCCTCTTTCTCTTTCTCCCTCTCTTTCCTCTTTCTCCTCTATCCCCACCACGAACGATATGGGGGTAGAAGCGTGAGGAGGACAAAAAAAGAAGTACATATATACATATACTGTGAAAAGAGAAGGAAAAAATTCACGTGAACCTCCCAACAGTTTGAAATCCCAGGTGTGTCATGCTGGGGATCGTTTTCTTAGATAGATCATGGCACTCCCTCTTTTCGAGCTCTACATCCCCATTCTCTCTCTTTTCCACTCCTCTCCCTTACATTCCCCCTCTTCGGTTTCTCTCCCTTCCCCCTTTCTTACTCCTTTCTCTACCTTACCGCACCCCGTCTCCCTCATATTATATATATATATCCCCCCCTCCTTCCCCATTCTCTCTAAATCTCTCTCACTCCATATATCCCTTCTTCCCCTCCGCTTTACCTCTTCGAATCCTACATAAACGCACACAAACGCAATACCACTCATCGCCGTGGGCAACTTCATGGAAGCTTAGTTTGTCTGTGTGTGTGTGTGTGCGCGCGCGCCCGGACTCTGCGGGATATAACCGACACCCTGTGATAAAAAAGTAGGTAGTGTGATTGCGACCTAAGCGCACTCCTGCGAAGGTTTTTGCAAGCGTTCTGCACGAAGGGTAGCGCCCCGAGCACATTGGACGGTCCAAATCTAAAAAGATGGAAAGATTTTGAAGGGATAAGAGGAGGTATAGGGGGAGAGATGGGAGGCGGAGATTTGGGATGGATCCTAAGCGCACGGATTCATCAGTGTGAGGTGATTTTTAAACGAAGTGAGGGTATTGAAGGCGTACCTACCAACCGCCTTCGAATCCATTAAATTGAATGCATTGAACTGATGAAAAATTAAGTCCATGTTGCCCTTAATATCTCTGTCTAAACTTGGTCAAACTAGAATTGGATCCGAGAACTGTACTTAGATTTATCTCTGTTAATTAAAATTTCGGTTTTAGAATGCAAACACTTAAGAATTATTATAATGCTTTGATAATTGCGTATTCCAGGAATATCCAAGGACCTAGGTTACTCCCAAAGGCGTTGAAATTAAGGAATAATTTGAATTTTCGTTTAACGAAGGTACATTTCAACGTGAAATGTCCAGCATTTTCTCACCTGAATGAACAGCGGAGGTCATAAAACAATAAGTTCTACCTTTTGAATAACATTTTGATAAATTTACTCGTTTTGATTTTCTAGACCGGCATACATTTGTCGAATTATTGGTCTATTTAAAAATCAACTACTTTCTTGTCTACTGACCGCATGGATTTAGTTGATTTCGATAAATACAAACTTTCGAAGTTTGAAATCCTATTTAATGAACGATATTTCATCTTTAAATGAATACATAAATGCAAAAAATTGCACATTATAGAATTGTCAGCACTGCATGGCCACATTCGCATTGAAAACAATCATAAGTTCAGATAAATATAATTATCAAGTTGCATCGAAATTTGTCCATCGCGAGCCCATTCATTTAAAAAACATTGTAACCATTCTTTGTTAATTTATTTTATGCATAAAATGCTCGTTTGTTTTATTGTATCAATGTTCAGTTGCTTATCGATATCTCAATTACAGATTTCTGACCGATTATTCCATTTATATTATCAGTATTTAAAGAGTTAAATGTTTATGCTCAAAGCAATGTTTATATTGCGCTTGAATAAAAGTCACGAGTAAATCCAAATCCAAAAGAATAAAAACAATGATACTTTTTGTTAAAAATAAAAATATTGAAGTTATAGGCAACTCGGTAAGAGTATTTTCACAGAAGAACGACGAGTAAGAAACAAGAGGTGACAAATGGAGCGGAATACCATCTGTGTCTCGACCGAGCCTTGAGGCAAATGCAAACTGGTTGTGCGCAAAAGCTAGCGTGAGTGCAATGAATCCGATATGACTTTTTCCTTTACCCGTAGAAGCTGCATGGCACGCAATATTATTCTAGCTTCGATTAACCGATTAAATATATTGCTATCGAAAAGCAGTCTAAACTAATAACACTGAAACTATCATTGACAGTGTGTGATCGGCAATGTCGTGTTAGCTGCATATATCCCTCAAAAGGTTGTGCCAGATTCAAGCGATATTTTAAAGGCTTTTATGAACTAGATGCAAAAGATGGAGTTTTATGCGTCATAAAATGACGCATATATTTCTCGGTGAGAGCTGCTCGTTAAAATGTATCTCTTGGCTTGGAATAAGTACTCGACGAGCTGAATATAAAGTTTTTCCTGTAAATAATTTGTAATGAATAAATTACCCAAACTATTTAACAAATAGTATAAATAGATTCGTATTATTTGGTAAATTGCATCTATTAAAATAGAGTTATATAGCCATGATCAAAACTTTTAAAACAAAGACGTTCAATTCATCGAATCAAGCCGTAAAATAACATTTTATACTTTTGCTTATTGATTAAATCGCCGTATTGCCTACTTACATACGTAGTATTGCCATCTCTATTTAAATATTAAATATGTTGTCCTAAATAGTAAGTCGAGCAGATGGCGTTGCAGTATTTAATTTTTTCTTTGGATCCATGCATCGCATGACCGATAGCAAGGCAGTTTTTTTCTTTTTCGGGCTTTGGCTCTTGAAGTAATAGTGAGATTTGATCACAAAGCAGAAAAGATTAGGCATAATAAATAGACTTAGTGCAAGAGAAATCTTATAGAAGGAAGCTTGTATTGCTGTTCATCTTCGCTCCCACCAAGAACGCGAATTGATTCCCCCGAGGATCCAATTTTTAAAATTTTATCATCAGTATCTTTTTGAAAACATTTTTTTGGAAAATTAACAAAAAAAATGTTTACTTAGATATCGTAATTAATCTACATTTATGAATAAATGGATAATTACTTACTAAAAATGTAGACACTACTCACTATCTTGAGGGACTACATCGCCTACTCTTCGAAGCGGAGTTCGCTCATTGCAACTTCCTACCGCACCTCCGAACACTATCACGTCTCAAATAAAACTGAAGAGCCAAATTATCCCGCCAAAGCGTGACGACAAAGCATAAGACGTCACAAAATTTTCTCCTTCACATATGGGAGGTAAAATAACCGATAACGATGTCGTTAGAGTAGTGGGAAGAATTTTAGTTTCTTGGTCCTTCGCCACTACACCGTCAAATTAAGAGAGATTGGTCGTGTCGAAGCATATTCCTTGCATACAATTCGTATTCATAATATCTTTTGATAGCTTAAGAATCAAAATACAATACAACAGAGCAGCCTCGTTAAATTTTCACGTGCATATCAATGGAAGTGGTCATTGTTTTCAAATTTGAGTGCAAATAATTCATCGGTGATCACAGTATGGTGAATTATATTTCACTGTACCAAAGGAAAACAGAATTGTTATTAACACTACATTGCGGCTACCGAATTTAACACCATATTTATTCACACGTAAACTGGTAGAAGATCAATGTATCCAATCCTGCCTTTACATTGCAGCAAATTAATCCTAATAACAGAACACCCATTAATCATGTTCTCTTCCCACGAAATGATTCTAGAATTCATTCGCATCGAAAAATAAATCCTTTCTGCAAAGAAACGCCCCGGTTGTGCTCATTCCAACATTACCTTATGTGCGAACTGCATTCCTTGCTGCATGGTGAAATTTTACATGTTCTCCGTTATGCAAGGGAGATGAAATATATAATCTTGCGCTATAAAATTACAAATTTGTAGTAACTATGTTAAAGTGGACTTACGACCGTATTATAAGTCTTGAGGACGATAATTTGCTTTGACCGTGGTCCGCTCTTTTATGATGAAATTTATTACTTACGAGCGATATTATATAAATTTTTAATAAATGAATTATCGGATCTATAATGTCGCATATTTATAACCTTCTCCCTACTTTCTTTGTTAATTTTTTAGCATTTTAGAATCAACGATCGCTATATTAACACTGAAGCCGAGTGTTTTGGTAGCCGAAATGCACATCTGGTCAACTCATCTGTTCATTGGCTATATGATTTACCTAAGTTATCGTTTGTCATGCAGCCATAAGGCACGATCGATTTTCCATTTTTTGGAATTATTCGCTTTCCAATTTTTCTCCTTTAGCGAGCATTTTTTTCAGATACCTTTTTTGCCGCTTGATTCACGTTCTCTTAAAACTAACTGTTCCATCAAAATTTAAAACAGCTAAACCGATAGCATAAATTAACAACACACGATGTATACAGTCTGTAAACTCGCGCTCTTTCCCTCGGCTTCGCCGTGATCCATATAGCCCCTCGCTCGCTGCCCTCCCCCTCACCTCACCCCACGCCCCCACCCACCCTTGCAGATCCACTCGCCCTTCCCTCGGAGCGAGGGCGGAGCGCGCGGTCATTTATTCCTTCCCTTCACTTCGCCTCAAACACGATCCTCATCCTGAGGAGCGATCTCTTTGCGGGCTCAGGAGGAGGAAAATGGCGATTGGAGTGAGGGTGAAGAAGGAGAGAGGGAGGTGGGAGGAGGCTCGGAGAGAGAGAGAGAGACGATTCCGCGTCTCCTTCTCACCCCAAAAAAACGGTCGCACGATCGGAGGAGTACGTCCCCAGAACCCTCTTTTCCCTCCCTCCACCTCTCTCTCCCATTTCTCCGTCACCCAGTTCGATTCTTACCTCTCAAAAGCCAAAAGGCTTTGAAAGAAGTCCGACTTTCACCGTTGCTCTTCCTAGCCTCGCTCCCCGCTTCGTTTTTATGGCGCTGCATTCCACGGCGGATAATTTATGTGAGCCTATTCCACTAACCTGCGTTATCTTATATGTTTCACGGGTTTATCCCTCCTTTTTTCCTCTCCTCTCTCCTTTTTCCCTCTCCTCTCTCCTTTTTCCCTCTCCTCTCTCTCCTTTTTCCTCGTGCTTTCTCTCTCCCTCTCACATCTCTCGACCATCTTCTACTTCCCATTTTCCCGCTTTTCCTCTCTCTCTCTCTCTTGTGTTTGTGTGTGTGTGAGCGCGTTTTTGAAGCCTTTGGCTATCGGAGCAGCCGGCCTTGGTCCCTGATGAGAATTTATATCGGCCTCAAGACTCTCTTCTCTTCTTACTCCTTCCTCGACTCCATATCCATTCAAACTCACTCATTTCCCCCCCCCCTTCCTCCTCCTCTTCACTGAATTACCTTCACCCTCCTCCATCCTCATGCCTCCCACCTATAATGCCACAGATCGCGAAAAGGTCCAGACGTCGTCTCATACAATAGCTCGAAAACTCTGATCGCGTTATTGATATTTGGATCGTTTTTGCGGGGAGAATTTTCCATGTATGGAGAATAAAATGGAGCCCAAACCTCTGTTTAATGGCGGGTGGAATGGATGAATGGCTTTGAGATCGACAGGTTTCGCTATTCCCTCATCGGTTTTATCTGATTGGAAGAGAGGAATGCGGGTGGACCAATGTTTCCACCGAAACGAGATTAATTGCCGGGATTTCAGGTTTTATGGGGATGACTTCCACCCAGAAACGATCACACGTTCGCGTAGAAATTTGGAGAAATCTCGTGGATCTTAAAAATGGATGTCTTAATGCTCTCCTAGAATGGAGTTAGAGATAGCATATTCCTTATACTCTCTTAATATTTCATATATTAAATTATTTGAAATAGGATATCACTATAACTATGCGTCATTCGCCTATATCTCTTCATAGAATGCTTCTGCGATGCTCGTAAAGCGTTGATGGTTCCATTAATTCATTTTCTCTTTAGTGTGGATAAATAATCTCTCTTGTGCATCCACAGGCCAAATCATTATTATTTTTCTCTAACTATTAGCCATTATTTTCAAATTTTTTTTTGGATGTTGAAATATTGAATGTGGTGTGCAGCCGGGAAGAAATTTTCGAAAAGTTAAAAGGGATTGCATATTAAATAAACATTTTCTTAGTGAATAATCGCCATAATTCCATCTTACTATTGTTTTTTACAGATTTTTAAAAATTAATGCAAGTTGAGTCTTGGAATCATTTTTTTAACAAAAATTGATGGGTATCAACGAATCACAAGATTTAAATTCAGCATTGGATCTAAATTTTCATCCTATATCGCATTTTTGAGAAATACATGTAAAAAAGAAAATATCACCGATTAAAATAAGTATTTATAATCTACTTCATTTTTTTAGTTCATGGATGACGAAGACTTCTTAAGGATATGAATGACAGTGAACAAACATGTCAGGTAAAATATTCCATTTATCTTTTTTTTTTAATATCCATTGTCTTTCTTGCGATCATTGAGTGACAGCAGGGGCTATGCGGATCTGCAGAAAAAGAGAATTCCACGAATAAAGAATTTATATGGCTTTCAGCGAAAAGAAAGAATGTTTTTGTGAAATAATCTCCCCCGTGATTTTCATCCGGATATAGCCTTTATTGCGATCGTGCTATAATTTGATTCAATGTCATTATTATAACTTGATGTCAAACTGGTTTTGATTGGAAGCAACTAAAAATTAATGACTCCAATTGTCATCCATTCGAAAAAATGTTTCCTGAACTAATAATTATCTAAAAATTTTGTAACTAAAATTTTAAGATATTAAACCAAATAAATCGAAATATAAATAAAAAGGATTTGTGTAACAATTTAAACCTCTCTTTAAAAAAATTATCAAATAGGTACGTTTGTATAAATTAAAACTACGAGCTCCCTTTCCATTATATGTGTAGTAAGAAAATAATTTAACCTTAATCATTTTTATCGGAAGCAATTAAAATTTTTAAATCTAGAAATCGGTGCTTTAATTGAAGTTAATCCTCTTTTTCGATTATGGCAAAGAACTGTTTATCAACTGAATGATATATCGCATTAAACGCTACATTTGGATCCTTTAATTTACTTTTGATTCGCACACATTACTTACACCACTGTCATTGACTGGTATAACGATAATTAGTATGCAAGATAATTGATTTTTTTTGCTACGGTAACGCATATCACCGAACTCTTTTTCCGCTCTTCTCACCAACCCATCGCCAACATACATCGGCATCATTCCTCATTATCCCACACCTCCATGACCGCAGCGTTCCTGCAATCCCCTCCTCCCTCCGATTCCTCTCTTTACTCTCTCTCTCCCTCTCTCTCTATCTCCTCTCTCCTTTCTCTCTTCTCCCACTTCCATCTCTTTGAGTGATGCTGAGTATCACTGTAGCAGGCGGCTTCGCTGCCTCGGGACGACTAACTCGCCGGAATAAATTGGGTGTGGGGACCGTGACGTGGAGAGGAAAGGGGGAGAGAGAGAGAGGAGAGGGGAGGGGGGGAGGGTAGGTTCCCGCCCGGGGCAGAGAGGAGTTGGAGTTGCACGAAGAGCACCCGCCACCCCGGTCGCATTCCACATCTCCCTCCGGGGTGGCCGTGGACGCGAACTGGGGATGGAGTTTGCCAAGGCCCGCGGGCGAGGAAGGACCAGGGAGATGGGTGAAAGGGGGATAGGACGGAGGAAAGGAGGGGAGTCAGCCACCCATCGACCCTTCAGGGCAAATTCTCCAGGGAGGTGGGATTGATCGGAGAGGATAGAGGTCGGAGTGGGAGAACGTTTCCCCCTTCGGTGTCCAGCTCCGTCTCCTCTCTCCTCTCTCCCTCCCTCCCTCTTTCAGCTGATCCTAAATCCAAACGGAAGATGTCGCCTTAGTCGAGACGGCTCTCTTGAGAGATCGGCGTTGGGAGGAAAAGAGTTCCATTTGAATCCGAGTGGAACGTAGTTTGCTCCTCCGCTGCGCCTCGCAGCTATTACTTAGGACCTGATGAAAATTTTACAGAAATTAATACTCGCGTCGCAGTAAAGGGAATTTGATTTTCATGAATGACCGGAATGCATTTATGTAATATGCGAGCGTTGGTGATACGAGTCTCGTATATTAATAACATCGAGAAATTTAACGCTTGCATCGGTGGTAGGTTAACTAAATGGTGCAACCTCGTCCCCCCTGAGGGGTGAATAAAAAAACGCACAACTGCAAATGACAATATTGACGTCCAAATTCTAACATGTAAATAGGTCCCATGCATTTTCAAGATCGCCGGTACTGATAATTCTGCAATCCGTTAACCGATGATGAATATTAGGTAGTTTTAATCGCTTATACAAATGAGATGTAAACAATGATTGTGGATTTAATTCAGAATTTAGCGCCGCTGTAATTTGTCATTTCGAAGAATCTGCCATCTTAACAGCGGAATAACACATCCAGGGGCCATAATGAATGAGGAGAATTGTGGTACAAAAGTGAGGAGAATTGTAGCAACGGCCGACTCTCGCACATCCAACACCACGAATTCTCGGCAGTGCAATCCAAATATTAGTGTACGATGGAAATGAATAAATTATATTAAAGATTATTAGCGAAATTTAGACTCCATAAATGTAGTCTCTATTTCGAACTCTCTGATTAAATTAAATGTTTTATTAACAACGGTATACTAAAAAATTAAATAGTCCTGCTACTCTCGACGAGAAAATTTTGCAGTAACTAAGAAATCTGGTGGAAAAATATTTTAAATACCCAATCAATTTTCGTGTTAGAGTGCAGTTTTAAATATTTAAATAACTTTAAGAAACGAAGACGCAATAATTAATTACTAATCTTAATAGTATTCCTCTTGGACAATTCTATTTAATGTTTAGAATTAGATAGCTTCAAACGCACCTGAAGATAACTGAACAATATTTATTACATTAAAAAGAATGATTTAGACTAAGTAGTTCTCGGATCATTTATGGTATATTTTTCATTTAATGAAGCGTAAATTTTGTTCGATGATTGGTATTACAATTTCTCTAATGGAAATCACCCTTATTGATACAATAATGCATGAGATTTTTAGTGTCCTGTATGGTTTTTATTTTTTGTTTATTTTTAACTATCTCATAAACAGCACATTTTAAATAGTTTTAGATGTGCATATTAACAACAATAAAGTGCAATTCCTACGACTTCGCCCGGGACAGGATTCGAACCTGTGGCCCAAGACACACCAACCGCCCTTCTAACTCTCGTTTAGAGCACTACCTATTTTCCTCACATTTTTTTCAATCTAGTGAATAAACGACGGAATACATATTCATTACAAACCACAAAAATTAATATATATTTTAAGCTCTGCATCCTTTCTAAAGCTCATTTTTATCGAATACGAAGTATTTGAATACATATAAGGCAAAAGGACGTGTATTTTTTTGATAATATAACCTCTGGCTAATAATTACGAGCACCCTTCTCTGAAGAATGCCACAGATAAATACGTTAAAATTGAACCGTATATCCCATTTCAGAAACTCCCTGCTTAAGTTTGTACTGACGAAATAAAACTTTTTTGTTTGACGCTTGAAGCTGGCTTAAATTAATACAAAAACAGATTTTCATAGTTTTATTTAGGTAACTCGTGAAATCGATGCGCAACCCTGCGTAACAATAACTTATATTGCATTTCCAAAACTGAATAAAGATTTTACTTTCGCTTCGCTATATAAGCCATTATGAATGCCAAAAATTAATTTCCGTACGATGACTAGGAGCAAAATGCTGTTAGGGATTTTTAAAATCTAGACGGCAGTGGAAAATAGAAAACAATGACCGCTCGGTATTCACGTGCCGTAAAAGTTTTATTCGTCGGTATTCCAGCGCGTTTTATCTCCGTATATATTTTTTGCTCAAAAAGTTTTCCCAGTGTTTATTTTCGTTACCTTCTCCGAAATTCGAGCTAACAAAGAAAACCATTTTCGGAGTAAATTTTTTATTAATTATTTCACGGGAAAGAGCACGATTATATTAGCGCGGAGTTCCATGCACACGGCATCGTAATCGCCCGAGGCCAAGAGGGCACCAAATTTCACACTCGTTCACTCATCCTACAATGGTTTGCATTCATTTTGGACATGCAAGGACGCGAAGGGGAGTCATTTGCGAGGGTGGGGAGTGGAGAGGGAGGGGAGATAGGGAGGGAGGAGAGAGGGAGAGGACTGGGATGACGACCGCAGGAAATTGATGGGAGAATGGAGAGAGAGAGAGAGAAAGGCGAGAGGGAGAAGATGTGCTGGACGACTGAGGGAGAGAGGGAAGAGGAGTAGTGTCGGAGAGGATCCTAGGAAGAGGAGGAGAGAAACGGAGGATGAGGGCGCGTGGGAGGAGGACGTAGGAATAGAGGGGAGGCGGATGGAGTGGGCGGGCTTGGGTGTCGGCTCGGGGGCAGAAGTAAAGCACGCAAATTGAGGTCGAGGCCCGAGGTGAACGCTCTTGTAATGGAAGCAGCGACGTGGCTTACCGCAGGGTAATGCTGTGGGGCGATGGAGAGAGAGAGAGAGACGTGGGATGGGCGAGTGGCGAGAGATACGGAAAAAAGCGGGGTGAGGTGGGATTCACGCATAAGGCGGGGAAGAGGTGGAGAAGTTCGGGCGAGAGTAAATAGTGTAGGTGTCTGTTCGGTATAGAGAGAAAGAGGGAGAGAAAGAGAGAGAGAGAAAAGGGGGAAATGAGATGGGTTGGTAATTTATTAGGTTAAAATTTAGGAAAAAATGAACGCGAGAAAATAAAGCGGTTAGGAGCGAGGGGGATGGTGAAGACGGCGTAGAGATGTAATGGAAGGGGCGAGAAGATAGGAAATTATATACGCGGGAATGATATGGAATTGATGGGAGGCAAAGACGAACAAAGGATTGTAATCGGTGGAAATGGTGCCTAAAGGGAAGGAGATTGAGACAGGAGAGAAAGAGAGGAGAGGAAGAGATACAAGAAAATAAAGTAAAACAAAACGAACTAGAAATGTAGGAGAAAATGGTAACCATGATAAAGAGTGCAAATGAGGGGATCATGGAGTAGAAGATTGGAAAAGAGAGGAGAAATGTGGAGTGCTCGAACTGATGTACTAAATAGTTCACCAATGGAAGGGTTTCGAAATAAATAGAATCAACGAATGAGTAAATGTAATTTTACCACGAGTTTATTGGTGAATAAACCACAAGGAAAATGGGAGGAGAAGACGCAGGAAAATTAAAGTATTATCCGCGAAAAAAAACGGAATTGACAGAACGTGTTAATCTTGGAGAGGAATAAAGCAAGGAGTGAGAGTGAGAGAGAGAGAGAGAGAGCAATCATTTTGGACAAAGGGAACGAGGAAAGTAATAAATGAGTTAATGTGGGAGTTGTAAAAGCTAAGACATGTGAAAGAAACGGAGTGAGAAGATAGAGTATATACGTGAGAAGGCAGAGGAGCGGTTGGAGAGAGACGGATGCCGTGTATGGAGAGGGCAAAGGATACATAAGAGGGACGCCCGAACGAACCGCGGACGGGGAAGAGAACGCGGCGGGTAAGCGGTTGATCCGTGATGGGGTAATTAAGACCGAGCTAATGGAGCGATGACGTCATTCCCCGGAGTTTCCATCGGCCCCGAAGATTGTTTTTTTTTCTCCTCGTTTTATTTTTTATTTATTTTTTTGTTTCCCGATTTCTTTTCCGGAACGAAAGGCGAGGGGCGATTTTTTTTACGGACGCGTCGAATCGGAATAGGCGAGGGTTCTTCGGAACAGTTTAATCAAACTCGTTTCGCGAGCGATCCGGACGCCCGTATGATTTTTTTACGAATTAATTTTCCGATTCCGAAGTGGAATTAATTTTGCGCGAGTTGTTTCAAAGATTAACTTCCGGGACTGGTGCGCATAGAGTTCCCGTATTCCGGCAATTGTTTAGACACATAAGGATAATAATAAAGCCATCGAATTAATTTATACGCCCACTGGTGATTCGGTGCGCACGTGTACTCAAAATGAACGATTTCTATTTGTGCGCGAATTCGTTTTACCAAAAAGCGATCATAAGCTTAGGATTTAATTTAATTTGAAATTGAATTCCGCTATTTATCTGAACGCTCCATTATAATTTTACCTGTTCCCTGGAATTCCTGTTCCGGTAATAAATTTTCGCGACAAATTATCTCCGATTACCGTAATCATAGGTAGCCTGTCCTTAGGCAGATTCGTGATTATCTTTGGTTAAACGTGATATTCTGCATACCTTTCTCTTGTTCTCCGCAATCTTCTTCATGGGTTGATAAATCCTTTTACTATTCAAGTCATCTGAGATCTAATATCCTTTCCTTCGTCCTTTTCCTTCTAGTTTTCTTTCTATCCAGTTTTTAATCATGCTATCTATCCCCAGGTAATGTACAATCAAGTTTGCATTCCTCTTAAAGTCTTTATATTCGTTCGTTTTTCTCATTTTATTCTAAGTATTTACTAGTTTTGCATCGTATCTGTTCATTTTATCTTCAGGATTCTTCTCCATATCCGTATTTTGCAGCTTTCCAATTATTTCATATTATTTTTCCTGCTGCTCCTTACAAAGTGATACTCCACGCATGTCATTTCCTTCTTACATCTTCGTTTATTTTGCTTTCGTTACTCTAGAGCAGGGATGGAAAATTATATTTGTGTCGCGTGCCAAAAAAGTAATGTGAATCATCATAATTTTTCCGCGTGCCACTAGTTTACTCCTTCTCAAAGGGACTTCTTACTCTATATAGAAAAAAGAAACTTAAGCGTGCCAATTAAAATTCTAAGCGTGCCACTTCTGGCACGCGTGCCACGTATTTGCCATCCCTGCTGTAGTGTGCATTTATAGTTATAACACTTTCATGGTATTTATAGTCTAAGACGTTTAATGCCTTTCCACCAATCCTTATGTTCAAGTTTTCTACCTTTCCTGATATTCGCATGAACTTCGATTTTTCTTTATTTGCATTTCATAGTTTTTACCTGTTATTATTATTATTCATATCATTATATTTATCATTACTGGAGTTGTTTTTCTTTTTTGCTAGAAGTAATTGGTCACCAGCATATCTGGTTGTATAAAATATTATTCCATAATTTTAAGTTTACAGATAAATTTAGGAAGAATAAAAATAAAATTATTTTTTCTTTACAGGTAAAGACTGAAACCCACTGTCTAATTTTCTGACATAATTTTTGGATATTTATCCAAGAGTCAATCACTCCATTCTTCTTTTTAAAAAAAACAAAATTTTGACTCCCAGATCCAACAGCGAAAACAATGCAGATCAAGCTTAGTGAATCGTGAAATCAATAAAATATCACTAACTTGTTCATTATAATTTTATTTACCACACGTTTATTCCGTTTATTATAAGATTCCATTACTATTCGTTTATCGGAACTAATTGATAAAACCCGAGTCAGTTCCGTCCCAAATCACTTTTGATATTTGAGGCTCTACTTAAATGCAGAAAATAAGAGTATGTGGAGAAGCAAATTTAGCCATGAATAATCGCGGACCTGTCTACGAACAGACTACCTACGATGAATCACTTCAGACAGCTTTGCGTAAAAAATCTCAAACTTGAATGAGAAACGATATGACCAGCATTGTTCTAATATCCTACACTTGTTTATCCACTTCCTCTCAGAGTGCCAAATGAGTTCTTTTTAATGCTTTCCTTCCCTCGACTAACGAATTCGATTCATTTCCCGCAAATCAGCTTCGGAAGTATATTTTCTTCAGAAAAGCCAACGCCTCTTTGAGTAATGCCACGCGCGTCGCGTCCCATTTATGTTAATGTTTGTAACGCTTACACTTCTTTAATAAACCCTGAGAAGACTTTAAATATGCGCGTCTTAAATCTCGGAAATAAAAACTTTTAACGCGTCATGGAGAGGGGTGTGTGTGTGTGTGAGAGAGAGGGAGAGAAAAAGAGAAGAAATCCACAAATCATCTTTCGCTTGATTTTTTCCCCCGGAACGAGACTGAGGAAACCGGAATTCGAACCTCATTTACTTCCTACGTCTCCAGACGAAGAAGACGTCTTCATTTAGCCCGTCGAAAGAAAAGGATCGTCGCATCTCGGACGCGGGAGAAAGCATTGGATGAGAGGATGGGAAGGCGGGAGGAACTTTAGGGGGAGGGGAGAAAAAAATCTCTCCCTTACTCGGTTGCGATGATAACCGCCAGAGAGAGGAGAGAAAAAGAGACCATTCCTTTCGTCCGTGAGTGAAACGTCTCGAGTCGCTTAGGAACGATTGGGAGGGGAATGAAACGAGATGCGAGGGGAGTGGTAGGACATCTTAGAGAGAAAGAGGAGCACGCGGTAGTGGGTCCCGACCTTTGGCCTCCTCCTTCGCGTTCTCATCTTCCAGAGAGGAAAGGCGTAGTCATCCGCGCTTCCTTGCCCACGCCCTCGAACAACCTTTAACACACCTCCGCGAGGAGAAGTGGAACGTCCCTTTCATCCCGCAGACACTTATTTAAACGTCACGTGATCGCGCGAGAGGAGGGGGAGATAGGGGGTGTTAAAGGGTTTTTGGAGAGGGGGGGGAGAGAGGGAGGAAGGAAGAAACGAGCCGAGTTCGAGTAGTCGAGGGGATGGGAGAGGAATATCGGGAGTGGAAAATGGGGGGGGGGGGGGGAGGAAGGGATAAAACCGTTAAATGTTTCACGGGTTATCGCCGTAAATGTATAATGACCCCGGCGGCTCAAATGAGTTTCTCGTGTGAGATCCTTTTAAAGGGGTTTTAACACCTCGAGGCCCCTCACAAACGCACGGGGCTCCGCACGCACTCTCTATCCTTCACTCGAGGACGTCGAGATAGATGGATTGGTGAGTGGGGGGTGTAGGAGGAAGATTGGGAGAGTGTGAAGTAAGGGGGAGGGCACGGAGTTGAAAGTCTTCGCTCCTCCCACTTTCGTACAGGTATCCCTTCTATAGCGCGCATTTTAAATTGCACGTTTTACATTTATCAGAAAGCCTTTGACACAAGAGTTTAAGATTTTCGTGGTTTTATTGCAGTACATGTTACGGTCTGACAGAACATGAACAATGCCACAACGCGCAATTTCCATGATCTTGCCAAAGTTATGTAATCCTCGTGTAACTTATCAGTATTCTGTACAAAATTGGATATTGTTATAACACCAAAGGTAGGCTAAAAGCTCATTACTTTTCCTTTCGTGTGGTTGTATACGATCTAGAATGGATAGAACTCGTAGTTTTGATAGAGTGGCTAGGAGAGGATGTTTACCCTAAAACACTATCGGACAGAGGTGAGCAACCTTTTCTGAATGGCGGGCCGCATATTTTTGACAAATTCTTTGACGAGGCGCACTGGAAGTTACCAATTTTTTGGCGAGCCAGATTTAAGTTAACATCTGATGTCACTTTGAGATTCCATAAAAACTGAAAATAAATCCTAAATGTGGGTTTTAAGGTTTAAATTTCAACGAATTTCTAATCATAGCTTTAACTGAAAAATATTAATTTGTTTGTTAAATTTTACGGGTTGCTATTTCATCATAACGTCACTGGCGGTATCAGACGTTATGGGAGGCCGCATGAAGCCCGCGGGCTGTAGGATTGTCCACCTCTGCTATAGGAGGATGCAGATAAGAAACTATCTCATCTCAAACATCCCAACAAGCTCACTATTAGTGAATGTTAACTTATATAATTATTAAGTATTTCTTTGATCTTTATTTTCTCTTGTTTTGAGTTCCTTTGGTGTTTTATATATGCACCGTCCTTATATTCTGAGCATCCAATAAATAACATACTGACCAAAGAAATTTTCAGCCTATAAAATCATTTTCTGAATCCGTCTCGCGTTTCTTTTTTTAGTGAGGCGTTTTTCAGGAAAGCATTTACCGCATTAAACGATGTAACCCTCTACTCTCTCTTGACATCCTCCCATTACCCCACCATTTTCTCCCATGGCTGCCCATCTCAGTTCTTTCTCCCTCTTCATCCCCTTCTCCCGATTCCTTTTCGGTTCTGCTAATATCTCATCGGACGTCGGATGGCGTGGGATAGCGCCTCCTTCCTCCGGACCGGTAAGTGCACACCGGAGTGTGTGTTGTCCCGATGACGTCTCCCGTCTCCACGCTCGTGACTGAGGGGTCAAAATCGTTTTGCCCATTTTTTTCGTTCTTTTTTCTCCTACCTTCCTCTCGTCCCATCCTCTTTTCCTCCTCATTTCCTCATCCCCGTATTCGCCTTCTTCTCATATCCTACACCTCGTTTAAGAAGCTCCCTTTCCATATATACATATATATATATACATATATATATATATATATATATATATATATATATATATACATATATATATATTTGTCTGTCTGTCTGTCTCCTCTCCCGCTTTTATTTGCTCTCCAACTTTCCTTTTCCGTCTCTCTCCTTCCCCTACCGTTCCGGTTTTTCCTCTATCCTTCGCCATTTTACCTCCTCCATTTTCCCACCTCGCTTTCAATCACTTTTCTGTAGAGTTTTCCATATATATATATATATATCTCCCTCGCCTTCCCCTTCATTTCTCGAATGCATTTCGTCTCTCTCTCTTTCTCTCTCTATCTCCCTCACTCCTTTTCTGTCCTCTTGTCTCTATCCTTCATTTGTCTTCCCTTTTCTATCCCTTCCTCTTTCTCCCTGATTCTCCCTACCTTCTTTCCATTTCCTTCTCCCATTCCATTTCTCTATTCTCCTTCTTCTCATAACCCTTCCTCTATCAGCCCCTCTTCTCACTCCAATTCCTTTACCTCGCCCTTCTTCACCTTTTACCTTTATATCCCTCTTCTCTTACTTCTGCACTCCTCTTTCATTGTTTTTCTTCCCTTTTCTCCATTTTTCCTCTCCTCTTTTCCACAATTACTCTGTCTTTTTTTAGTGAAATTCTTTTCTGTGATATTATTATTACTATTTTATTCCCATTTGTAATTGCTGACGCAGGGTTGAAAGTAAGAAGGGACTATATAGTCTCAATTTCGTCCTAATAAACTCGTCTGTCTGTCTGTCTGTCTCCTCTCCCGATTTTATTTGCTCTCCAACTTTCCTTTTCCGTCTCTCTCTCCTTCCCCTACCGTTCCGGTTTTTCCTCTGTCCCTCTCCGCCATTTTACCTCCTCCATTTTCCCACCTCGCTTTCAATCACTTTTCTATCGAGTTTTCCACCTTCCTCCTTTCCGCCCTATTTCCTCCCGTCTCTCCATGTCCACCGCTCCCTTTCCCTTTTCTTTCACCTCCCTTCCCTTCCCCTTCTAAATACCTCTTCCCTCGATTCCTTCCAACTCTTCCACTCGACCCGATCTCATCTCCACCCTTCACTCCTTACCAAAAAAAAAAGAAAAACGACTCGAGAGTTTTTGAGTGCTGCTCTCATTTCCATTTGGAGGACCTTTACTCTTTTTATGCACAAGTACGCGAGTTCCTTTTTTTCGTCGTCGTCGTCGTCTCCTTTTTTTTATTTCCTCTTCGCTGCGTGATATAAATTATGGCGTCGCGACTTCATCGTGGACAGTCGTTAAAAGGCTCATGTGATAAGAACGGTAGTTTCTTTTTCCTTGAGAAGAAAGAAAAGGAGGGCGGGTGACCTAAAGTTCGGGAAACAGTTTCTCGGAAATGTTCTCGCGACCTTTTAATTCCATTACATATTCCACGAAAAGTGTTTCGGTTGCATTAAATGTCAGCTTTCTTTTCGGGTATATGCAGCTTTAGAAGGTGTTGATAGGTGTGATGCGAGTTTTAGAAAAATTCCCTACTTTTCGTTACCATAATTTGGTCTGAATAATATGGTTCGATTATGTAGGAATGAAATTCTATTAATGGACACGTTTAAAATTTTATCATGCTCTTTATTATGTCGTTATTTTACCAATGGCCAAACTATTTGGTTTTCTACTGCTAGTTATTGTTTGAACAATTTTTTAAGTTAAAATTAGGATGCAGTGACCTATTATTGTTGAATATCACCTATCAAAACAATTGTAACTACAGTAGATAAATTTTAAACAAACATAGAAATAAGCCACCACGCATGAATTCCTCCTATAATTTAGTTTAACCTGTTTAATCAAAATAAAATAAAAAGTTTAATAAAACACATGATAATGATTGGTGACCACCACTAAAAGATTAATTAAAACTATCAAAGCTCGGAGGCGCGTACTAGATGCAGTTTTGCGTGGTTTTATATATCAGAGCAATTTTTATCTGAACCAGTGGAATTCCAATTCCAATAACATATAACTGAATAAGCTTGCACTATGAAAAATTTCCAAGCATCCATGTCTTTCAAACACTTCTACAAGCCAAACAGTAATAAGCTTTTCAAGAAAAGAATTACCTACCTCCCACTTATGGCTGGAAGCCAAGTGATGATTTAAATTGCGCCTGCAACCATATAAAAAGGATCTATTTAGATGAATCACCACTTATATCTGCTGCTCACTGGACGAAATTTTGTCTTCCAAACCTCTTTATGGATGTCATCGGATCCATTTTATCAATTACTAAAAATACTTTGATCCATGTTTTTTATCTTTCACGCATCTTCCGTTTACCCAGATCAGAAATCGATTTGATGCAAGGTACTATAGTATTTATATGCTACCTCTTTGGCTGTATTAGTCATTAACAAAAAAATAAACGGAGGTTATTAAGACGGAGTTTAATTCATAGCACTCGCGGGGTTCATTTCTTAACTGTTAGCGTGCGATAGTTCTCCCATCCCTTCTCACCTGGAAGCTAGCCAATCACCAGCGAGAAAACCTTTTCTTCTTTGCTGCGGTAATTGGGTGGGAGACCGGGAGGTGGATTGAGAGAGAGAGAGAGGTGTGTGCGCGCGAGTGGGAGGTAAAGTTATACGTTGCTTTTGCTCCTTCAAGGTAGAGGGAGAGAAAGGAGAGAGAGAGAGAAAGCGAGGGGGGAGAGAGGGGAAGGTACTAGAGGGGCGTAATCGCTCTAAGAGGGCGTGATTTATCGAATCCAAATCACTGCCCTCGACACATGGAGGGTGGGAATTTTGCGCTGGCACACTCGTTTTGAGTGCGTGGGTGGCTACGGGCCGGTAGTGATGCGAGATATATGGCTATAGGTTTGAGGGCAGGAGGATTTTCTTTTTTTTTAAGGAGTGAGGGAGGAGGAGAGAGCAGGAAAAAGCCCGTGGATATGAACGAAGAGGGAGGGGGGGATGCGGCGGGAATTGACGGGGAGGGGCTGATTTTAGGGAATGGTACGTAAGCGTCGATAAAAGGGAGTTTTTGAGAGGGAGGAACGCCCTCTAGAATTGATTACGATCGGTACCAACGGGGAGAAAATCTGTTTCCTTAGCAGTGAAAGGAAGTTTGTTTAGCGCGTGGTCCGTTTGATCGTTTCTTTGATTGCGCTCCACGCTGCTAAAAAGGGTCTCTAATAATGGGATCGAATGCAATGGATGCGCAAAAGGAAGACCGTATTCGCTCGCCGGAAAACGCGATTTGACTGCATCGGATGGATTGTTTTCGCTCAATCTCAAGTACAAATGTAAATGAAACGCTTCAGTTTATTTTATCAACAACTTTTAAGTTTGGACAAGGACATCAATTATTTTATCTAAATAAAATAGTCCGTCTTCTCTAAAATTTGAAGAAATTAAAGAAATTATATTTATTACAACTTTTGACAAATTAACAGAATATTCCAAATACTATCGAGTCTGTTTGTTATATAAACTCATATCTCTCAAATAATTATCATAAAATTATATAAGAAAGTACAAATATCGACACAAAAAATTAAACCGTTCCATTGAAGCGTAGATTTGGCAGAACGCGAGCAGCATTTGATGTCATATTATTTTTTTAAAAAACTTATTGTACTGATAATTGATTCATTATCTAAATATTGCACGTGATGAGCTACATTTTCTCTTTCAAGTGGAACCGTAAACATGTGTCAGTATTTATAATCAACTCAATTTTAACTCACGTTGGCGTGCATTATCCAGATTATCGTAGCATACCTATGAAGAGGAAAGGAGTTTATTTAAACAAAGATAATTATTATTGTGCAATAAATTCTACGTGAAATCTATTATATGTGAGCTACATTTTCCAGTGAAATCGTAGGATTACAGAAACTGAATCTGGCGTCAGATAACATCATGAAATAAAAATTATGTAATTAAAAGAGAAACCAATTTAATACTTTGATTTATCAAAGCAATTAAAGAAAATGGGTTTGCCTTATATAAAGTTTCCTTAAATCCGTAAAAAAAGTTATTAATGAAAAAACAAGTGATCTTTATTGGGAAATTTAATAGATTCTATGAAAAGTGATTGTTATACCATTATGATCTGCAGGGAAAATTAAACACACAGTGGTTGAAGATATAACTATTTCCCCAGAAAGAAAAAAATGGCTCATTTCAATGAAAGTTGTCATAATTATTATTTAAATTTAACACAATGTTAATGCTTGTTAATTCATTAAGAATTAAGCTTATGTTGTTTAAAATAAAACATTAAACAAAAATTTTATTTTTAGAACATACATAATTCCTTATTTGAAGTTACTTCCGAGGAATTTGAATTTTATGAAATTATTTAAGAAATGATGATCACAACGAAACATCCTTATCTTCAGGTTGCTGCATTTCAGCAGAAAATCAGATATTTTTTCATTTTCCAGATGGAAGAAATAAATATCAAAATAATAAAATCAACTAAGAAGTAAGAGCATAAAATGAATAAATTGAATTATTTTTTAACCAATTGAGATACATTTCTTAGCATATTTGTATCTCTGTTAACCTATAATAACTAACCACATTAATACTTGTTACATAAATGTCAGAAAATTAAGTGGCCAACTATTCATACAGTTATGCATTTTTAGAACATAGGACGCGTTTTATTCGAAATAAATTTTTAATACGTCAGATGTGGCAGTTTTTACTAAAATCTAAACTTATACATTATATAAATCAGTTCAAGCACAATATTATTGTACCATTAACACTGCTAAATCATTTAAAACAGAAGATAAATTAGGACACAGCTTGAAAACTACAATAGTTTAACCGCATGGTATGTGAAATGTACAATAATGTGCATTGAGGCATCAATTGGATTATAAATCCTAACAAACCCTATGTAAATTGCTTATTTCTCGTAAAATTATTACATTTATAAATATTACGTATCAGTAGCATGTAAAAATGTCTACATATGTATGTATACATATATTTAAATCTGAATATGAATCTTGATATATTATAAAAGCAGCAACAGCCTTTTAACCTTTGATATCCTATGAATGCTGGGAGCGTATCGCAAGAACGAAACTATAATTAACCCTGATTCGGAGCCAAAAATCACGATTGTTACGAGGCACACTCGACTGAAACTTAAATCGTCGATTTTGATCAATTTCCGCCGAGAATAAAAAAAACTCGCGTTTGAAAAATCGGAAAGAGACGGATAGAGAGAGCGAGATAAATAACTCTCCCTTTCTCTCTCACTAACTGCAAGATAGATCTCCTCTTCGAGGAGTTGCGGCACTTTTGAGCGAGGGAGGATCGAGGCGAGGAATATAGGGACGACGATAGAAGGAGGAGATTTGACCGCCGGGGAAAGAGGTAGGGTTGGGTGTTGGAGGTAAAGGTAGGTGGGACTTGATTGGCCGGCGGCTCGGTCGTGTTTTTCGGGTCCCTAGAGCATATATAACTTCGGTCTCGCCCACGCGTTGATTCCACAGCGCACACTCTCAAGGACTACCATCAAAAAAATATATAAAAGGAAACCGTCCCTTGCTCTCCCTCTTCCCCTCTATCTCCCTTCCACATAACCGTCCGATCACCCTTCCCTCTTCCCCCTCCTCTTACCTCCCCTCCCCTCTCTCTCTCTCTCTCCTCTTTTCGATGATGAAAAAAAAAACACAATCCTTAGGGCATAAAAATCTCTCCGCTGGCCGTGTGCGCGTCTGGAATAAATCCACCGTACCAGGTCTCCCAAATGATGCGAAATTACCCCATCCGCTCTTTTTAAGGCTGACGCGTTTATGAAAACGCTTTAGAAATATATTATCCTCCCACTCTCCTTGTTTGGATACTGCCGTTGCCTGAGGCGATCTTTTCTTTTCCCATAGAAGTTTTACCGCTCTCCCGAGACTCGAAAATATCCAGTCTGTCTCGTTTACATTTCGACGTTTTATTTTAATGCAAAAAATTATTTTCTCCCAATATGGAGGTCCGGGACGGTAAATTTTATTTGGTGTCTTGATTCTGAGAACATCGCGGGTTTTTTTTTTTTCATTCCTTCGTTTTTTTCGTTGGTTTCGATTTTTTTAAAAGATTTTTCCCCTGGGTTTAACTTTCACGACACACTCTTCCATGGAGTAACCGTTATTCGTGTTATATGACCGTACCCCATCGGAATCTCCGAAGGTCGTAAAATCTTATAAGGTGATAGGTCTCTTTCATCGCTTGACATAAATAAAATTGGTAAATTGATCGGTCGTTCATATTCGAAAATTTGGCGATCGTATCAATAGGGATAAGAGAGTTAAGTCTTGAGAGAATGTTCTAACACTTTTAGAATACATTCTTTGAGAAAAAGTTAATTGATTAAGAATTTCAAATTTTCCTACTAAACTAAATTAGATATGTGTGGAAGTTAAGGTGATAATTTGCTACTTTAGTGAAAAAACTACAAGGAAAGCTAGAAATGTTATATGTACCAGCAAAGGAAAAAATCATAAAATGGACCTTTGTACAGTCACTTCCCTAGAATAATCGCAAGTATAGCGATCTTTTCAGCGTCAACGGGAACTAGTAGTAGGTCGGTAATTCAAAGAGCCTGTTAATCCATACGTTGCCGAGCCTTAATCTTAGAAATTATTTCTTAATACGGTTCCTTTTTTGCGTTTTTTACTGTAATAATAAGCTTCTTACGAAACGTGCCTACGTGTGAGAACCTTCGACACTCTTAGCGACTCTCCGACTACCGTGTCCACTGGAATTCCTACAGCATCATGTTGTCACACATACTATATATTACCTTTCCTTTTCCTCAAATATACACACAGTATATCCTAAAATGATCACTTTATTTTTCACTTTGGGTATTTTAACATAATACAATTGAATTTCAGAAAGCTTTGGTATATTTTTCCATTTGTTTCAAACCGCAGGCGAATTCTGCCAGTGATAAAAAATGAAAAAATTTTGAGTTTCTTAAAAACAAAACAACGTAAAGAAATGAAGTGAAAGGAGATTAGCTTTCGACTTCCGGTATCGCCCTCAACGAAAACTATCCCTGCATAAAGTGCATGCATTCTTCCCGCTTCGTGTTTTTCAATCTGTTTTCTCTCCCAGACTCTCGGGTCAAAACCAGATGGGGTCAGCAGCTTCAGCCACTCATCATATACTCGATCATCCGCAGCCTGAGAACGTAACAGACGGGAAAACATCAAAGAGTCAGGTATTTATTCTCTCTTTTCTTTCTCCCTCTCTCTCTCTCTCTCTAAGAAGGGACTATATAATCTCAATTTCGCCCTCAATAAAGTCGTTTGTCTGTCTGTCTTTCGTCCGTCCCTTATCCAATCACCCCTCGGAACACTGTCCCAATATTGCCCATCCCAATTCCCTCGCGTGTTCCCTCTCACAGTGTTCCCACCCACCTGCGCGCACTGCTCTTTCCCTTACATCTCTCCTCCCTCTCTCTCTCTCTCCCTCTCTCCTCTCCGCACATCCTCCCCTCCGATTCAACGCTCATGATCGCGCCGTTACTCTCAAACCTTTCCTCTCTATATTGCGACCATTAATTCACCCACGCTTCTTCAATCCGCTCTCTCCTTCAAACCATTTTCCTTCTGCACGTTCTCCTTCCCCTTCCCCCTCTCCTTCCCCTCCTAACGTCAAATTCTATCCGTGTTGCTACAGTTCCCCCTCCCCTCCCCTCTTCCTCCATTGCACGACTCGCTTTTCGCTCACCGTTCCTTCCCCGCTCTCGTCTTTTTCTTCCATTTTGCTGCAACTTCCTTCTTTTCTGGCTGATTTAATTACTATTTGCTCTATTCGTTCCGCCTCTCTAACAAATTTCTTCTCCTTCCGACTCTTGATTTTCCTCTTCTTTGTTCAATTCTTTATAAACTTTGTCTTAATTTTTTCTCCTCCTTTTATCCTTCGTCTTCGTTTCCCTTTTACCCTATGCATCCCTGCATTTCTAATGCGACCTTTCTTTCTGATTAATTTAATGCTGTACTGATTATCTTTCTGTGCTGATTTACGTACTGATTCACGAATATTATTATTCCTTATTTCATAAATTGCTCGCTCACGTCGGTATTTTGAGGGCTCTACTTCCGCCCATCTCGTGTTAAACACGTTTATTTACGCATTTAAGTAGTGTTAAGCGTTCATTGGTTGGCCGAATTAAAATTTTAGAATATTCGTTAAAACTAATTCGAAAATCCTTAAATTGCGAAGTTTACATTCCACCGTATTCCAAAGTTTTTACTGATTTCTCTCATTTCCCAGACACTAATTCCGAATTTATCACTTATTTTCGATGCCATTTACATTGATTTGGTTTCGAAAAAATTGTCGCTACGTAACTCTCGCTTCTTCATCATATATCTCTCACCTCTCTATCCATCTTTCTTCTCTTCTTTTCTCTTGTCCACTCCTGTTCACTGCTCAGCCTCCATTCATCATCTTATCCTTTCCCTTTAAACGTTTTCCCCTTTCCTCCAATTCTTTCTCTCTCTCTCTATCTCTCTCTCTCTATCTCTCTCTCTCTATCTCTCTCTCTCTCTACCATTATATCCTCTCATATTCTTGTTACATTTCAATCCGTTTCTTCCTCCACTCCTATCACCCGGGGTTGTTTTATCCCCGCACGTCTATACATGCAAACCAGCGCTCACCTCATAAGTTTGGAGTTTCGTCTTCTTTCTCTTTTTTTTCCTTGTTCATCTCGATACCAGTGGGAGTTCTTCGATTGAAGTACATGCATTTCACAAGCAGTCAAAAGTTCCCCGCGTGAGATGATTCGCCGTTGGCGGGCGCACGCGGGGCGTGCGGTTCTCGATAGAACGACGAGCGGATATTTACCCCACCCTATTCTGCATTTAAATATTCTCATTTAGGATTGACTGCCCTTTGAGTGATGAAGGCCACCCGTTAAACTTCGTTCAAAATGCCTTATTCAAGTCATTGAGTGTTTGTGCACGCGCAGGCAATGCATCGCGGTTATGTTTTTTTTTTAGAAAGCGTTTTCAAAGGGCAGGGATGGCGAGCCGTTCAGAGATTGCGCGCCATAGCGCTTTAAAAGTGCATTTAAATATTTTTCCCTACTAATTAAGACCGTTTATCCATTTGACGAATGTTACAAAAGAACCTAAATTAAACGATCGATTTATATGCAATATTCCTTCGGATTGATATCTACCGCTGCACCGTGGACAACACTAGCTTAATAATTAAAAACATATATATTTGAGGTTTTCAACGTATCGTAATCAGCTTTTCCGCTACCAATTATGAGGTATTATTTCATGAACTTGAATAAGTCTGTCTGCAGTTTTGTCACTTTAAATTACCAATTATATCTTAAGCTAAGGAAACGATTATTTGAGCGTAATTAACATTCTGCTTTCCCAGCGATTATTTATTTTGAACCTCTCAAGACATAGTGTTGCTACCAGTTCATTAAGGATATGTATCCTGGCTAAATCTGAGGTAGATATCGCCTATTTGCGATAATGTCGATCTATAACACCAATTTGACCGCATTAGAATGGAGAGAACCAAGTGAAGCATTAAATTGCTCCCTAACACTCTCCCTCTCTTAGACCTGACAAGGAGTGATGTGACTTCATCGGATTGACTGAATTTTTCGTTGTTTAACGTAATATTTTTGAAAGCCAACAGTGGAACGAAAAGTTGGACATCTTTTGAAGGAGGTAAGATTTCCAGCCACGATGTTAAATTTACGGTAATTTCACTTACAAATGCGGTAAAATTATAGTATTTTTCGTGCGATATATCTTACATATAACCCAATATATAAATCATGATGAAATTCAATCTTAGCAATACCTTTCAGAAAATATAAGTAACAGCACAAAAAAGAATTTAGTTGGATTGAGAAATATATACTAAGGTATCCCAATTTAAGGCTAGATATTTTAAGAAATTTCCCTAGATGAAAAATTATATTTGGTAGGTAAATAAAAAATGAAAACGTTTTTAAATCAGTGAAACACTGGTGGTGGGCCGCATAAAATTGTTTAGTGGGCCAAATCCGTCCTGCGGGCTGCGGTTTGGGTACCCCTGCCTTAAATCATTTTGATTCACGAGCCTGGAGTTTCGGTTATTTAAACTTCTTTGTATATTTCAGGTGCTGTTAGACTCTGGCGCTTCAGTTGCTACGCCTTTTACTTCTGCCCTGCCTGTTTTTTGTGAAGTTTGGCTATCTAAAAAGGAAATACAGTGTTTGCGAGATATCGGAGGTTTGCGACTGATACTGTTCAAAAGGTAGGGAGGCGTCAGTTCTTAGGTCTGGTTTCATTTTGTTTTTTCAAGAAGCCACTTCAACATTGTGCAGGAAGTCGTAATCATGGCACCCGAAGGATTCACAGAACGAGAGAAAAAAATTAAAAAATGCATCGAGACAAAATTGAAATTAACACAACATTTAACTTGTTCATAGTTCTGATATTTAAAAAATATAACTTTTCACTTACTTTGTACTAGTGTGGTACGTACACCAAAAAATTACGGTAATAGGATTATTAATTTTATGTTGAGTTAATTAGTGATTTACTTCACTCTCGATATCCGATTACTACGATTCACGTATTTTAGTGACCATCCCTATGACACAAGTATAAGATTCGTGCGTCATTTTACTGACAAGCTCTCCACGCTCTTTCTGCAGCTGTTTATGGCCCAGCCACTGTCATAATGTGTGTATTTATAATTTGTAAACCACCTATTTGTTATATATATATACTTATTTGCTATCGTATATATCCAAATTTTTATAAGTTCTTTTACATCAGTGGCTTCCAAACTTTTTGACATTACGCCTCCCTTTTGGTTTTCACAAAACCGTCATGTCCCACCAAGTTTTTGACTGAAATAGAAGTAGTCCTTTGCATTCGTATTTACATCATTATTCAAGATCAACTAACTCGTAATTATTTTATCCATGTATCGGGTACATATTGAGAAGATTGAAAAATACATTAAAATATATTACGTATTATTTTATTTTATTGTAATTTTTCTTACACCCCCCCCCCCCCCCGGAACTTTCTCACGCTCCTCAGTTTGGATATAGCTGGACTAACGTGCTTTCATTTACCTTTTACTTGTGCCCCTTAGAACTTCTGCTTTTCCCTTGCAAAATTATTTTATTAGGTCGCGAGGAATGGAATTACTGGAAAAGTTGACACACGTTCCAGTATGCTTCTGACGCGGTATTACCTTTAATCGTGAGGGGAGGGAATATTTTGTTATTACATAAACAAAGGGGAAGGTGTGTCACCGAAGCGGAATCGGGTTGAGTTAGTGCATGCTTTAAGGCCGTGAATTGAAAGGAGCAATTCATTCGTCATTCAAGTTTTCTCATCGAGAAAAAGACTACTGAGCCAAGGCCAGTTAGCGAGACAGAAGGACAAACGTGGTGATAAGAGATAGGTTTTAAATGGTGGAACAATCAGGTATTTCTCCGAGAAATAAATTACCTTCTAGCTACAAATTATATTATTAACAACTTTAACGATAGTACTGTTATTCTTTAACAAGCATTTCAAGTTTGTTGATTCTACGCTAAAAACTAAGAATCTCGTTGTAAAAGCGAATGTTTTCCCATTCGTATTAATACCTCGGGCGTGAATTAACTGTATTTTCCTTGTTAAAAATTTTACTTCCCTAAATTAAAGGAAAATTCGTCTAGGAAAAGGAAATGTTAATTAAGAATAATACCAGGAAAAATGGAAATTTTTTAGTAATAAGCGAAGGAATATAATGTGAAATATATTAATGTATGTATGTATAGGTACGTTCTTGATCTGGAAAAGCGTTTGAGGAAGAACGCTAACGGACTGAAACGTTGTGAGAATTCTGCGAAAAATTTATATGGATGCTCGCTAGTACTCTATTAGTTCAAATTACGCGATGTATTCGATGCCGTCTTTAAATCAGACCACATAGAACTGTAGCGGAGGAATGTTTCAAACTTGAGAGGGAAAAGCTTTCCCGCCGCGGGTGTTATTGATCTCAAAATGACGCGGCATTCTAAAACACGACAAAGCCAGGATAAGGAAACTTAGTTAATTCGAATCAAATGGAGGAGGCAGCTCTTAGAAGTCCTAAGAAACTGAACTTCCAAATATTCATTAATCTCTATCTCACTACGCCGTGAAACCTTTCGGCGTTACATGTTCTTGCATGGAAATTTTGCTGACATGGGTTCACGCGTAAAATGGGTGTTTATTTGGTATCATTTAGAAAGTGATATAAAACTGCCTAAATTCATCGATCGATGTTCCACTTGGGAAGCCGCTCAACCTGGGGCAAAGAATCTATTTATAACTTCGACCTATCCTATCCGTCTGATATCACCATCATATATATGATTGAAAAATCATCAGCATATTAATTTATCTGTGTGAGTTTCCTCGTTAAAATTCATTCAAACGTGAATTTTAGCTACTCTCCATCAAGAAACCTACGAGGTTTTCATTTTATCCGTTATTTTATTCGAATTAAAATATTTTAAATTCGTCACAATATATTTTTCTCGTGTAAGTAAATAAATCACAGCTATGAGTATTCTATATTTTGTATTTTAAACAATAATTTTGCCGTCTCTCTCTCTCTCTTATTCGGTCGTGTAACGTCTACTTTCCCCCCACTATCCTCTTTATGATTTATTTCATTCTCGAGTTCACCTTTCATGGGTGTTCTAGGTAACATATCAAATGTGTCAAAAAAAACTTCCCATTATATAATTCTTAATTATACTAAGTGTATACACACATGTGAAGTTATTTGATATTTTTAAGAAATAATGACATATACTGATTATCAGCTCTCTAACTGGTCCTCTCGAGTTTTTCTCTCTTTGTCTTTCCGAAAACACTTCTGTCGTATGTATAATTTTTCTGCCTTGCGTAAACCCACTTTTACTTCCTGTAAACCTTTCTCCACAACGAATTAACCTCTCAACTCCATTTTTCTCCCAGTTACATATATTTAGGTTCCATTTTTTCGTTCTTCGCCTAAGTGGAAGTGATAGGTTCGATTCGACATAAAAATTTTTGATCCCTCCTTCAGGAAGTTAAACATTCTTGATTTACTTGTCTATTAGCCTCTGCCTATTTTTTATAAAAATAAAAGGAAACTTGGAAACATCTGATGACGTTATGAGGAAATAGAAGGCCTCGCTTTTAGAAAGTTTACAACAATATCTTTTTTTATGCTTTTACAGTTTTCTTTATTTTTTATGGTAGCGTAGGATCAGAATTAGATGAGATCGCTGTAAATATGAAAGTATATCTTCTGAATAAATATGCAAAGATAAAAGAAAGCAAAGTAACTATATTCCGTACTACATGCTGTAAACTTATTGCCTAAAAAATGTTTTGAAATCAGAGACTGATATCGATGTTGGGACGAAATCCAAGCGCTTCAGGATGGGGAAAAAATTGGTTGGTGTATAATTAACTGAAAACAGAACCAAGTGCAGAATGAATGGCTCATTAAGTTACACGCCGAAGCTAATTTCACAATTAACGTAGCCAAATGTAGTTATCTATTGATATAATTATATTGTATTGTAGGTGAAAGACGCGCTTGTTTCGTGATTATTCTAGAATAAATTATCAAAACGCCTAATTAATAAAACATCGAGTTCACCTTTTGACTGAAATCCAGTTGACAAATTAGGTAGTCCTCATTAGCCATAAAAAAATTTAAAAGATACATATTCATTTTGGCTACGAAGCATCCGTCATCAGGGGTTATTCGTAAATAATAGTTTTGATCTTCTATGGATGACAGCTGTTTCGTAGATCAAACGCGCATCAGGTCCCCACAGCCTTTTTATGGCTCTTCGAGACAGCTAATTTATCAAACCCTTCGCCCATTTAACATTAAGAGGAGTGTGAATTAAAATGCGGACGGATCTGTTCCCGCAAAAGGGAATCAGTTAAATAGGCGTATATAACATTATTAACTCTCTCACAATGCACGCCAGAGATAAGTACGTTCTTTCTCACCCACTTAAATTTTCCTCTTTTCTCCATGGGCACAAATCTCTTCGACCATAAGATACTTCTCGAGAGGCATCTTAATGTTTCTCCCACTCACTCCATTCCATCTTCCCGAATAGGAAAAAAAGTCGGTTCATTCCAGCCAACCATCCTTCCTCACTCGTCCTCTTTTTCACCTCTTCCTACCTTTATTTCTTCCATTCCTTGCTCATATCTCTCCCTCTTCGTCACCCTCTCTCTCTCAACTTTTTTTTCACTTACCCTCTCGTTTTATCCTATTTTTCGGGTCCTTCTCCCTTTCCCTTCTCTCTTTCCCACCCATTTCCCTTTGCCTATCTGCAGTTCCCTCTGTCCTTCTCGTCCTGTCCTCCCTCTTCCTCTACATCTCCAACCTCCCGACCCCTATCTCTTTACAGAGCCTGTCTCCACCTCGGCAATGCCAATATCCACCCTCTCCCGTTTTATCCCTCCTCACCCTGCCTCCTTTCCCCCCTCCGTAGTGCTGCCCACGCCGCACTGCCCAACATGTCGCACGTGCCTCTTGAAAGGAGAAGACTCTCTCTCCCTCCTCTCCCTTTCCTCCTGCTTCCCTTCGCTCCGCACTCGAACCCCTTGAGGGCCGCTTTCCCCACCCCCCTCGACCTCTCTCTCCCCATGCCCGGGGAGAATTAATGCGATTTGCGGATTTGATTGAGCTTGATTTGTTGCCGGACTAGCTGCAGACGCATTCATCTTACCCGTCCCAAACGCCCATCCCTCCCCCACTCTCTCCCAGATTCCCAACTACGAACTCTCCTGCCCTCCAAAACCCATCGACTTCTCCTCCCTCCTCTTCCTTCAAGCCCTATCCCCCACTCTCTTTTCATTCCTGTACATGTCTTGCCCTCCTCCAAATCCTACGCAGAATGGCACTCGTCCTATCTCGAAGTCTCGAGGTAGCTTAGTGAGCGAGTTTTCCTTTGAGATACTCCGCCCCCCCTCCCCCCCCCTGAGGTCACGTGTTAACAACCATACGCCCTTTTGCGCCAGAGAATAATTCCATTGTTTCCGACGCTATTAAGCGTATTTCTTCTGTTATAACGCCAGGTTTGGTTTGGTAAATTAACATAGACGAGCGAGGGGCTCCTTCGAAATTTTGAACTATAGAAATCGGAAATGAAGGTGACAGCGGTTCTTTGGAAAATAATCGTAAAATTGCCGTTTCGGAAGGGTGATTCATTTTATTTAGAGAATAAAAACGGGTCATTTCGGATGAAATTTGTTCAAAAATCATAGATTCCATTCTACAAAAGATAACTTCAATTCGTCTAATCAATTTTGGAGGCTTATTATCGTTCTAAAATGGACGTCAAGGAAGAAGGGAAAGAGGGAGAGAGCTGTGGAAGGAAGGAAAACAGAGGGACTTTGATTTTTACAGTACGAGAGAGAGAGAGAGAAAGAGTTACATTCTCTTTTGGAGATAGAACATTTTCCGGGCGGACTCATTAATGAACTTAAGAAGGAAGAGTAAGACAATCACTCGACGGAAGAACGAGTGCGAGAGAGATGTGATCTCTCCAACCCTTCTTCTCTTCTTCCTTGGGAATGCCTTTTTTCTTTTTCTGTTTCTCCTACGCTTTTCCCTTCGTTTACTGTCCTTTTTATTCTCTCTCTCTTTCTCCAAAGGAGTCGATCTGACGTCGCAAACACTCGCCGCCCACCCTATTATCTCAACCACTTTCCCTCACATTTCCTCCCTCTCTCTCTCTAACCTCCTCTCTCTCTACTATCCTCTCCTTACCAATCTCCTCATCCCTCGCAAACATTCCGCGATAGCGTTTACAATTCTCTCTCCTGACCGTCCTGACGTTCCGTCGCAGTGAGATTAAGAGAGAGAGAGAGAGAGGATAAGAGAGAGAGAGAGCCCAATCTCGTGAATCGAGCAACCTGACCCAATCCTTCCTTTTTATTTTCCCAGGAGACTCCTCCTCTGACCCTCTTCCTTGCTCTCTGAGCGACGTATCCTTTTAAGTGGTAACAATACTAGATTACCCTCTCCTTATTCCTCCCTTCCTTTTTTTTGCTCTCTCGCTCATCCTCTTTACTGTCCTTCATGGTCAGCAATTTATCCAAAGATATTCGCGTGAGAGATAGAATAGAGAGATAGGGACCATTTTAAAAGGCCCAAGTACTGCTATCATTTTTTTTTGCTATTCTCATATGTAGAGGAAAAATATATTGGAATCTAGATGCTGCAGCTGTTACATTGATTACTAATTGTTTCGCTAAGTCGTCAACGGAACATTATTCAGTAATGCGAATTGCCTGTGGGTATTTCTTAATTTCGTCTATTTAACAGTTAACTCGCATAAAAATTCGTAGGTTTACATGGTTTATGGTTTTAACGTAATTATATGAAGTTACTCAAAAAAGGGGATATATATTTGCTAAACTTTATTTTATAAATATCTGAGAAGGCAATGCTTAGTAATCTTCCTCGTTTCATTTTTCTATTAGAAATATAATTCTGTTTAGGAAATGCGTTTTGGTTTAATTTTCAGTTTTTTTAGAAAATATGAACTGAATTGTTCGTATATAATACGCATATCTTACACGCTCTCCAAATGTTATTATTTAAAACTTCTTAATTGCATAAAATTAGAATTTATCCTCTGATTAATGACAAAGTTACTGTTTTTTTTAAGGAAAGATGCGCGATAGAAAGGCGTTATATTCCAAGTATTCTCATAATGAGACAAGGCATGTCGATTTCCACGGTCGATTAGTTCTCCGAGGTGTTCATTCGAGCATTCCGACTTTTAAGTTTGCATTCCATGATATGGATGGCGTGATCTCTTAGTATTACCGTAAATTCTCCTTTCGATCGAGAGATGATGCCGATCGATGAAGGAATCGAAATCAGAGGGGATCCTCATTCGTTAAGAGACGCTCTCTTTACATCCCGTGAGCCGCAAACGCCGACGAGGAATGTGGAATCCGAGACCGCGTGTGTTCTTCTGCAAATGCGTGTTTAATTGACGATCGGGAATGAAACGCTGCACGCCAAGTTGCCACCCAAAGTTCCGACACTCGCGTAAACCCAACGGCGAGATGTTCGACGCTGCGAAGCGCATCTCAGGCACGATTTTCAGGTTTCAAGCTTCGTCCTTTCGAAAAGGTTTCTCTCTCTCACACAGCTTTCCGACTATCTTCTGGTCGGAATAATTTATTCGGTTGCGAAAAGTATCGAAACTATTGGATAATGACATTTTTTGTAAAAATGACTGAAATTTTTTAAATTTCCACCGTTGCTTTTTGTTATATGAGGGAAATCGACCGGATTCGAAGCTAACCTATAAGTGGTAAAGACTTCCACCAAATGTTAATGTCCCTTTCAATAATTTGAAAGGCAGATTTTTCTTTGTTTTCAGTTATTTTCAGTGTAGTTCCTGTGAGCATTAACAAGCTACTTTTATCTATAAGTTACACTAGAGACATTAGTATAACATATTAATTATGCTACTTTGTGAAGGTTTTTTGATATATTTCTTTTGGTATTCGTTATTTGCCAGTTCGTATTTTTGTCAATTTAAACTTGCCGTTCTGTTTGTTAATTCCAGTTTCGGCTCAGTTCAAGAAATACTACTGCCATAGAATCATTAAAATGTGTTCAAAAGGATCATTAGGTACGATGATCGTCGGAATGCACGAAAAAATTATTTTCTTCAATGTGGAGAATTCCTTTATATTTCGACTTTTCCCCCAAGAAATAATATTTTAGTCCGTCAGTAGGGTATTAAACTTTTCCAGTAAACAAAGATATGAATGAAAAATCACTTATTAAAGTTTTCCGTAAAACTCATCATCACTTTATGATTGGGTGAAATTATAATTACAAGTATTTTTAATGGTTATGATCTAGATTTAAATCTACAGTACGTACGAAATAATTAACTTGGAAGTTGATATAGTAATAATACGACAAATGAAGAACCCGTACCCGTATTGAATTCTACCGTACATTAGAGAACATAATACATATAAAGTAACAGTAAGAGTAATTTCAATGAAGAGACACGGCTAACACCTTGAAAAGTTTCGTTGGTTCGGTTGACTGCGCATCTGAATTATCGAGAGCCTCATGTTCAGAAAATAGCTCATTATTCTCATTTCGGGTGCATCTCTATTCATCCCGCACTTCCTCACTATCTCAAATTCGTATTACTTTCTTCCTCCATCTCACTCCTCTGTTCTTAATATCCTTACTCTTATTCCAAATAAATACGTAATCCACTCCGATATATCCATTGCTCACATTTTTCCCATTTTCCGTACAACCCAATCTACTTTCCCTTACTTTCTTTCATTTCCCTCCATTTCCACTCCATCCTTTTCCATAACATCATTCGCTGCGTATCCCACCTCTTTTCTCACCCCTCCATACCTCACATTTTCCTTCCATCTCACCTGTCTCCATATCTCTTTCACCGGATCGGTTTAAGCCCCACCACCTTATGAAGCGAAGGGGCCATTTAGAAAGAAAAAACGCATAAAGCAAAGAGAGACACACCCCGCACTCACAAATGCACATCGGTCGCTACGCTCTCAACAGGATGCGGCATGTCTCGCATCGAGGAGTAGGAGGTCATATTATATCATCATCCCTTCCACTCTTACCCGGCGGGGTCCCCTTGGTGCCCGCGATGTGTTCTCGGCCACTCCGCACCCCCTCTCTCCCATTATCGCAATCGTAACTCAGGAGACGCAGGGCGTCCTCGGCTATTGGTGGCCGACTCTGCTCGCTTAAAGTTCCGCCTACAACCTTGGGTTAACTCCTCCGGGGTTCTCTCTCTCTCTTTCACTCTCACTCTCTCTGCATACGTATCTCCCTTTTCTTTATTCGCGCTCTTCTGTTCGCAATTGTTTCGTTTTTTCCTCCGCTCGGTTCCTCGAAGGGGGTGAACGAAGTCCTTTTGCACGATGCTTGGCGTCCTCTGAGATATAGTTTGAGGTTTGTGAGTCGATGTTGGGGATTTATGAACAGCTCGGGAGGATCCGAGGACGAAGGGAGGAAAGGGTGGGAGGTAAAGTGGGAGGAGAGGAGGAATGTCGTCATCGTAGGTGTCCGACGGTCCAGCTTTAAATAAGTCACCGGGAGATGTTTGTCTCGGCGTTGCTCGGGGGACTCGTCGAGACAAGATTGTTTTATGGGTCGGCTTCCGGCTGGATTCAATCTTTGGAAGTGGTTTCGAGGTAGGACGTTGGTATCAGGCGGTTGAATTGTATAGATGTCGATATTTTTTTTAAAATCTCGCAGAGCGTAAAATATGTCGATTACTTGGTAGTTTACGGTTGTCAAAGCTTGACGTTTTACCCTATCGATCTTTTATCTCGAATTTGTGTTTGAAAACAAAAATTATTAACGCCTTGAAACGCAAGACGTAGGCAAGAGAACAAGGTATCGTTTCGCAATACAAATTATCAAGTACAATGGCCGGCTACCCACTAATGGACTGGGAACAACCCCGCTATGCTCTCCGTACAAAGAGACTTCCGCCTTATCCGGCAGTAAAGCATTTGTACGTGCCACGAAGCGGCAATAAATACTCCTGCATTTTGTTTTAAACTAATTACACTTTTTTGTGGCCTTCAGTTAACTTCTTGAAAAAATGCCTCGGTGAAATAAATAAAGTTTTTGCCCTTGGAGTTTTCTTTGCGAAGCTTTTCCTGTCTGGAAATAATTTGGCAGTATAAATAATAGAGTAAATGATTATAAATAATTAGTTTAAAGTATTAAATTTGCTAAATTATGCTGCATTTGCCAGTAGACTTCATCTACAAAATCCTAAACTAATTTAACTAAACATCAGCTGAATATCATTTTAAAATGAAGTGAATACATAATAATACTCAATAATGTGATAAAATTAGGTTTTAACATACGGACAAAATTTCATTTCCGGTGAGGTTAGGTGCAAACTAAGAGGTGGAAAGCAGGTTTTTCTGTAAGTTAAGCACGTTTTTTGCCTCTCCCTTAGGACGGGGGCAATCCGCACGGTTGAGACATAGATCCTCACTAGACCTTCCCATCGATGAAAACATCACTCCTGTAGCGTAATTAAGTTGCTATATAACCATTTCAAAGTTTTGAATTTTCCGACTTTGAAGCCACTTGAAAAATTTATAAACTACTGATAAAATTCAGAGACTGATAAAAGCTGCCTAATTAAAAAATGATTAGTATCTCTTTTAAAAAACAGACGTATAGACAGACAGGCAGAGGGAGTGATTGCATTAGCATGATTTTTCTTTTAAGAAAACGAGCTTAAAATTCAATAATAATGTTTCATTTGAAGTATTTTAACTTTACATATCATTTCTTAATCTCGTATAGAGAGTTTCTACATGTAAGCTCTCGTTTTTGTAAGACGAATCGTACCCTTTAATTCTACGTAGAAGATTGAGTGAAAGTGAGAGGTTCGGCTTCCATCGATTCGAAAAGATCTTTATCAAAATTATATCTCAAACTATAAAGACCCATAATAACCTCCGTGCAAGCGAGTTAAGATTAGGCTTTTAAAAAAAGATATTAAACCGGACGATCAAAACATCGACCCAACGAAAACGTATTTTTTTATAGCCCCCAAAAGAAAAATAGGCTCTTTACGACATTTATTTTTCTCCGGCTTGACAACCACGCATTCGCATTTTCATGCGAAATTTATAAACCCGGTTTACCTTTTCTCCGCACGCCGTTTGAGAGAGCAAGCGTGGATGGCAGGACCCTCTCTCTTAGAGACGGGTCTCCAAAAAACATCCGTCCCCTCAACTTCCCCCTCCTTAAACCCCTTCTCCCCCCTCTTCCACCACCCCTCTCCTCTCCCTCCCCCTTACTCGGTCACTAATGAAGAAGTCGCCGGTCCGAAAGGGAGGAGGCGGAGGATGGAAGGACACAGCTCTCTGACGCCGTCAGGCAGCAGTCGGCCCGATAAGCGTTTTGGAGCCGCACTCTATCTCTCTCTCTTCCTCCTTCTCTTGTTTTGTGTCACATGCGGGGCGCGGTTGCGGCTCCAAAGAGAGGGAGAGGGGAAATTTTTCAGGTGCGCCAAAAGACGCCGTGGGTGGCGCACGATCCAGACCATCGATCAAAGCACGGACGGGGGCGATAAATCCAGTGGCGCGGGTGGCTGTGGGTGGGGCGACCCGCCAATCGCCTCTCTCTCTCTCTCCTCCCGCCCTCCCCTTACGTGCTTGTCGATGACGCCGTCTACCCTGGCTGAAGACTCCCCCCACCCCATCTTTGGGCCTGTGCTTGTACTTATGAACACACGATGCGTACGGCGAATGATCTTTAATATTTATTTACCGTCCTATATTCGAGTCTTTCATTCCCAATCTTTATTTATATTTTGTTTTTTTTTCTTCGGTCTGTTTAATATACTTACTGATGAATTCGAGCGTTATCCTATCTGATCCAAAAAGGTTAATTTGCGTTATGCCGAGTTCCGTGATATAGCACGCACCTAGTCTACATGCGTCAGGATGGATGCAAAAATAACGATTTTTCTAACTGTTCTCGAAAGAAAATGTATTAAACCTTTATCTTCAATTATCTAACGGCAATTATTTTAGCGTCGGTTGGTATTTATTCTTTAGTAATAGTGTAGCATGTTTGTACGTCGCCTATTTTATTCGCCTTGGATAGCCGCCAAGACTTGGAGGAGCGCTCATCATCCGGTATCCCGAAATTAGTTTTTCTGTCATCAGTAAAAGTAAATGGTGAATGTGAAAGTTTCAGGCCTTATATTCATTTAAATATATAAAATACTATTGGAATTACTTCGTCACGAAATTTCATGCTAATGAGATGAGGATTAAGGATGGCATGTTGATTGAATTTTTTTATTCTAAGCCTTATGAAATGGAAAATACCGCTTAAGAGACGATGCATATTTTCATTAAGCGTAGCTCTGAGATCACGTTTCATCTTTTTTTTGCCTTAATTATATCATCATTTCACATATAGCACTAAAAGGTTTGCACAAATAAAGATAAAGTTAGAAAAAAGTCTGTATCAAAAGGAATAACCAGAAAAAATGGCTCAGCGCTTCGCTGTTTCGAATAATGAAAAATCCTCCGGTATATAATTATGAAAACTACCAAAACCAACATTGCTTTACGTTCCTAGGAGTATTCTTGGGAACACAGCATCATTGACCATGCTGTCATTTCACTGTCGTATAGCGCAATAAGGTGACTGTTTACCATACATACTACACAAGTATTTCTCCCCGGCATTCTCGGCCGTTGAACTTCGAATTACCCTATGGGTGTGTACCTCGCAGAATCGCCATTTTTAATGTTCAGGCAGCCTCAGATCAACGCGTAACAATAACCGACCGACCGGCGTTTGATACACAGAGGCTCGGAACCAGCCCCCGTCTTTGATCGGGAGGCAAGGGGCTACGTTTAGGAGTTGTAATCAGACTGCGGGAAGCCGGGTAAAAATAAGAAGATCTTGCCATGGAACCCCGGTTGACAGGGAGCCAGAGGAACAAAGCGTCCGGCCATCACGAACGATTCGGTCTCGTGTATCTTTCACCCTCACTCCACTCCTCCTCTCCCCGCCTTTGCTCCCCCTCCTCCTCCCCTTTCTCATTTTCCGCTCATTCGCTTTACTTCTTTTGCCCCTTCGTCAATGAGTCGACGTATACATACGCGGCATCCTTGAGATGTCGTCTTGACGTTCTGCAGGAAGTAATTAAGCTGCTTCGAAAGGCATTTCATCGTATCCATGACGACGCCGGAGAGATCGGCAAGTCTTTAGAGGGAGTTTTAGAAGAGGTGGGTGAAGTAAAGAAAAAGGAGTGGTTAATAACGGACACGAGGTAATCTCACGCGCGGTATTACTTTCGATTTTTAGAGCTACTGAAAATATTAATAGGTGTGATTTTCCTTAAATAAAATCAAACATTAATAAAAGCTTTTACGATTTCCATATAAAGAAAAAAAACGAGCAGTTTCGACGAACGATCCTCATCATCAAGTAACAGGTATTTACTAGATAGTCTTAATTATAAGCTGAAAAAAGGGTGAAATGAAACGGAAGGAATAGAAAAGTGTCGTTAATTGCCATTGATCTCTGTTTACGATGCAGCAACTTGAACACTGTCTTCTGAATCATTACTCTGTATCAGTAAAGCTACAACGACACCTACAAATTACCTTGCAGTTCATCGGAGATGTGGATGACAAGGGATGCAGTTCACTATATTCCCTTAATAATCACACTTGAAGACTTGAATATAATCTAATCGCTATAGTAATAAAATATCTTCGATATCGTTTCGTCCCACTGTGAATCTCAGGTATTTAGTCGTTGTGGTATTGGCTTACTATATAAGGGGGTTTTAAAATTATTTCGAGTACTTCCTAACCTAAGCTTTCTAATCTATATTGCTCCATAAGTGAATAGTCGGCGCTTCTCTAGCGATGCCCTATTTAAATTCCTTAGCATTGAAGTAACGCTATGCATAGGGACGTAAATTTTTTTGCCAATCTCGCGCTCCTGTTTTGCATTTTTACAACTCAAAATTAGCGGCGTTGTTTCTTTGTGCGGAAATAGAAAATGTTTTTAATTCTTTATTTTATTTTATTTTATTTCATTTTATTTGACAAAAAACCTATTATCAAGGAGTTCCACAGTGTGAAGGCACCTTCAGTGGATTTTGCTAAAAAGTTTGTTTCTGAACGATAACTCGACATGCGCCCGTTTGGAATGAATATTTTTTTTTTACCGTTTCTTCGTCTAAGTTTACTTTTATTTATTCTTCGGTCTCAAGTCTGTTCCAAAAACACAAAAATGCGCATCGGGAAAGGACCACTTCTATAGAAAGTTGCCTCCATTTTTAATGATCGTTACAACTGGCGACTTTATTTTCTCAAATTCATCAAGATATTTTAACAGAGACGCTTTTCTTCGTTTTTTCGTTTTTCATAGACAAGTTTTCGGCAAGTTTTATTCGCCTGAACTATTTACGATAACGGCATAACGGGACGTTAATTATTAGCACCTCGCGTAGCGTTAAAGTTGAAATTTTCAATAAATGATTTAGAAAAAATAACCTATTCCCTATCTCGTTTACTCCAGGGAAGAATTAAAATGCATTTTCCTCCTCATTCGAAACTATACCTTCCCGGTGTATAATTAGTTTTGCCTCCTCACTCTCCACCTCTCCGTCTCCTCCTCTTTCTCTCTCTCTCTCTCTCTCTCCACAGCCCATCTCACACTCCCCGCATTCCTGCCGCATGTATAATTTCCCAACTCTCCGTCCATTCGCCCAAACCTCAAGATCCCCTTCGAGGCATTTCCGAGAAAAAAGAGACAAAGGCACCGCGGGCCATGAAACCTAACAAGATGAAGAGAGGGACGCGGAGAGGGAAAGAGAGAGAGAGGTGGAAGGAGTGAATAAGAGAGAGAGAGAGAGTGGAAGTTGAGATGGGGAAAGAGAAGGACGAAGAAGGAAATGATGATGATGATGATGGAAAGAATTAAACTATGAAGAATAAATGGAATAAAAACGGGGAGAGTATGTGAAGGAAAACAGTGTAAAGGAAGCAGAGAGGAAGGATGGAATTGAAGGAAGAGAAAAATTACAGAAAGAAGAACATTAAAATGAGATGCAGAAGGTCTTCTATGAGAAGAATGGAGAGGAGAGAGGAATTAAAAGAGTACATATAGAGGACATACAAGCTTTCAACGAAGGATCGCTTGATTCAACCGTTGACCAGTTTTAACTCCTAGTTTGCAACCTCACATACCTCTCTCTCTCTCTCTGCCCTCTCTCTCTCTCTGCCCTCTCTCTATCTGTCTCTCTCATTCATCTCCGATCCATCTCCTCTGGTCACGTCAAAGGTAAAGCTATCGAACACCTTCCGCTCCCTCCTATTTTCTTCACCCTTCTCTCTCTCTCTCCCTCCCTCCTCATCCCTATTTCCTTCCTCGCCTTCCATTTCCTCCCACGCCGCCCTTCTCTCAAAACTTGAAAACTTCCACGTACAGAGCGAGGAGAGCCCGGAGGCATTGAACGCCATGGCGTTGGGCAATTTGCCTCCGAGATACGGCGCGCATAAGAGAGGGGAGGATGAAGAAGTTGAAAGGAGTGTAGGGGAAGGGGTCTGGGAGGATGATCAGGAGAGAGGGTAGGGGAGGTGTAATCGGAAGGGAAAGAGAGATAGAGAGGCAGGCGGAGGTAATAATGGAAAATGGCCGACAAAGAGGCGGATCGGTTAGAGGCTGTTTATAGATTCACGTATCTATGTCGAATAATTTACAGGTACTTTCCTGTTAACGGGAATACCTCCAGGACCCTTCGCAGGACCTGGTACTTACGTATAATCCCCATGCCATACTTACGTACAACATTAACAGAAACAAACCCAATCACCGGACAAGAAACTGATTGGCCTGTCTCGACATTTACAAACCCAGTCTCCGGACAACGTGGAGGGTTTCTTTGGTTCCGGGCGAGGCGAAGGGCGCGGTAGCTCCCGGAGACGACTACCCATTACAACAAAGCGAGCCGAAGGCTCGTCAATATATCCTTTCAATGTTATATCGTCTTGACTGTTGTGCCGCAAATTGAGAGGATATATCGACGAGCCTTCGGCTCGCTTTGTTGTAATGGGTAGTCGTCTCCGGGCGCTACCGCGCCCTTTGCCTCGCCCGGAACCAAAGAAACCCTCCACGTTGTCCGGAGATTGGGTTTGTAAATGTCGAGACCGGCCAATCAGTTTCTGTTAATGTTGTTTTTAAAATAAAATATCTTAAATTCAACAATACGTCAAAATATCCTTTCAATGTTATATCCTCTCAAACAATCATAACAATACATGTTCATTTTTTAAGGTATTCCCGTTAACAAGAAAGTACCAATTTACATAATGGAATATATAATTTTAATGGCAATAATAGTTGTTCCATTTCGTCCCGTAAATACCTAACGCGTCAATCACAAAAAACGCAATTTCTTCAAAGCTTTTCCTGAACGCGTTACATTTTATGCATCTACATTTGCTAAATGTGGAAACCTAAATCATCTGTGAATATTTTGTCGTAAAATATTAGTATCTGGTAGATATTTTTAAACTGTATATTTTTCATCTGCTATAAAATCCCTTAAAGTTCGTGCTCGGTTTTTTACATTTCATTAATTAATATATTTAGTATAGGTAATTTTTTTCTGAATTGTTTCATTTTTAACGGTTCAAAATATTGTCAAAAATATTTACAGATAATTTTATTCTGACATCAGATATTTCTCGAGGCGCATTCAGTCTATTAAAATATATTTTACAATTTACGCAACTTTTACAGTAAAAAAGGACTGGTTTCAGCGAGTTATCACCATAAATATATGGTACGACTCTAGTAGAAAGGTAACCGATTTGCATTCTTTTATAATTCCATTTTCAAATGACAAATATATACAGAAAACCTATTCCTATATCCTTAGACTAGTTGACGGGGTATATGCTATGAGGATGTATCTCTGAATCCTGGATAGTTCTACTTATACATTACCTTTCGGTAATTTGCGAGAGAAGTACAGAAACACGTTTACTATCTCTGTTCCTCCACGTTGCGAAAGAGGAAAAATGAAAAAAGAACCAATGTTCTAAAATGTTCAAAATAGAACTCTGATTATCTGAACGCTGATTAGCCGAATGTCCAATTATCCTACTCAAATTTTGAATGGCTACACTGTTTCTTAACCCGACATTCGGTTATACCCCACCGCTCTGAAAAAAAAACTTTCTTTCGATACTCCTGCATTCTTAGCTTTAAAACACTGTCTAAACACATCCCGAACGCTCTCTTTTGCGTAAATACCGACACATTGTGTCCCGCCCATTTTGGCATCATCTACTGAGTGGAAGTACAGGTATTCGAAGATTATAAATGCTATTTTTTTATAGTCTTTCCCTTCTTTTGGAGAGATAAGGTGAACTTTTATAACCCTGTAGATGGTTCGAAAGGCAATTTAGAGAAATTTGTCATGCAGTTTTTGACACCGTTCTTGTTTATTTACATAATAATACCGTATTTTTTAAGAATATTGCGCGAAATGTTTTCTCATAACATTGAGACTAAAACATATGGCGCGTGAAATACGCGTGGTATTACGCCTACCGACTAGCAGTGGAAATTTTTCACAGGACTGCCGCACCTGTTCGTATAACAGATAAATTATTACGCTTTGTATTACCTTGAAAACTAAAATCGCGTATTTTTTAATTTAATAGTTGCCCTTTTTTCAATTACCCGATTTTTCGATTATCCGAACCTCCCATGGTCCCAATTATTTCGGACAATCGGAGTTCTACCCTATTTACTTTATCCAGCTCTTTGGAACATTTATCTACAATGTACATAGATATGGAAGATTAATAAAAACGCAAAATGATGAAGTCAGTGAAATCTTGGCCCGATATAATCATTTCTAAAAAATTACAAAAAAAATGTCTGATAAAAATAAAATATTTGTTTTTCGTGTAATTGGAAATATGTTCAAATCTAATTAAACCTCTTTGCGTTTTTCCGAAATAGATAGCTCTTAAATTATTTTCTTTATAATTTTATACTTACCTTCTACATCGACCGATGGCATTTCAGATGTCTCTCGAGGTCATCCACGTGCATCACCCCACAGAACATTCTTCTAATCGTTAACAACTCTTACGGCACTATTTTAAATTGTAATATCGTGACACTCGGGGTTATCAAATAGCTCACGAGATGCAGAAAATATAAGTAAAGTGCTTAGTAACAATTTTAAAAGTGAAATTGCTAATACGTATTTTATTATATTCTTAAGCCATAAAATATTGGGAATAGTAGATTAGATTACATATGGTCTTTATTTGGGGTGAGATTCTTTATTTGGGGCGAGATTGAGACCATCTTCTACCTAACCACTATGAGTATTTCGATTAAAAAGCAGCAATATTAATATTGGTGATTCAAGGATGTTGTTAGAACCTGTTATCGGCGAATCATCACCGGCGAAACCTGTAATAGTTTTTAACCGAAATTTGTATATTCTTTTAACAAACTTTTAATGACTACCGAGGGCTAACTATGATATCATTAATGTTCCAGCAATGAAACGTGCTCGATATTTCTTTTTGGACCGGATCAGTTATTTTACTTTGTCCATACGCAGTATATAGGAGAAAGTGTTGTTTTCGTGAAAAAAAAATCTGATTCGAGATTTCAAAAGATATAATAATACACGTTTTAAGGTCCCCTGAGTGTGTTTTCACTATTTTCTCGATTATGTCTGTTTTGGTTAAAATTGGTGGTGGTTTTTCGTTTTTTTTTTCAAACATCTATTTAAATATTTGCTAGACTTAAAGTTGTAGAAAGTATAATTTTTCCTTTGAAAAATGTTTTCATAAAACGGATTGTTTCAGAAATATTTCGTTTATTGGTCCGAATTTAAGCACGTCGCCAAGCGATACCTTTGCTTCCGTTACCATGATAAATTTTTGACAGTGATTCCTATGCTGCCCAGAGTAATTTCATTGAGATCAAAATTATTCCAATGCCAGCAAATGTCATACTTTGTACGCAAATATTCTTGCGTTTATCGACGACGATCCTGTCCCTTTCACCGGTAATTTAAATCGTGCATAGATATTTCGCCAACCATAGAAACAAACGATAATTTTGTTTGCCTATTGTTTTTTAACGTAAAAATGATTTGCAGTATTTTTCGCTGGGAAAATTATCCAAAGTGTTTAAAAATCATTCACCAGCGTAATTAACTATAATTATTATTTAGGACGCTGATATCGAGAGCAACTTGTAAGTTCTATTGCAGTCATATTCATTACTCCGTATGGATAAATCCTCGTTCCCGGAGACATCGAATTTCTCAGTGGTGGTATGGAGCTTTATGGGAGAACGTACAAGGGATATTGAAGATAATCAGAGTACGTCTTGGGAAAATTGAAGAAACCGGAGGAATACGGAGAGATAGAAAAGAAATAAGAGGAAAATGGAGGAGAGAATGAGAAAAGAGAGAGAAAGAGGGGAAAGATACGACTAATGCGAACTCATAACAGCGAGATAGGGTCTCCGAGGAGTGAGGAGTTTCTCCTGCCCGTGGAGCTCAAGAGGAGAACAGAAGAGGGAGGAGTTGTGGAGGTTATAAGGGAAGGGAGAGACGAGTGGGCGGCGAGGTTTACGTGGAACGACGGCAACGTCGTTACATCACCGGAGGACTCCAGCACGCCCAGAGGCGCCGTAAAGGTTGAGAACGCTGTAGGAATGATCTGTGTGTCTGTGACCCTGCGGTGAGTAGGGAAAAGGGCGGAGAGATATACCTATAGAGAGAGGGAGAGATAACCAACTCGCACACTTTTATTCCTAGGTCTCTGATAGAAGTGTTCCTACTCGGTTGTTAGGAAGTTGTAGTACCCTAAGAGAGAAGAGGATGTAAAAAGAGTAAAATTAACATAATCCAATTAGTTGGACGAATGTAACAAAAATCCCATTCGGTAAACCTTCCATTCATTTTTCTTAAAGAGTAAATGACATCGTTAAAACAGGATAGCTTGTGCTCTATGAAGTTTCTCGGAGATTTTAGGGGAGCGAATTCAAGGTATCTACTTTGGAAAAGGTGAAAAAAAAACGAAGATTTTTTTAAATAAAAGCTTTGTGATTAAAATTGGAGATGACAGGAATTTTTTATGATGGGGTTTTCATATATCGTTATCGTAAAATTTGCACCGTGAGATTGGAAGACGCGAGAATTTATCGTTGAAATCTAAATTTATTCAGGCTTATATTCATTCCCGATAGTCGAAGGAAAGATATTTCAACAATATACATACAACATTTTCTTTATCTATTCTTTAGATACATTTAAAGCTCAAACGTATGCAAAAAAATTTTTTATGTAACAGTGACATATCACTTGTACTCATAAAAAAATGTGATCTTAGACTGAATATTTGAGTTTATCAATTTAAGCGATTAGCTATAATTATATTGTTCCGGAAAAGTTAAATATTTAGTTACTTATTAGTGAGTTCTCTTCAAACAATATCTGGGAGTAAATGCTACAAAAATGTATTTTTATGAGTCAGAATTAATTAGCAAAGCGTGATCCATACACTTCAATGGATTTTATCTGCAAACAATGAATAACTGCATATCTTCCTTTGTTATAGCAAATACACACGAACGTGTAATTGTAAATATCTTATGATATACATATATTTCTATGAATTTTCTCATAAAAAGATAATTTTGAATTGTAAGGACTTGTGATTACATGTAGGGTTTAGGAAAATATTTAAAAAACTAAAACTTAATGAAAAATAAGCATACACGGATGTAATATTTTAATTATTTATCCATGATTTAAGCCGTACATATTCATTAAAGTAATGAGTACACAGTTATTTATGTATTAAATGTACTATTTATTTCAGCTATAGCTAATCATTCTTCGTTTATTTTAGGATATATTTTTATTCGTTACAAGAATTATTATTTTATGTTAACAACCTTTTAAAAATATTTTAATATTTTCAAAATTGTCTTGAGACCTTGCATAAATGATGAATACTATAAAGAAGATATTAGTTGCTAATTCCAATATTTATATGTAGAATCGTAGGATTTTTTAAGCATGTCACTGCACCAATCCTCATGTTGAAAAATCACTGACTTAAGATTTTCTTAATATAATAAAAGGCTATGTTGGTAGGTTGTTCTCTGCTCTCGAAGGCCAACTCATGCCGGGAGCGACCTATGCCCGCGAGCATTTCCACTACGTAAACTCCATGCGATCAATTTTTTAGCTGAGCAGATCATCGAGAAAGAATTTTTCTGCCTCCGTTTTTTTTCATTTTTTTAATTGTATCGCGTGTAATTACTTTTTGCGCAGTAAGATGGAGAAACCGATTGAAGAAGTTAGGGAAGGAGGGAGAGTGAGAGAGAGTTAAAGAGGGGGAAGAAGAGAGAGGAAGAGGAAAGAAGAGATGGATGGAGAGTGGGAGGGTGGAAAAGTTTGCATTATTTGTAAAATACGGTTATGTGATTGTTGCTTTTCATTTGAACATTTTTTAAAATAAGTACCTTTGTCTTTCTATTTAAAAACAAGGAAAAAAGATAAATACATTAAATTTTATATCCCGTCATTTTTGACGAGCATTTGAAGACAACTCGGCAACCCGCCTCACGGTTGTGTTTTTGAAGTTGCATACCTTCCAGGATATTGTGTATTAGTTGGTCAACATTCTCGATTTCAGAAGCAATAACTTCCTGTCATTCGTATTCCATCGTAATTTTATTGGTATTCACTATTTGTACTTAACTAATTAACTTTTACCTCATTTTATTATTTATAACGATAATAACGCTCATTCATGAATAACCTCTATGATCAACATTTTAAAACTGTTAGTAATATTATAATTCCTTTTATTTATTTAATGGAAATTTTATGACTAAAAGCATGTAACCCTCTCATAATAACTTTTTGGCCTTTCATAAGTTTTAATCTTAATTATCTGAATTGTTCCTGTAAACCTGCGCATGTTTTGAATAACATCATTTTATTAATTAATTTTATCTCTATGCAAATATAATGCCGCCCTTTAAAAGTTATTTTATAATTAAATGGAACCTTAATAAATGAGAAAAGAAACATTTGCTTGCTTTAGCTGGCTCCGTGACGTTGGTAGGAACAGCGAAGCAAACGCGTGGGGAGCGACGGAGTTGTCATAGTAGTTTTCCAAGTTGCTGAGAGATAGCAGCACGGTGTAGTTTAGACGACGAGCTCCGTCGCGCTCCGTCTCCCAGTTCGGGAACTATAGTAAAAGCTTTCTTTTCCTTTCTGTTTCCAGAAATTTTAAGTGATTGTACTCCTATGCCATGGGCGAAATTACCTAGTGGAACGAAAGATATGTTTATAAATTCGTATTTTGGAAATGGAAAAATAAAGGAAGGCAATCTTCTGTTTACAAAACTGTCCCAATTTGCCTATCAGCACTCATTCTGCTTCCCGATACATAAGATCGCCCGCTTTAATTCAGATAAGGAGTGAACGGAAGAAACAGGTGACTCGGTACTCAAGTCACGTACATCCCCAGTTGTAATTTGCATGTTCGCATGAATTGACCTAAGACAACCAGTGCTTTGCATGGTCTCCTGCTTAGCTTCAGATTCACCCTCACTTTTCATCTTAAATTCTATATCCGTTTTCTAGGTGTTCATTCTATTGTAAAATTTGGATCTCTTTATCCGGCCCCTTATGAAATCACACTACCAAAGGATTATCGCATTCATGAAGAAAGTCTCCGTATTGGTATTTGCGATTCTTATTAAAATTCGGAAATACATAAGTGAAATGTCGATATAATGAAAGTCGTTAGAACGAAATAATCAGTATAACGAGAGTTTTGTTCTATCCCACCAATTTATATTTACCTTTATGCAAAAACATTTCAGTATTACGGAAATCGGTATAGCAAATTATAATTCAGTTCCCTGTAAAAGAATGCTCAGTAGACGTAAATCAATATTATAGCAATGGCAACTCTACAATTAGTGTTGGAGGAAAACCTGAAACTTGTACTCTTTCTGAAGCAATTAACATGATGCGTTCAGCAAGTCAGTTTTTAATGTCCCGTATCCGTGTCCTGAAAATATACTTGAGATACTGAAAGAAATATTTGTTGAAACAAACTGTTCCAAGGAAAATGAGTGATTATTTTTAAGATTCGGAAAAGCCTGGTTCAGTCGGATTAGTTTTTATTGTATAAATCGGTCCTTAATTTGTACAACTAAAGGAAGTGGAACTAAATGGAAGTGTTGACGTAATTGAAAACTTAACAATGGAAGCGCAGCTCATCAAAACTGCTGAAAAGGGAGTCAAATTTCAATTTCGCTTTCCTTAGAAAAAAAGGGAAAAAGCAAAGGATCGTAACTATGTATAAAAGTAACAGAGCGCTGTAAAATAATTGCCGGAAAGCCTTTCCGGATAGTCCTGTCACAAATTAAGCTCTGGCGAAACTTATATATAACATTAGTAACTCACAGGCTAATTATTTTTGTGACGAAAAGCGAACCGATATGAGAAAATAGTTTATTGTACCATTTTCTTGTTAAAAACTTGGCCTTAAAAATTTCTTATATATATCTGTATCATACGGACGCATCCATTTTAAAGTTTTACATCTGACGCTTTCGTTAAATAGAATATAAAAAAGGGCATTTTTAGTTCATATTAATCAACCATTGTTTCCGATTTTCTCTTTTACTAAAATAACAGTATATAAATACTCGAGATATACCACTTACTCAGAAATGCCGCATTGTCGGAAATAAAAATTTGACATTTTACGTCATAAATCAAATGAAAACAAGTGAGAAAAGAAATGCAGAGAAAATTTCATAAGGAGCTTTTTTTCTCGTTTTAGTATTAAGACATCATCATAAGATTACATCTTTGGTTGAGATCGACGGCCTCATAATATAGTCTACAAACTCCCTGTCAATGCATTATATCGATGCTATCCAATAATATGTTTTCCACTTAAGAGCAGTGGACTCATTACCGTGGAAATTTCCCATATGCAGAACATTTTTATCCTTTTCTTTGGATTAAAAACAATTGTTCGCACTCAATCGACACGGATTTGAATTCTGTTTTCTAAAAAAAATAGAATTCAGTAATTTAACTTTAGAACTGTTATTGTCTCGAGTTCCTATCTTATTTTTAACTAATTTAAAAATGCAAATTAATAATGTCCTTCGCCGATATCATGTTTTCCTTATGGAGGTAAGAAATGAAACAAATGTGTCGGAAAATGACAGCGATTACTCCCCATCAGCTGATTCTAGATCCAAAACATTTTCTACAGGTTTATCCCTCATATAGGGCAAATATCCTGAAATTTTGGTCTCTTCAAGTTGCAGAGATATTGCACGAGCAGACAGACGGACGAACGGACAGACAGAAGAACCGAATAATTATGCGATATTTTTCTAGAAAAAGCGCTAAAAATTTCATTAAATATGGGCTTTTATAGGTCTATGAGTGCATCCACCTTTCCCGGACACGAAAATTAACATCCTCGATTCTTCTTGGTTAAAAGTGACTAATTAATGCGTGGATTACTTGCTATTATTTTTGGTTCGCGCCAAAGTGCGGTTAGGTCTATGAGAATTGGTTTGGTATTTGCGTATCGACTGACAACATCCCCTTTATGAATGGTTTACTTACGTACGTCTCGTGAAAGTAGGGCGATGGGGGAAATTAAGGTTGAGATAATTAGGCGTTTAGCCGCGGCGAAAATTTAATTAGAAAAATCGTGCATTAAGGCGGAAGCACGATGTTAGCGTGTCGTGTATTCCTGATTGAGGAAAAGAGAAGGAAGATTTATTTGGAGATATGACTTATATGTGTGCTTCCTGCAAGCTAAAAAAAAATCGATGCAATATTGCACAATCTTTTTCATATATGTATGTACCTGGCCTCACTGCACTCTTACCTGATTGGAAGGAACTCGAAGAAGCACTCAATATAGAAACAACATACCACGGAAATTTTTTCTGCACGTAAATAGTGCAACATATTGATAACCCCATTTATATAAAAAATTTGATTGATTAGTGATTCTGTTATATTAATTAGGTTACATTAAAAATTATTTATTAAATACGCTGCAATATTCAAGCTTTGACTACATCAATCATTACAACATAGCCTTATACGGCAAAACCCCAACTGATGTACAATAATTTTTTTTATTTCGAATATTTAACTTAATTGAATTTTACCTATAATATCCATAACTATATCTAATGGTTGCTGCGCGTCCATTTCCATACAAACTCTCAATGCTGAATCGCTTAATCTCCTTATGTCCATCCGTATCTAACTCCGGTTACTTCATCGTGTAGTGCTTCGCATAATTCTCTTCCATAACTCCCAAACAAGATTTAAACTTCGATCGCTTCGAGCACATATCCTGCAGTGCAAGACCCACATTTTATGCCTTACATCACGACAACATTCAACCGATGTCCGTCATGAAGTGTTTTCTCGCTGTGTTAAAAACAAAGAAGTTCTGTAGCGAATGTTCCAACCTTTCTTTCCTTTATAAGATGTCTGCATTGTAGCCACCTCTAATTCTTATATATATATATATTTCGGGTTCCTACCAACAATAATTTCGGTCGCGATTTAAATTTATTTGAATTTTCGGAGTCGTATTAATTTTTCCGCTAGCTGATTCTTCCATCGTAGATGATACACAATGAATTAATTTTCTTCCCTCCTTTCTAATTGTAGGCCATTTTCATAAAAAATACCTACGTTTTCGTCCGTCATTCTCCATTTAATTATATTAGCTTTTGGATGAAATTTACCTCGTAATTAATTATGGAAGAAATTATCAAATTAATACAATTAAAAAAATAATTTAATCTTGATAACTTGATTATACCGTGTCTTCCGAAATATTTGCCGTTGTTTCAGGAAATTCTGTTTACTAGCTTATTATTCAGGCAGTAATTTAATATTTATTTACATTTATCCTAATCTGCTACGTTTTTATGGCTCATACGAATCATTCAAATCAACAGACATTATCATTTGCCTTTATAAAAAAATATTTGATAGTTTTTACTTTCTTACGTTTTTTTACAAAAGTTTGTAAATATATTATAAATATTGTTTTTAGGGGTAGGTATATTTAATCTGATTTTAAAGAAAAATCTGGATTTGATAAGTTTATTTTATTAACTCTAAATTTTATCAGAGAGATTTTATGACTTCCAAATTTAGGCAGTTTTTACTAATACTTGAAAGAATTCTAACAGGAAAACTAAATACAGTAAAACCTGGTTAATTCGAACCTCTGTATTTCGAAATTCGACGTAATTCGAAATTTTTTAACACTTGAAAGACCGAAAAAGCCAATTTCATACAAATGTGTTTCAATAATTCGAAAATCTCTATAATTCGTAATTCGAAAAAAAATTTTGCCCGATTCTCGGAATATCAACGCATTTTTGTAGACATAATTCGAAATAAAACTTACCAAAAAGAAACTAAATGAAATTTACTAAAATATTTCTGGCACTATGTCGGCTGGTTTACAAACATTGTGCGATCGTGATCATACCGACTGGGCGTTGGGTATTGTTACAAGATTCGGCCCATCCCCTCAATTTATCTACTGTTTTGCGAGTTTTGTGTGGAAAACGCGTTCCAATATTCCTTTCGTTCGTTGTTTGTTTCGTATTAGATTGTATTTTTCATCCTTGTTAGTTACTAGTTTAAATAATATTCTTAGTTTAATAACTGCAAGAGAGACTACATTTAAATTTATTGCTATAAAATATTTTTTTTGAAATATACCCTCCAATGGCTCCGGTTCGTTGTGCATATAAGACTTACTCTTGCTGAAAAAATGTCTTTGCTGCAAGACATTGACAAGAAGTTAGAATCGAAAGGAAACCTGGCCTCAAAGTATGGGATTCCGAATTCGTCTTTATCTACAATTTTAAAGAATCGGGCGAAGATTGAAGAAAGTTTTTATAAATTTAAAGGGAGCGCTACACGTCAGCGTTCACGGCCTGCGAAAAACGAAGACCTCGAAGAACTGTCCGATTTTTTTTCACAAGTACGAGCGGCGAATTTACCTGTGACAAGCCCGATGCTCATTGAAAAATCAAGAAGTCTTGCGAACGCTTTGAACATTGAAGATTTTAAAGCGTCCAGTTGGTGGTTGGTTGGTTTTAAAGACGCCACAATATTGTTTGTCTCGCAGTATGTGGTGATGCCCAAAAAATTAACGAAGAGGGAGTGACGACCTGGCTGCAAAGTAGTTAACATGTTTTGGGGAAGTACGCGCTCAAGGACATTTTTAATATGGATGAAACGCATTTTTTTAAAACATGTTGCCCGATCGTACTTTGGCTCTCCGAGGCGAAAAATGTCACGGCGGCAAACGTAGTAAGGTGCGTCTCACCGCCGCGGCGCCGCGCCGCGCCGTGCTCTGCACAAATATGGATGGGTCGAATAAAGAAAAACTTGTAATCATCGGAAAATATAGCAACCCACGCTGTTTCAAAGGTATTAATCGTGATTATTTGCCGATAATTTACGAGCATAACAAAAAGGTGTGGTTGACAACAGACATATTCAAAAGTTTTTTAATAAGAATGCAAAGACGTGTGGCGGTGCAAAATCGTAAAATTTTGTTGACACTAGACAACTGTTCTGCTCACCATGTGGCTCAGATAAATGCGCCCAATGTTGAGTTGCTGTATTTTCCGCCGAACACAACCAGTGTTCTGCGGCCACTCGACCAGGGCATCATTCAAAATTTAATGAGTCATTACAGAAAAAAAACTATTGTCGTCATACTTGGTGCAAATTACTAATGAATGTTCACAGGATGATTTGCGAAAATGGACGATTTTAGACGCGTGCCGGGCCTTGTCATCGGCGTGGCAATTGGTGACTCCTCAAACCATCGCCAACTGTTTTAAGAAAAGCGGGCTATCTTCGCAGCCGGCAGAAGTGTTCCAAGGTACAGAAGTGGAGGAAGTAATCGACAGTAATGTATTGGGGCCTGCCAGTTTCGGAGACTTTGTTTCCTTTGATAATGACTTGGCTACGTCGGTTGTGTATGACCCCACGATCGACTAATCGAAAACCGTTGCGAGTGATTGCGACGAAGAAGACGATGTGGATAATGTCGATGCTAGGTTGGATGTGCCATTGCCATCTAAGGAGGATGTTTTAAAAGCCTAAGATACCCTTCAAAGGTACGTGATATCTGTGAAAAAGTTGATGCCATTAGGCAACACATTGCGCTAGGGAGTGCCCTGAAATTGAAACGGGAAAATAACCAACTTTTTAAAATAAATTTAAATTAATATTGTATTACACACTTTTGTTTATTTACTTTTAAGTTGAAATAAGTGAAAGACATTATTAACATTTTAGTGGTTTAATTATATGTCCATATATGTTTCAATGTTTAAATGAGTAATCCTAAATTTGACTTTTATTCATCGACATCATATTTTGAGGTATGCATGTGTAGTACATCCTTTTTTCTGTATTTTAATATGGTGTCATATTCTTTTGTTTTTCTGTAATTTATATTTGCATTTTTTAAATTTGGTAAATCACGCTTTTTTGTAAATTTCGAATTATAGAGGTTCTTCGTAATTCGAAATTTTTTTTCTTTGGTCCCGTGAATTTTCAATTAACCAGGTTTTACTGTATTACGTTTGGTCTGTGATATCTCGCCGAATCTTACTGCAAGTGCTAAAATTATTGTTTTAAATATAGATTTTCGATAGAGGTAAAAAAATAAATGTTCTATTTGAAAGAATATAGTGGAATAAATAAACACAAAATTCTTTGTGCATACATTTTATTACGACAATTAATTTAAATACTCGTAACTATGGTATACTCAAGACTGTATTGAAAAAACAAAACGCAACATTCACGCACACATAAAAATACATATATAAAATGAAGAAAAAGACGTGAATGTATTCAAACAATGGCCCCTTAATAATTAAATTTTTGCACATTTGCATATCAGTTTAAAACATTCACGAAAATTCGGTAAACTGATATTTTTATTCCCATAACCTATACATTTTTGCACCTGTTTTCACTAACATTTTCAATACCCAAAAAACATGCATAGAGATATAATATCTTTCATTTCTACGCTATACATAGGTTGATATTCGAAAATAATAAGAATGAAATTTCCTCTTTGCTTTAATCATCCTTTCGTGCACGGTGGCTATGGTTTTTTATCCTTATGTGGAGAGAAACGGATAAGATTCGAAAACATTTTTGCCGTGGAGAACATTTTTTTCCTGTTTTAATATTTTCCAAATCTGATTCCAATTTGGGTTATTCGCCGGTAATTTTTTCTTCAAAGAAGCCTGGTGAGGATGCAACATGCCTCGCTGGCGCCGCAGTCTTCTGCCCTCTCTTCCCAAAGCTGGCGACCGCATTTCGAGCGAAGTCTGCACTCTCCGCCTCTTGCACTGCAGCGCCTCTCCTTAACCGACACTGGAAAGAATAATGGAGTCGTTTAGCAGGCCCTCTTTAGCTCGTTTTCGCTAATTACAAAAAATGTAACTGTGCTTAGATGAGTTTGACCTATTCGAATAGGGATTTTTCTTTCCCTCTTTTTACGATTATTCTCCGAAGAGATAACGGAGTAGATTATTTATAAAATCGATCCACGAATTGTAAACAATTTCTGCAGAGTTTTCCATACCTTAAGAAGATGATCGAGGAAATAAGCAATCGACAGTTTTTAATGTTACAAAATAAATAACTTGTTTTTACATTCTCCATACGTAGTATGGGAAAGTATTGTGATCACGAAAAAAATCGATTTTGAGATTTCAATGGAAATACACGTTTTGAGGTCCCTAGACCATTTTCGGAAGGATGTGTGTGTGTCTGTGTGGATGTATGTGATTGTGGGCCCTCTAACTCAAAAAACTACTTGCCATATCGTTACCAAATTTCATATATAACACTTTAGCATGAGCACAAAGAACTGATTAGTTTTTGGAAAATAACGGTTAACCGGAAGTCGAGGTTTATTCGAAACCCGATTCGGTTTATGCGATATTTCTCTGTTAAAACATCATTATTGTGTATACAATTCTATGCAAAGGTTATAAAGAATGTAATTTTCTACAACTTTTATTTGAAACAATTTTCCATAGCAGTTATTGTTTAGGAATTATTTATAATTAATCGGTTTTTTCGGTTTCCGTCAAATATCTCCTTAATAACGTCGTTATTGGTTATCTTCGTGAGAAACAAAGTTGTAGAGAATAATATTTCTTCCAAGTTCTGTTTGAAACAAATTTTCTTAGGACCACCCATTTCGGAAATATTTAACTTTTTCGTAATTTCCTGTATACAGCGCCACCACCAAGTAGCGGTGAATTCTGTAAACATATTCAAAATATACCTAATTTTGGGCAACAAGGAAGACAGTATTCTTTTACGATACGAAATAATAATTTTGCCTTATAATGCTATTCATAATAATTTAAATATCTATACCCCAAATATGGAGAAAGTCACGTGTTGGCCACATCAGATTTTTTATTTCTGTTAATCAGAGAAAATAACGCCAAATAAGCAATAATTTTTCAAGCATTCAACTTGATGAATACATTTTATTTTTAAATCACAGTGATATATGTTAAAAATTAATAAATAATTCTAAACTGCGCTGGATCATTGCTTTAATGTGTCGTAATGTAGCCTCGAAAGTCCATCGCTCATGATAATGTATGCATTTATTATTTAGGAAAATCCATCATCGACGATTTTTTTCTATTCTCGTTGATCGGGAAGTACCTCACTAATTCGAGCGATATTCAATGAAACTTAATTTTAAAGTTATATCACATGAAAATTGTCGAAATTTTCAGTTTAATTTTTAATAAATGAAATATCCAAAATTAAGATTTACTATGAAATGTTCCTCAAGGATTTTCTCTCTATTTTTTATTCCCGATATTAAATTTAGGAAAGATAACCAATACCAGATATTCCTATTATTCTTAATGATTACATTTTATCATAACACTGCTTTAGTTCAAAATAAATTGACTGCTGAAATATAATATAAAAAACAACGTACCTCCTGAAGCTATAAAAAGGTTGGGAAATCCAGATGTGCGTTTCGGCTACAAAGCAACTGCCATCAGTGGTCGTTCACCTAATACAGATTCTAAAAAAGAGCGTTTATTAGCGTACACTATGCGTGTATCACCGTTGATTTGTAACCGAAACGCGCATGTGGTTATCTCGACATCTATTCGACCTACTGAGCTGCATAATTTATCGAAAAACCTCTTCGTTTATCGATTTCATTAATCTAAATTTGACCCTGATTCGGTATTTATTATCCCGCCGTGTTTCTCAACCGAATTCGGACGAAAATATACCTGATGTTTGTATCCAATTAAAATAACACGCAACACATACAGGCGACGAATATAGCACGGTCACCACCCCTACGCACGAATTCAAGAAAGGCCCTTTCGCACTCCTCTTTTAAGAGGGCTTTCCACCTTTCGCGCGCGCGCCCGCATGTGAAGCCACGCGAGTGAACCAGTGGAAAGTTTCGCTTGCCTGTCGGTAGCGGAAAACCCATTGAGGAGATTCGGTCGTGACGGAACGCAAGCACTCAATACGGGAGAAGTCGCAACACTTTCGACAGTGTCAATGTCGCCAGTCAAATGCTGGTCTCCGCGCCTTTCGCGAATCTCGGGCGATGACGGCGACGATTTCTCCATCGCAAGGGAATAGGAACGTCGACCGGCGTTTTTCGGATGGGGACGCCACGTATAGCCAGCATTCGTTAAGCGCGGGTGAGGGCGACGCTCTGGGCACGTCGGATGTGCCATTGCTCCATTCATGAGTATCCGTCGGCGGTCAAAGGCCTTTTCTGACGTCCTTCCCCCTTCCAATTCCTACTTCTCTCCCATGCCTCCCTCGCGGAGTTTCGTCACACCAGGACTCAACGCCAATTATTCTTCTCTTCCCCCTCCCAAACTCCACGCCATCTCTACCAATCACCATCCATCTCTCTGACCATAACAATAACTCCATTCGACGTAACATAGTGTTTTTTTTGTTTGAAGCCGCGCCCACCCGCAACTTTCTCTTCTCTCTCTCTCGCTCTCTCTCTGTAGGGGTTGTCGCTCTCCTACGTTCCGATTCACTCGTAGGGGAATAACGCGCTTCATTTCCATTCTACTCGCGATCCCTATTAGGTCGAAGCACGACGCCTCTCTTTTTTTTTAAAGGACGCTTCCTTAAAATAAACAAAACCGTGCGTATGTGATCTGTCCGTTCGTCCGTCTATGTACAATCAACTTTTTCTTTTAACAGATATTTGGTAATTTATAAAAAATTAGATAGCTGTTAAAAATCTATGAATTTTCCACCGACTAGATTTTTCAAGTGATTCATAAAATTTCCGCTACGTAGTTTCAAAATCGAAAAGTCCGATATTTCCATACTGGGGATATTTGGAATATTCTTTTTGAATTGGATAGTTATTATCAATCTATGAATATTCCGATGAATATATTTTCCACGTAGTTCATAATTATTTTGCTAGGTGAATTCAAATTCGGAAGATTCAAAACTTTGAATTACTGTGTCATACCCTAATCACTGAAGTAAGAGGAGAGAAATTTTCACGCATTGGAAAGTCTAACGAGGATTTACATTCCAACGGTGCAGGTTGTCTCCTCCCCAAAAGGGAAGGCAAACCAGAACCCTGAAAAAAAATTTTTTAACTTGCTTCTACCTCTTACTTAGGAAGGGTATCTTACTTGTTTTTAATCGTCGGCCGCCGAATTTGCACTGGCACGCCCAATTAGTTTCTGCAGGGGAAAATCCGAGAGTAGTCACGAATTTGTCCGAGCACTTTTTCCCCGGCATTTTTATTTTCTCCCTCGCGGTGTCCTTTGCCGGAGTCGCGTGTAACATTTTACGACCGTCAACCCCGCGATGGTTGGGCAATTCCGAAGGGACGTGTTCACACGAAAGCATGCCTCGGGTCATTAGCGCGACCGCATAGAGCGCTTGTTGTACGCGGTGGTGTCATTTCTTTCTCACCTGCGCCTTTTCGCCTCCCATTTAATATTTCCGAACGCAGTAGAGATGTCTTTGTGCTTTCCTAAGTGGAAAGTTTAATACAATTATGGGCGATATATAAGATTAGTGAAAGAAATGCGCGTGAATTACATATAACTGACGCGTAACTGCATATTATGCGCGTAATATAACAATTTTAAATTTTTTAGTGATTTCGCAGCGTTCAAATATTATTATTGCGATAGAATCGCGATAAAACCGACGGAAAAAATAACTCTGACTTCCACGAAAAGGATTTAAAAAAAAACAGTTTCTAACAAACGTTGCTTCATAAGTGACGCGAAAATTCCACCAGTTAAATAAATGGGAAGGAAGGAAGTGAACGAGGGAGAGGGAGTTGACGATAATATTACATTAGCTCTTTTATTCCAACTTTCCTCCACTTTGAAACAAAATGCCATAAAGTAGATGCTTCAGAGCAGTTATAAATTAGGTATTTCGCGTTATTGAATGAAGGGTTTGCATTTCAAAACCACTCTGCATTATTATCTTTCCCAAAACGAGTTTTTATGTAATTTGTACGCTTGTGACGTTATCTTTTGCTGCCTTTCTCAATCCCATTTTTCCTAACCGTCACTACCAGCCAATCACCATACACTATGTCTCGTCAACCCCCCCTCCCCCCATTTATCCTCCCCCTACTTTCTATTTTTCAAACTGGTGGAATTATTGCGTCGTCTGATCATGCTACGAGCAGGGGCGGATCCAGAAACTTCTCAGGTGGGGGGGGGGGGGGGGCGATCGCCCCTCCACCTATCGAATCCGCCCCTGCCAACTGCCCTATATTTTGAAAATCCCTACCCCTATCAGAATCCTTCTTTCCATTGCTGTACAGACCTAATCTGCAGCGTATAACTGAGGATTTTTGCGCGGAAAGAATTTAAGAAAGCGTCCAGTGGAGTGCAGTGGGGTTATCCAAGGAGGGGGCAATCGCCCCCCCCCCCCCCCTTGGATCCGCCCCTGGCTACGAGTGTAGCAAAACCCGTCGTGTTTTGTTAATAAAGCTTTCTCAAGAAAGCTATCGAATTATTTTTATGTGATTGTTGATAATGATTTGTAAAATTCCACATGGTCAATAATATTAAAATAATCCCCATCGATATTGAAAACTAACGGAAACGCCGAAAATTCTGCACGTTATTCATTCCAAAATAACTCCTGCGCTTACGAATAAACAACATAAAGGTGAACCTAGGAAAATATTACCGTCAGAAACCGCGATGAATTTTAAAAATAAAATCATTTCATCGGCGTCAATTCTTTGATGGGCGGTAAAAAGGGCACAAGTCAAAAAAAATTTTCAGGAGAGCTTCCATAAACACGTAAAAAATTCTGCAAATTGGAACAAAGATATACTTAGAGCCTTTTTATCCGTATGTCCATAAGTATCTGGAGAAGTGAAATACCGTTTATAGTACCTGCCGAAAGAGGTGAAATTTATCAACGTAACCCAATACTGAAAAAAATTACTTGTGACCTTTTAACCGCCCACAAAAGAATTGACATAAATTAATCGTTGTACAATTCGGCCTCGCGAAACGGAGGTATCTGCAAAATCAGAAGAACAGGCATCCTTTCGGATAGAATCGAGCGATAGCTGCGATTTTGGAGAGTTTCCATGCTTACATCCATGACAGCACTCCACCCCAAGGTGAGCTTGCTCAGGGCATAGTCCTGTAGTGGTGCTGAGTTGTCCCTGTGGGCACTCGTCCTTCTTGATGCAAAGGCCGCCCTGGCGTAGGCACGACGGTTCGTTCTTGAAGAGCGTGGGCAGAGGACGGGGCGTGAAAGGGTCCGACAGCGAGCTGGGCTCCTCTGGCTGCTGAGGCTGCTGAGGTTCAACTGTGTCATTTGGATCTTCCACTGGGATGTTTTCGTCTGAGAGAGAGATTTTTGCGCGTGACAGAAAATTAATTTCGGCGTGGCTTGTTTCTTTTCCTTCTCCAACATCCGTAAAGACTGTAAGGAATATGTCTACCAAAAAGAACCGACTTTCGACTGTCGACGTTTGTTAGCTTAAAGGATGACGGGAAGATATTAGTTATAGGGATGGTAGACTTCATAGTTGCAGTGCGCGTCAGATTGTACGGCGGGATTTTAGATTCATTGATTACTCGTCACTTTTCATAATGTATTACTAGCTAATGTGTGCTTGCATTCTGCAAGCATTTTCGCTCACCTTAATATAAATAGTAAGAGCCTACAAATAATTGTTAAACGTAAAAGTACGCACCTCTGCGCCGATTTTCGTGTTTTTCTTTATGGACAATATTGGAATAAAAAACAACCCCAAAAATTTATAATTATACAAGTTTTATAGGTCTTCATCATTTGTTACGAATATCTCACATTTCTGCAACATGTCATTGACGTAGCACCTCTAGAAGTGCATTTATATAAATTTCATTGCTCAAACTTTATGAATTTTTATCAGCCAAAATAATAAACTACACTGTAATTTTTAAAGTTGGTTACAGCTGAAACGCCATTCCCTAACATTCTTAAAATTTTCAGCTCCCGGGCTCTACTGAAAGTGCATAAACATTAGTCAATATGTTTAACATTTATGAATTTTTAACGGCCGAATAAATAAACATTTTCAAATTTCTATGATCCTGGTTTCGTTATTTGGTCAATTCTATAGTTAGAAAAAATTTCAGCATTGTAACACATTTAGAAGTACCTAAACCACGAAATGTTTGTTTAAAGGTTTATAATTTTTAACGGCCAAGAAAATAAACATTGTTGTAATTTTCTATTTATTCTGACGGTTTTGTGACTAAACCTACCTATGTACCATATTTCAGCTCTCCATCTATTGTAGTTTGGGCCAGACATTAGTATCCTCCTATATCCTCCTCTGTAAGAAGAGAGCATATATAATGATACTAAAACGGTTTATATAATAACGGATCCTTAGTTTACCTGTCACCATGCGAAGACGCCAATTTCCAGTCATTTTGGCTTTTGCAATGACAATTAATAAAATTCAGAGCCAAACATTTGATCATGTTGGTGTTTACTTGCCTGAGTCTGTATTTGGACGTGGTCAACTCTACGTGGCCCTCACAAGAGCAAGAAATTATAAAAATGTGAAAGTCTTTGTACAATACAGTGATTTTTTCTTGAAAAATGCATCTCATCTTAAGCGCTCGAAGGACTTCGTTTTATGGTCTCTAACCTTCGACGACGTACGAAACGGCGTTCAGTAAAACACGAGTAGGTTAGAATGTTTATAATTCAGCAACTACAGCGCGTAGAAACAAGAGGAATAAGTCATTTTACCCTGAATAAAGAGCTAGTGGTGTAGTCAGGTTTTCATACCGATTTGATTGCCGTTTCTAATTTACCATGACAACTCTTATTGTCGCCGAAGGAGTCCTACGGTCATCTTAGAGAGGTATTAGCCTCTGGAGGTTTTACTGTACCAGATTTACTAAGGATCGATAAAATACAATATTTCTTATATCCATTTTCAGGACAAATTCGAGGAGATATTTATTTACTAGGAGGACATGCGGTTAACATAATAATTAATCAGAAAAATCTGCCCCAACTCTTAGTTAACTCTGGTAAAAAATGGCTTCACTCTAAGAAGGTTCCATGACGTTTCCCCAAAGCAATTCATCCACGAGACGTTTCACCCAGGGGTATGCAACACAGTCTTTTGTCTGAATGAAGTAACTCCGGTAGATCATTTCAGGTGTCACTAGTGTCGCTGAAATCAACGGATTTTTCAAAAATAAGAGACGCTATTAGCAAAGAGCGCCAAAGACTGTGAAAATGGAGGTAACGGAAGGGAAGGGTTCCCTGTGCTCAGTTTCGGGATGCAAGTTTTCGGCAGCCGATCCATCCGTTAGGCTGTTTCATTTCCCAAGGGTGAAGGAACTGTAAGTAAATTTATATCAATGAATATTTTCATGTGAATGCTGAAGCGTTTTCGTGAATTATGAATGTAATTCTTAAGTCGCTTTAGGAGTTATAATTGATGTTTTTCGTACGAATACTTGCCTTTCAATGCAAAACTTACAATTTTGAACGTTATTTATCCAGTTCGCTTTGATATATATGTCATTTGTTGTATCGGTGGCTTGGTCGTCATATAAGATTGGTCAATTAAATCGAGTGGAAAGTGTACGGCATAAATTCTTACGTTTTTTAAATTACATGTTTCACCTTCGATGTGAATTATTGTATGCACTTGGAGATTCTTTCCGTAGATACTCCTTAGCGCAAGATTAGAAGCTGACAATCTTTTTGTGTTGTTGAATAACTGTGTTGATTCTTGTAGCCTTTTAGCACGTAATAACATTTCCTCCTCGAACTGTGAGAAAGTATCGTGCATTTAATACAAACATTAACAGCACAAATTATGGTTATAATGCGCCAGTAAAGAGAATCAAAAGGGCATCAAATAGTTATATTGACTGAATTGACTTTTTCAACACATCCTTATGTGAGGAAAAGAAACTGAAAGTTACCTAGAGTGGAAGTATAATGCCAGTTTGTTCGAAGATACAACTTCCAATGCTTTCTACATGAGATGATTTTCCAATTCTTTCGGAAGAGTAATAAACCCTTCAGGGATTTTTTTATTTTTCTGGTAATCTATTATTATTCATATTGATGAATGTATTTATGTGCAGGTGCTTGGAATGGGTGCACTTCTGTGAGAGCAGTGACCTGATGGCCTTGGTGCAGAGTGGGGCCAAGCGAGTGCTCACAAGGAGAAGGGTCTGCTCAAAGCACTTCACTGATGCTTGCTTCCAGAATGAGCTGAAGTTGCGGCTACTGCGGGGAGTAGTGCCATCCATAGAAGGACCTGTTGCTGCAGCTGCCAGTGCTTCACATTCCTTGTCCCCTATCCATCCTCCACCTCGTACTCCTTCTCCTACTCCATCTCATACTCCTTCTCCAGCTACTTCTCCACCTGGTATGCTTCCTTCTATTTTTCCATCTGCACAAGATCCACTCCATATCCAACCTACTTCAAGTGAATTCCTTTCTGATCCTGGCCCATCATTTCATACTTCGACACCTACTCACCAAGTCTTTCCTATTCATTCCCTTTCTCCATCTTCTTATGTTTCCCCTACCACTCATGGTTCCTCGCCATTACTTTTGTCTGTTGTATCAGAAGATGCTTCCACTTCTGGTGACAGAGGTGAAGGATTTTGTGATTCATCAAACAGAGAGAGAAGTCTTACTTTGTCCTGTATTGGTATGAGTAGGTCTTTACATTGCACTCCTCGTAAGAGATATTTATATCAGTATGGGAAAAAGAAAGACCTCCAATTAAAAAGGCTTAGAGCTTCTTACAGGAAGTTGGAAAAGAAGTTGAAAGGGTGTAGTGATCAGACATCCCATATGACTTCTGCACATGAGATGGTTAGTTCACAGATGTCCGATAATGCAGCTTCTTTTTTGGCTTCCCAGTTACGCTGCTCTAAGAGGAAGCCCAGAGGCAGAAGGTGGTCTGTAGATGAGAAGGTGATAGCATTGTCCATCTACAAGAGAAGTCCAAAATGTTACGCTCTAATGCGTCGGCTTTTTCCTCTTCCTTGTAGGCGGACATTGCTAGCTCTTCTGAATTCTGTTCCTTTCTCCATCGGGATCAGTCCTCAGGTTTTCTCAGTCGTATCTCATTCTGTATCTCATTCTGTATCTCATTCTGTATCTCAGATGGAGGTTTCCAATCGTATGTGTGTCCTTATATTTGACGAAATGTCAATAAGGGAGCATTACGATTAGGAGCCTTCATCTGATATCATTGTGGGCTTTGAGGACCTTGGGCATTTGGGCAGAACTAGCAAACTTGCTAAATATGCACTTGTGTTCATGGTAGTTGGAGTTTTACAGAAATGGAAGCAACCCATAGCTATCTACTTCAGTAGAACAGCAACTAAAGCTGAGGTTCTGGTCTCGCTCATGCAGGTTGTCCTTAAAAAATGCCATGAAGCTGGTCTTCGTGTCATTGCTACTGTTTGTGATATGGGCATAAACAATGTTAAGGCAATCAAGTGCATGGGCTCTACTTTGCTGAATCCCTTCTTCACCTTTGAGGGCCAAAGAATCATAACCCTTTACGATCCTCCTCACCTTCTTAAGTGCTTCAGAAATCTTTTTCTTCTGCATGATGTCCTGCTCCCTGTGAACACTTTGTATTTGTATATATACATATATCTTTTATTTTTTGAACTTGTATATTTTACTACCTTGATATGATCTTCTCTGTCTCTCTCTCTCTCTATATATATATATATCATGTTAAGGGTGTCACTGTTTATCCTGTGTATGCAATACCAGTGGATGACTCATTGTGGATTTCCAGTTTTTGTGACTTAACCCTGTGTGATCTCTGTTGAAATGCTAATGCTTGAACTGCACTGAGATTTCTGTAACTGTGCGTTTTTATCAGGTAGTAATTTGTGATGTAACTGTGCCTTCATTCTGATTGAATATCAGATAGTAATTTGTGATGTAACTGTGCCTTCTTTCTGAGTGAATTTCTGTTAGTAATTTGTGATGTTTGCAAAGACCCGTTCGCAATATCAAATGAAATGCTACTGTTTGAACTGCATTGATATTTCTGCAACGGTATCGGCAAATAATTTGTGATATTTTTGCAAAAGCAAGTTTGCAATCTGCTTAAGTGCTACGGTTTTTCACTTTAACATATGGCATTTACTTGTTATGTGTACATCTAGTGAAGCTTAAATAAAGCAATATTATTGACCTACAATAATTTTGTTATTTTTTCAATTTCATATTTTTATTTAGAATTTTGCGAATAATTATATTAAGCATTTTACGAGGAATAGAAAACCTGACGTTTAAAAGGCGCGCGCGCTTGATTTCAGCGACACTAGTGACACCTGAAATGATCTACCGGAGTTACTTCATTCAGACAAATGACTGTGTTGCATACCCCTGGTTTCACCCAAAGACACTTCACCCACAAGACTTTTTACCCACAGACGTTTCATCCATAATTTTTTCACCCACAAGTCACTTCACCCACATAAACTTTCATCCAAAGAAGTTTCACCCACAGGAGTCTCACCTATGATTCAGAAAACGCATAAAACGTATTAAAATTTAAATAAATAATATGGGAGAAATAAGTATTAAGTAATAACTTTTTTAAATTTTATGCATTCCATCCCTCTTTTTTTCTATTTGCTGAGGGAAATTATAAAAGTGCAAGCAGATAATGAAAAAATGATGGTTGAAGTACAATTTAGAAAAATGGTAAGCGAATCAAGTAGGATGAAGTATAAAAAAGTTACGGAGAAGTTACAGTCAATTACACTAGAGTATGAAGATTACAAGCAGTGTAATCGCATAACTGATTATCTTCGTGTTTGTGGACTCAATTTCAATATTTAAGTGCATATTGAAATGTTTTAATTTAAATTACATATCTTAAAACCTTTAAATAAAAACGTATTAAACCAAATGACGTCATTTTAATTTAAAAATTATATAAGACTAAATATTATTTAGATAAAATTAGAGTTGTATTCATGTATAAAATAATAAAAATAATTATTATTTAATACGTATTTCTCCCATATTATATTTATTTAAATTTTTAATAGGTTTCATGCGTTTTCTGAATCATAGGTGAGACACCTGTGGGTGAAAATTCTTTGGATGAAACTTTATGTGGATGAAGTGACTTGTGGGCAAAAAAACTATGGGTGAAAGGGCATGGATGAAATGTCTGTGGGTGAAAAGTCTCGTGGGTGAAACGTCCTGTGAGTGAAAGTTCTTTGGGTGAAACGTCTCGTGGGTGAAGTGCTTTGGGGGAAACGTCCGGATACCCTCTAAGACAGGGATGGCGAACCTATGGCACGCAAGATGATTTTGGTTGGCACGCCCACGAAAGGCGAAAACCAATCAAAGCATTTATTGTTATTTAACTACTGTAAACATTAGTTTTGTGTTTACAAATTTCAGTCTCTTATGTCTTGATCATCAATTTAATTTAGTTGGCACGAAAGAAAAATCAAAGACTTTTTTATGGCACGCAAGGCGGAAAAGATTATACAATTTCAGCAATATTGGCACGCGAGCAATAGAAGGTTCGCCATCCCTGCTCTAAGAAGTATATATACTTTTCCGCCTCTATGACATAATTGGCTGGTCTGAAGCATGTGGCTTCATACTCCGCCCTGGACCGACCCGAGGCGAGAGCTCCGGATCACCAACTCCCCTCCCCCGATAGTATTCCTGGGATAGAACTCCCAAACGCGAAAGGGATGGACTCCCAGGCACGAGAGAAACGCTCTCTAGCAAAATACCCATAGCTCGACCGAGAGCCGCCAAGAGATGGTCGGGCGGAGACCAGACCAGGTTTTTGTAAGATCCCGCACACAAATTAGGGGGGAGAGCTTAACTCTAGAATTATTGTCCCATGAGTTTGCACGTAATTTTCGATTTTTCACTGTGCAAGATTTTCTTCCATCGTCCATGTAAATGGGTAAATTTTGTTCATTTTTGCTTTATTCGACGGATAAAACTGCTTACTATGTTATTCTTGCAATGTTGACATGTTACACGGTCACAAAACCGTAAAAATTCAACGGGCACTTCTGCTAGTATAAATATAAAAATCTATTGTTCAAGTCAAAACAACTTAGGACCGAATAGGGCGTGGTGTTGCATCAAAAGAAACCGACGGAAGTTCCCGAAAAAGGAGCACAAGGCTCTCGCAATCAGCCGCTAACGCAAGAAATAAAATTTTGAAATGAAACGGACTCGTTCCGGAACCTGTCAAAAAAAGTGCATCTTGCATACGAGGGAAGCATAAAGAGAAAAATAAAAAGTGACGGCCAGGACACTTTGCAAAGGGACCTTCAGGTTATTACGAAGTGCTGTAAAGATTGTCAATTTGACCGGAATATAGAGAAATGCGCCGCAATGAATTTCACGCGTTCCATGAATTTCATCCGTTACCCGTACGATATATCTGGATTATAGCTAAAATACGTCAATAGCTACAAATACCTAGGAGTCACACTCATTAACAACTTTTCTAGTAGGAAGCATATCAAAACCGTCATAGCATCGGCAAACAGGGTTAAAGGCCTTTCCTCAAGAGTCCTGCGCGGATGTCCCTCGAATGTGAAGGAAATCGCATACTTTTCCCTAATACGACCCGTCGTGGAATAATGTAGCGCCGTCTGGGACCCTTTCGAGGAGGGCCTAACTATGGAGCTCGAAAGCGTAGAGCGGCTAGATTTGTAAAGGGAGAATACCGGTATGATGCGAGTGTATCAGAGATATTGATGGATCTGAAATGGCAGACGTTGAACAGTAGAAGAATTGAGTACAAAAGGAAACTAATTGAAAAGTTTAAAAGCTCCGAACTCGTTGAAAACGTACGCGGCATAGTTGTGCCTATCGGTGTTAGTGAACGTAAGGTTAGATCAAGGTACGAGAAAATATGTCGAAACAATCGCTAGAACAGAGAAATACTACAGATCTTTTTTCCCAGACGCGATAAGACAGTCCAACAAAGGAGTTAGAGTTCATTGGTGCTGTGACACCCCCTGCCAAACGCTTCTGGCGACTTGCAGGGTATTAATGCAAATGTAATTCCTTTGAGATGTACTGAGATGGAAGTGAAAACGTCAAAGTGATATCGTCGTACACGAAGTTATTTTTAATGTCTTTACACTCGTAATATTTTCCCCCCAGGAGAAGTTGTATCTTGGTACAAATTATCTTGTTTTCAAGACGCGGATCCCAAGCTGTAATGCTTGTGTCTCGTCTATTGTCTCTTCATTATCAACAAAGAATTAATAAACGATCCCTGTTGGTACCATTTTCTGACCCAAACAACAACTAAAACATTTATATCCAGCATCACACGTAAAAAATACAAATTTACTATTAAAATCATTCAGGAATGTGATTGTTTGCGTGGTAAAAATATAACTTTGCTAGAGCGTTCATTGTCTACTAAAAAACAAATTTCAAAATTAATGAATTAAAATAGGTAATTTTATTATTAATACATAACAACAGCAACCCCTTTACTCTATATTTTATGGCTACTTTACTCCTTTTTATTAGATTTAGATATTTAGGTTAGGCCAGGAGGAAATGGGTCTTTGAGGGGAAATCCACAGTAAGCAATGCATGTCCGCAAGTGGCACGATAATTAATCTCTCTGTGAATGGGAAACCGCCCCCATTTTGTCTCAAGCACGCGAACCGCCAGTTCAATTCTATAATAATTATTACGTGGAAGAGAAAGCGTGAACGATTCATTTGAAAATTTTATATCTTCAAGAAATGAACCATAATTTATATTTTTCCTAATAGAAGTATGTAATAAGTGGTTAATGATGCGTTTAAGTTTAAATAAAATAAATGTCCCCAATACTGTATAAAATGACACGAGCCCACCATATATTTCGAAATTATCTATTAGGTCCAAGTGCGATGGTTGTATGAGATCTATGACGGTAAGACCTTCGAGATAGTCTTTAATGACAGTTGATTTGATTTATAATAGAGTTATTTTCATTTTACGTGTGCTTTTGGAGAGGATTGTCCCTAAGAGTTGTATCCACGGATCGCTATTTGCATTCCGTGGCCTTACAGACTTACTCGCCCTTTTTCTTCCGTTGTTCTCCAAGATAAACACTCTTTGGAAGTGAATGAGGATTGAGTGCCCTCGCTTTCTTAACCGAGACGTCCTTGACTTTGACTCACGAATTCGCTCCGACCCACTTCCCTTGCAACAGAGTATCTACTTTCGCATTTGAGGGTTCGATTCGAGAGTGACTCGCACCTTCGATCTCGAGAGGAGGATCGAAAGAGGTTTCTGAATTACACGCGCTCTGCATTTTCGGTCTGCTTCTTGCATCGTTTCCTCTCGTTCGAACTCTCAAAATTGTGCGAATGTTGGGCGAAGTTAAAAAGCGAAGCAGTTGACCCGTGATGAGATTTGGTTCTTCAAACTAATTCTCAGTCGCATTTGCCATACGACAAACCCGACTGGTTATTTTGTCGTCGCGTGCCTCTGTTATCATCAAAGCGGTAAACAGATCGTAGGAATGGTTCATTTCTGTCCAAAAATATCTTACTACAGGCAGGTTCAGCAAGAAATCCATCTTTTTTGGAAAAGCTAGCTCACCCGGGAGTTTTCTTTTCAAATAAAATAAAAAAGGGAACATTTTTTTTCAAAGATAAAATTCCCCGTATATAAAGCAAACGTAATTTATAATTTACATGATTATTGGCGATTAATTACCAATGAATAATAATAATTATCCTTCATGTATGCATTAAATTTTTGCTAAATAGTTAATACTACCCTTTCATTTCAGTTCGTGAACATTTTGGGTGCTGTTAATTATTTTCCTATCTTGATCAAATTGAAAAGATTTTCTTTATCTTTTCTCTTGGCTCAGAGTGCACAGCTCGTGACCCAAAGGGATCACGACCCATCGTTTCAAAAAACCGCGCATAGAAGATAAAGGCTGAAATGGCGTCGCAAATTTAGGATTTTTTTCTGTTTGTACCAAGCTGAATTGACGCCAAATTTCACGCTATACGATTTTGCCAACAAATCTTATTTTGTCATAAAGACTCAACATTTATAAAATTTTAATAAGGAAAAGATTTTTATTTTGTAAATGCGTCAAATCTGTCATTACGTGCCAATTTTATGGCAATCTAAAGAATAGTCCTTGTTGTGACCATGTAACAGACTAGACTAATGAATATAAATTTTGTGACATTTCCTTGCATGTTTCCAATAATCTCGCTGGGGTGGAAAAAATACTTATGATCGACTACCACATCATAGAAAGAAATCTTCCCCTCCGTATTCGAACTAGAACCAATTTATTTTTATTGGCTTCACTCTGTATATTGAGCGGTTTAAATATCTTCTGCTGCTCTGCGCTGAAGATGCCTCAAGACCGTTTCCTCTCAACAATGAAACGTGACGCTTTGCTCTCTTTTGTGGCGGTAACCTTGGCAGCCCTTAATATGCGCTTTCGCTGACATCATCAGACGCCCATATCATCTGCTCCAAGTCCATTGATATAAAGGGTCGAAGGGAGAAGAGGGATGTGGGACGAGGAGGGGTTTCTTCTCTTCGATTTAACTTGGCTCTGCTATCGCCAATTCAATCTCGTTCCCATCCGCTCGTGACATTGCGATCGCTCGTGAGTCACGCGGCGCCGGAAAGACGCACGACGGGCGGCGAATCGACACGTTTCCCGCGATGCTTTGCGCTCAGAAAATGGTAGCGCGAATGCGAATGGGAGCCGTTGGGCGCGATCTTTTTAAGGACGACCCTAGAGATCGTGTTCTCATCTCAGATAGTCCCACGCGAGGAGGTTTTAGATGGAGTGGAGGCAGTCGTTTTTCAAACGAGACTGTTGATTGGGTGATTGCGCTACTGGGACTGTTTCAACTCCGGAGTTTTAGTCCCTCAGATACCGATCTTTATGTTAAGCCTGCATATTTAAATTAGTCGTTTATTTCGGTACAACGAATGCGAAAGCGGCGAGAAACTGTGGATTGGCTTCCACGATAATACGATAAATTGCCCTTCAGAAAGTGACTATTGATTTTTGCCGTCTTAATATATTAACCAGTTCGAATTATTTGATGAATTCTGCAATGGATAGTGGGGCATAATTTGTTTAGATATTTTTCAAGAAGACATTTCAGGAGATAATTTCCTATGTGAACACATAAATGCATTATATACGGGAGTTTTTATTTCATACGACCAGTGGCGTGACTAGGGTATGGCCATAGGCGCCGCCTGCAAAGGGCACCAAACGTTCCCTCAAAACATGTCAAAAGTTTATTTTCCAATAAATAAATATTAATTTAACACCGTACGTGTTAATGTTATATTTAATAAAATGCTAATATACTATAAAAATGCGAGCAAAAATAATATTATACATATCTAAGGTGTTTCCTAAAATTTTGTCCTACGTCTCTGCTTACTACTAATATAATTAATTTCATATTTTCAGCGCTTTTCTAACCTTCAGCGTCCTCTTGAAAAGCAATTTCCTCCTGCTCACCTTGCTTTTTCAGAAATCATTATTTTTAGATACAAAGTCGCATTATCTTTCTTCACCGCCCTCTAAATTTGGCCCCAACTTTTCACTGTTGCCCTTGGTCATATATATTATTTGTAGAAGCCGTCTTATCTTAATTGCAATGGTGACATGGGTTACATTCTCGCGGGGCACGCCGTAAAGTTCCCCCGCGGCAACTCCATTTTAACTCGATAAACACATTCGTCCTCCGAAGCACTAAAAGAAAAAATGGTCTATCCTTATCTACTAATTACGTTTCGCTCCCCCGCAAAAAGCCGGTAATACCCGTTTCGCTTCTGCCTCGTCCGCAGTCAACCTCGTTGACCTTGGACCGTTGAAGGAAGAGGTCTCAAAAAGAGAGACTTCGCGGAGAACGGCGGAGAGTGACAACATTATCGCGGATATTACGACAGCCGTGCGTATGGAGCTGATAAGTGGGCAAGAAAGGGGAAGATAACGACGGCCGAAAGAATGGTTAAATACCATGGATCGAAAGTAGCAAGACGGGAAGAGTCTTCGATAGATTTAGTAGGCCCAAGAATAGAAGTCCGTGTGAGGACGCGCGCGTGTATGTGAATGAAAAGAGAAAGAAGTTTGCTGGGATGACGTCTCATCAGATATCGACAAGAGATGGACATCGGGCGGAGTTGAAGTATAAAAATCATGGCCCTTCACCTCCATTAACGGCCTCTCTTTCCATCCCGCTGCCCTACACATCCAACCCCTCTTTCCCATCCGGGATCGAGGCGTTTCGCCCCGATTCTTTCCACCGTTCGTAAAACCTCAAAAGTGCTCGGAGAGTAGGTACAAGTATAAAGAGCCTATGAGGAGAGAAATGGGTTCTCTCATCAATTCCGAGTTTTAAGGTCCTCACGAGCTAAGAAGGGAAAGAGGAGGAGAGAGGAGAGGTCCTTAAAGGGAAGGGAAGGGGAGTTGGAGGGGATCGAGAAGGGTGGACATTAAAAAAAAAAGAAGATTCGATTGTAAAAATCGCTCGCGTTTTTTCTGTTTGCGCGCGTTTTACAACTGGTCCGGTTGCTCTCGAACGGAGGAGGCACGATCCCATCGGGAATGAAATTAAAAAAAAAAAATTAAAAGTTTTCATCGATTTATCTATACATACTGTATATGTTGCTCGCAACCGGTTCTATTAAAAAAAAAAGCGGAGTCTCTTTACTCTTTCAAATTGGATTTATGACGGGGAGGTCGTGAAAAGGGCTGCCGTGACAGAATTATCTTGGATTTTCAGGTGTTAATGAGGCATATTTCATTAATTCTGTCCGCATAAGCCGACCGAGGGCGCTCCGGATTTTATCGCCCCTGTTGCGTCCTAGCCCGCTGACCTTTCTCTTTTTTTTTTAAATTAGCGGCTGCCGTTAACAACTGACATGAGTCGCCCACGTGTATTAAAATTAAGATCATCCTAGTTAGGTTCGAATGTCAGGAAAGAGCACTTGCGGTAAATTGTGCGTCTTTTCTTTAAATGTATGCAAATGTAGTGCGAGCTTCGAATTATGAGTCTCATATAGTTTTTCCAATAACGAAGGTTAAATTGTAGTAAGATATGTCTAGTAGCGGAATGTGACAGTTCCCAGAGATAAGCTAACAGACAGTGTTTCGAAGAAGAATTCACATTAAAAATTTTTTCGAGCGTAAGTTTATAGTATCCAATGCATAAAAACACAAACAAATCTACTTAATTTAAATTTAAATTACGTTCTGCCGTGTTCATAAAACCACAATCGGGCTAAATTTGAAGATGATTTACCGAAAACAAAAATGCCATCTATTTAATTAAAACATCTCATCCTCCGTATACTTTGCGTGCTGTCGACAACGTTCACGTGAGTTTTTCTTATTATAGCGCACGAAACAGAAGTTGGCGCTTCACAAATGTTGCAAAGAGATAAAAATTTCATGGCCGTGGAGTCGAAGGAGATAAAAGCAACCAAAATAGTCGTATAATTTGGAAATAAAATTTATTAGCGACTGCCTTTGAGGTCGTTAGGTTTGTTCGAGTAACAACAAGGTATTAGATAGAGGTTGCGATAAGAGTACATGGGAGGAATAGACATTCGGAAAGAAAAGTGGATGAAGTGAAATAGGTGAGAGGGAGAGAGAGTTGAGGTTGTAGAGACCAGTCTCTCTACGAACGAAACTGATAAAAATAGCCGTTAAAGGAGTTCTCTGGAATCTCTCAATCATGAGATGAAGTCGACGAAAAAACCAAGAATGGTAAGAGGGGGAGAGAGAGGCGGTGTATGAAAAGGATGGGAAAAGGCGCGCGGGAGGAAATGGCATAAGGTAAAACTCCTTAAAACTGAATGATTGCCTCTGTTATCGGATGTAATAACATTATCGGGTAGTACTACGATACTTATTTAAAATAAGTTATAGTTGACACAATAAAATATGAGATATTTCATCAAGTTTTTATTTTCCTCTTCGGTTTCAAGATAAACTTTTACGGATTTTTGCCGAAAATGATATCACAAACACTCTGAACGATGGACTGAAAGTGTTTTATTAACAGTAATTGTGAATATTCCATTATCAACATAGGGACTAGACTTTTTCAATAATATAAGAACAGCACTGAAGTTTCGTAACAAGTAAGTTTTCACCGACACCTAGATTTAAAAATTCTAAAAATGTTGCTGTGAGTTTTGTGCCAAATGACAAATATATTATAATAAACACCGTGTATGAACACTTTTAATCTAACAGAAATATTATTGAAATGTACGTAACGAAAAATGTTCTCGCGACTTGCCGCCCCTCTTACTACGGTACTAATTACAATGGAACCCAATGATTACATTATTACAAATAAAAATACTAAAACTAGAACTCGCACATTGTTTCAAAGCATCGGGAAAAAAATCATTCCTGATGATAATCCCAACTACTTATAACATTCAAGCGTAAATACTAGTATAATAGTAGTCATTATTAAGACAATAAATATTTAAATTTGTTAACAGTTTTAAGCGCATAAGAGTCCAATGCCTAGTCTACTGCCGTCAGCCGCCATGCCTCTTAAAATTTAAACCGACGAATAATACGGTCCGACATAAATCTACGCGAATACCCATAGATAGCAACATATGACATATTGGCGTTTCTCTGGACAAAGAGGTCTGATAATTAGGATTTTGATTCCCCCATAAAAACAAATAGTAATCCCGTCTCACGCGGCATGCCACTCGGCAATGTCAAACTCCTATAAAAATCACCAGAACCCTGAACCTATGACCTCGCATTACAGAGCTAACAAGGTGTAACTTTAGGAAGATTGACTTTGAGAGAGGTAGGAAGTGAAGGCGGTGGACGGAGGAGAGTAAAAAGGAGAAAAACGAGAGAGAGGGAGAGATGGAGCAGATTAAGCGGGGAGATGGGAAAAGAGGACCCCTAGCCACATTTGAGAGAGGTGGAGGAAGGAGTGGGCTTGCGGGCGGATGAAGGGACGGGAGGAATAGAAGTAGTAGTTTCCCAAGGGGGCGGAAGGAATGAAGCAAAGAAGGAGGAGGCGGAAGGGGGAGGAGGGGGGAGTGTACGGAGGGGGAGCAGGATAGATAGCGAGAAATGAGCGGAGAAGGCAGAGTCGGGAGGCACGGAGGAAGCAAGGGCGTCCGTGGCTACCGGACTCCTCCGCTGACCGCACGAGCGGACGTTGATGAGGGTTTTTGTGGCTTCCATTCTACTCATCTCTTGACGACTACTCACGTGGATCTCTCGCTTGCTGGCAACCTGCAAACAGTTCAGGCGAATGGCTGTACCGCCGTAGCGTAGGATGTTAAGTTTTAATAGGAAAACTAACCTACAAAGGTTTCATAATGGCAAAGGTTAAATTTATAGTATAAGAACGAGTGAGAGGCCGTTAAAAGTAATAACACTCGGCCGGATTTATCAAACAACTAACACATTAATTGTTCTTAAATTGATTAAGAATTATGATCGATGCACAATTTGGCTGTTTCCATTCAAACGAATATGTCGCAATGTAGCAGGCAGCCCCAATTTCCTTCCAAAACATTCGCTGCAATTTGTGAAGTTGATCGGCCAAAGTTCTGTTTTTGAGTTGCATAAAATCATATCTAGCATGCATGTAAATAATACTTGTAATCTCTAATGAACATTTTCCTATCATTTGATATAAAACGAAGGGCGTCACCCGTTGCAATTCGACAGAGAATTAGAGTAGGAATATCGTTTACTGCTGTATCCTTGTATCATTAATGGTTTTATCCTTGTATCATTAATGGTTTTATCCTTGTATCATTAATGGTTTATGTTACAATGAACAACGTCTTCACATTTACGGCCACGGTGTCACTTTTAAAATTGTTTATATTGCTCATATTTAAAATAATGAACGATCGACCGAAATAAAATATTGTAACTCATTACTAGTCGAACTTAATTATTTGACATTAAAAAAGGTTTATTGAATTAAGTATGCACTACGGACCAAATTTAAAAATTTAAGATTCATTTGGAGTGAAAACTTTTATTGGAAATTTTTATTTTAATAGTGACATTGCTTATTAAGAAAATAGAAGATTAGCAAAAATTAAATTTAAATTTTTGCGGATTTTTTTACGTTGAAGAATACCTAGATATATTTATCACAGAATGAGGAATAAACTGAGCATCAAATTTCAAATTGAAGAGTGTAATCTTATTTCTGTAGAAAGATTTCTTACATAATTCCATGAAATTATGTACAAGAAGCTGTACGATTATATACGACAAATGAATTTTTCCCTTAAACATTGGGATAATATAAAACTGAAGTTCTGGTTGGGTGGGTGACGAAAATATTTGGTACTTTCCGGCAAGCTATAGACTTGACATTTGGCATGTTGATTGAGTTTGGTGCACATTTAACGAAAAAACTCGGAAATTGTAAAAATTTCAAATTTTAGGGACTGTTTACCCCATTTTTACCACACAGACTTGAAAATTGTCAGAATTGTATGTTTTTAGGAACATCGAAGAAAAAAATCAGAAATTATAAAAATTCGTCGGTGAAAACGCTTCGCGAAGCGAGGCGCGGGGCTGGGCGCCGTAGGCGTTGATCATACGATTGAAATTCATACGATTCTCTAAGTGCGAAAAACTGACTTTATCATAGTCTTATATTTGTAAAATATAGGTAGGAAAAGGTTTCAGCTAGTAGACGACTTGAAAGGAAAAGAGAGCTATCAAGACATGAAGAAAACTGCGGAAAATAGGAGTATATGGAGAACCAAGTTTAACCTAGAAAAATCACGGACCTGTCAACGGACAGACTACCTATGATTATGATTTGTAAAATTATCTAATTAAAACGAGCTGGTTACGCCTTGTTTCATGCATACACACAGTGGCGTATTACCGCACAGGCGCATGAGGCGCTCGCTTGGGGCCTCGACGCTCATGGGGGCCTCAAAACATTCAAAACTCGATTTTTTACAATGTTTTATTTAGTAAAATATTTCACAATCAGTATAATCTACTACTTACGTACGAATTTCGTGTTTTTACTTAGGTTTGTTACAATGTAACATCCATTGCGTCATTCGAAAACACATCTCACAGTTATAATTCATTTTTTGTTTATTTTTCAATAAGTCCAAGTATGTATAATAAATATTAAATTTTCTAATTATGCATTTCTGTAATTCGATATATTAACCTACTGCATACATTTTTTCCATTCGTAAGTTGTAAAAAAATTTGTAGATTGTGTACCCCCCCCTCCCGGTAGGTTTTGCGCCTGGGGCCTTCAGATACCTTAATCCGCTACTGCATACACACAAACGATGATGGGTTTTTAAAGGACCCTTTTAAGATCTTACGCTGCGCACTTTTCTCTGTACCAAGAAATTTCGTTCGACCTTGACGCCACTGACCATTCCGCGAACTTTGCGTATCTTCGGTTGAGCAGTGAGGAAGATACGGGAGAAACGGGTATCCCCCCGTCTCACGAGGAAAGAAAAGAAAGCGCAAATATAAACAGGAGATAATGGAACGCACTCCAGGCAGACGGTAATCGCTTGAAGACAGGGAGAATGGGAGGGGGATGAAGGGGGAAGATTAATGCAACACGTTCTGTTTCTCGCTCGTGAAAGGAGACTAAGAGTGTGGGCGTGAATAACAGCAGGAGAGAAAAGTCACGGTCAAAAGCGACTGGACGGCGCTCCTTGTTAAAAGGGTTGAGTGGGATGGGAGAGATGAGGGGATTGGAAAAGAGATAGACGCTTACATATGTCGTGAAGCTGAGAGAGAGAAAGAGAGAGAATGACGTGGAAAAGAATTATAGAGAACGAGAGAGAGAGAGATATTCCATTTCATTGGACCGTTACAGTATCTCCGCTAGAGATATTTTCTCCGATCAACTTGGTACTATTCCAAGAGATCGGTATTTCACTCGTGAAGGAGTATTATTATGATCCCAACGAATCCTTCTTAGCTGTTAAATGTGGAATGCACCACACACTTACCATTTTCTGCATCAGTTCCTCTCTAATTCTCTTTGGGATCGCCGAATTTTGACGAGTTCATCATCAGATGGTACGTATTTTCACGTCCTATTTTTGCTCACCAGCCGGGCGACCAGCACACGTTATCTAATCTTGGGGAAGTTTCGCAATTTATTTTGAAATTTCTTGCAGTCTAGCGCATGCGGTCCGCCCTTTTCGTTCCCGTTCTTTCACAAAAACATTGAGATGTGTCGACCATAGGTAACGAATAAAAGACTTCTCCCATCTGTTTTAACTTTTGAATAGATTTAAAAAGGCATTTACTACTAATTTAAATAAAACTTTGAGCAGAATGTTTGGCAGCTAAAATAAATTGTTTGGTAATCAAAAGATAAGTGACGCCTCTTTTCTTTGAAAGTGGAACGTCGTCGGAAAAAAAGGCCTTATCTTTTATAAAAGCAGATACCTCGTGATCTGTATTTAAACTTTCCGTATAATTCGAAAAACTACTCATCCGCTTTCTAGGAGGGATGATGAGTTCATAATTTGCCGAGGTAACTTTTATTTTGAAATTTCTTATCGTCGTTAGAAAAGTATAATTACGTATAACCCACTATTTTATAGCACGCATTTTCATTCTTGAATTCATCTTTTACCCTTCGGCTAACTATGCATATCTAATATGCACAAAAATTCCCACATTTTCCACTAAAGGTATTATTCCTTTTGCCTTCCTGTAATTCTTTTGTCACCTTCCATACATTTATTTTTCTTCCGATGGGTCATTTTGTTTTCCTCAATTCTTCATTATTAAGAAATAAGACCAAAGTGGCTGCAGATTTCTTCTTGGAAGTTTGAATTTCCCTCTGGTTTTTCCAGATGTCGTGAATTCGCTGATTGCTTTCTGCCAACATGTTTCCGTATAATGCTGCTCCTTTCCATATTCAGACGGATAATCGATAGAATTAAACTATTTTGTCTCATCGACATATACTATTTTAAGATTGACTGTTTCCAACAAATTAATACTTCCTGTTGCAGTTGTTCCATTTGTATTATCATCGTGACTTACAAATTATAGGTACGCTGTTTATCAAAGACTCAAAAAGTAGGTCATACTCGACAATTATGTAGCAGGAACCCGTATGCTGCGTTGATGCAGTCAAGGTAATTCATATATGAAACAATTATTCACAGCCTTATGAATATTCGTTTTAAATGTTTGGTGGGTTGTCAAAAATATTTCATAATTTTTTGTTGCCTTTTTTCTTCTGAACGTTTGTTTTTTTGTGGCACTCGGAGTTAAATATTGCATAAACAAAAATAACAATTGCACATTTCTCAATCTACTTATGATGTTTTATATTAAAAAACAATGTTTTACTACGGTGGAATCTATCAAGAACTGCTATCGTAAGATGACGTATTGCAAAAAACAACCCAGCCAATGGCATATTGTTATCTATAGTAAACAAATGTTTTTCAAAGGTGCAATCAGTGGCGGCCCATTAATAACAATCCTTTTCTTTTTTATGCTTTTGGGTATCTATTTTTCTTTCACCTGAACAACCTGGTATTATCTTTGAAACCTGACAAAACAAAGAAAGTAATACATTTGCGAAAGGCTATCAATGAATTATTTTTACGGTGTCAACTGTTTCCGCACTTTTAATTATCCAAAACCGGTAAGAGATAAGAAAAGAATGCTAATTGCCACGAATTTAGTCATTACCTTTGCGAGAGTTAACAAATTCAAACATTAAATTTGAAACTCGAGAATGTGTTCACTTGTCATAAATTTTTAAATGGTATTTTTATTTCACGAACAAATAAAAAAATTAATTTATAACGTCAAATATATTTTTCTTTTCAACTCAACATTTTCATAGTATTCACCATGCTGCTATTCCAATTTTACCAAATAACTAAACATTTTTTCCAAGATTTTTGTAAGCTATTTAGTGACATAAAGTCAATTTCCATCGTATTGAGCCTAACTGATATTTTTATATATGTATATTTAAAATTTATAAACATGTTAAATATTTGAAAATGGGCATTTTGGCTAGTGCAATATGACATAAAATTAATGTAATCGATTCACGTAACATACTTGCATGTCGGTATCTAATCCGCAAAATAAACAATAGGAGCCAAAACGTTCCTCATATTGTAGGTAATAACTTTTTAACGCATTATATATATGTTCCTCTTGTGATAATGGAATTTCACGTGATATACTTACCCGAAAAGACCTAAATGAATTATTGTTATGGAGTTGTAGAGCATTTGCATATTAAGCATTATCTTATTCGAAAACAGTTATAAAAATGAATTTATCAAACGTATTTCTTATGGAATTATACCCTTAACATTAAGATTATTTCAAACACAGACAGAAAAATACACGTTTAATTATTATATTTTGCAGTTCAATTGTAATTTTCAACGGTGGACCCATTACTACCCTATAAACTTGATGATTTAAACGGATGTTTTTCTTAATATAAAAATTGCGAGTTATTTAATGTTTTATGTATATTAATTTCAAGAATAAAATCGTACAATTTTGTGGCATTTCTTCAGGGGTAGGTTAACTTACGGAAAGAGAGGCGAGAAGCCAAATATACTAATGAATACCCGAATAATGCATCGGTGGATCTTCTATAGAACCCAAACGTCAGTATCGATCAATATAAAACATTGCAAAATTTCGACCATGCAAGTCTGAAGACAGATCATCATAGTGAAAAGTCATTGAAACCATTTCGGTTTCCAATACCCGGTCATTTACATATAAAACAAGGTTTGTGTTAGATGGAGCTAATCAACCAAAATAGGTTAAACCATTAATAAATGGGAAAATGTATTCATATTCAATGCCAACATTCGATGCTTATAAATATTTCGAAGGCAGGGCAAGAGAAAAGTTAGAGGGCGTCATTTACAAACGGCATTCTTAATTTTGAGTTTCCATCGATCATTTCAAATCTATAATTTTTTATCATACGAACCTCTAGTTGCGATGAGACCCTGTAGTTTTAATGATAAATATCTAATGGGAGAACGTAATAACTGACATGTACCAGTACTTTAAAAACGACAGTATATTTATTTTGAGAAATAAACTATTTAAGTAGTCATCGATATTTTTCAACCAACGTTTATGGAATCTCTCAAACGTAAGACGTGTATTTAATTTTTATGAAAATATGATGAAAATGTAATAGAAATACAAATTTTAAAAGAAACATAACAGCGCAACTGAATTTAGATAACAGTTGCTTTGCAGGAATACGTACTACATTCCAAGAATATATTTTTAGAATTATTGGTACCTTAGACTAATTACTTATGTTTTATAATAAAGTTAAAGTTAAAACAAGCAATGCACTATCTTGTATATTATAAAAAATTACATAGTAAATGTGGAAAAAACACCAACATCATTATTCCTTTATATATGTATTAAAAACTTCTGTCAATGTCAACAGTGCGATATCAAATCTTCCCACCAAAACCAATTATCATTAAAGATACTTGCTTAACAAAGTTAAATCAACTAAACTGGTTATCGCATCGCCGGCAATCAATAAAATAAATGGAAACAGAATCAGACCGATTACACAAAGTGTTGCTATAGCATAAACGTTACGTATTAATGCAACAAAACAAAAGCAACTCACCCTCTGTTGGTGCAGACAGGGTTGTCCTGGCTGTTAGAGCGACGCAAAGGAGAAGGATAGAAATTTTCTTCGTAGACGGCATTGTGGCTGACAATCGAAGAGAAGACAACTGCATCAACATTTCTTCTGTCCTTCTAAACAAAGACTGCTAGCAACGGGGAACCGGGAAGTCTTCACGTGAGAGCTTTCGACCGCAAACAGACAATTGACTCATTTCTGTCTGCTGTCTATATAGAGAGAGAGCGGATAGTGGGAGAGGTGGATTGGTACGATGAGGGCAGTGGCAGGAGTGCGGGTAGTAGGGGGAAATGGGAGAGAGGAGCCGGTGCAGTGGAATGGGGTGTGAAAAATGGGAATGCGTTGGGAAAAGATAAACAAGGATGTAGCCGAACGAGTTGTGAGGGGCTTGCCCGCCGTGCGTGTTTGGCGAAAATTTATTTTTATAAGCGGCGGGTTGAAAGTGAAGGGGTCAAAGCGAATCGGCTACGTCGTGAGTTGGAAAATTGGATGGTGGATAAAACCGAGCATGACGTCGGCGATGTAATCGAGTGCCTCTCCACATTCACGTAGCGCAAGGCTGAAAAAAACAGTGGTGCACGCGTTTTGCAAGTTGGGATGTCAAATATGTGGGGGAGGACTTGATTCCATCGGTCCCAGGCGTGAGGAGAGAAAGTACGAAACAGAGAGACAAGCAGAATAAAATCAATGACCTACAAATTTATATTTCTACCCGTCGCGTCTCATTCAGACCGCCTATCACTCTCTCTTTATCTATCACTTATGTTTTAAATCCCCGCATATGATTATCAATTGTCATCTTGATGTGAAAAGGCGTTCTTTTTATTTTCAAATAGCCTTCACCTGCAGAGAGGTCAAAAAACATGGATCGGAATCCTTGCGGAAATTAAAATAGCCAATACAAATGACACTTTCACGAGTTACCTTGGCTCTTAATCTCTGCATCATTGCTATTATTCGTGAAATGTTACGAGTATTATAAGGGTGGGTGAATGTCCTGAAGTTTAACTGTGTGTCGTTGGCCGTGCTCATTTTATGCCAATGCCCTAATATCAAACGACCATGGCTATCCAAGGAAGTGTTTCTGGAGTATATGCTCAGAGGAATTATTGTATAAATGCGATAATCAGGATTTCAATATTTGAAACTGGAGGCAGTTCAGCATTCGATAGCTATCGCATTGGAAAATCGAGAGTCGACCTATCATATCGCTTAAGATAAACCAAAGACCAAAGTGACTGAGCAGAGCAGAGTGAATGAGTTAAGTTTGAAATTAAATTTGATTAATTTTTGTGAACCACTCAGAAATGTCTGCTGTTTACGATCATTGTTTTAAAACAGCTTTGAGGCTCACGAATGAAGTGGGAAAGGTATACAAAACTTAAGAAGTGAAATATATAATCTTTACTTAATTTTAGCGTATTTTTTTAACTACCAATTTGCAACATATTTATAATATAAATTACCTTTTTCAATTTTCAGCTTATACGCACTAGAATTTATTCTGCTAAAACAGTCGAGTCAAAATCAAGCGACATTGATTTTGTGACTGAAACGGACAAAGAGGTAGAAAATATCCTAATAAGCGGTCTGTCTGCTGAATTTCCGGAACACAAGTATGTTTTTCTTTGGTCAAGATGTGTCTTGAGATTTTTAAGTTGTTGATGGCCTTTTAGTTCGAATTACTCCACTTAACTTTGACCCACATTCAACAGTGGGTGTGTGATGATTGAATCGTCATTTAAAGTTTTTCAGGAGTATCAATTCTAAAATCTTTTCCAATTAAAGGTTCGTTGGAGAGGAGAGCACTTCTGAAGGAGCGACTCAAACTGTTACTCTAACCAACAGCCCTACTTGGGTGATAGATCCAGTGGATGGTACCCTGAACTTTGTTCATGGATATCCTCATATTTGTGTTTCTATTGCACTACTAGTTGACAAAGTACCTGAAATTGGAATTATATACAACCCTGTTATGGAACAGATGTTCACAGCTCGCCGTGGACAGGGAGCCTTCTATAATGATAAGCCTATCAAGGCATCTCATACCGAAGGTATTTGTGTGATTTATTTTTCAGTGACAGTAATTTAACAGTAAAGTCCAACCGCATACATTTCTGGCTAATTACCATTTTTCCATTAGAAATAATCCTACTAATGAATTATTTTGCTCCAAAGTCAGTTTCCCAAATCTTTTACATCTCTTGGAGCAATGTTGTTTTAATAGATTCCATTCACAAGGAAATCTCAGTAGTTATATTTTGAAGAACTTAACATTGCAGAAGTGGTGTAAATGTTTGTATGGATTTTTTAGGTAATGTTTTTGTCACTGAAATAAATTCAAAGTGAAAGTCAACTTTTAATGTATCTTAATTCACATATTTTAAATTAAGCTTATCTCAGAGAATTCATACTGCCCATGCAGAATTTTACATATTGCTATAATTTGTGCTTATGTAAAGTAACTTTTACTTAGGATAGATATATATTAAGGATTAAATGTAGTTTTCTTTGGAACTTAAAAGTTCATTTGAAATTTTTTTGTTTTGTAGATTTGTCCAAAGCACTTATATCTTTTGAGTTTGGTTGCAGCCGTAATTCTGAAAAGATGAATTTTGTGAGGGAAAACATGGAACTTCTTTTTCCTCAGGTACATGGGTAAGATGAAAATTTCATTTTTGTTGTAAAATTTAAAAAGTTTTTGTTTTGTAACAGTTCTAATTCTAATGATACATGCAACTAATAACTATTAGTGATTATTTTCGATTTAACAGTTGAATTTTTTTCCAGAAGGTGTTATTTATTTTACCCTACCTTATGACATGGAATCTATGTATGTTATTTCTTTCACCAGCCTCCGGTCTCTGGGCTCAGCAGCCTTGGACATGGCAATGGTTGCTTGCGGTGGAGCTGATGCCTACATTGAAGCAGGAATTCATGCCTGGGATATAGCTGCAGGAGATTTAATTGTCCGTGAGGCTGGTGGAGTTGTAATTGATCCTTCAGGTAACTTTAATGTTTACTTGTATATAAAAGCATGTTTATTTTTTCTATCATTTTTACTTTAAAGTTTGAAAGTGCATACATTGAAGAACACTTAAAGATAAATTTAGAGATATACCATAAATACCCACGTATAACGCTCACTTTGTTCCCGATATTTTGGGGCTGAAAAGCAGGGTGCATGTTATACGAGGGTACATATTTATCGCGGTATTTAAAAAAATTAATTGAGCAGATAAAGATAAGAAAGTTGGATTTAATATGCATGTAGGCCATAATAAGCACGTTAAGTTAAATCGAATTTGATTATATATGATATTAACTTTAATCTGTGTGAATAAAATATATGGCGTGATTGAGGTCTCGCACTTAAGAGGCCCCACACTCTCTAAGAAATATTTATCGTACTTATAAAGTACACGCATTTATGAAAAAATATCGGTGCCATATTGAAAGAGATCGCTTTAGTTATTATAATTTACTATTAAAATTTTTTATGCATAAGATGCCCCACGCGCACTCTTTGCACCCCACGATTTTCCTAGCCGTCTCTGATGTCAGTTTTAATTCTTTGTTTTAGCATACCACAATGATATTGACAATTTAACGCATAATAGTAATAATGAGTTAAATGATAAATTTGTGACAGATGAAAATTTTAGGAAAATGTGCACGCTATACGCAGGTATATAAAAAATTGCAGAATACGAGGCTGAAAACCTACCTGCATGTTATATGCAGGTGCATATTATACGCGGGTATTTCTGGTAATCAAATTATCAAAATTAATCTTTATTTATCGGCCTATCTCTTTCAAATCACTAATGTTACAGAGTTAGAATATGAATGATTTTATTGCTTGTTTTGAATAGATGATACAGGTAACTCTTATAACCAGTGCTCAAATTGGAAAACTTTAACAATGGAGCACTATGGACTCCATTTCAAGGGGAATGGCATTCACATGCATTCCTGCCCAATTCGAGCACTGCTTTTAGCCATAAATTTGTTGAGTAAACCAGATGAGCATTTCAGCTTCTAAGGAGACCTATTGAATCTCTGGACATAGATTCTCTTATCAGGATTTTGTCAAATTTCCAATTCGAATATTTACTTAGCAGTTTTAGTCTTTAATAAACTTAAATGGCCTTTTAATGTTTGCATAAGTTATATATGGTATATACATGGTGTCCCGCAACAGGATGTCCATAGTTCAACTACGTGTTTTTGGGTTCATTTTGAGTTGAAAAGTTCTTATAAACATATGTCCTAAAGTGAACCATTTCAGAGACTTGAAAAGGTAAGATGATCTGGTTCATAATTAAGGTTTCTGACAGAATAAGTGCATGTTATTGCATGAGTAATTGGCATCCTTTAATTTCATTTTTAATTACAGTTTAAATACTGACATTTTAAATATCTCACATTGTTTATGTGACTCGAAATCACAACCCTGATTATTGATGAACAGTTGGACCCTTTGCGTAAATGAAGTAACAGCTCTAATCACCGAGTCTTGGTCATTTCTTATGTGAGCAGCAGCATCTATTATTCAATTCAGCAGCTCAGCCCTACTGTTCGACTTTGCAGCATACACCAGGGACGTCATGTGACCCCAGAGAAAGTAGTCCATAAACATAAGGTTTGGTGATCTTGCTGGCCAAGCAACTGGGCTCCCTTGGCCAATCCAATGGTCTGGGAAGTGTCGATTGAGAAATGCAGGCACCTCCCTACCAAAATGAGAGGGTGTGCCATCTTGCTACAGCCACATCTCTAGCCTGGTTTGCAGAGAAACGTTTTCCAACAGCAGTGGCAGCTCTTCCTGTAGGAAACGTACATCACGTACACACATTCTCATGATGAACCACTTTCTTGAACACAGGTGATGCATAATGAATGTGGCACATTCTCTTGACAACTTAGGCCTTAAATTAGTGGACAAAGGGCACTTCTTCTTCCATTAGGTACCTTAATTAACCTTAATTATGAACCTTACCTTTTCAAGTGCCCATATCGCTGAAACGGTTCACTTTAGCACGTATATTTATTAGAACTTTTCAACTCAAAATGAACCCAAAAACACGTAGTTGAGCTATGGAAATCCTGTTGCGGGACACTGTGTATAGGATTCCTATTTCTGTAAGTTTTCAAAGGCATCAGTTTTCTCCTGATCGCCTGTGTTCCCTAAACTAATTCTGTTAAGCCAATGATTTAGAGCTGTTTATAAAATATTAAACATTTGAGAGAACATATTCTCAAATGTGTTTTGATTTTATTGTTACTAAAAATCCTTAAATGCTTTTCTTTTCCTTCACAGTTATTCTTTCATTGATAAAAGCCAAATATAATAAATAAATAGAGAAATTCCTTGAAAACATTTTGCAAGTTATATTATTAATTTTATTTCTAATTTTAGCAAATTAGGAATTTATATAAAAATGTCCACTAAAAGCTAGAATGTTTGCTGAATTATGCAAAGATATGGACTCTGAGCTTTACTCTATAGTGAAACACGATTGCTATCCCGTGGAAAGTTTTTAAAGCAAGTATTTGAATTAAGGAATGACATTGTTACATTTCTCGCCGAAAGTCAGAATGAAGATGTTCACCTTCTAAATGATGGACTCTTCAGCATAAATTTGGATATTTAGTTGATATCTTTGGAAAATTAAATGTATTAAACACGTCTATGCAAGAAGTAAAAGCAAATATTTTAAACCCCAGCGATAAATTTAAAGGTTTTTTGAAGAAATGTGAGTTGTGGAAAGAAAATTTTAAAAATAAAACCCTTGCTACCTTCCCAACGTTGACAAGTGCGACTAATGAATATCCAAGTTCAGTTGAAAGTGATGTGTTCATAATACATTTGCAAAGCTTAGAGTATTATTTCAACCATTACTTTCAAGATATTGATTTAACTAACTTTGAATGGATTGGAAATCCATTTTCTTATTATTCAAAGACTGATTTATTGCCTACAGAAGAAGAACATCTAATAGATTTGTCCTATGATAACACATTGTGTAAGCTTTTTCAGCCAGAGGGAATTGTTGAGTTGTGGTTGGAAAGAAGTAATGAATACCCAATATTGACAGAGAAGGTGATGATTATACAGGCAGACCTCGTCTTTCGTGGGATTACGTCCCTGAAAACACTGTGAAAGATGAAATCGTGAAAGAGAAGTAATGAAGGCAATGGGAAATACAGTGTTTGATTCCCATCCCAACAAGAACGGATCATAGTGCGATTTGTCCAGTGTTTGTGACCACAGAAAAATAAAGAAAGAGATTTATTGACGTTATACATTGACGTCAATATAAATATTGCATGTTTATAATATATTAAAAATACCCACCTTTAACAAATGACAACGAATGTTCTGACACATGAAAACTTTTTCCAAGAATTTTTGGCTGATTTTGGATGTACAGTCTATTGACCAAAAATTTTGATTATGGTTAATTACATGGAATATTGGTATTCCAAACTTGGAATCAGTGGAGATATCGTTTTGCGACTTACTGAAAGAGTTCCTGGTTCTGTGAACCACAAGTTATTTTTAGACAACTGGTTTACTTCTTATGACTTGGCTGTAGAACTAAAGGAAAGAGGGATTTTGATGGATGGAATGGTCAGAATTAATCAAATTCAAAAATGTTATTTGAAACTGATTGTGAACTGAAAAAGCTTGGGAGGGGTAGTTTGGACTACAGAACTGACACAGTCAACAACATCACTGTTGTGAAATGGTTGGGCAATAAAATTGTCAATAGTATTTCTTCCTTTGTTGGAATCCAGCCAGTAGAAGAGGTCAGTCATTGGTCTGTGGCTCAGAAAAGTTATATTCTGGTAAAGAGACCAGCCATAATAAAGGCTTACAATGACTCAATGGGAGGAATAGACCTTAATGACATGCTTGTTGCTCTATACAGGACTAATGTTTGAGGTAAGCGTTATTATTTGAGAATAATATTCTACATGGTGGATGTGTGCGTAGTAAATGCATGGCTGTTGTATAGGAGGCATCTTGTTCAGAGAAAGGGTTCATGCCTCATGCAAAATTCATGGCCCAAATAGCTATGGCTCTAATGGTAGCTGGAAAAAGTTTAGAAAGAAAGCGAGGCAGACCATTATGTTATATAGGATATTTTCTTTATTGTAAAGAAATGAAGAGTAATAACAACTGATATCATTCATATTAAAAATGTTTTAAGATATTTCATGTATGTTTCAAATTCTGACGTATATATTTCAATGAGTTTTAGAATAATTTTGATTTTCTGAATGAAAAAATTTTTTAATAATTATATTGTATATGATATTTCGTACTATTATGAATGATAGATTGTAGTGATGAATGAAATATTATGTAATAAACAAAAAAATTGGTTACAATAATAAAATGTTTCCATTATTCTAATAATATAAGAGAAATTTTAATGTTCAGCTGGATTTGAGTACATTCACATAGAGAGTACCCAATGATGCCAAATTGCATCACTTCATTTTTTCAATGAAAAAATATACAATAAAGCAATATTTTAAATTAAGTATGGTCTTTACGGGATCCTCATATATGTATGTTAAAATTAATTTGTTTTCTTGAAAAATAAAAATTTGGGTCTGAAAGGGATATACAGTAAAAGCTCGTTTTAACGGCACCCATTCTAGCGGCAAACTCATTCTAACGGCATCTTCAGTGAACATACATTTTCCAATTTTCTAATAGATGTCGCCACAGTCATGACCGATCTTCCGTAAGCTTAACCACCAAAAAATCCGCAAAATTTCGAAAAAGAACGCGTATTTCTGAAAACGTCGACTGTGCAACATGTAAACATTGCAAGAATAAAATAGTATAGAGTTTTAGCCGGCGAATAATGTCAAAACTAAGAAAGTCGGTCCATATTTACGTATTTGGTGAATGAAGGAAAAAACCTTGCACTCTGAAAAATCGAAAATCCCGTGTAAATGTATGGGAAAATATAATTGTCTCCTGGATTCGAACCCGGGACACTTCAGCAAATGAAAATATTTTTCCATGGGCCTCATAGCCAATAGAAACAAAACGCCGTTTAATGGCTTCTTGGCTGAAATCTAAATCATTCTACTCAATTGATGAGTTTCTAGAAAGTGACCTAGCAGATTTAAATTTTTTTAAAGAGCAAGGAATCGATCACACCTGCTTTGATGGCATTGGCGATATCCCGTTAGCAGACCGCAAAACAATTTGAGACAATGATTGTGCAGTTGTTTGGCTTTCTCACGAATGACAAGTGAACTCAGTGAGACTGTCTTGTGAGTTTGGGTCTCGATTCACAGGTTTAAAGCCTTCTCTGTCTTCTCTACATACAAAAGACACTTTTGTACTCATTGAAGTATCACTTGCAACAATAGCTCTAATCGCTTCTTCACTTTCCTTATCGATCTTATTGTGGACTCGTTCACACCAAGTAATTCACCAACTGATGAAGCAGTTTCATTATGCGCAAGCCTATCTAAAACTTCAATTTTCTTCTCCAAACTTGTCACTTTTTTTGCCCTTTTTACTGATTTTTCTTTCATTTCAATCATCACTCTCTTTGGGGCCATGATTAGGCAATATTACAAAAAAACTATGAAAATAGCAAAATGCTTTAATGAAAAAAACTCGCACTTTCGTACATTATACTTTGACACCCCTGAACCGCCTTTGTATGCAGAATTCGGACTTTCGTACATCAGCGAAATGATGAACGCACATTTCGAGTGGTGGTGCCAGCCACAAGTTTCTGCCACATCGCCATCTTTGTCTGTACAGCAGTGTTTATTTGTGCAATTATTTAAATATTTTATTGCATTTTGCTCTCTCTGTATTATAAAATCGGCCATTTTGTCTAAAAGGCCCCTGCTCAAGAAACTAAACATTTATACCATAATTAGAGATTTTATAATATTTTTTGGCTCTCTGAGAACGGAACCCCCATTATAACATGTAATTCTGTTGTTCGACTTTTGTACACATTTTCAGGAACGCGTTATGTATGAAAGTAGGGGACTGCCTGTAATATGTATCTTGGTTTTTTTATGCAAAATGTACAAATTTATGCTTTCAATATTTTCAGTATCTGTATCGCATATTTTAAGTAAAATGTACAACTATTTATTCATAACTTAAATTTAAACATGCTTTTTTATTTTAAATTTATCCTGCATTGTGAATCAAATGTATTGAAATAGAAAGTTTTAAAAATGTATTCAAGTTTTAAATATACAGTAAATAGCACAAATGCATTGAAAACAATAAGTAACCATAAGCCTAGTTTACAGGACAGACCTTATATTAGGAAATAAAATAATTTTCACTTTTAATTATATCAGTACAATGGCTCAACAAAATTAGACAAAATTAAAAAATTTCTACACATTGCGATCAACAATGAGAAAATGTTATCATAGCAATGGAAACAAGCGATGTATTTAACATAAATTTAGACGAAAAATCAAAATATCTCAAACTATCGACTTTATGAAAACATTATTCAAACAAATCTACAAAATTACAACCTTAATATTAACAAATATTTACGTAAATTTAGTTTTAAAGGAGATGCTTGGAATAAAAGGGTAAACAACAAGAATAAATCTCCACTTCCAGTTGAGCTGTTTCAGCCAAAACCTTTTCAGATCCTCATTTGCTAATAAAAATCTTAAGTTTTGTACTGATCTGGTTATTAGTTTTTGAGTTTGAGCACCCACAAAATTTTGTCACACACACAGACATTATCTCGAAAATAATCAAAACCTCAAAATGTGTATTTCCGTTGAAATCTCAAAAAATCCGTGAAAACAGCAGGCCTGCCGTATACATTTCAGATAGTTTTTTCAGTAATTCTAAAAACTTTACTAGTGCATCTCTAATACATTAATTCCTATTGTTGATCCTGCCTACCTTATCCTTGCTTTTCCCTTTAAGTGTTCTCTGGCCACTTACCTCTTCATGTTTCTGTTTATATTCTTAATTCAAAACACACAGTTTAGCTTTTTTAGTCGTCAATATTTACCAACTCATCTTACTTCTAAGGTGCTGTATAAATCAAAACTATTTTTTGCGGCGTAATGCTTAGTAACTGCATTAATTTAGTTTTTGCATATTATTTTATTTTCTTCATCCTCTTTATTTATCTTTAATATTAGCCTTTAACCCTCTGTGTTATGATTAAACTAGGGGTTTATTTATATCCTTGCTTTTCCCTTTAACCGTTCTCTGGCCACTTACCTCTTCATGTTTCTGTTTATATTCTTAATTCAAAACACACAGTTTAGCTTTTTTAGTCGTCAATATTTACCAACTCATCTTACTTCTAAGGTGCTGTATAAATCAAAACTATTTTTTGCGGCGTAATGCTTAGTAACTGCATTAATTTAGTTTTTGCATATTATTTTATTTTCTTCATCCTCTTTATTTATCTTTAATATTAGCCTTTAACCCTCTGTGTTATGATTAAACTAGGGGTTTATTTATATTTTTGAAAAAGTCACAATTCAGAAGTTCACATCCTTTAAATCAATGACTGAAATTTACATTTTTTATACACATAATGCTTTTACAAATTGCCCAACAAACATGTATGATTAATTAGTTACTCCATTGTAACACTGTATGTACTGAACTATTTTATAAATTTAACCTTTAGCATTTTTTATATTCCTGACCTTGAAGTGCATTGGAATGAAAAATTCACACTAACTAGCGGAAAATGGGAAGACTAATGATAAAATAATACAGCATCGCCATACTTAATTTCAAAGGAAAACTTAAAATTTATATTTTATCTTTAAAAAACATACCCAAATGAGTGGACTGAAGAAAAGAATCAATTCAGTACTCAAGCGTTGTTTTTTATTTTGATCCTGACTTCAAATTAACACCATTCCATGTCTTCAACGACGAAATTTCGTTTTTACTTTCTCATACGAAGTACAGGCGACTCCCAAGATTCGACCGTTCAAGATTTGACAAATTCGAGATTTCGACACAGCCAATCGAATTGGGAACTACTTTACGCGGAGTAATTTTTGCAGAATAATTGGTCCCGACCAACCACGCGAGGTTTAGTTTTAGTGTAGACATAGTTATATCTGCTCTAATTGTTTGAATTTGTGATGATTTCACTTTTTTCTGTTAATCTTTTATTTAAATTTATTTATTTTATTGATTTATTTATAAATTTATCAGTTGACGTGGCATCTAAAAGGAAATGTAATAGTGATAATGTAAGTGAATCAAATAAAAGAGTGCATAAGACTCATAGTTATGAATTGAAATTAGAAATTTTAAAGCGTGTTGAGAAAGGTGAAAGCCATACTGAAATTGCACAACCGTTGGGAATGTGTCGTTCAACTATTAGCACTTATGTGAAACAGAAGGAGAAAATTCTAGAACGTGATTAATTCAGGTAATTTGATAACAACAATAAACAGTTCCCCACCCAATAACTCCTCTTCTTCCAACTAAAATCTTCCAACTTCTCAATTAATAAACCAAGTCCAGTAAGTGCAGTTGAAAAAGATTTAAGGTATGAAAATATTTTTAATTTTATTGTTTATTTATTCTTAAGTTATTTTGTGCTTTTTAATAACTTTTATATTAATTTCGCTGCGATAAATAGTTGTATGTATAGATAGATGTATGTATACATCTATGTATGTTGTCCGGCTCGCGCGAGTTGTTTGTAACAAACGACTCACGCGAGCCGGACCAGGACGTCTGCAGGACATATTGCATACATCTATCTTTGAAGTTCGAAACAAAAATTTATTTTTTCCTTTTTAGTGCAAAAAATAAGATACATTTAAAATATTTATTATTTCATTTATTCATAATTTAATATTGTTGTATTATCATATTAGTAATGTTATTTTATCTTTATAGAATGAGATGCTGGAATGTATCCCCCGATTATAGCATGCAAGTATATTGAAAAATGGCGTTCGACATTCGATAATTCGAGATTCGACCACGTTTTCAGGAACGCATCCCCGTTGAATCTCGAGAGTCGCCTGTATTGAGAAAGTGTTGTTATCATGAAAAAATTCGACCTCGAGATTTTTACGGAAATATACGTTTTAGATGTCACTGGATCCAAAAGTGGTTTTTGCAATGCCGTCTGTCTGTTACTGGCTCTGGAGCATAAACAATAGAGCGAAAATGAATGAAATCTAGTACATTTTATCATACTGAGCAGAGTATATGTAGAAATGGTTGACATTGCTCAATAATTAAGGGTAGTTTATGCATTTTTAACAACAATTCGATTTTCTCAAGAACGGTTACAACGATTTTGGTCAAATTTCGTACAGTTACTTGAGTTTACGTCTTCAATAATACTACATAGTTCATATTTCTTAAAAAATGAATATAAGGCTAGTTTATTCTAGGCAACTTTAGCAATAATTTGATTTTCTCAAAAATGGCTCAAACGATTTTGATCAAATTTCGTACAGTTACTTGAGTATACATCCGTAATATTACTACCTATTTCATTTTTCTCAATGAATGAGTATAAGGCTAGTTTATTCTTGGGCAACTTGAACAAAAAGTGGATTTTCTAAAAACCGGCTGATACGATTTTCATTTTCTAAATATAAGTAAACGATGCATTATTATATGAGAAAGTTTGTACAATGTATGTTGTACCAATTTTTTACTTATAATCACGGACTGAACAGAGCCTGCATTGAGAATATAATCACTAATTTTTCCTTTGTCTTTTAAAATGGTTGCAGTTGTTGAAAGATTGAGATCATAAACATGACCAATCGAAGCAATCAACTTACCTTTTTCTGATCTATTTATTATGTCCATTTTAGTTTCAATCGACGTTTTTTACCACTCTTAGCACTTTCACAAACAGTACGTTTACGATTGTTTTCCATATTTCAAAGGTAATAAAAAACAATGCATACGTAAACACGTGCCCGTACGGTTTCGAATACCAATGGCAAATGACAGGTGTTGACAAGTTTACGTGTTCTTACTGCAACTGATGTTCATAAGTGCAGGAGGGTGTGTTCATAAATGAAGTGCGAGGCGCAATTCATTGGTATGTGGAATGTTTGTAAATACGAATTGTTTGTTTCTTGAATGTTCGCAAGTAGAGATTCATCTGCATATATACATTAATTTTTTTGTAAATTTCAAAATTATCTGTTTTCGTTTTCTTTCGACTTATACTCGAGACTTGGATTTTAGATGCTGTTTTAGGTTAAAAACTACACTTCGACTTATACTCGAATCGCGTTATCCTTGAAGATATACAGTACATATATCAATAAAATAGAAAATTATTTTGAGTGATATGTCATAGCTGTACTATACAAAATAAAATTTGACCCCTAATCCTACGCTGAAATTACGATTAAACAGTCATTGTTTAAATTTTACTACTTCTGTTGTGTTCACACCTTTGCAGGGAAAGTCTATATAGAAATACAGGTCGAGCACCCTTTATCTGAAATCCTTGGGAAAGACAGTATTTTGGAATTGGGAAAATTTTGGTTTTTGGGTATTACACATTAAGTTAATATGCATAGCGTTCTTGCTTAAGTGTATCGTGTACATTATTCTGTGAGCACTACATCACTCACGCTACCAGCTTGAATATAAATGAACAATAATTAAATGTTTTATTATAACATGCCATATTAAAATAAAAAATGCAAATGAACAATTACCGTAGAGTCATTAATTTCCACCTTATTAGATCTCCCTAGTGAATTTTTATGGGATGAAAGAGTTTTAGAATAACTGCTACAGTCAGTAAACAATTCACAATACACAGTATGAATACACGGTGGTGATACCCTCGCAGTAGTCTTCGCTTATTCACATCACAGATGCACCATGATCAAGTTTTTGCAATAACTCAACTTTCATTGCGATTGATCATGAATTTTGCTTCCTTTTTATTTTCATATTGTTACCCATAAGAGTATGATGGTCTTTTTGACATGTTCACTATCACAAATACGATAAATAACCACAAATGTCTTACGGTATTTCAGGAACTAACCACTACGAACCGCTATGATGAATGACACAGTGCAGGCAGTGTCAGATGTCAGGTTACATTGTAACTTAAGTTCGCCAACAAAGAATTCTTTGAGCATGTCAGACCCAGTGATGACAATTTAGCTATATTTTGCTAGATTTAGTGACTTCATTTCGTCTAGCAAATTTTTTTTGCGTTTAGCGACATGGCGAAAAATTTGAAGATTTAATTGTTCTATGATATATTGATTTAAACGTGGTTAATAAGTAAGATAGAGTGCATTTCATTATTTATTTATTAGTTATTACATTATTATTTTGAAGTAGTTTTGCACTTATCTGGCAGTAGCAGCATTATATCGACATTCCTTTTAGTACAGCATCTTTTTGAGAGCAGACCATTTTTCCTAATCTTTGGTTTTGACACATCAAAAAAATTTCGGATAATTTCAGTTTTCAGATTTATGGATAAAGGGTGCTCGACCTGTACTGTCAGTAAGATACTAATTACACATGTATAGTTAAAAATCTATGCTTTGGTGTAGTTACCAGCTGCTGATAATTTTATAAGAAAATCTTTCAGAATAATTCTCTAAAAATGTAACCTTAGCAATAGAATTTGGCACTGATGACATTTATTGATTTAGATTGAATATTACCAACCCTAGTTATATTTAACATGAAGTAGTGAGTAGGGTTTGTAAAACATTGGCACATTGATGCTGATTATTCTGACAAAGTTGCATGCCATGCCAGAGAAGTTAAAGGAATCTGCTTTGTTGTGATATAAGTTAACATTGTTATAATCTCTTTGCATGGTTTTAGGAGGACCATTTGATGTTCTCAGCCGCAAAGTGCTTTGTGCAGGTACTGAGAGCTTAGCACGTCAGTTGTCAAAGATCATCAAACAGTACAATCCTCCAAGAGATGATGAGTGATTTCATGGTGCTTGTGTAAGTATAAACTTATACTTAATTTTAAGTTTTTATATTGATGCATTTTTTCCATTATTAAAAGGTTTTTATTAGTATATATTCTAATGAAATAACATACAGTGGACCCCTTGCTAAACCTAGCTAAATCATGTTCTCTGAAAAAATGTGTAAGGTGCAAAGTATCTGAGTAACAATATGTACAGTAAGTCCAGGTGATGTTTTTCGTTTTCTCAAAAAAAAAAAAAGATTTGGCACATTTCTGGGAAATGGCAAAAAAATATTCAGTGAGAAATTGTGATAATTTTTACTTTCTCCATATGTAGTAATGGAAAAGTCTGTGATTACAAAAAAAATCGACTTCGAGATTTCAACGGAAATACACATTTTGAGGTCCCTAGAACACGTTTCGACTATTTTCAGAATGATGTCTGTGTGCGTGTGTGTGGATGTATGTAATTGTGGGCGCTCTAACTCAAAAAGTACTTGCCATATTAATACCAAATTTCATATATAACACTTTGCTATGAGCACAAAGAACTGATTAGTTTTTGGACAATACCGGTTAACCGGAAGTCGAGGTTTATTCGAAACCCGATTCAGTTTTTGCAATATTTCTCCGATAATATGTCATTATTGTATACATTGAGCATTACAAAAAATGTAGAAAATATAATTCCTACATCTTTTATTTCAAACAATTTTCCATAGCAGTTATTGTTTAGGAATTATTTATAAAAAATAATTGGTTTTTTCGGTTTCCGTCAAATATAATATTTCTTCCAAGTTTTGTTTGGAACAAATTTTCGTGGAACCATCCATTTTGGAGATATTTTGCTTTTTCTTAATTTCCAGTATACAGTGCCACCACCATGTAGTGGTCAATTCTGTAAACATATTGAAAGTATACCTAATTTACGACTGTATTCTTTTACGATACGAAATAATAATTTTGCCTTATAATGCTATTCATAATACCGTATATACTCGTGTATATGCCGACTCCATGTATGGTACGACCCCTGATTTTTTGGTGAACAAACCTGAGTTTTTCATATATCTCGTTTATAGTACAACCCCAGCTTTCCACCAGGGTCGATATATTTTGTCTCGATAGCTTGATGGTTACGAGCGAGATATATCGAACGACCTTGATTTTCCACACCACCATAGAATAGACCATAAATGTCGTAAATAGTATTTCTTGCGAGTACACTAAAATCCGGATAAGTTAAGTATCTTACTTCTAAAACATTTAATAAAAAGTGATATGAATCATGATTGCACAAGATGAAATAAAATCGTTTTCAATTCTAGTGCTTCTGGATTACGTTCCGCGTACGTAATCCATCTACTTATTAGGTAGGGATAACGGATAAAAAGAAATTACTTTGTAATATTCCACAGTCTTTATTGTTTCTTCAATCACACATCGACCGGTTTCCACTACAAAATCATTCTAATGGTGTTACTAACCGACGTAACACCTTTAGAATGACTTTGTAGTGGAAACCGATCGGTGTGTGATTGAAGAAACAATAAAGACTGTTGATTATTACAAAAATAATTTCTTTTTTCCAAGATGTCGAAATTCCATAAAGTTACGCCGTCTACGATACTTTTAGTCCAACTCGTTCCAATCCATCCCTTGTAAAAAGACGCAAACAAAGATGTACATACATAAAATTCAAGAAAGGAAGTGCCAGTAAATCTTCACTTATATCAAGTATTTGTGAATTTGAAGCTGTATATATGAAAAAGATTCTACTCTTCACGAAGCAACATAACAATGATAAAGGACCTCACTGTTAAGGTTATCCTACCATTAGAATGCGTGTGGGTGGCATAACTTCACCAAAAATGCCCGTGATGATACATGAATTTTAATTCCTCAAATGCATTACTCGTGTATAGTACGATCCCCAATTTTTGCAATAAAGATTTGGTCGTAAAAACTCGTACTATACACGAGTATATACGGTAATTTAAATATCTATACCCCAAATATGGAGAAAGTCATGTGTTGGCCACATCGGATTTTTAAATTGATCAAGTACTGCATATCATGGTCATGAAAATACTTTTGATACAGTAACAATTGATCCTTTGAAAAACCTTGGTTGCCTTTGGTTTTCAAAACCCTTTTCTTCAAAATTCCCTTCTTAATTTATCACTTCTGCGGATGTAAGTTACTTCATTTCAAGCTTTTTTTTAACATTCAGAAAATCTCTCCTTCACTGGTAGTCACTCAAATCGTTATGGTCGCTCTAGTTGCTCACTTCAGAATCAAATTTCATTGATGCTGCCATTTCATTATCATGATTTTTCACTTGATTGCTTCCAGTTACTACTATCACATGGGGCATACAGTTTTCTTACATAAATAATGATAGACCGTTAAAAATAGTTCTGCAACCTTTCATTGCATATTTCCTGAAATATTTGCCTATAACGTGAGTGTTCTTTATTTCTCCCAGTACGTTATAACAGGATGCTATTGTTCCTAAAATTGATTGAGACTAATAAAATTCTAATTAATATATTAAATTTCATTAAGATATTCTCTCATGAAACATACCATCAACATAATTTGGTAATGTATTGAGGTTCCTGTTTGAGTTTGAAATGTATTTACTGTGTAATCAGAAAATTTTAAAGAAAAGCTTGTTTGAATCTTTTAAGGATGTAAAATTTATCTCATTTTGTATAGAATTTATTTTACCATGAATTATTGCACTTCTCCACATCATAATTTCAATGTGTATATTAGCAAAAGAGCTAATTAGAGTGGACATTTGTTATGCAGAGTAGGGTTATGCGTATAATACCAAATCTCTTAAAAGAGAACCACCAAGTCAGGGGTGAATAATTATTTTAGTTAAAGGGTAGGAAATGTAAAATACAGAGACCATATGTCCTTGTTTTTCTGGGATTTTGTAAGATTTTCTTGGCAGAATGGCCACTAGATCATTTTCATAATTTGTGGAGAAATTACACTCATTTTACACTAAAGCATATATCAATGACAAAAAGACCAAAAGTGTCCCAGGTTTTCATTCTCAGAACATTTCACATTCAGGGGCGGGCTGAGGAATTTTGGTATCCCATGTGAGATAGCACTCCAGCACCCCCCTCCATAAATGTTTCTTGATATACATATTTACAAAGCACATGGTAATTTATTCATCACACTGTAAAACTTAGTGATAGTGAATAAATAAAAGGAATTTCATCAATAATCCATCCTGTTCCATGGTATAAATAAGTGCCCAACATATATTCACTTGCAAGTAATGCATAGATAGATGATCAGGATAGTGCCCCCTGCAATTAGGCACCCCGGGCGGCTACCGGGCTCACCCGTACCTCAGGCCTGCCCTGGTCACGTTGTTCCCTGAAGCACTCTATGTTCTGTTATTTCTTCCTTAAAATCTGCTTTGCTGTGATATAAGTTAACATTGTTATAATCCATTTGCATGGTTTTAGGAGGACCATTTGATGTTTTCAGCCGCAAAGTGCTTTGTGCAAGTACTGAGAGCTTAGCACGTCAAAATCTAATCACCCCAGTGTATGTATGTGTAATTTGTTATTAAACATTAGTTGTCATCTTTGTATTTTATTTTATATATATTTTCTGTTTTCATAGAATTATTAATATAATAGGTATCCATTAAGTGAAATATCTTGCTTTTCTTCTAATACCAGATTTCACCTAAGAATACTTTTATGATGACGATGATGTTTCATATAACAACGTTATCATTAGTATATTTAATATTATTTACCCATATGTGATAATTGAGTTAATTCATTAATTGAGTGATTATATTATTAGCATTAGCATGATTTAGATCAGGGATGGCAAATACAGGTACTTCCTGAGTTACGTAAGGGATGCATTCCATAACTCGAAATTAGCATAAGTCGAAAATTACTATTGGTAGTATACGTTACACTACAGTAAAACTTGATCAATAAATATAATTATTAATGCCAAAACTTCCTCTTTCAAACTATATCAAGGTTTTTCAGATCAAAGAAATTTCAGCGTGCAGAAAATAAAGAAAGCTAGCGATGACACTCAACATATATACACGTCGAACGACAACATACGGAGTTTTTGTTTTTGAGGTATATACATGTTGTACGGCATTGAGGGGTTTAACTTTATCTGCTGAACAGTACACCCGCTCTCAGGTGACGTAGTTGTCATGGAATCGAGGTAATAAGATGAGATAAAAGACCAGACACTTTTCATATCCTCCTCCTCCTCTCCCATGGCCAAAGGTCTTAAGGATTAGGGGAAGGGAAAGTAAACAAAGACTCAAGGAAGTGCCTCTCTCTCAAAAAATAAGCCTCTGCTACGGGATCCTCTCAGGCATCCCAAAGAGAGGTAATAAACTGAACCCCATGGCTAAACCCCAACCTTAAGGTCTCTTTGTTATTTTCTTCTTCCTTTTGCATATTTATGTTTTCCAAACTGCCTTGCACATATGTTTTCAGACCAAGAAATAGAGTGATAGCAGTGCACAATTTCAGTTGTTTATCGTTTTTTATTTTTTTGCAATTTGAATATTTTTATTAATTATAGAAATTTATGGGGCTGCTTACGTGTGGGTTTACATAAATCGGGTTTATGTAACTATGGGAGTATCTGTACGTGGCAAGCATGTAATTTTACTTGGCATGCAAAAGCTTATATTTTCTTATATGATGTTCCTTAGAGAAAGAGTAAATTAGTGGCATGCACAAAAAAATCTGGTGATTGACATTACTTTCTTGGAATGCAACAGAAAAATCATTTGCCATCCCTGATTTAGTTTCTCACTTACGTTTTGGATAAACATGTTTTTATTTAGGTGTCTTTTGTTATTTTTTGTGATGAACTCTTAGGTAAAGGTTATATTTTTATGCACTTGTTGTTTTTATAAGTTCCAAGTAATTCATCTAAAGCATTTAATTTATTTTCAGGAATTTCTTCGGGCTGCCATCTCTTCACTTGCAGGAATTCCAGTCCATCCATTTAACAACTTCTTGTTTTATGATGGAATATTATTAAAATTTTGAAAAATATTTTAATCTATGTTTTAATATATTTTTGCCTGTGAGATTAAGGAAGGAAGTCTAACATGTTAAGTGTTGAACAGTGGTGGTGGTTGACAGGCTGCCATGCATTTGTAATACTTAATGGTTTATTAACTGTGTTGCTATCCAAGTAGTGAAACTTTACTATTATGTGAAGTTAATTTAAAGTTATAATCCTCATAAAGGGAGCTTTCATTTTTAAAATGAAACTTTACGGTAGTATGTTCATGAATGTTGTTTGGAAGAAAAATTCTTGATTGTTCCATTGTTTTGTCATCATAAAATGTTGAACATGAAAAGATATTCAAAGACAGAATAAAATTCCTTGTCTTATAAATTATAGTTTTCACAAAAATTACATTTCATTATTGATTTTTAAATTATGCCTTAAGTTGACCTTCTGTTCCATATGTACTTAAGATTTACATGTTCATGTAATTTTAAATTCACTCAAGCATAAAAAATTGTTTGTTGTACATAATTATCTTCATTTGGAGGTTTTCGCAGCGTTTGATTATGTGGGTTGATGCTTTCGGGAGGCACTGCGTGGACGGCATTACTGCTCTCAACGTTTCGCCTTCGATGCTGAAGGCTTCTTCAGGAGTGAAGTAGAGGGGCAGTCCTGCGTTGTCTTATATATACTGGAGTCGCCTATCTCTATTGACAGTTGGAGTCGTCGCGGCCAAGGACCGTCTGTCTGAGAGTTTCCTTTCTCTTTTTAGCCATTGTTGTCATTGCGGCCATTGGGAGAGTGGTCGTTCCTTTCTCTATCGTCCGTTGGTCTGGCACCCTTCACCCACTGATCGAAGAAGTGTCTCCACGTATGGCTTAGTTGGTAGCCTTCGTCTCGGTTGAAATTATATATTATATAATTTCAACCGAGACGACGGCTAAAAAGAGAAAGGAAACTCTCAGACAGACGGTCATTGGCTGCGACGACTCCAACTGTCAATAGGGATAGGCGACTCCAGTATATATAAGATGACGCAGGACTGCCCCTGCACTTCACTCCTGAAGAAGCCTTCAGCATCAAAGGCGAAACGTCGAGAGCAGTAATGCCATCCACGCAGTGCCTCCCGAAAGCATCAACCTACATAATTATCCTAGTCACAATTGAAATCTTATGCATTATTCTGGTATTCAGGCAAAGATATAACAAGGTTAAAAGAGAGCTGGATCATAAAGTATTATTATACATAAAGCTAGCTTAATTTATTGTTCCTTCAAAATATATGAATGGTTAAGTTTTAAATATTAATTGTTAGAATTGTAATATAATTACAATGTCATAATAATGTATTTTTAAATAAAAAGATGAAAACTTATAAAGCAAAATATTTTAACCCAATTTTTTTTTCAAAGTGATAGTTTTTATGCAGAAAGTATTTTGAAGTTAGAATGAAAAATACAGATTATTTATTCTATACTCTCATAGTTGGATCATTTGTTTGTGTGTAAATGTTCAGCATTTAGGACTGGCAGAACAGGTCAGCCACTTAAACACCTCTGAATATATTTCTGTATTCATTGGTATGTTTGTAACTTTCAAAAGTCAAAAATTTCTAAAATTGAATACATCTGAAGATAATAATGTTATAAGTTATTCCAGAGCTTTTTTGCTGACGTATTTCCTTGAGAATTGAAAAAGCCACAATTTCCAAGTGCATTTTAAATTGATTATGATGTCAGCAATGCTTCAAAATTTATCAAAATATCTTGCAAAATTCTAATGTCCATTAATATGATGCTGCATAAATAATGCATAGAAGATGAAAGTTTACACGTGGACTTACTTTTGTGGTTAAATACATTTAATTATTCTATTTGTGTTGTAAGTAACATGAACATTTCTTTTTGAAGCTTTTTCTTTTTATCCTAATGGCAGACATTTATGTTTCAAGTATCCCATTTATTGGTAAAATATAACGTGTAATTACAAAAATGGCTTAGGTTCACTATTCTACTTGGTTTTGTATTTTTTAATGTGTTATTTAATAATTTTAATGAATTTGTAAATTGACCCAATATTTCAAGCCAATACTTGAAGAGAAAAGGTTGCAGTATGGTTCGGAAGATAAAATGTAGAGTAAAATCCAGTACAAAAAATCAGCGTAAATTGGCACACAAAATTACATCAATAAAATTATATTATAATTAAATAAATAAAATAGACTAGTCCAGTTTTGTTTATGTGGACTTGTAAGCATCAGGATGATTTCAAGTACTTTAAAAGGAAGTTGGATGGCTCCTCACTTCAAGCACTATTATCCAGAGCCTATTTTAACCCTTGAGTACTCACATCTGGGCCGAATCAACCCAGATCAACTTTAAACATCCATATCTTTTTATTTTAAAATGCAACTAACTTCATTCACCTAGTAGCTGAGTTTTACAATGTTTTAAACATGTCACATGTGTCCACAGGCTCAGCACTAAAAATTTAATGATAAGAGCAAATAACTGATAGGCAGCGCTAGAAACTCGCACGTAAAATGTTGCTCCCTTGATTTATTATGCACTTCACTCAATAGAAAATTTTAAGAAAATGTTTTCATGCTCTGTTGTAACATCTCTCATATATGAACCATTTTTTCAGTTTTGAAGAGTGAGTAAGTCATTTTTACCATACAAATTTTACTGACAATTAGTTATAATCTCCACAAGTAGCAAACTCATTAAACCACCTTATATTGGAGTGGTATCTATAAGTATGTAAACTGTGCATGAGGGTGCGCCAGCATTGCATTGCACCCTTGCAGCAATCCACGTGAGATGGCAGCAGCAAGAAAATTTCAGCCGAGAGTAACGGGTAGCAATGGGTCTTTTACCCACATTCTTTTCCGTGTCTGCCTTGGTTTTCCCAACTGCTTCCCAGTGCATTCATAACCCATCATAAAATTTTATGGTGCCACATGTTCAAGGGTAAAATTTTGCCATAACGTCGGCAACAAAGGAATTCGGAGGTGAATGGGAATGGAAGGAGAATGTTTGTTATATTTCCTTTGACTGAGGGTATACTGACTGGCAAGGCGATCTGAAGAATGAGGTGGAGTAATCTGTGGTCTCCAGAAAATACCCTAAGTGTCCCCGAAAAAGGAATTTCTCTCCCGTGCTATCAGGATAAGTGTTCCAACTGTGTGAGATGGAAAAGGACAGAAAAACCAAAACAATTTGTCAAAATTGTAGTAAATATATTTGCCAAGATCATTGTCCTAACATTTGTGAGAATAATTTTCAAAGGGCAAGATTTCAGGAGGTTGAAAGTTCGGATGAAGATGTGAATTAAAATTTTTGGTTTGAAATAAATATTTTCATAAACATTCTTCAATAAATTATTTAAAATAATTTATTTTCTTGTTTTCTTTTTCTATTGAAATAGTTTTAGCATTTCTAATAATTTTTTTAAATGTTCTAGAAATCCAGTCATTCTTTTTAACCTTAAAAATACATTGGGTTGATTCGACCCAACGTGAGTACTAATGCAAGCATATTTGATGTGAGTACTCGAGGGTTAATGTGCAGCGCTAACAAGTGTATGCAGTTCTGAAAGTCCAATGTGCAGTTGTAAAATTACTTTTGTGCAGTTGTTAATTTAAACATTATTACTTATATTACAATTGACAGCTACAAAAAAATAATCTATTTTTAATTGTTTGACTACTTAGTCTCTGTCATGTTTTAGTTACAAAGTGCTACCTAAAATTTCCCGGTCTGGCTCAAAAACCTTAAGTATAGACCATTGTTGTCCCCTTCTAAGTAGTCCCCTTGCGGGTTAAGACACTGAATTTCTGCCACTGCTGGAAACCATTAGATATCTTCCTTCGAGATGACATTTAGCACTACCTGCGATTCGGTCTGAATCTCGGAAACATCTTCAAATTTCTGTCCTTTGAGCTGTGATTTCAATTTAAGGAACAAGAAAAAATCACACAGAGACCCAGGTCTGGAGAGTATGTAGGTGGAGGACCATAGCCATGTTGTTCTTGGTGGGAAATTGCTGCACAGACAAAATTTTTAATGGGACCAGCAGTATATAAACAATGGAAGCATTTGTTTTAATTTTATTTACCACAATGCCAAATATGTAAGGTTATTGTAAATTGTTACAGAAATATCACGAAAGAAACAGTCTGACATTCTTACTGCATTTTTTCAATTCCATGTAAACAGTTTTAAAATTAATGTATTTCTAGAAGTTAACTAAATCATGAGTGATATGACTGACAAAATGTAGTACTACTTTTCTAATTCAGTTGCAGTCATTAAAGTTTGTTTAAAATTTACTTGATAGATATTATGAAGAAGAAACTCTGCATTGGATGAGTTTCTGTTAATGCAGTTTTATAAGACATTTCTCTAGACGTGCTATTTTTCCAAAGTACCTCAAGTTTCAGGAATTCCATGGAAGTTATTACAGATATCTGAAAATTTTATCTTTACTCATGATGTAGCAAAGTCTGGCTGTTGTTCCATTTGTTCCGACGGGCCTCAAAGTAATTCATGGATGGTAAGACCTGGATGTTCATTCTTGCTAAGAAGCTTTCCTATGTTGATTTTGAAAATGAAAATTCGAATTTTTATAGAAGATAAGTACAAATGAGCCCCCATAAGAAAAATTGCATTGAGTGGTTCAAAGTCTTAAAAACACCTCTGGTTGTATTTGAAAACTTACAATTTAAACTTGGCAGTTAAGCATATGACTAATGTGAATATGTATGAATATTTCTACACTTAAAAAACAGTTGAAAGAATACAATGTAAAAACAACTTGATTTTCTTTATATATATTTATACCCCAGGTATTTGCAGAAAAAAATTAAGCAGTGCTCAATGCAGGAAAAGAAAGTCGGAAGGAGAAGAAGTCGGGGTCCCTGGCACTAAACAATTGGGGGTCCTGATGTCTAAATATATAATGAAACCTAAGCTAGCAACTACCCCTTTATTTGATCCCCTGTTTAAATAAATAGACCATCATAGTGCACAAAAATAAAATTTCCTTCATGACCTTTAAAATGAGACGTATTTTAATATTATGGGATTATACAGGAAAACATTTTTTCGGGTGCCCTCACTTCAAGGGGCCCCTGGTGCATGCCAAGTGCAACCCCCCTTATATCTGCAAATGTATGACCTGGACTGGGAATATAACCCCACCTTCTCTTAAAGGTGCCAAGAAGATACCTTGTCCCCGGACACCAAAGATCCTATCTATGTCACTGCCTAAATCCAATACAGGGTAAGAACAAAGTGACTGCAAGCAAAGTGAGCAAAGGTGGTTTGGTGAGTGGGAACAAGCAGGGGGCTTATTCCCTAGTTGCATAATATATAGGGTAATGGCCAGTGCCGTATTTAAACACAGGCAACTAAGGCCTATGGTGCCAAATATGAAAAACACAAAATATCAAAGTTTTCTTTAATTGATAAACATATTTTGAATTATATCGCCTCATTTAAGAATACACTAGTGTAATGTCGGTCAATAATTACGGGATTCTTCAAAAAAATCCACAAATTTTAAATTTCATATTTTACATTATATTAAGGCAAAAATCTGACGGGTACACACAGAATAAGCCTTTCATATAAGTAATTTTCTTATTCAATTGAGGTTAAATTGATCATTTTTTCTGTGTGGAATAATCAGACCACCTCAGTTGCCAAAATTTGACTACAATGAAAATCTATCCAAAAATAGTCATAATTGTTTTTGATATGGTTTATTCCTTTTTAAACAATATTGCAACAAACTGTATTTTATATTTTTATGCTGAGTCGACCTTGTGCTGCATGGAAGCATCTTTGTAACTTACTCAATGTATGCGACTTTGCTAAAAAATTTAATTTAATGAGAAGAGGCGCATCAAAAAATAATGCCTATGGGTGCTAAAAACTTAAATCAGGCCCTGGTAATTGTTATAGTTATTGGCACTTTAAGCAGATTTCAAAGTGTGAATTCAAATAGAAAATATATAGAACCTCTGTTTGCCTAAAGAAAAAACAGTTTTAGTTATTAATATCTATATTTTCAAGGAAAATGCAAAAAGATTACGAAGAGCATTTTCATTATTATTTTTAAGGTTAATCAAAAAATACGAAAAACATAGTAATTGGCACACATGAATACTGTTATTGGCATATTAAGCTACAGTTTTTTGGCACCCAGTTATCTAATGAAATTTACTGCTTAAATAACAGAAAAACTTGTAGCATACATATAAACTAGAATCTAGTTCATTACTTCTATTTCTATTATATAAAAAAATCAAAGAAGTTAAAAATAAAATATAATTTTGCTAAGATAGGTAAGTGAAAGGTGATAATATTTTAACTAGAATTGTAAAAATCACTCTCACTCCAATTTCTTTCCCAACATTAAGATTTATTTTGCAAACATATATATCATTCATTATCAGGTGGTACAAGATTCTGATGAGTTTTAGGTACAAATTTATGGTGGAATTTTCTTTCACATATGGAGCATTCTAACACAACTTTTTCATTAATATTATTACCATAAATGTAACATAAGGAAGGCTGTTTGTTTTGCAGAGTAAATCAGTCTACAATAGTGGCTTGCATGTTGTGTTGCATGGCATTCTGTTTCTATCTACTTAACCTGTGACAATGCAAGATGGTATGGCAATAACATAAAATCTTGATATGCCAACATACAAGATAATATAGTTATTGGTACAGCCAATAGATAATGTCATGATATGTCAAAAAATAATGTCCAATGTGCCATTAACTATATACAGTGAAACCTTGATTCTGCACTCTCCGATTTTACGTTTTTTCCAATTTTGCACACATTTTATCTGGTCCCGGCCAAATGCTCATAAGAACAATATAAAATTTTATCCAATTTTATGTTTCTTCGAATTTACATTTCCTCTGCATCTTATTTTTCGAGTCCTGACAATGGAAATTCACCCGAATTTACATTTTCAATTCTCTATTTCGGAAAATATACTTCGTAGAATTCGACGTCTTTTACGAATATGAACGTAGACGCAAGCATATTTGCAGAGAATTTATTATCGACATTCACAATTTATATAACCTGTTCAGAAATCTTTGTGTAAAATGTACACCCCCTTTTTTCTCCAGCATTTTGGGAAAAAATGTGAGTAGGGTACACAAGTAAATATGGTTAATGCGGTAATCCATTTATGTATTGGTCATTTTAGTAGGAAGTCGACAACATCTACACAATGCTTGGCATTGTTTATAAACGTGGCAATCCATCAATTATTTTTTTGCCTGAAATATGGATAGTAAAGCAAAATGGAATATATTTACAATAAGTGATAAAATTACTATCTTAGCTCAACTTGATGCACATGTTGGAACATGTATCAAACTTTTTGATTGGTTAAAGAAATAAAATGTTATATAAGTTATATAAAATGTTATATAAGTATTTGCAATATCAATGTTATTGTGTTCAAACGTATATTTTAGATGGCTTATCAAATTTATGATATAAAGCAACCCACATTACTTTATGTTAGATTTCCTCGATTTTACACTTTCCTCGATTTTACATTTATTTAAGGCGGTCTCTTCAATGGTGTAAAATCAAAGTTTCACTGTACTGTTAAAAGAAAAATGTTCTTTTTTAGGTACTGAGTTAATTAATGCAGGTACATTTGAAATTAAATACTCTATTTAAAAATAAAGACACTATGCCAAATATCCAATTTATTCATGTTTTGGTCAACAGTTATTTGGCAACCTCTTATATAAAAGAAAGAATAAATAAATGTTTATATGAATAAATAACATTAAACAAAATATATAACAAAACTCACAGTTAAAAAATTTCAATCCATTGTCAAAATTAACACCAATTACAAAAAGCAATCTCTTATCCAAATCACAATCATAACAGCGATATGGCTTAACTGTCAAACATGACGCAATAATTTTTCAACGAGATACTGACATTTAGCCTGGAATGTAATTAACTTTATTCAAGATTTGACATGTATAGATGGTTAAAAGAGAAATCTACTTGACTTTTGTGAATGCATCAGTTATTTTCTTCACTTTTTAATAAGGGTGCCAAATAACTGGGTTGTGTCAGTCAACTGTAGCCTTTCCCCTATGTGTTTATTGTAAAATAGACTTTTCTGGCCTTTTCTATTGAAAATTTTCAAATCAGATAACAAACAATGATATTTTTTGTTATAAGTGACTAGATGAAAACTTTTATACAGGCAATGCATGTAACAGGCTGTAGTATTTATTTTAATCTGTTACCATCGTATTGTTTATCATATCCAAGGTATTGACTGAGCTTCAAAATAGCATCGACCATCGTGAATATATACAGTAAAATTTTGATATTATGTAATATTTGTGTTATGGCTTATCCTCTTGTCAAATTTTATTGGGGTGTCTGACGCATCCGGAACTGAAATGTTTCCCTAAAACAGGGGTCCCCAAACTATGGCCTGCCGAGTGATTTAATCCGGCCCACTAAAAAGTTTGGGGACCCCTTCCCCTATAGGAAGCTCATAGCTATGTACAGCTTGTCCGTTTTGTGAAGGCAGCCGTCGACGCATGAGAGGGGAAGGCAGGGGCATATCTAGGATTTTGTGAAGGGGGGTGCTGTTAGGAATTTATTTTAATTTGTTGGAATACTCGGTGCGATCCCGAGGAGGGCAGAAAAATTATAAAATTATTAGTAAAATTTTGTAATTTAAAGCCTTTCCGCTAATGAAAAAGAAACAATTATTTTGAATTCATATTAAATTAACACGAACTGGGTAAATTTGAGGAGCGAAAGTAATTATAATGACGGCTATAAAGTTCAGAACATTTTTTATTTAAAGAAAACATATTCTCATCAAAACCCATAAAAATTCAAATTGAAAAATAAAATATGTAAAAGAACGTTTACAAAATCAAATTAATCCGTCTATTTTTTTCCACTATCGGCATACTTGTCAATAACTTCTTCATCAGTTATATTATGTATGGATAACAGTGCCAGTCCTACAAGACGTGATTCAGATATTGTGTTTCGTAAATATGATTTAAGTCTTCGCAAGGATGAAAAGCTTTGTTCAACAGTAGCTGTGGAGACAGGAAGTAAAGCTAATATTTTGATAAGAACATATATATTAGGAAATATATTCCTGTCACAACCATCTAGAGCGTCCATTGTGGTGATCAACCAGGTTCTTTGATCTTCTGTTCACCTCTTAGCTTTCCACAGCACATATTCTGCTTGAACGATATCAGGACATCCTGGTAATTCATCTTCATATATCTGCACTGCAGATTTAATGGTTGAATAAGGCTTATCTATTGAATATGCAGGAAGAAGGTATTGTAAAGAATTATTTCCTAGTGAGCCAAGAATCCTTCATTTAACGACGCAATAAGGTAGTTCATGTATGGATAAAAAATTGTCCTTCGATAATATTCTTCAGGAGTGTTAAAAGAAACATTATGTCTATTTCTCTGCAGTCCGCATACTCGAGGAACTTCTTCTTTGACATTTAATTTGTCTGCAAGATTTCTAGCTTCATTATAAATGACCGCAAAGTTAGTTTCAGATTCCTCAGAGTCCTCTCATAAACTTTTTAATACATTAATAGTTTGACGAACTTGTTTTAAAGCGTTTATCAAATCTATCTGCTTATTTTGCAATCGGAAAGAAAGGTTGTATGTCAAAGCTAAAAGAAAATTTACATATGCTATTAAATAACGAATCTGCCTTTTGCGACGAATGGTCTTTGTGTTCCAATTGAATGATTTCGAGAGTTGAAATAATTGGCTCGATAAATTCTTTAAATAATAAAACTGCCTCATGCCGTAAATTTCATCGTGTTTCACACAGTGCTTTTAATCGTGTTACATTTGAATTTGGCTTAATTTCATGTATTGTATTTTTTAGAACAGCTGTCTGCTTTGGAGATAAATGAAAAAATGTGCAAACTTCGGATATAACACCAAATGCATTACGGATTTTAGAAACTGTTGCAGAGTCTGATATACATAAATTCAAACAATGCGCTACACAATGCATATACAAAGCTTTTGGGTATTTCTGTCTAATAATTGTTTGTATTCCTCAAAATTGTCCCCTCATAGCTGCTGAGCCATCATAACCTTGTCCATGAAGGTTTCTTAAAACAAAACCAAGATCTATTAAAGTTTTTTCAATAGTTAGAGCAAGTGAAGCACCGTCCATATCAGTTACTGGGAAAAAGGTGAGAAAATCTTCTCGTATTTTCATAACTTCCTCATCAACATATCGAACAAAAAGTGAAAATTGCTCTATCTGCGCAATATCTGTTGTTTCATCTGCTAACACAGTGAAAACTTTGGATTTATTAACGTTTGATACAATTTTTGATTGATTAAGATTACCAAATGTACTTATTAAATCGTTTTGTGTTACAGAACTAGTATACGTTGCATTACCAGCACTTGTAACTAAATTTTCTTCCAAAACTTTATCACCGCTATTAGCTTGATATCTCAATAAGGAACAAAAGTTACCATCATTTTCCTGTGGTGCGTTTAGAGTTATCCACCCTGAATCGTTGTGACCTCTAAGCGGAAGCATTTGTCTACCACAGAAACAAATAGTTTGTACTATTGGTAAAAGTTTAAGCCTGTTTTGAATTATAACTTGCTTCCTGTTTGAATCAAGTTGTTCTATTACAGTAGTTTGGTTTTTATTTACAATACTAATCAAGTTTTCAGCAGAGATCATCGATTTTTTATGAAATTTCGTTTGTTCATGTTTCTTGAATGATTCTAACGATTTTTTTATATTTTGTGTTTACTTACACTATTTATGCATAACTAAATAAATAATATTTCAATTTATAAATGATGTATTTTTATAATTTGGAATACTTATTAATTAACAAACTGTGAATAAATGAATACTTGTGCAAAGTGAAGAAAAAGTGTTCCTTCAAATCTCCGGGTTTCAGACCATAATCTCTGGTTCATGAAGGTCTGACAGTCAGTAACCCTAGGCCACAGTGACATTGACATTCGTTGTTCACATAGCAGAAATTGGGGATACAAAGGTAAAAGCAGATTTACATGAATCAGCGCGGTTGAACGCTCGGCAGAACAATTTGATTCGACTAAAGCGGTTATTACACTAGAGCCAATGCCGTCGTCTTGATCTCTTCTGTATATCTATTGAAGTCTTTGTATTTAAAGTAGAAAAATTGATTGCTTTTGATATACAGGGGGGGTGCTGTAGCACCATGCGCACCCTCCCTGGATATGCCCCTGGGGGAAGGTAAGGAAGGAGGAGGGGAAACCGTAAGGGGAAAGACGACGTCACACGACATGCGCAGTAATGCCGTTTTGGTTTGGAAGATGATATCTTCCCTGGGCCTAAACATGGCCTCACCTACAAGCGGCCACGTTTCGAGGATGGACTCGTCCTGCCTGTGTATGTCGTACTGCGCACTGCCTTCGTAAAGCGGACAAGCTGTAACATTATCTTTCCCCAAGCCTTCTTTCAGTCCTTGCCAAACAATTGACAAGTGAAGACACGAGCAGTTTTGAAGCATCTGAAATGGCCACGTGTTCACAGTAAGTTATACATATTCTTAAAATTTTAAATTTATTAAATTTGTTTTTATTTTCCTTGTAAATTGTTGTTTATAAGGCCTTTTTAGTGCCATAATTTCCTTTTGGTGATTAATTAATATCTTACCCATTTTATTATTGGTAAATATTTAGTGATGCCATATGGCATCACTAGGTCTTTACGTGGTCAAAACCATTCAAACACATATTTTGGTATTAATCCTCTGTTTTATTTCTTCAATAAATTTTAATGTTAATTTGTTTTTTCATTAGATGTACATAGTTGTTTTTTATTCTTAAGCAATTTACAGCAATGTACCTATTACACTAAATTCTGTTATTAATTTATGAAGGGATTAGGTGCTTAAAGAAATCCTTCAGCTATTGGAGGATGAGGACAAAAATCAACCCACTGGAATATTTATTGAACCTCTAGAGGCAGCTATCGCTTCAGACGAAGATTCCAGGGATGAAGATGATGGTGGTGCAGCCATTTAAACTCTTAGGACCACTTCAGCACCTCTTCCAGGCCCTGTGGACGACCTCATTTCTTACGATAACCTACTTACTGTATTTATGTTTAAGAAACAGGATTACTTGGTTATGTAGTTTAGTTGACCATTTGCAAATATTTTACACATGCTTCTGTCTGAGGATCACCTGATTAATTTTTTGTTTTATTCCATGAATTATTCAACATTTGTACAGGAGAAATTTTTGAAATATGAAACAGTTGTACAAATGTCATTAATAACAATATTCATACCCATGATGAGGTTCGTGCCGAGCATATTTGCTGCCCGGGTGCAAGTAGTTTATGCCGCCTCTTACGGACTTATTAAAGCATCCTGGCCCAGATATTTTTAAATTTTTAGATTAAAAGTTGTATTTAATTTAAGAAATAAATTGTGCAAAACACATTGCGCAAAATAACGATTGAATTGTCTGTCATACGAATTGAAAGAATCCTTTATTGCAATTACGTTGTGAAAACTTCTTAGTAAATTTGAAACTCAATTATTGATTGTATTTTTAGCTACTGGATTAGAAAGAAGCAGACAGAACTGAAATAGCTCATAAGGAAAATAGTAAATTACAAATAAATTATGTAAAATTCAATGAAAGGGAGTACGTTTTATGAAATGTAGATATGGTAGGCAAGTAAGTGTCATAAGCCTAATAGAAGAGCTTGGATGGGTGTCTCCAGAGAAACAGTGAGAAAGGTCTAGGCATCGACTATTGCAGAAATTTAGATAGGAAGAGTTTAATGATGAATTATCAGGTGTAATTAAGAGACCATCTTACGTAGAACGCTATGACCACACTGACAAGATTCAAGAAATTGATTGTAGGATCGATAGATACAAGGGATCAGGGCCGCGCCGGCCTATTGGTGCAAGGGGTGCATTGCACCCAGGCGTCAACATATTAGGGACGGCAATTAATGGGAGGAGGCAAGAATTTCTCTTAATTTTGTGTTTTTATTTCTTAAATTAAATACAACTTTTAATCTAAACATCGAAAAAAATCTGAACCAGGGTGCTTATATAAATCCATAAGGAGCTGTATAAACTGCTTGCACTCAGGTGGCAAATATGTCCGGTGCAGGCCTGCAAGGGATCCTTCTTTACTAAGACAATAAGAGAGCACAGCAGAGAAATAACATTATAGATAGGAGATAAAATCCTCCAGTCACACACCAATTGATGTTGCTTGCAGGGTATTTATTCAGATTCAGATACTTTCCTAACTTGTTATTATTGTTTCTTTAAAAAATTGTACATACTCGTTTGTTTCTTTTTCTGTTCCTTTTAACTTATATAATTCATTTCAATAATTCATTTTCAAGAACAAGGGGTGAGGGATCTAGCAGCAGGGATCTGAGGGAAATTTTGTAGGGAAGATAACTCTTAAGAACGTAAAATCGGGAGCAAATTATATTATCCGGAATTAATGTTTGGATCGTAAATTCGAGGAAAGCGGAAATTCGCGGAAACGTAAAATCCGTTAAGTTTTAACATTGTTCTTATCTCTCATTCGCCGAGACCAAGAGAAAAAACCGTAAAATAGAGGAAAACGTAACATCAGAGATCGTAAAATCGAAGTTGTTACAGTGTACATTTTGTCTCTTTTTTCCAGTGCCAAGTTTCCATCATCAACAACAGAAATATTGCTTAATGGAATTATAATTTATATCCACTTCACACACAAAAATTCTTTTTGGTTAATTAGTTGTAACGATAACAGCGAAAGGTATATGTTGACAAGTAAATTTAAAATGTGGATTGATATTGTGAAAGAGTTATGAATTAACATTAATGTGAATAATTAGTGAAAAGAACAGAATAATCTAGTTAAGGGTGTGATTAAATCTTAAATTTAATATAAATAATTGGTGGTATTAAAAATCTTAATTTATAACGAATTATTAATAAAAGGGCCGATTAATATTTAATTATGACACATTAATATTACTGAATAAAAACACTCCAAAAGTTTATTTTTAAGGTTTTAATATAATTGAAAAGAAAACAGAACAGCCAAGAAAACAAAGAAATATGAGAGTGCGCATATCTGAAATGCGAGTGGGCTGAAGAGGGGTTGGCTCGTCTCGGTCGTTATATTGCTACGGATGAAGAAGAAACGCGTGAGCAGGTAACTCTTAATAGTTATAAGAGAGTAACGTCCATCTAGTGTTAACGATTGTGCTCATTCATTCATCATTTTGGAATCGATTGTCGGTTTTAATTAGAATTACCCGGAAACTTACATTTATTTCTCATAAACGGCACGCTGCATTGGATTGGTTCTGTCGCATTAATGTCGATGTGTGAAAATATTTGAATTTCGTACAATTTTGTGTCTCAAGGTCTAATTAATTCTTTTGGTGCATATTTCGTAGCTTTTTGTGTAATCAGATATCTTAATTACGTAAAGTTGTCGATCTCGACCGTAATTTAATGGCATCACAGTCTTAGATTTGCACTAATTAGTAGAAACCTATGTAATTCTTTTTCAGTGTTAGAAGTTAGCCACGTATTTTGTGTGGACTGTAAAGTTTAGACATGAAAAATGGTTAATTAGTCTAATGGATGTGTAAGCGTGAAGTTTGAAGGTAAAAGTTGGTATTCTATGGCATTGTTCAAGTTGTGAAATTTTGTCATAACCTCTGACATTTTCCATATTCTTACAGCATTTTATAAATAATAGCCTATGATCAGAGTTACCAACTCAGTTTTACCAGGTTTCGAGCAGTTCATCTAATTTTTAGTATATTTTAATTTCGCTAAAGCGTACGCTTAACTGAATAAATAATATTTTAATGAATAAATGAAATAATGTTTCCTCCAAAGTCTCCGATTTTCAGACAAAATTCTCCGGTATTGCTATATTGAATGTTGGCAACCAGTGGCGTAGCGTACATGTAGCAAACCGGTGCAATGCACTGGGACCCCCAAGTACCCTGACATCCTATGTTTCATGATAAAATTAATGATACGGGCCCCAGAAGAGTTAACTACTCCACTTTTGTCAACCCTTTATCGAAAATCCTTTCAAAGCTATTTAATTTAATTGATATTAAGTTACGTAATCAATACATACTAGTCAAATGGTTTTGAAATTAGTCTTACTTGACTAAATAACTTAAGGGTTATAAGTGTATATTTATTTGCAAATCTTTGAATTAAAGATTAACTTGAGTTACAATACAATAGTTTCGAATGTTAGCGGAGTGATTTAGTTCGAGAGACATTACATAATGTACTCATGTTATCGTGAATATTATTCAGCATGACATTACAGTACAAATTTTCAGATTTTATTCCCTTTGCTGTTTCAGGAGCATGCTTGCAGTGTGCCAGATAGAAGACGTCACAGAACTGGACTGTCGAGTTCTCTATATGAAATATTAACGGTGAGTATTATATTTTTCTTTTAAGTAGTTTGCATATTGCAACTATTAATGGAGAAAGTAAGAATAATTTATCATTTAGTCTCCTTCGAAATTGTAAAGATTTGATAGTTATCGTTAACGTGAGCGTCAAAGTTTCCATATTTGGCATATTTTATGCATGTGAAATACTTTGTGCCTGGGAACTTTTATTTTTCTGCCTGCTGACCTCCAGTGCAACATAAATCAATAAAATATGCTGTATATATAGGGTGGAATTTATAGAAACAAAAATATTAGTTTAATGGTGACAGTGTAACGTGAAATGTTAATTGAATTTGCTCCTTAATGATGTGTAGTGATTTATTAAACGATCTAATGTTGAAATTATGGAAACATTTTCGTACAGACCCCAAAATGATAAAAAGATTTTGCTTGGAAAAGGTAATCTATATTAAAATTGCTGAAGCAATTGTGCAAATATTTGAGGAAAGTGGTTTCTTATATTTTTCAATAAGTAAATGGTGTTCACATTTATATGAAAACTAATTTCTTGTGTATTAAACTTATAAAAACAGTAAACACTTAAATTTCTTCACCTATGAGTTTCCGGGTTAAATTAGGAAATCTCTGGGTCATTGACGAATTTGAAGTGGCAATCCAGTTTATGACAGGGGGTCCAATGCTTTTTAAAATGGAAAATATATTTTGTAGCATTGAGATAATGCTTTTATCCTGTGCTGAGCTGGGGCTGGTTCACACCGGTTGTTAAATTTTGAAGTAGTTCTGGAACAGTTTATTAACTCAGTTGGAAAATCTTTGGGACCACTGTTAAAAATAAAACGGGCCTTCAGAGTCAGATGTCGATTTTATTGGTTCAGAGAGGGCTAATATTATTGAATCAAGTGGATCACTAATAGAAGTGTGTAATGTGAAAAAAGTTGATAACATCACTCAAATGAATAATAAATTTGTTTAGAGCAGGGGTCTCAAACTCTCAACCCTAGCAAGAGCCTCAAGCTGAGGCAGCATTTCTTTCATATAGTCCAGTCGAATTTTACTGCATATCCATTCACTGGAAGAATACCATAGGTCTTCCTTTGCATTCTTTCTCTTATCGAATCTTGGGAATCCCAAATCTGTTTGTGTTCCTATTAACTTCTGCATCAAAGGACCAATTTTCATGAAACATGGTATGAGCCTAGTGCTACCAGGGTTTACCTCAGTTTTATAATTTATTTGGCAAATTTTGAAGTTCTGAGTTCGATTCCAGGAACATTCTTTCCCAATTTGGTTGACATAGAAGGTCTCAAATCCATCAGGCAGAAATTTTTTCTTTTTCACTTTAAAATATCTTAGAATCAGAGCAGGATTTGAACTATTATAAGGGAAAAAGAATGAAAATTCTTACGTCACCGAATTTAGATTATCGATTGAAATCCTCAAATTTCATGCATTTTTGGCTTCTGGATCGCATTTCATTGGAGTGTTGCCATGGGTATGATTCTTGCCGATCTCGGTTGAAGCATAGTCAAGTGCACATATGACTTTTTCCACTCAACTGCTTACGCAATTGATTTCTGAACCGATTTCATGGGTAATACTTTATGGCATGCAATAATGAAGCGAAAAGAAAGCTATACAGTACAAAAACCGCTTATCTCCAATTTGATTAAGATTTTTAATTTGTTATGCATTTCGCTTGTCTAATAAGATTCTTTCAATTAAGTTTTTATTAAATTCCTTCAATGATGTGATTAATATTACTTTTTTGTTTACTTAATGATAACTATTTTATTTTGTAATGGAAAATAGCCTTCATTAGTCCTTGCATAGACTTCTTGTTGTCTTACAAAAGGAAAAAAGTTTACATGTGAGAGTTCGGTTCCATGTAAAATTAAAGTGAAAGTGGTCAGTCTTGCAAATATGCACCTATCATGGAAATTGTCATCCTTACAGAAACAGGGAACAAAGTATTTAAGGAATATGAAGCAGTTAAGGAAATGGCAAGATGATGTTGGGAAAAGAGGCTCACACAAAAATAAATACGACTTCATCAATGAGTGGGTGTACGATCGTTTTGTGGAAGCTTGGAATAATCAGCAGCACATGGACACACAAATGCTGCAGCAGTGGGGAATGGCAGCAGCGTTCCAATTTTTTAATGAAGATTTTCATTTCACTGCATCTTTATGGTGGGCTGTGAATTTCAAGGCGATGCATAATATTCGCCAATGGCGCATCACAAAGTAAATCAGTAAGAAAGAATTAGCCACGCCAGGAGAAATTCTGCAGTCCGCTTTATGCTTCCGAGACCAAACAAGACCACTGATCAGTAATTTCGATCCAGATTTTGTAATAAACACTGACCAGACTGGAGGTAATACAGAGTGCAAATTAAACGGACCCTGACCCATAAAGGAGAAAAACAGAGTTGAATGTGGGCAGCATAGCAAAGACTACTCATTCATACATGGTGCAGTATGCAATGACAATATCAGGGAAACTTCTTCCAAGAGTTTTTATTCGTCTACATGAGACTCATGGGCACTTTGGTCCTATAGTTGCAAATCAAATTAAAGAGTTGATGGACAAATTCAAAAATGTATTTGTTACCTTAACAAAATCCGGTAAACTGGAGTTGGGGACTTATGAAGAATTTCTGAACAACGTCCTGAAACCATATGTGCAAGATAATGTTTCTTTTCATTGTTGATTCATGGGGAGGACATACTAATAAATCGCTATACAATGAAAGATTTATTGACAAGGAAAACTAACCTCTATGTGCACTTCAAATAATTTTCCAAAATGCACATCAATATGCCAACCCTGAAACGTATATTTTTATTGACAAGTCAAGAATTTCATTAGGCGGTTGCAAAATGCAACTTAAATACTGCGAGATCACCAGTAGGAAGGACATGGTGAAAATTCATGTGTTGCTTCATAACCAGCTGTCGGCCCAAGGTATGTGCACATGCTTCAATATGCATGGTTTGCTTCAAAATTGACAGACAAAAAACTCATATTTTTGAATGTTAATCAAATATCCTTCCCAGAATCCCTGCAAACATTGACATGCGACTGTGGGGAACTAGCATTCGTGAAATGTTCGTGGTGCTTTCATCCGTATTGGTTTCCATTGTTTTTATGATTGGTACCACCCTAGAACCTGTGAAAGTGCTGTAGAACTACCTAATTAAAAACCAACCATAAAGGTAAACATTCATATCGATACCTGATAATTAAATAGGGGAAATCCTAATGAATGGCTGGGGTGGAGGAGGGTTCAGCAAAAAAATAAAAATAAATTGTATGCAGTAAATATGTTATTAATGTTATTGCAAATCGGATGAGTTTTATTTGTCATTTCCCATAGATATATACAAGCAGCCCATTGCAGCTACGCTTGCAAATAATCTAAATAGTTCGGCCATAGGTTAGATCTTTGTTCCTTATTCATTTGACGTGTTTCCCTATTTCTTTGTCTTTCTTGTACTCTCCGCTCCTCATCTACACGGGTAATCCTATGAGCTTCTGGATCTCTTTCCTACAGTACTCTTCGTTTGATCTCTGGCTCCTCTTCCTTTCTCTGGCAGCTGTAGCTGGGCTAATAGCTCTACTTTTCACTGGTCTGCCACTTAGCATTTTTAAATTTTCTGCGATTTTACAGCAATATATTAGAGCAATTACGTGATCACAATGTCAAAGAGTTACTCAATGCTAGTTTAATATTGCAGTATATTCAAAGGGGAAAAATTTTTAATTCTACCTTACCTTAGTTCCAATGATTATCATTGCACCCTTATAGACGAACTCACAAACAGTTGCTTTCCTTCAAGTGTCTATCAACGACCGCTTTTAACTTCTTACAGGACCTACTATAAAGGCGAGCATTTATTAAGATTATCAATGAAGAGAAGATAACAGTAATGCTTTTCTTTCGTCTATCTGAAGGTTTAATTGGCCTTAAATGAATCAGAGGCAACAATGAGTCTACTGGGCAACGTCTGGAATAAGTACGAAAAATCTGCAAAATTTCGAAAAAGAATGAATATTTCTCAAAAATTCGACTGTGTAATGTGTAAATATTGCAAAAGTAAGATAGTATAAAGCTTTAGCCATCGAATGAAGCAAAAAAGAAGAAAATCGGTCCACATTTACCTATTTTAATGAATGAAGGAAAAAAACCTTGCACTCTGAAAAATCAGAAATCCCATGTAAGCTTATGGGAAAATATAATTGTCTCCTGGATTCGAACCTGGGACACTTCAGCAAACGAAAATGAAGTGAACATGAAATAATTTTTAGAAAAACAATGAATTTCTCTGTTATATGATGCTGCATGTATATAAAGTAGACAACTAAATACATTTGTGGCAAGTGAAAATAAAAAAATCCTATTTTCATGAAAAAGAAAACAGAACTTGGAATTATGTACATTAAATTGTAGCGGTCAGTTTGTGAACAGCTGATGCATCTCGGTTACTTCTAGGTGTGTCATTAGGCATTACGTCACGGGAGAGTGAAGTGGAAGCTTCTAGATTTTCCGTCTCAGTAGCCTTTGGTAACTTTTTAAACATCTGTTAAACGTGCTTGCTTCATGTTTTTTGTTTTTTCACGGACGAGTTGACTTTGCAGCATGTAAATATTCATGATTTGTTGCTCACTGATAAAACTATGCTGTTCTAATCCTGCTATGAGCCGAGTCGCGTGATAAATGCAATCATCAATGGATATTCTTTCTCGAATAACTTCAGCTTCATCATTTTCAGCTTCACTTTACTTTTGTTGTTGTTTTGCACCATTTCTTCTATCTCCTGATCTGTAAAATGATGCACAACTGGAGTATCTTGGTCAATATCTATCCGTTCTTCTAAATTTTCACTTTCCATTTTCTTAAACTCGGGTTATTCATACCTTTTGCATAGTGAAGCACCTCCATCATCATCATTTTTCTTCTGAAATTTGGAACCCTTTGAAATCCACAATTGTGATTTTGTCATCATGAAACCTTAAAGCAGGCCATAACTTAAACCATGCATTTCTTAAAACGGATTTTGGAATACTTTCCCATGCACAAGAAAGTTCCCAAATTACATCTTTTAGATAGTATTCTTTCATTATTTCAGTGACTGATTTCCCTGAGTGTAAACCAATGAGAAACTGCATCATGTAATTAGATCGATACTGACAATTCAGCGATCTTAATATGCCTTGATCTTGAGTCTGTATTAACAGTTTCAGCCCGAATAGTATTTTCCGAGAATTTCTGAAATCCGAGGATTTTTTTGTGATATTCCTTCTTAATAGTCGACTTATCCTATTCGAATGCAAATTATTTCTTTTTTGTTTAAAAGAAACCGTTTTTTTTGTCAAAATTTGCACTTTTTCTTTTGTTTTTTGAACATTGCCTACACCTCTTTTGAACCCTCCTATCATTTCTTTTTTATCAGTATTTCCGAAAATGTGAATCTATTGATATTAGAGAGGGTCTCCGTATTACGGACAAATTCTGCCGAGTAGTTTCCTTGTCAAAGGCGTCCATGATGGTCAATCTATATTCGTACAAGTCATTTTATTATAATTGAATTTTTTGTACAGGATAATTTATTAACACCACGAAATCGAAAATAAAAGAAAACGTTAAAAGCGTTTATCAACAAAAAAGGGAATCTTAAAACAACATCGTAAAAAATACAAAAATACGGAGAAATAAAAGACCTCGACAGAAACGTCTATTACAAAATGCGGCTGTTACAAAAACATAAAAAGTTGGACCGAGAACTGACGCATAACACATGAAAGGCAGGCCTCAAATTTGACCGCTGTGAAGGTTCGAGAGTTATACCTGCAGAAATGGGAGGGTATGAGTGTTAGAAAGTCAAAGCGGAACTGCATAGTTGCCCATCGTCTGTTAATAGCACTCTGATCTCGGCAAAGTCCGAGCACCATCTATTGATGGCGCTTGGCCTCAATGTGTTAAGCGGTTAATTTGTTATAATTGGATAATATGTATCAATTAATTTAGTACTCTATATTATTTTCATTAAATACCATGAATATTACCAATTTCTGGCCGGAGAGAGTATAATTCACCTCGGGGGTGATATGCAGTACCAAGAGGTTTAAGAACCATTGACATACACAATTTTTTAGATTTCCCAAATTAGTCATTTTTGTGAATACTGCCAGACCACGGGTGTTTCCAGATTATGGATGTCTGAGTACTCTCAATTATTTTCATTAAATATGTTGAATATTACCAATTTCTGGCCGGAGAGGGTATAATTCACTTCGGGGGTGATATGCAGTACCAAGAGGTTTAAGAACCATTGACATACACAATTTTTTTAGATTTCCCAAATTAGTCATTTTTGTGAATACTGCCAGACCACGGGTGTTTCCAGATTATGGATGTCTGGACTATGGATGCTCGACTGTATAAAACTACAAAAACTTTTTGAAAATTTGATGGTAGCAGGTGTCTTCTAAATTATCAACTTAGATTGAGTTAGCAGAGAAGTATTGAGAATATTTACTCTGCCATATAGTTTTATTGCTAACCTTATAAAGAGTTAAGGTTTAAATTATAAATAAATTTCATTAACACGTTCCGTGCGGCGAGCGGCATATGCCGCCGCAGTAGGTACAATTGGGTGGCTGAGAGCGGCATATGGCGCGCTCGCCCCACTGCTTTTCTATTGGCTCTCGTGGAAGCCAGCCATGCGTTGGAGCCTTCTAATTTTACAGCCGCCACCAGTTCGTTCTCAGCTTCGAAAGTGTGTATTTCGTTTTCAGATCGGCCTTACCATTGCGGAGCAAGTTTTTTTTTATTTTATCAGGTATGTTGACATTTTCGCTATTTATTATTATGAATTATTATTAGTTATTACTATATTTTCTGGTTAGTAACTTAGTTTTTATCTTTTCCAGAACCCAGATAGTAAGTGAGAACGTTTTCGTGAAAATTGGATTTTCGTGTAAATAAGGTAAATTTTTTATCAAATTTTTTAAATTCTTTAATGCACGTGCTACGGAAAGAAATAATGGCTTTTATTCATAATTTTGTTCATGCTTCTTAAAAGCAAAGTAGTAGTTATTATGTTTTAATTCTATAAGCTTGTGTTCTGAGAATTAAAAAATTTTTTTTTCAGTGTATTTTAGGCAGCCTACATATTTTCGACAATTACCTGTTCTTTTGCATTGTCGGACTGTGCCAGCAGGTGTGTCAGCTAGATTTTGTTCATCCAAATCGACAGGTATTTATCTAACTATATATTAATTTTAGGTTGACGTCTTTAGACATTTGTTTACAATTTATATCGGCGTATTTCTCGATAACCGTTTGTCATAAAGATATGCGGAAAACGGCGTTTTGTTTCTATTGGCTATGAGGGCCCTGTAAAAATATTTTCGTTTGCTAAAGAATCCCGGGTTCGAATCCAGGAGACATTTATATTTTCCCATAAGTTTTCACAGGATTTTCCATTATTCAGAGTGCAAGGTTTTTTCCTTCGTTCGTTAAAATACGTAAATATGTACCGATTTCCTTCTTTTTTCCTTTATTCGATGTCTAAAGCTTTATACTATTTTATTCTTGAGATGTTTTCATGGTACACGGTCGAAGTTATCAGAAATACGTATCCATTTTCGAAGTTTTGCGGATTTTTCGTAATCATTCCGGGCGTTTCCAAGGAGACTCATTGTTGCCTCCGATTCATTTAATGCCAATTAAACCTTCGAATAGACGAAAGAAAACATTATTCGCATCGAAATTAAATAAATATTAAATATTTACGGATAATTAGTCTGTTGACTGCGTATGGGAAGCTTTTCTAGCTGTATCAATAACATGTGTATAACGAACAAGATCCCAGCGCCTTGTTTTATTTTAAATTGTGCAATTAATTTGCTTTTCTTTTGTTTCAATTGATACTATAACGTTTTAAAATGGTTATGTTAAGGACTGTCAGCATTTGTTTACAATTTATTGTTAACATCTGTAGATGTGCTAGAAATTTGATATTTGGCGGGATTATAGGTTTCTCTCTTACTCTTTATATTAAGGTGAGATAAGAGGCTTTTTTATTTTAATACTTTGAATTTCATTTATATTTCATTAATTATTCAATAAATGTTATTTCACTAAACCATTAGTTTATTTAAATCGCATTGAGGATCGGAGATCCGGGGCTGCCCTACTAGTTATTTTTAAATTATTATAGTTTAAAATCTTTCTCTTTATAGCACCTCATAAAATAATTTCTTATAACTGTATTTCTCACGGTAGACATTTTTGTCTTTGAGTAAAACAAAATTAAGGAAGATGCTTTTGTGCTTCCCGCGAATATTTTTTCCTTTATACCTTTACTCTGGAATCTTAGGTATGTCGTGAATGGGTTAAATTCATGATAGTATCTATTTTCAAATAAACAAAATAATTTTACATAAGTACAAAATAACCCTTATTAACAACAACAACCAATTCGAATTTTTACAAATTGTGTATGATTGTAAGTAGAATGTTATAGTAAATTATATTGCGGATTGACTCGGAAAAGAGGGAAAGGATAAAATTTTTAATGAAATTTGAATAATTTTACTCAATACTATATAAAATATATATATATATAATAGTTTCTTTGATATTTTTTCAGTATGGTTAGAACAAGGAGTGGGAAGAGGAAGCATGACGGCTCGCAGCCATCGTCGTCCGGAGGGCAGCCCCTCCCGTCGACCTCTCCAGATGTGCCTCTCGCGTCGACCTCTAGAGAGGAGCCCCTTCCCTCAACGTCCCAAGGGGAGCCCCACCCGTCGACATCCCGAAGAGACAAGACGAGGATATACACCCCGGAAGAGCTCCGAAAAATTTTGGAGGAGAGCGACGAGGAAGGTTTTGTAGATTCCGACCTCGAGGAAACGCTCTTTAGGGACTCTTCCGGAGAGGAAAGCGAGGAGGAACCCTTGGCAGGTAGTATCCCTTTGCCCACCGCCGATCCTACCCCGTTTATTGCCCCATCCTCCGATCCCGTTGTTCCTCAGCCGGCTGCCGAAAGACCTGAGACGAGACAATGGACGAAAACAAAAATCCCTCCCAAGAATATTCCTTTTTCCGCAACAGCTGGGATAAAAGTGCCGCTGGCCGGCACCCAACCCCGAGACTATTTTAATCTCTTACTGACTGACGAATTAACGGACTTGGTAATTACACAGACGAATGTATTTGCTAGGGAATTGATGCAGGCAAGTGTTTCTCCTAAAGCTAGGATTAAATCGTGGAAACAATTAGACCTTCAAGAGTTTTTAACTTTTTTAGGGCTATTGTTCCACATGGGATCTATTCCCTTGAACAGAATACCGGATTATTGGAGTACGGATATTCTGTTCAATTTTCCTTTCTTTAGGAGTTGCATGAGTCGTGACAGATTCCAGCAAATACTACAAGCCCTCCATTTCGCCCCCAATCCCCGACCGAATGACCCGAAACCGACAGACCGGCTGCATAAAATCCGACCTCTCCTCGATATTTTTCATTCTACGATGAAAAATATTGTCCTTCCTTCCCGGGAAATTTGTATTGACGAGTCTATGGTCCTTTGGAGGGGGCGGTTAGTATTCCGTATCTATATGAAGGGGAAGAGGCATAGATACGGAATAAAGCTTTACATGCTTACCGAGCCTTCCGGTTTGGTTTTGAGATTTATTGTGTACACCGGGGCTGGAGATGTCGAAGTAGGGGGTCCGGGACATGTCAGCAGTGTTGTCCATAAATTGTTGGAAGGAAATCTAGATAGAGGTCATTCACTTTTTATGGACAACTATTATAACAGCGTTGACTTGGTGCACCAACTACTCGAACGTGGAACCTATTGTACAGGAACTCTCCGACCAAACCGGAAAGGCAACCCCCAACAAGTGGTAGCCAAAAGATTAAAGAGGGGTGAAATTGTGGATGCCTTTTCTGATGATGGTGTTTGTGTCCTTAAGTGGAAGGACAAAAGGGAAGTGCTGATGATCAGCTCTGAATTCGGGAGTGAATTTGTTAATGTTCCTCGCCGAAAAAGAGGAGGGGTTGTTTCCAAACCTGAGGCTGTTGTTCAATACAACAAGTCGATGGGTGGAATTGACCACCTTGATCAGATGATGGCTTATTATCCCGTTCAAAGAAAATGCCTTAAGTGGTATAAGAAGCTGGGTATCCATATATTTCACCTCATCTTAGTCAATAGTTATTTCCTCCATTTAAAATCCTCTCCAACCAGCCTTTATGATTTCCGATTGTCCGTCATAAAGTCCCTCATCCTTCCTTCTCTTGCGGCCAATCCCAGATCCACTCCCAAACCCAAATTACCCATCCATTTTCCCATCTATCAAACCGCTCCTGGCTCTAGTAGGAAAGTACATAAGAGGTGCCGCTTATGTCTTTCCAAAAAAGTCAGGAAGGAGACTCCCTTCATCTGTCCTCACTGCCAAGGGTCTCCTCCTCTCTGTCTTGATTGTTTCCTCCCTTACCATGAAAGCGTATAAATATGTATATTTGTATATATGTATATATGATATTACTGTATATATTATTTTTGTATATTGTATTTATTGTATATAATATTTTTTTTATATATTATATTTATAATATATATTATCTTTTGTTTTATATGCAGTTATCTTCATATATTTTTTGTGAATATTTTTCTGAAAAAAATTTGTAAATATGTAAATGCTTTCATGGGAGTCTACAACTGAAATATATAGAATATTTGTATACTAGTGAAGGTGTGCTTGCATTCTGCAAGCATTTCCTATCACCCTAAAGTAAAGAGTAAGAGCCGACAAATAATTTTTAAACGCAACGCAAACCCCCGGATGATTAAACCAAACAAGATTTTTTATTAATCGTCCATCTTCTTGCCGGTTTACGTGTTTTTCCTTATTGTCAATATTGGGGTATAAACAACCCCAAAAATTTATAATTATAAAACTTGTATAGGTTTTCAGCATTTGTTATGAATACCTCACATATACGCAAGATTTCATCAATGTAGCACCTCTAGAAGTGCATTTATATGACTTTCATTGTTTAAATTTTAATAATTTTTGACAGCCACAACAATATATATTTCTAAAATTTTCTGTTATTTACCACTGGAACATTATTTCCTAACTCTGTTAAAATTTGCAGCTTCCTGGGTCTTAAGAATGTACATAAACTTTAGTCAAATTGTTAAACATTTGAGAATTGATTACGGCCGATCGAATGAAAATTATCAAATTTCTATATTCCCGTTTTCATTATTTGGCAAATTTTACCTCTTGAAATAATTTCAGCTTCATAGCACATTCAGAAGTACCTAAACCATGAAATTTTAGAAAAATAGTTTACAATTTTTTACGGCCAAGAAAATAAACATTGCTGCAATTTTGCATTTATTCCTAAGATAATTTTTTTTGATTCACCTCTATATTAAATTTCAGCTCTGCAACTATAGTAGTTTGGGCCAGACATTAGTATCCTCCTATATCCTATATATATCGTATATCCTCATGTGTAAGAAGAGTGCTTATAGAATGATACAAAAAAGTATTTTCGTAAATTATGTAATTGTTTCGGTGAATAAATGTAAACATTTTCTAAAATTGTAAATATTTAGTAATTTTTTATAAATTATTATACTATGTTTAATAAATAATTGTTTAAAATATTGGTTTATTAAAATCCTTTTTTGTAAACTAATTCTTATATCAAAATCAACAGTTATATAATGTAAAGAAATATACGAATCGGGAATAGTGCAAGGTAGGCAATCCCGCAAAACGCGTAGCGTATTTTTAGAGTCACTCCGACGGCGGAGAGCGGCATATCATGCTCTCCATATTTCGCATAAAAACGGTACTTTTAAACGTTAGAATTTTTTTTTGATTTTTCCCAGCTTATAGACGCTAATTACGATACATTTACGGGAAAAAAAATTTCAGCCACGGAACAACCACCACTGAAAATCGCTCCCGCACGGAACGTGTTAAATAAAATAAATATTTTTGTGCCAGCAAATGAGCCCAGTTTTTAGTTTGATTCAGTTAATTTTTTTATTTCAATTGATTTTGTTATATAATGTGATTACTTTATTTCCTCTGATAACTAACACTTTAATTTCGAAAAATAAATTGTTTACGTACTGGTTTGTCAGTTCAGGCAATATGGAACGTTAAAATTTTAAACGTCAAATAAATGTTACATAATTATTTGAATATACTCTTAAGAGAATTTTAAATTTTACAATTCTAAATAGACCTCAATAAATAACATCTGCTCTTTCATATTGTGTAAGCAAATTCTTTCATATTTAGATTTTTTATATTATATTTCTTTATTGAATTCACCACAACCATTTTTCCTCTTAAATTTTAGGTACTCTCAGTTGATTCTGAGCCAGAATGCACTGGTGTGAGCCATAGCAGAACCATGAATCGAAGAGTACTGCTTTGCATCTGGGTGCAAGAGTAAAGAGGAGGATGATGAGCTGGAGGCTATATATATGGGATGAGGTTTTTTACCTATATGTTGCTAATTCTGGTTTGTTCACTATATCAGATGATAAATATCTTCTATAATATATAGCTGCATCTCGCATAGGATATAGGAAGAAAAGATAAATTAATAAGGCACTAGCTAGAGACTTGAAATTTAGCACGATTATAGGTTTTCGATCATAAACGATGGAAAAAACCTAAAATTGTTTAAATTCTAATTTTTTGGGCTATGTTTGAGCTATTGTTGCCTCTAGGAAGACAAAAATTATAAGGTACTTCAGGATGAGTTAGAGAAATTTTAAATTTGGCATGATTATAAACTTTTGTCACAACCAATAGAAAAAATATGATATTATAAGAATACCAATTTTTTGGTGATGATTTTGCTCTTTTATTCAGAATAAGCTGAAATTTACAATTTGATTAAACTACACCCCAGGAATTAGATTTCTCTTTAAAACATTGTTTAATCAATTTACACAAAGTAAAATAAATGAAAAATATAGTGCTACCTCTGAAAAAAATGTTTGACGTGTTGTCTGTAAGAACATTTTATTTCTGAGAATATTAAGTTTTCTGTTTGAACTTGAAAAACTTTGATAACTCAACTTTATAAAATATATTCAATTTTGCTTATAAATTTATGAGAGTATAAGGTCTTAATTTTCAGTTTGAACTTAATTTAATTTAATAAAGAATATTCCATTTTGTAAAAGTTTATTAGTATACTTTATTTTTAAATTTCCGTCAAAAATTTAACTTCTGTTAATTTTCTAATTTAGTAACATGTTATTTACGAATTACAAAAGGCTGTATATAAAAATACAGTAAAACCCCATTATTTGATCCCAGATAATTCAAAGTATGGTGTAATTCGAAGCTAAGATCAGTCCCCAGCCAACACCATAGGATTTTGCATACTTTTTGTATGGATTATTCGAAATACTCCTACATTGAAAGTCGAAGTCATGATCTGGTCCGGTGACTTATGAACAGCTCGTTTAATTCGAAACCTCAATCCTGTGTAAGCAGAAGGTTCGCATGTGCACCATCACATTATGTTTTTGTTCCCCGGGCAACGCCGGGTATTTCTGCTGGTGTAATATATATGCAGCAGTATGGAGTATAGATGAGTCATAATCTTTCGATGCGTGGTTGAACGTCTTCGTGGCACAAAAGAGTAATTTGAAATGTACTGGGAAATTCCGGATAGTCACTGGAGCCTTTTTTCATACGTGGTGGTTTTTTGTGAATTGCAAATGAGTGTTCACTTCAGCTATGTTCAAATTCTCTCTGTATACTAACTTGGAAGGCCAATTCATTTGTAGAACGGATAGATAAGAATTGGTATTGCGGTTTTGCTGACCAAATAGCTGATCGTAATAAAGTTCAATTTTTATGAAAGTTCGTTTATTTTGAACCCGGATACTTCGAAGTTGTAATTTTTTGGTCCCTTGAACTTCAAAATAATGAGGTTTTGCTGTATATTGAATTTAGAAAACTTATTAAATGCCAAAGGTTCTGTATTTAATCAACTTTTGAGACAGCACTGTATTTGCTCACATTTGCAGACTTAGGGGTTTCTATCATGAATATCGTTCAGTATATTAGATGTTGGAAAGTAATTAAATTTAATCTTAATAGATGCATTCCTTAAAAAAGATTTTTTGGATCAGGATTTTCGGTATTCTAAGTTTAAAATTTTACCAGAAGGGTTTTGTCATAGTTAAATAATTCCATATTTTGTTTTATAATTTGAAGATTGTTGGAGATAAATGTACAATACGCTTGAATTAATTCAGAAAATTTTCTATGGGTTTTTTATTGTTTATTCAAGGTAGGAAAAATTGAGCCAATAAAATTTCTATTCTGTATTCAAGTTATCAGAATCAGATAAAGATTAATGTGAATGTAATTTCAGTAAGTTTTGAGAACTTTGATTGTAAATCTGGATTGAATGTTCATCTAAAGGAAAATATTTTAATTGTTAAAAGATTTATAATCTCACATTATTAATTCATGCATTGGAAATGTTAATTTCATTGTTCTTAATTTGAGGCAAAATTTAGAAAAAAAATCTAAGTTAGTCTAGAGACAAAATTCTTAAGCCAAGCAAAATTCCATCAATATCCAATTTGCTAGACATTATTTGTGAAAAATTTATTTTCTTCCATGTGTAATGAGTTACTATATTATTCAGGGCAATCTTAAGTTCTTTTTACAGTCCAAATGTATAAACTATTTACTTTCCATTCTATATAATTACTGCCTCTTTTTAAATCTGAACAAACCAGAATTAGCAGCACTTTTGGGTAAAGATATGTATTGTCTTTCAACTTGTATTTATTCTAAGTCATGCTATTTTTCCCATTTACTTTGCACCTTTTTTTAGAGAAATGTTTAAAAATGATTTTATCCTTGTCAAGTTACCTTGTGAAAATGGACGACTTTACTTAGTGTTTGCTATATTTTAGATTTCTTCTGCAGTTCAAGAAAATTTTTAAATTGTAATTTTGTTTTGTGCTGTGTTTTCAAAGGCTTAAAAGTCTGATAGAAGTCCAGAATTTTTTTATAGTCCAAAGTCAAAAAATTATTGTAAAAAATGTAAACCAAATTTTTTATGTCCCAAGTTCACCAAAATTATTCTAAGTCCAGAGTCCAAAGTCCAAATACTTGATTCCAAAATTATTCTAAGTCCAAAATGTAAACCAATTTTTTTTAGGTACCAAGTCAAATTATTGTAAATAAAATGAGAAGGATAACTTAGTAAAAGTTCCACTTTTATTAAAAGAAGCGACTGGTTTAGACTAACATCTAGTCATCATCAGATGACTAGATATTAGTCGAAACCAGTCGCTTCTTTTAATAAAAGTGGAGCTTTTACTAAGTTATCCTTCTCATTTTATGATGGAGTCAGTCCCACCAAGTTAAAAAGGCTTCCTCTGTTGATTTTTGAAGTCCAGAATAATTTTTTATTTTGAAGTGCAGGATAAAATAAGTAGAGGAAAATAATGTTTAGAGTGCAAAATTTTTATTGAACTTTTTGTATGTATACATTGTACTGTATTTATTTGCAATAAAGACAATTTATTATAAACAAAACCTGTTTACTCCTTTTAGCTAAAACTAATTTCTTTTTCTCGGAGGCTGTTTTAGGTATCGTAACACTTAAGGGGTTTTTTTGGCATGTTTTTGGCATAAAATTGCTATTTTTTGGCATATTTTGGCCTAAAAACCCATATTTTTAGCCATAAAATACCATTTTCACCACAAATTCTTACAATTTTTGCTGTTTGATGATCAAATTATTCAACAGCTGATAGAACTGCATACATCACAAGACACTATCTCCATTTCCACTATTCAACAGCTGACATAACCATGTATCTATCACAAGACAAATCAAAACATCAACTTGTAGCTGAATTAAAGTAAGTGCTTAAAATATTACTTGCCCTTGCTAAAAATAGCCGTGACTGGATTGTGAAAAAATTAATACATGCATTTCAACCACATAACAGCTGCCATCAGTGGCAAAATGCTGCTGATGAGAACTGTTCTGTAGCCGAAATGCATGTATTAATTTTTTCACAACCTAGTCGCAGCTATTTTTATCAGAGGCAAGTAATTTTTTAAGCACTTCTGGAATTGCTTTAAAAAAGAAACATTTCACATTACCAATGGCCTAAAACTAATAATCTCTCTGGTTGTTCAAGAAATATGTTAAGTAAATAGGAATGCATGCAATTGATTCTAAATAGGAGCCAATATTCCCGTAAACAAAAAAAAATGCAATACTGAATCACGCAAAGCAGTGCTTAATTAAAATTACTTAAATGCCGGAATAACATCAAAATATATTTTTCAATGCAAGAAATAAGCTTTTAAATGCAATATTAAAATTTTTATGGCATACCTATTTCAACTGCTAATAAAATTAAACCTTTTTATATTTGCTAAATTAATTTTTGAATTAATGCATTAAAATTACACTGCATCTCAATTAGATGTTTCATTGTTTTTAAAAAGATTAATTGCATAATATATACCCAAAGACTCAGTTTCAATCATATATCCAGGTAAATACAGTAAGTGTATATAATTTAACAAATTCAGGTTAATTTATGTAAATTTAAGTTGTAACTGCATTGCGAGACAACTCTGATTATAGTTAACAAATTACATTGCTCCTTATCGATAGATTAACAATTTCATGGCCAATTTGTTAATTTACACGTAAAATCAGTAAATCAAATCATTAAAAATTTATTAATAATTATATTTTTAAAGTTAAAAATGTGCAAATATATGTAGCAACACGTTATAATGTATATATTAAAAAGCTGATGGTTGAAGAATTTGCAGATTGTAATTTATGAAATTACTGAGCACACAATAAAACTAAAGTATTTCATTAAATATCTGTATACAATTGACCTAGTTATGATAAAAATTTAAAGAATTCTATCTCAGTAAGGATTAGAATAAGCCAAATTCTCATATAGAGTTTACCAAAATTATCATTATGATAATTTAACAAAAATATTTTAAACAATAGCCATGAAATGGTTAATTAATATCAAATACCAACAAGAGACATTAAAATTAATAGTAGAGATCAAATTAAGAATAAAAAATTGAAAAAATAAATATCTATAATTATTATACCAAGTAGAATTGAATGAGCCTCCCGCAATCAACTTAATATAAAGAGTAAGAGCCAACAATTTTTAAACACAAAAGTTTGCACCTCTGCACCTATTTACATGTTTTTCTCTTTGGACAATATTGGGGTAAAAACAACCCCTAAAATTTATAATTAATAAAATTTTATAGTTTTTCGTCATTTGTTATGAATACCTCACATTTCTGCAAAATTTCATTGATGTACCACCTTTAGAAAAGCATTGATACATATTTGTTTAAATTTTATGAATTTTTAACAGCCACAATAATAAACTTATTTGTAATTTTCAATGTTAATTACGGCTGGAACACTATTCCCTAACTTTCTTAAAATCTTCAGCTCCCTACCTCGACCGGAAGTACATAAACATTAGTCAATTTGTATAACATTTATGAATATTTAACGGCCGAATAAATAAATATTTTCAAATTTCTATAATCTCATTTTCGTTATTTGGCAAATTCTACCAATAGAAAAAATTTCAGCATTGTAGCACATTTAGAAGTACCTAAACCAAGAAATTTTGTTTTAAATGTTAATATTTATTAACGGCCAAGAAAATAAACGTTGTAATTTTCGATTTTCTCTGTCGGTTTTGTCACTTGACCTACCCATGTACCAAATTCCAAGTTTCTAGCTCATCTGAAACGACTCATAATTTTGCATCCTCTATAATACTAGTGGACGGTGCAAGCATTTTTAAATTTCAGCATTTTTACAATTTCGAATATTTCCCAATTGAATGTGTACAAAATCAAGTAACTGTGCCAAATTTCAACTCTACAGCTCATTTAGAAGTGCCTTATAATTTTAATTCTCGTATGGGGCAAAACAGCCCCTAAGATTTTGAATTTTTACTATGTCGGATATTTTTCCTTCCGTTGTAACAAAAAACATATAGGTAATTCTGCCAAATTTCAAGTATGATTCTCATTTAGAAGTGCCTTATAATTTTCACACTCGTATTGGGCGGAAATGGGGCAAATCAGCCCCAAAAAATTATATTTCCAAAAGTTTATTTTTGTGTCTCATTATGCACATCATAATCTATAAGAGATAAAAACAACCAGATTTGCTATGGTTCTTACTTATATCTTAACTTAGTGAAAATGTATATAAGGTTTGGTCAATTGGTTAATTATAGTCGGTAATAGTAATAGTCCATAATAATAATATAGGATTAACATTTAATTCCATAAGATGTAACATGTAAAAATTGCTTTTGAACCTGTGCAGGCTTTTATTCTTTTGCAAATTTAAATCTCCTAAAATGAGATACAAACTTGCGACGAAAAGATTTATTAAAGATCTCTATGTACTCACAGCAGAAGGAAAAACTAAGAATATCATTTACTACCAAGCATTGTCAAGTGAATCGACTGCATTCAACATCAATTTTAATTTAGAATCCTGAAATACTTTCCAACACTAAGATTTTCATAAATGTGAAAAACGTTAATGTTTTTAGGTTGCATCGTATTCATTCCAAAAATACTAACTACAAATATGAAACAAGTTAGGAAAGTGTACAACGTATCACAAATGGGCGCATTTCGTGCAAGTATTAGAAAGGAATTATACACCTGTATGTGAGGAAAATAGCATTTTAAAGTTCTTATATTCTTCAAAAATAATCCATTTTCTTCCTATTTAACAATATTGCATGCACGCATAAGGAAATTAAACGTTTGTTTGTGAGATTGTTTATGATAGCAACAATGAAGAAGTAACCATGTAAGAAATTTTCTAAGTTCAACTCCAATTAAGACATTCTCATTTGATTTTCTCGATAACGGCTACTCCTACGATAAAAATGTATAGGAAACAAAATACTCTTTTTTACAAGTTCTACAACTTTTATTTGAAAAATATTTTGCTATGAGCAATACTTTACGAGATATGACAAAAATTTAATTTTTTATCACCAGTAAAGTGGTACCCCTGATTGGCATACGTGATTCATTTTTGCTATTTTCTTATTATATTTGAGTCCTTAATATCAAATTTCATGAAAATCCGTTTGGTAGAAGCCGAGAACGAACATGCAGACAGATGCACGATAATAGGCGCTCACGCTGGAAGCGAAATGCACCTAAAATGCGGCAGTTGATATCCGAAACAAAAATGTATATGGATTGGCTAAACAATTTGATGAATGAATTTATCAATCTAGGTATTAAGGACTATGGGTGCGTATACATGTACAATAGGTGACTGCTTCTACCGCCTACAGTCGTGTATAGTCGTTTTCAATATATTCAGTCACTATGGACTACTATAAAGATTACTATATAAGATATCAGGGGTTAGGAATGTATCTCCCTTGTATTAGTTATTTCTTATGGTAAATGATGCTTCAATGTTTGTCATTTTCACACTCCATTCTATAGTAATAAAATGAAACATGATCAGTATTTTCATATTCTAAGATTCCTTCACTTTAGTGACAATACAAATCCCCAAACAAAGATGACGATGACTATGACAGACTGTGGAAACTTAGACAGATATTTGAAAAACTCAACGATTCATACTCTAAATTCTACAACCCATCAGAACATTTATCAGTTAATGAGGTTATTGTTCTTTTTAAAGGAAGGGTCATCCCTAAGAAACACAAACATTTTGGAATTAAAATATACAAATTATGTGACTCAACATATGACATGGCGGTTTACCTGGGGAAAGAGACACAAAATACGCAACTGACAATGACACCCACACATGCGACTGTGACAAGACTGACAAGGAGAGTGGAAGGGGTTGGACATAAACTTTATATGGACAACTTCTTCTTCTCTCCTAGTTTTTATGAGGATTTACAAAGAAAGATGATCAACTGCTGTGGGACAGTTAGACATAACCGAAAAGGAATGCCGAAAAATTTTGACCGTAAGACTTTGAAATTGAAAAGAGGAGACATTATTTCGCGAGTTAGGGGATATACGATGGCCATAGTATGAAAAGACAAATGAGAGGTGTATATGTTAACAAACGCACACAGTCCACCTAAAGAAGGAAACTTTCGTGATGAAAGAGGGAACGCTCTGAAACCAACTATTGTGCAAGACTATAATAAGCATATGGGGTATGTGGATAAAGGAGACCGAATGGCAAATAGCTACACCATTAGCAGAAGAACATGGAAGTGGACGAAAAAATTGTTTTTCCACTTACTGGACATGACAATTCTTAATAGCCACATAATTTTGTCGTCTTGTGGTGGAATTAAGGTGCAGAGGAATTTTCGTCTTGCTTTGGTGCGAAATTTGTTAGAAAGTGTCGAGAAGCAAACTCCTTCCAAATCCTACCAAACAGTAAGTAGAGTTTCTCCATCTGGACAAAACACAAGACTGGAGGTGAGACATTCAGAGCATTGGCCAGTAAAGTGTTCTAGACTACGTTGCCGTGTGTGTTCAGCAAATAAAAAAACAGCGGAAACAAGATTCAAGTGTGCCAAATGTGACGTAGGCCTCTGTATAGACCCATGTTTCCGTATTTACCATACCATTGTGAAAATTTAAAACCACATATTATTATTATAAACTGTTGTGTTAATTATAATAATTAATCATTGCTTTATGTTTTGAGTGTAAATTTTAGGTAGTAAGTGAAGGTCAAATATGAGACAAAAAACGTGATTTTCGTTATTTAAAAAAATTATTATTTTTGCCAAATGATTGAGACAAAGTACATTGTAATTTCACAAAGTGTAATAATGTTCGTCTACATAATCATGTTAATCTTCTCAGTTTATTCCATTTTTTAATTATATATTCATACTTTTAGGTTTACTTATGATTTATTCATCGAATTTAATAGTTGTTGTGGTTTCTCATAATATTAATAGATTGAAATATATTTAACATCATTTTTCTTTAATATGCTTTCTATTTGAACTAATTTCGATTATTGATTGAAGAGATATACCGGTTAGAACGAATGTATGTTCTTTGTGTCCCGATACGAAAAAATATGTCCGGCCGTGAGAAGGCGCTGCCGTAAACGACCGCCGTACGATAAAGGTTAATGCAAATAACTCGAGATAGAAACTCTAAATTTGACAAAAATGCATGATTCACATATTTTAAGGTGATGACGAAAATAAATTTCTAAAAAAGTTTTGGGTTCGACCCCAAAGAAGACATTTCCACTTCCCATAAAAATTGACTTAGCGACATGCAGGCTTTCATCCTTTTTACTTTATCATATACAAAGTATATTGAGAAAGTATTGTAATTGTGAAAAAATTCGATCTCGAGATTTTGATGGAACTATACATATTAGGTGTACTTGAGATCGAAAAAGTGGTTTTCTCAATGTCGTCTATCTGTAAATGTATCTAGAGCCTAAACAGTAAAGCAAAAATGAATGAAATCTCGTACTTAGGCATTTTATCATACAGAATAGAAACTATGAAGAAATCATTGACATTGCACAATAATTAAGGGCAGTTTATTCCAGGCAACTTTAACAACAATTTGATTTTCTCAAATATGGCTCCAATGATTTTGATCAAATTTTGTACAGTTACTTGAGTTTTTGTCTACAATAATACTACATAGTTCATATTTCTCAAACAATGAATATAAGGCTTGTTTATTTTTTGGCAATTTTAATAACAATCAGATTTTCTAAAAAATGGCTAATACGATTTTCATCAAATTCCATATAGTTATTTATGTTGATGTTTATAATGCTTCTACATACAGTAGAGCAGGGGTTCTTAACAGGGGATGCTCGCACCCCCAAGTGGTGCAGGAAGATGGTCCAGGGGGTGCGGGAAGTGGGTCCAGGGTGTGAGGTGGGAACATCTTGCAATTTGACTTTTTTATTTACTTATTTTTTTAGATAACATTTTGAACCACCCATACTAACCAGCTGCCATCCTAGTGTGTGTATTAATGCATCCACGTTTCTTATTAGATATATAGCAAGATGCTGAAGAACATTCGTTTCCTTGAAATAACAAACCATAATCACTATTCGAGGTCTGTTTACAAAGCGATTTAAACTGCCGTGCCCAGACATATTGTCACTATATTTTTCCACCTTTAATTACGTTTATAACAAAGTCATTCTCTCGGTCCTACTTTTCGTGAGAAGGCTGAGATAATCCGCTACAGAGAGATTATTTTGAAGTTCAAGATGAATACAGCATTAAAAATTGTTCAAAAATAAACAATCTTGAAAACTATTATGAAATTGTTGGATAGGATTCCATTGTAATAAAATGCCTAATCATCGCCTCACCTGTATTACAATCTTATTGCGTCTTTAATTGAGGAAAGGTTGAGTTTAAAATGTAGTTTGTAATAATTATATTTGATTTTAAATACTGTTTGTTTAATAATTTGTTAAAATTAAAAAAATATTAATAACCATTGAAAAAATTATAGTGGGGTGGGGGATTACCATGGATCGCTGTGGGGGTGTGGGGCTCACAAAAGGTTAAGAACCCCTGCAGTAGAGTCTCGATTATCCGAGCCCGCTTATCCAATGTTCCGGGTTAACCGAGGCGGCGGCAGAATAACATGGCGGCCAAAAAGCAATCGACCAAAGTTGGGCAGAAATCATTAAAAGACTATTTTGCTTAAGTAATATCAATAAATTGTTCTTTTAGTTTAGTTATGTATAAAATAAATTTTCTGAACACACATATACATAGGCCTATTTTTAATACCTAAAAATGAACCTTCTGTTTTATCCGAGTTTATCATTATCCGAGATTAGCTTGGTCCACTTTACCTCGGATAATCGAGACTCTACTGTAGTTCATATTTTTCAAAAGATAACTAAACAACACATGAGTACGAGGATCAGCCAGAAAGTAAGATTACAATGCATATAATCTCGCAACCGAAGGACCTACAGTTATGATGGTTATGTCGGAGGAATTTGTTAATTATTGTTTGTAACACTGCACGTCAATTTTCCAGCAGTCTACTGCATATTGTGTGCACGATTATAACGGTGGTCCGAGAATGAAGTTTGTGCTGTAATTCGGCTTTTTAATGCAATAAATGTTATGTTACGAGCCAGCAGTGTAGCAAAATGGTGTTCGGGATTTCATGGTGGAAGAGCCAGTACGGAGGATTTTAAAAGGAGTGGCAGACCCACAACAGCAAGAACGGCTGACAACATTGCACGAGGAAAATGTGATTTTCAACAACAGATGGATTACGGTGAGTGAACTGCAACATGACTTGATTCTGTGACATGGAACAGGCCATAGGTTTCAAAGTGTAATCCTGCCTAGGACATAGATGTTTGTGTTCGTCAGGTTTATATGTAAGAATGGACATTAATATCTAAATATTGACCTAAATAAGGACGGCTTATTATTATTATTATATTTTATGAGACATGATGGAAAGTTCATTTCTTGTCACCAATAAAGTGGTACCCCTGATTGGCTTACGTGATTCATTTATGTAATTTTCTTATTATCTTTGACTGTAAACCTTTAATGTAAAATTTTATGAAAATCCATTCAGTAGAAGCTGAGAAAGAACAAGCGGAGACAGATGGACAGACCGATGCTAGTAGGCGAACACACTGGAAGCGAAATGTGCCTAAAAAGGGACAATTTATTATGTGACTTCTGTAATGATTCTGAATAACGACAAAGTAACTTAAAAATAAATAACAATTATGAACTGCTTTAAAAAAATATCAATCATAACATTTATCTAAAATTTTCAGTAGAGACATGAAAAAGTTGAGCTGCAGGAAACTTTTTCGCTATTTGGTTTAGAGGGGTATATTCAGCAAATGAAATGTTCAGAATATTTTAAATATATCTTTGAAATTCATGTCAATAACTTCTATAGTTTTCACAATATTGTTGAATAAATGAAGGCGTGGGCACGTGCTGGGGAAGTAAGCAATCAGTGTACCATCACTTCTCTCCAGCAAAGAGTTTGTACTTAATGTACGATAGTGTAAAAGTTATAGTTTTAAAATACCATGTTTTGCATAAATTCTCAAAAAATTTCAAAAAAATCCAATAAAAAGGTGAAAAGTTAAATTTTAAAAAATTTTGCAACTTTCTCACAGGTGAGAAAGTTGCCTGACAGGTAGGATTTCATTAAATGTCCTCCGGGCTTGAGGGGTTAACCAACTAAGCTATCAAGCCAGTCTAATTCTCCTTTCTCGAATTGGGGTATTTATGGTGAAGAAATTTCGTCAAGTTCAGAATTTTTCTCCTTCTCTATCTTCACAAATATTTAGAACATTTATCATCTTCATTCATGTTTTAAATCTAACAGCTATGATATCTACTTTCGTTTATCTTTTTTAAGTTATCTGTTTTACTTAACGCAAAATTTTCATGTTTTTTTTTGTAAATTTAAGTATTTTTTCATTAGATTACTAAATTACTTTAGGTACCTACTTCAATTCTCTTTGTGATGAAGTTACAGTAGTGAAAAATTCATAATAGAGAGGATAATAAAACGCTTAATATCTTTGTTGGTGTCTCTCCATGCAGCCTCATCAGTTAGTTATAAATATCTCAAAATATCTCGGCCATTTCTTCAGCCAGTCCAGCCAAATTCGGTAGGATTGCTATGAATATGTTAAAAAAGCGAATGCTATAAAAAATTTTCAAATAAGTCCCGGGTTCGACGTCAGGAGATTTTTTACATTCCATATGAATCTCATATCTCGGCCTATAAGTTTACACGCTAAAATTTAATTTTCGACGTGCAGAGTTTTACTCTTTTGGAAATTAAAATTAGAAAGATTTGACCTACGACCTTCAAATTAAGACCATTTTAAAGGAAAATAAACGGGCTGTTTAATTTTGTTCGTTTTTTCTCACCTTTTTAAGCAAATTTTACGTTTAAATTCGCCGATGTAAGAAAAATCACTGATTTTCATCAATGATCGCCTTGGAAACGGGCATTGTTGTTTTAAGTCGTATATGCTCATATAAACCTATACTCGTTTACGTAAATTGGATGGATCAATGCGGTAAATTACATATTTTAAAACATGCTAATGTTTGAAATAATTAGACGATGTTTTAACGTGCCTCCGTTGTCTAATCGAGTCTTTCTGCATATTAAAGGCAGTTGCGTGCACTGTGCCTTCGCATTATCTGAATAGAACAGATATTACGAAAATAATTATTTTTGTGCTGTTTATTTTTAATTTGTGTCAATCCAATTATAGGGTAACCAACCAAACAATGATTACGTTGTTATATAAATAAATATGGTATATGGGCTGATTGCGTGTGTATTGAGATATCTATTGAGATTGTTCTTAACTGCTGTTTAGTGGAATTGAATGATTGATTGTGATTACTTACTAAATACTGCTTTTCACATGGACAGCTGTAGTTAGCCATAACTAGAACACGTGACAAACATAATTGGAAATTTTGGGTTAAAGATAATGATAATCAAGGGCAATTGCTATTAAACGAAAGAGTATTTACAAGGAACGTTGTTATAAGAGAGCTACTGAATAGCTAAAATAATATTATTGAGGTATAAGACTGTTTTCCTCTTAATTTTTTAAAACTATTCCTTTGTAACCCTTTCCAATCTTATTCAATTATTATATTATAATTTTATCATTTGTTTGTTGGTTTTATTTTTATATTGCTTGTTTTCAAAGGCTGTTTTAAACTGGCTCATTCATCTAGTTACAATAATAAAAAATGTAAGCACTTCATTCCTTTTAGTATTTTATAATGGGAAGGTTTGATAAAAACACATTATAGATTATAAATAATATGAAAAATCTATGGGACTAAACAAAATTTCATGTTTAGATTTGGCTTACAGGTATTTGCATCCATTCATGGAATGGGCTTTCTCTGGTCAAAATAATTTTTATTTCATGTACATATGAATATTCTAGTTTTTTGTGCATACCAAGACATAGAATGCTGTTAAGCATCCATAGTCCAGACATCCATAATCCGGGAACACCCGTGGTCCGGCAGTATTCCTGAAAATGACTAATTTTGGAAATCTAACAAAAATTGTGTATGTCAGTGGTTCTTAAACTTCTTGGTACTGCATACCACTCCTGAGGTTAATTATACCCTCTCCGCCCAGAAATCAGTAAAATTTCAATGTATTTAATGAAAATAATTGAGAGTACTAAATAAATTAATATACATCATCCAATTTTAACAAATTATCTGCTTAAGTGGTTGGATGACAAGTGAAATTATAATGGATTGGTTCGAAAATCATTTTGTAATCAAATCTTGATGTCACTGTAACAGTATAGCTTTAGACCCTAAATGCAATTTATTACTCATATTGGATAATTGTTCAGCTTATCCTAAACCAGAACTTATGATCAAAGACAATGTGCCTGTAATTTTTCTACCTCCAAACTGCACTTGTCTAATTCAGCCTCAATATCAAGGCATATTAAGACCACTGAAGTGTCGCTATCGATCTAATTACATGACGCAGTTTCTCATTGGTTTAAATTCAGGGAAATCAGTCACTGAAATAATGAAAGAATACTATCTAAAAGATGTAATTTGGGCACTTTCTCGTGCATGGGAAAGTATTCCAAAATCCATTTTAAGAAATGCATGGTTTAAGTTATGGCCTGCTTTGTTTCATGATGACAAAATCACAATTGTGGATTTCAAAGGGTTCCAAATTTCAGAAGAAAAACGATGATGATGGAGGTGCTTCACTATGCAAAAGGTATGAATAACCCGAGTTTAAGAAAATGGAAAGTGAAAATTTAGAAGAATGGATAGATATTGACCAAGATACTCCAGTTGTGCATCATTTTACAAATCAGGAGATAGAAGAAATGATGCAAAACAACAACAAAAGTAAAGTGAAGCTGAAAATGATGAAGCTGAAGTTATTCGAGAAAAGATATCCATTGACGATTACATTTATCAGGCAACTCGACTCATAGCAGGATTAGAACAGCATAGTTTTATCAGTGAGCAAGAAATCATGAATATTTACATGCTGCAAAGTCAACTCGTCCGTGAAAAAACAAAAAACATGAAGCAAGCACGTTTAACAGATGTTTAAAAAGTTATCAAAGGCTACTGACACGGAAAACCTAAAAGCTTCCACTTCACTCTCCCGTGACGTAATGCCTAACGACACACCTAGAAGTAACCGAGATGCATCAGCTGTTCACAAACCGACCGCTACAATTTAATGTATGTAATTCGAAGTTCTGTTTTCTTTTTCATTAAAATAGGATTTTTTAAATTTTCACTTGCCACAAATGCATTTAATTGTCTACTTTATATACAAGCAGCATCATATAACAGAGAAATTCATTGTTTTTCTAAAATTTATTTCATGTTCACTTCATGTGCAGTTTGCAATACCTACACTAAATGTTTATATGTATTTGCAAATTCGTAAACATAATATCCTTCATTATTTATGATATCCATGTATAATAATTGGATAACTTAATAAAATTTGTTGTTAAAACATCGGCTACTTGATTGAAAATACTAATGAATCTAAAAAACAAAAGTTACCGCATAGCACACAAGGTCCAGAAAAGTCCATGATCCGACTTAGCCCATAACCCGATGGTGGCAGACTAAAGGTGCTCGACTATATATAATATTTAAAGCGGGAAGCTCATTCATTCTAATTTGTAACATAAAATTGCACTCACCTATCTTCTTTCTTGATACCAAAAAGTAGAACTGGTCTGAGGCAGATCCAGGATGTCAGCTGTATTTCAGACTTCATTTCTCGGAGGTATGCATCTGAAACAACGACAGAACCAAATCAGAGATTTTGCACCAGAGTATAAAAATTCTACATAACTTTAAATTCTCTTTTGATTTGAACCAATGTCGAAAAGAGAAGTTATTTAAATTTTTCTTACCTTTGAAGAAATAAATCCTGTGGTGTGAAGCGGTGTGATCTCACTGTTTTGTATGCAACAAATGCTCCTCTTGTAACGAATGCACACTTGGTCACGATGGCTGTATCACATAATAATAACAATACCTTTATTTCTCCATAAGGTAAAAGTTACATGGGAAATCATCAATAACACAAACACAATCACAAAAATATGTACAAAGAAAAATAATAATACATAATAACATCAGCCATACATTACAATTAAGTGACAAAACAGGACACACCGGATAATTACATATACAAATTCACATCTCATTATATTACAGAACAAGAATGAACAATGGTATTAAGAGAATAGTTACTCATAGTTAATGTCCAGTATGCAAGTAACAGCAAAAGATTCAAATAGTAATAAACTTTCAATAAAAACTTCACAAATGGCAAAAGTCACTCCCTTAAAATGTCTCATAAAATGTTCACAAGTAAATGTATTTAAATACTGCTGTCAACATACTTGTAACATTAATTTCTGTCACAGGGACCACTTTTCGATGAATTCACAGTCAACTTTTGTTATGATCAAAACTATGAACATTAAAATTCAAACACAAAAAAAGTTGCAGTTTCTTCCTTCTAAAAGATATTGGTGGAAACATAAAGAAAAGAAATTTTGGAAAGGAAACCTCAAACTGCACTTATGGCGATAGTCTTAACTGCAGTATTTTGCATTTCTATGATGTAACTTGCCAACAATTCTTCTTATCAAACCAGAATATTTCCGACTTTGACTAAAGCATCACAAAAAACATTCACTTCATTTTTATATCTTGATCTTCTGGGTCATTCAATCACTTCCCTCGGGCAATCTTTGGTTGCCTGCAAATTACATTTGAGTCAGAATTAATGGTAAATCATCACTCCTTTTTTATAGTAATACTAGTGTAATGCCCGATGAAATATCAACAGAAGAATTATAAATAGATAGATTATTAATCTTTGCATTTAAAATAATTAATAGCACACTGTTACATATGAAATATTTCGTCATATACATTTCTAGTGAATATTGTTGTCGTTTACTAAATGCCTTTGGTTTTTATTTTCAGCTATAAAATTATGATATTCTTCTCCCACCTTGTTCTCGTCAATGCTACATGTAACTGTCAGTGTGCAAAGTCAGGAGAACAATTATATGTATATATAACGTAGCAAAAATAATTAAATTGTGTGCACTTACATTGATTGTTTTAAAATTGTACTCTGTACTTACAAAGAAAGCTTACTCGAATCATCAACAATGTTCTCCATCGTTACATAAATCTCTTTAAAAGATTTAAATTAAAAACTAACTAATTATTCAATCAGCGGAATAATAGTATACAGAGACATTGAAATAAAAATTGAGCTTACTAATTATCAACCAGCGAAATAATTTCTTTAAAAACTATCCAAAGAAAAACATATCACCAATTTATTTCAATATTGTAAACTGTTAACACATCAGACTTACCTAAATATTATCTTTCAAATACTTTAATTTGCTTAAAAATTAATTTTCAGTGAAGAATTTATCGAGGAAAAAATGATTTGAAATCTATTCTGAATAAAGTTGGCTTTGCATAATAATACAGACGATATGTTAACCCTCTTAGTGTCACGCAAATTTTGGGAAGTAGAGCCAGAAGTGCCAAGGGCAATTTCTGAAGTTTGTATCACCTTAGGAAAATTATGATTGTGAAATTATTTCTTACGATAAATTATTAATATTTTCAGTAATTGTAAAAAACACTCTAATCTTCAAAAAAACATAACTTTTATTTCTTTTAATGATAAATTTATCAAATAAAAACTAATGTTATGGCATATCATGTTGCAACAAAAAAAGAAAAAAAGTTCATCACCAAAAATTTCCATTTGAATTTTATTATACAGCATTAAAACTTATATACTATGAAACCTACATTAGTAAAGAATATAATTAGCAAAAATCAGCAATGAATACAAAAAATCTGATGGGGCCAACATGACTTTCTCCATATTTGGGGTATCGATATTGAAATTATTATGAATAGCATTATGAGTCAAAATTATTATTTCGTATCGTAAAAGAATACAGTCGTCCTTATTACCATAAATTAGGTATATTTTGAATATGTTTACGGAATTCACCGCTACATGGTGGTGGCGCTGTATACTGGAAATTACAAATAAGCAAAATATCTTCGAAATGGATGGTTCTACAAAAATTTATTTCAAACAAAACCTGGAAGAAATATTATTCTCTACAACTTTGGTCCTCACAAAAATTACCAATAATGACATTTTTAAGGAGATATTTGACGGAAACCGAAAAAACCGATTATTTTCAAATAATTCCTAAACTATAATTGCTATGGAAAATTGTTTCAAATGAAAGTTGTGGGAAATTACATTATCTATAACATTTGTATAGAATTGTATATATAATAATGATGTTTTAACAGAGAAATATCGCAAAAACCGAATCGGGTTTCGAATAAACCTCAACTTCTGGTTAACCGTTATTGTCCAAAAACTAATCAGTTCTTTGTGCTCATGCTAAAGTGTTATATATGAAGTTTGGTAACGATATGGCAAGTACTTTTTGAGTTAGAGCACCCACAATCACATACACACACACACACAAAGACAATTCCAAAAATAATCTAAACGTGTTCTAGGGATCTCAAAACGTGTATTTCTGTTGAAATCTCGAAGTCGATTTTTTTCGTGATCACAATACCTTCCCATTACTATGTATGGAGAAAGTAAAAATTATATTAAATACAGATATTTTCCTGGACGTTTGCATCTGGAGCAAATAACCGTCTGGACTTAAAATTTGTGTTAATAAAATTATACTTAATGTAATAAGTTAATTTCTTCATGATTATTAAATAATGATACATTATTCAAAACTACATAATTTTTCAATCAATCGAACATGAACTTATTAATTAAAAGCAAAAGTTATTGCACATCACGTTGTAACAAAAATATCACAAAAATTTACGTTTGAATTTCATTATACAACATAAAACCTGGCCGGGTTAGACTGGTAGGCAATGCGCCTGTCTTCTAACCCAAAGGTCACGGGTTCGAATCCCGCTTCGGGCATGGGTGTTGTGATGTTGTTTCTCTGTATGTTTGTCTTTGTTACTGTTAAAAGCTCTTTGTAAAAGGCCATATATATGCTGTGTAAGAGCTATTGAAAAATAAATAAATAAAAAACTAAAGAATATAATTAGCAAAAATCAGCAAAGAATAGAAAAAAATAATATAGAATTATTTCAGTGAATGCCTGCATACGTTAGTTAGTAACAAATAACTTCTAAAAAAAAGTACACTTTACGTTTGTGTCTTGACAAACAAACACTATACACTCCGTTTTCTCATTCTACGCACACTGTACGATACCTCATTCTCTTCCCATCATGTTTTCCTCTAAATATAATGCAGTTTTTTTCTTTCCTGCCTGGAAGATTCCTTAGTCCAAATTCAGAATCTCTCTCTATTTGTGCACCCAAACTGCTTGAAGTGGAAGGTACACTAGAGTCCTTCTTTCCTTACCACTCTATCTCAAGACCCTCAATAATGCTTAAGTTTTTCTTTTATGAGGGTTCAGGGATCATCCATGTGTGCATTTCTCATGACCAGATGTATGCACGTCTGGTCGCGTATTCGCATGGTCAGTGCCCTTTACTTCGAAAGAGAATATTTCATTTCTTTTACCTTACGTGAAATTTGGTTTACATTATAAATAAACGCACTATTAAGTTTAAATAAGTTTATTTATTCTTTGAAGAATACAAATGTATAGTTACAACTAATTCAATTGTAGCGCCAGCATTTCTTGAACAGCCTACGCATGAATACATCTATTCGCTTTCTTACTGATACTAGCTTTTCGTACCTGGCTTCGCCCGGGTGCATTTCGGACTGCAAATAGTTATACTTTTTCCCGCTTAGAAGACAACTTGAGAAAATGATACATACTAAAACTTCTCCTCTCCTTTCTGTAAACTACATTAGGAGTCTTGAAATAAAGTGGAAAGAACACGAAACGAACCAATACGAAAACTACAAAAACCACCACGAAAAAAGAAATGAATTAAACGCTAACCAATACCCGGTAGAAAAGGATGTAAACCGACAAATGAATAATCGTGGAACATAAATTAAGAGTACAACCAAAGAATATAAGTTCAATGTAAAAACCACCAAGAAAAAAGAAATGAATTAAACTCTAACCAATAGCCGGCATAAAAGGTGTAAACCGACAAATAGGTAATCAAGGAACAAAAATCAAGAGCACAACCAAAGAATATAAACATAGACTACAAAATGAACAACTAAGAATGAAAACAAAGAAAACAAACAAAGAACACAAAAAATGGACACGAAACGAAAGCAAATGAAAACAACAAACTAACCAAAACCAACCAACGAATAATCTCCTAAAGCTCAATGTCTCTGATGATGGCGACTGACGCTTTCTATTCAGTTGCTAAATAAACAACCAACAATCACAAAATAGCGTGTCGTAGTGATGAGTAAATATTGATTACGCGGAATATGAGTTTTTATGTCAACATAATGACAGGAGAACCTAAATAAGAATACCTATTATTACTCTAAATAGATATAAAATTATTGATCTTAATTGTGTTTTCCATCGTAATTAATTGAATAATAGATTGAGATATTCGAACGAATCGATTTTAAATAATGTAGTAAAATGTTTTACTTTTCTAACGTAATTAATTACGTGAGTGTACCGGTAGTGTTTACATTTTACCCATGGAACCGCAGACACGAATTCTTAATTTTAGTTCAGAAGACATAATAAAGTTCAACAAAAGTATTATTCAAATAAAATCTTTCGAAATTCACTGCGTTACTTGTTCAAAATGTTAATCTAATTTAGTTCTCGTATTAAAATAACAATTAATTTTAGAAGAAATTGCTAAATATTGGCCACCAGAAATTAAAATGTGATTGTTTTTTCTATTGTTATGTATAACAAATCATTTAAATGTTAATTGGTTTCTTTTAATGTTCTTAAATTTTAAAACATGATTTAAATGGTATTTGTTTCGTATTTATATTTTTAAGTTGGGCTCCCCGTTAATATGTACGTAAGTGACGATACCATGCAAATGTATATGCCAACGCTGAAATAAATTGTATTGTTATTATTATATTATGTATTTACCATCCATCCAATTTACGTAAATGAATATAGGTGCGGCCGCAATTAGTTACAGTGGAGGGGCAGCACTAATTGTACTGGCAAGTGCTGCCATCTACCAGCCAGTTTGCATAACTAACTGATGAGACCGTCCGGTCAGGCACCGACAAAGACATCAAGCGTTTTCTTATAGTAGATTATCCCTTTAAAAAAATGTCACAGCAGAGGGCAGTAACACTCAGGATAGGATACAAAAGGAATTGTGGCTGCAGGACCTTACCCCAATGAGAGAAAAAAAATTTTGAAGGTCAAGATTATTTGCATTCCATACCACGCAGACAACTATACACCACAAATATGACCATTTATAAAGCTTAAGTGATAAATTCATGATCGAAGTATAACAAAAGGAAAAAAAGATTTATAAAGTAGGAAGCATCCTCTTTCAGATGATGACATTCTCAAGTGCCATCTATCGCATCTATGTTGAACTATTACGAGTTTAGTTTCGGTCTACACACGGGCCAATATATCGGCCGTGGCACTCTTCGCCCAAATAGCAAAAGCCGATATATCGGCCTGTGGCACTAAGAGGGTTAAAGTGAGGATTACAAAACAATTATCACAAAATATTACTACTTTTATTCTAAACAAATCAAAATATTACACTTACTGATACCTAAATCAAACTCCAATGAAATGTTATAACAATGAAACTCGATCATAATGTAAACAAAAAAGTACTGATTTAGGCCACTACTAATTAATCAATCGGTGGAATAATTTCTAGACAATATATTAAAGTGAGGATTACAAAGTAATTATCACAAAATATTACCACTTTTATTCTAAACAAATCAAAATAAAATATTAGACTCACTGATACCTAAATCAAACTCCGACGAAACGTTATAACAATGAAACTCGGTTGTAATGTAAATAAAAAAGTACCTATTTAGGCCACTACTAATTAATCAATCAGCGGAATAATTTCTAGATGATATATTAAAGTGAGGATTACAAAGCAATTATCACAAAATATTACAATTTTTATTCTAAACAAATCAAAATAAAATATTAGACATCAATATCTAAAGTAGTCTCATTTCTGGGTTAGTATGTAAACAAAGCGTTTGCCAGACAGAAATATCTGGCCTTTTATATGTATAATAAGTACAATTTATTATATATATATAATATTTAAAATTCCATGTACAGCAAACTCCCAGTTATCCGGAATGCCCAGGGAATTAGGTTTTCTGGTTAAATGAATATTCCAGTTGCTTGACAGTTTTCTTGGACAGGCTTCAATAAAGCATTTGAATACCAAAATCAGGAAAAGATGCAGAATTGTACATCCATCTTGGAATTGCTAACCTGTAGAGTAGGTACTCTACTCAATTGTTCTTAAATAATTCCTCGACGTTCATGGAAGTAATGAAACCCAAATATACAAGTACCGTATTTAATCGATTGTAAGACGACACTGATTGTAAGCCGACCCCCACTTTTCACAAGGCCACGCAAGAAAAAAAATTTGATTTTAACCCTCTCGCGACCGGATCGCCTGAGAATGCCCGTAAATTTTTATACTCCCGATCGCGGTACCGCCCAGAAAATACGCTTTAAAATTTACCTCTGAAAACGCTGACTTTGGCTTCTCTCTTGGAAATGACGTAGTATACCATATAAACACGAGATTTAGATCGTATTTGGCAGATTTTTCTTAACTTTGTATACAAAGAATTTTTTTAAAAATATTCGATCAAAATTCACTATTTTTTTGGACCCTAAACAATCTAATATGTCTCGCAGTAATTCTCCTACTTCGGAGATTTTTCAAAATATATATTTTTGGAGATTAATGTATAATTGTCTTATTTAATGTTTCCCATTTGGTGGCCATCTTGAATTTCTCTGGACTTTTAATGCCAGCAGGTGCCCCACACCTCAGGACGTGAGAAGGTTAAAGTTTTAACTAAAGTATTAACTAAAATTACGGTGACATAAAATACATTTTATTCACTTATTCATAACTACAAAAAAAGTAATTTGACCTCATTATCCCCCGGGATCTTAACCCTTTTAGCGCCAGCCGGCCGATCTATGGGCTCTTGCTGCATGTGCAAAGAATGCCATGGGTCGATCTATTGGTCGCGCTTGTTTACGATGACTTTGTATTTTCTTTCCGGGTGAGATTACTCTTTTAGTCACTTAGTTGACATCTGGTAAGCTTTCCCTGCCAAAATGTATTAAATCTCATATGGATAGCTTGTCTTTCGATTTTATATCTACTGAGAGGACTTCGGCCGTTTTCTCGTCAGTAGCTTGACTTGTGTTTTAGATGGCGCATCGCATTAGTGGTTGTTTTCTTTAAGTTTTGATGACATCTGCAGTTTTTGGACTTCAAAAGACAGTGTTTATCTACTGTTATCTCCACAAAATTTTTTTCGTAAATTTATTCTTAAAAATATTCATCGTACCATTACATCAGTCTTGAAATATTTCCACTTGAAAATTCAAAATTCCATACAATACTTTGTATTCTGTATATATTCTTCATATGCAATTATTCTAAATTATATTCTTTCAATGCACATATGATTTACCAGAATGTTTGAATATTATCGTTTTTATTTTAAATCTTTTACTATAGGAAAATTTTCCATACCACCCTTCGATAATGTCGAGGAATTTGAAAACTAAGAACGTCGAAGAGTTATTGTTTGAGTCTGTTAGAAGTAATGGTGAATCAGATAAGACTGATGAAGAGGTTTTTTCATCTAACAGTGACGACTCAATTGGATGTCTTGCTCGTCCCCCTGCTTCATGTGTACGAATTTTATCGTCATCCGAGAGTGCCAAGTCTCAAGAGTTAGATACAGGTGAGGGCAAAGTTGATTTGGATGAAAGTAATTGGCATGAGGTGTTCGAGAACCCACCTCCATCTCCTCTTCTGTACCAAGAAGCATATGGACCAAAACACGCACCCCTTCTACTGCAGCACCGATCAGCTTTTTTTAACCGGTTTTTTACAAGCTCTTTTTTGAACAAATTGGTAAAGGAAACAAAATAACTATGCTAAACTTTTTCTTTCGACTCATAAAAATCTATCCCCGAATTCTCGTGCACATAATTGGGTAAAAATAACTTTACCTGAACTAAAAGGTTTCATTGCGTGCATTTTGAATATGGGTGTGCATTCGCGGCCAACTATAGCTTCTTACTGGTTTACTCAAAATTCCCAATATCTTCCATGGTTCCATAAAATGTTTTCAAGAAACCGTTTCCAGCTGATCCTCAAATTCTTCCATCTAGCTGATACCAAACATCTTGCTCAACCTGGTGAATCCAGGTGACCCATGTGCCAAAATCCAACCCCTCATCGACCATGCCAATGTTTTGTTCAGACATCATTATACCCTCATGAGGAATTGTGTTGATGAGTTTGGTTGGAACCAAGAATCATACGCAGCTGTTACAATAGCTTCCAAATAAGCATCATCATCGATGGGGGATAAAATTTTGGGTGCTATGTGATTCGGTGGTTCACTATTGTTTGGCATTTTTTATATATAGAGGGGCAAAGAGTAATGAAGATAAGGATGAAATCCGAAAGAATGGCTTAGCATACGTGGTAGTTGGAACATTATTGAGTATGAGGAATTATTTAGCCAATGTTTTTAATGGATAATTTTTTTGTGTCAATATTTTCAAAGTTCATGTTAATTTATTAATCGCTATATAAAAATTATTGATAATGAAAAAATAAAAGGATAGCATCAAGATCATAGCCCGTTCCGCGACATAAATTCATATATAATATTTATTCACTTGCAAATAATGCATAGATATATGATTGGTATAGCACCCTCAAGACTTTGGCGCCGCGGGCAGTTGCCCTGCTCGCCCGTACCTCGGGCCGGTTCTGCCAGAAACAATACTTAGGAGAATTAGTGAAATTAATCCATCTACGACTTTAGGTTACGCAGGATTTTTAACCGCATATATTTTACATAACACTCTCTCTGTCACTTTGCACCCTCGACGTCAAGCGTTTACAAAAAAAGAAAATAAACCGTTTCTTTATGTACTCGGTCTGCTCAAAATTTATGCGCGTGAAGGGAAGAATTCTGAACCACTTAATCACATTTTTTAAGAAGCCCTTTTATGCGATTGTCAAAGCTCTTATAAAGCACTACTCGGTTCCCAAACTCGACCAAACGCTGTCCCTCCCTCTCTCCCTTTTCGTGTTTGTGTCATCATTTACGAGTCTCACGACCCAATATCCACACCCGCTCTCTCACTCTTTCCATTCCACTCTCAAATATAAATTGCTTAGTGCTGGCCGTTTGGTATTTAAATATTTTAAAGTATTATTAATTGATTCAGTAAAAAAGTTGAGAAAATGTTTTTTTCGATAAAAAAGCAAAATGTTTGGTTGTTACATGAGTTTTTGTTGAAAAATTTACAAACACAAAAGAAGCTATGTACTTACTTCACAATAGACTTCACTGATGTTCTTCCACACTATCACCTAATGAACACTAAACAATAAAAATCTGCTCACTAAAGAACACTTCTCTATTTTGTTTCATCCATAGAACTGTCGAGGATTGTTTACCAGTAACCTTCACTTCCCTTTTCTCCTTCTCAGAATTCCTACAGATCCAGAATAAGGAACTTCCTTTGAATAGGTTTCATTGTACTCAGGTTTAAGGATTGTGAAATACTTTGAATTCGTCTTTATTAAGTGACAACAAAGCCAAATCTAATTTTTTGTAACTTTGTAGTTGTTAAGATATACAAGAAAATTAACTAAATATCAAATTATACAAGAACTATAAATGTAAATAGTGATACATTGTTTCTGAGTATTCGTGTTTGAGTATTGTTTAGAGAACTATCATTATAATATTGTCCTTCCAGGCACCCTCTTGGCGCCCCCAGTGCCTAGGCGGCTGCCTGTCTCGCCTGTACCTTGGGCCGGCCCTGTTCCGAACTAGATGTAATAAAAAATCAAGAAGCAGGAGATGCCAGTTGCTTGAGAATTCCGGTTGCATGAGTGCCGGATAACTGGGAATTTACTGTATATTGAAAAGATTTCAATAAAATTTAATTTCCAAAAACCCTACGTAAAATTAATAAACAATATACTGTGCTCACTAAATTATGTTCAATAGAACCCCTTGGTTACTTTTATTTACGTAATCCAAATTTTCCGCTATAAAATCCCTATTACTTTCATCAGCATTCATATCACTTTCTCTTAAAATATCAATCAAATATCCATAATTTTTGTGTGTAACAATCACAATTACAGTAACCCACATTCATCATAACAGCAGGAGCAAATTCTACAGTACTGTACGCTGTAAGCGAAACGTGCCTAAAAATTAGTGTTTTATGAGCACGATATAAGAAATAAGTACAATTGTTTTTCATAAAACTGATCTAACCTGTAAAAAAATACTGCTAAATGTGATACATGCTGATGTGCTGGTTAACCATGTGCGAAAAAGATGCTTCTCCAACCACAAGACAGGAAAGACTTAAGAAAAGTGAGCACAATTCATAGAGAGGATTGAGAGATATGCAAGTTCTGAGAGGGTAAGGAGGGTTGGACGATCCTTTTCATTTTCAGAACGAGTGAGCTGGGAAAACCCATTTGGAAATGTGGAGACCCCAAGACATCTTCTACCATCTTATCAACCATGCTTTGGCAGCATCAGGAATATAATCCCATGTGTTAGGGTGGGCATACTTGAGATGGAAAGGAAATCCAATTATTGAGGGTAGCCGCTTGGTGTCATAAACCCACTGGTGCACCCAGAAATTTACTTGGGGAAGGAGGCAAAAACCTCAAACTTTACTGTTATTCTTTGTTTTTTAAAATTTTTATCCTTTTAGCTGTGTAATAAAACATTTTAATTAATAAACATATAAATTCTAATTTTAAAAAAATACTGAATAAACCCACAAGGTACTTTTATCTTGCAGCTTTACTGCCACAGGGTCATCAGAGATGATCTTCTATCCTTCAACAGCCCAGGATGGCAGAAACAAGGAAAATTCAAAACAATATCAAAGCTGAGAATTTCCTACCATTAGTCACACCATGGTGGACCAAAAGACATCAGACATAATTCAGTCGCATCTAGATTTTCATTCTTTTAGGGTAAAATATTAATTACATATAAGAAAATATGAGATTACAGTCTGCGTATTAATCATTTCATGTTGAAATTCTTGTCGGTGGCCACATAAAAAATGTTTTGGTGGCCTACATTAAGATACGCTGATTATAAATGCATCTTACACATGATATATAGCTATAATGCCTCAATACTTGAAGAATGTGAAATTAACTGACATATTTCAAAGAAAAAAGGATGTATTCCTGCAAATCTGGAAATATAGAAATGAAGTATGGATGATCTCCACAATTCACTCATCAGGAATGGTGGATAATAAGACCAACCAGAAGACAGGGAAAAAATCAAAAAGCCTTTCCCCGTGGCAGAGTATAACAAATACATGAAGGGAGTTGACCAGTATCTTTCCTATCATTCAATCATGAGAAAGACACAGAATGGTCAAAAAGAGCAATTACGTATTTACTGAATTGCACTTTATTCAATGCATTTAAAATGTACGCGTCATTAAATGGTAAAACAATCAGGTATAAAAATTTTTTACATGCTGTTGCAAAACATTGGGTAAATGATCAGAATCTGAACCCTGAACCAAACACACAAGAGGAAGGCTCTTCTTTTACAACTAACACATGTGCTCCTATACATCTTTAAAATTGAGATTGGGGTTTAGAGAGAGAGAGCGAAGTACAGAGTTCTCGCTCATGTGATTTACCAAGAACCAATAGATGACGGCTCTTGCGAGGCTTAACCTGACTGAGCTCATTCGCTCTTAGACCTCTGTTGTGCCTACACCATGTCTACGAGTGCAGTGTTGCCAAGCGTTCCATTCATGTTGCTAAGTGTTTCATTTCGTTAAGCCTAGAGAGAGAGAGCCCAATGTGAAATAGATCTGACAACATCGGTGCCGAATTCTCCCATGCAAACACGTCTCCCTACCTCCTCGAAGTGAAAGCGAACGACGTGTTCCGAGTATCTCCGAGCAGCCACCCCCAATGTCATATTTAAAAGAGTATAAGTGCGACCTACAGGGAAGGCTTTCTATGGATATGTGAAAAAACAAATTTAAAAAATCGGTATTGTACAAACTTTCTCATATACGTACTAATGCGTCGTTTAGTTATCTTTAGAAAAGAAAATCATGAGCCTGTTTTTAGAAAATCCAATTTTTGTTCAAGTTGCCCAAGAATAAACTAGCCTTATATTCATTCATTGAGAAAAATAAAATACGTTATATTAATGTAGATGTATACTCAAGTAACTGTACGAAATTTGATCAAAATCGTTAGAGCCGTTTTTGAGAAAATCGAATTATTGTTAAAGTTGCCTAGAATAAACTAGCCTTATATTCATTTTTTGAGAAATATGAACTATACAGTATTATTGAAGACGTAAACTCAAGTAACTGTACGAAATTTGATCAAAATCGTTAGAGCCGTTTTCGAGAAAATCGGATTGTTGTTAAAAATGCATAGAATAAACTACAGTAAAACTCGTTTAATACGTATTTGAGGGGACCGACTCATTGCTTCGTTTTAAGTGTGACTACGTTATATAAGAGAAACATGGTTTTTGGCCTATACATCCCATATAACACGTATACACATACAGTAAAAGTTGTGCTAACCGGCTACTTTGAACCGGCCAGCCTTAGATACCGGCAATTACACAAACAATTCATTTTGTATTTCTTTTTCTTTTTTTATGAATTTTTGTGTGAATTGTATATGTGTAATACCACAACTTCCACTTTAAAATTTCTTAAAATATAAGATGTATATATTACGTATTTACTCTGTATACTTCTGTGGCTGCCGAGTAAGCATGGCGTTTTTGGTTACATAAGCCATTTGCATTGTCTAGATGTTTTGGTGTACTTCTACAATTTCCAGTTTTATCGCTTTTTATTATTTAAAAAATTACCCATCCATTGAATATGGCATCAAAATAAATACCTAAAAGCAAGGAACAGGAGAGAAAAGGTTGGTTTAACGCTAACACAAAAGCTGGAGCTGATCAAATGAATTGAAAATGGAAAAAATAGAGCAGCCATAGCAAAAGAATTCAACATCGGATCTTCCACGATCTACGATATCAAGGCTCATAAGGCTAAATTAATGAAATTTGTGTCATCTTCTGAGACAAGTAAATCAATTAATAAACATCTTACGCTACATAAGCCAAAAATGGAGGAACTGGATAAAATATTATATGACTGGTTTTCACAGAAATGTTTAGAAGAATTAAATAATTTCGTCCTTTTCTAATAGAGCAAATAAAGATAAATAATAAAGATATATAATAAAGATATAATCCAATAAATTCAATTTTGGGAACAGGTTCACTGCCGTAATCCCCAAACTTCCCGGACGCCCTGAACTTTTCAATAGTCTTTTTGTTTTGCATGTAAGCGTATCAAAGTATTAAATAACAATGGGTAAATAGTGTCTATATCAAACTACGTGTGGAAGAATTAAAATGGAAAATGCAAACCCCATGCATAGTTATATTTGGGGAGTACGATAGTGAACCTAAGCCCAATTTTGTTTGGTTATTGTTAAATTTACGATGTCAAAATCGGAAATCGCTCCCCTAACCGGATATTTCTCCTAATCGGCTTTCCACAATCCCCAAGATAGCCGGATAACACAGCTTTTACTGTATTTATAGTGAGTCGACTTCAATGCCGTACTTACATATGCAAAGAGATGCTTATCAACTTCGCGGCATGTAAAATGTTCGACTGCTATTACATACGATTTTTTAAATGGTCAATTAATATTATTATTATGGTCATTAATTTAAATAAACATTTCACATTTTTAATATCAACTTCAAAACAAAGGGAGCATGGAAATTCGTATGGAAGGGATAGATGGAGGAAGGGGACCTCTACGAACAAGTGCGCGGTAAACGGGCAGAAACTATTCATTACTTATCGCTCTGCTTGCCAAAATTCGTTATATATTGGGCATTTTTTGCCACGGGACCAAACATTTGTTCGTTACAGCCGAGAATTCGTAAAATGCATGTTCGTTACATCTGAGTAATTTAACCAATGCCCTTATGGAGAAGTTCAAGGGACCAAGACATTTCTTCGTTATAGCCGAGATTTCGTTTTAGGCGTGATCGTTATAAACAAGTTTTACTGTACCCTTAATTATTGATCAACGTAAACCATTTCTATGTATACTCTGCTCAGTATGATAAAATGCCTAAGTACGAGATTTCATTCATTTTCGTTCGACCGTCTAGGCTCCAGTGCCAGTAACAGACAGACAGACAGCATTGCAAAAACCACTATTTCAGATTCAGCGACACCTAAAACGTGTATTTTCGTAAATATCTCGAGGTCAAATTTTTTCGCAAAAATAATACTTTCTCGATACTTCGTATGAGAAAGTAAAAAAAATAATCAGTGCCAGAAAGAAATAGTTTCTGCAAAGACCCTGTAGTGTGTGTGCCTGGCATAAAAAAAGAATAAAACATTTGAGTGTTCTGTGGTGTACCGCTTCATAAAGGAAAACTACCTCAGTTCACTGCCTCAAAGTCGGCGGGTGTAAATGGAGGCTAAAGGGCAAAGCACAGCAGTATCCTCGGACACCAGTAGGTTCAACCATGCTGTGAAGTCTTTCTGCAATATCTCCGACCAAAGTGAAAGAGGTACTCACCAACCAGCTCTGGGCCAATGTGGTTTTTAAGGCCCACAATCCCTCCATGAAATGTACACCCATAAAAAATGGCCCTCATTCTCCAGATGCTAGATTGCTTCAGATGGTGGCAGTGGTCAGGAACAAAGTATGAAGGCAGAGGGTGCTAAGGATCCCTGGAGGTTAAACGTCCATTGCCACTCTTTCTCATCCTTACTCAATTCCTTTAACCTCAACCTAACTACCTTTAACTGCCGGACTTTGTCCAGCGTAGAAGACTTCAAGAGCTCCAAGAACAACTGAAGAAGATGGGACATTTTAGGGCTTAGTGAGGTGAGAAGAAAAGGTGAAGGCCTATTGGAGTTGAAGATTGGACATCTTTTTTATTACAGGGAAACTGACACAGGAATAACAGGAGGAGTTGGATTCATCGTCAACAAAATATTGAAGAATAATATCGTGGAAATGGAAAGTTCATCCGAGCGGGCAGCTAGACTAGTGCTTCAAATAAATAAAAGATATCAACTTCAAATATTTTTTTTAACATTAACATTTTACCATGTAATAGACAAATGTGCTGACAAGCATATCTCTCTTTAATATAAAATCGTAATGGTCATCAAGATGTGTAACACTCTAATTTTGTGAATAACCAAAATGAATGAGGATTCTTATTCTTACTGTCGAATACTCAATCTCGTTCGAATTCGGTCACACTTTGAACTTATACTCGAGTTTTGGTAAATTTTTTAACATTTCAATAATAAGATTCTATGGTTACCGGTATTGTTGTCCTCAGTAATTTCCGTGCATATTCACTTAAATAAAGGCTTAAAGATCGAAAATAAGATTCAAACTTGCTCGAAATGATCAAAGATATGAATTTAATGCAAATAAATCAAATGCAGTATTCATGTTATTTATATTTTTTATCTATATTACTAAAATCCTTTTTCTGGTTGTCTCTCTCTCTCTCTTTAACGCTATACCTCAGCATTTTTAATCTCCAGGGATTTCAGCCCTCTAAGTTTATGTTTTATCAAGTTATTCACCTAATTCTCTTAATTTGTTATTAAAAACCAAACATACATCCCTTATTTATTAATATAATAATAGACGTCGTCTGTTGGTTGGTTGGTCACGCTATGCAAACGCTAATAACTCGAGAAATAATAATGATAGAAACTCAAATCTTGGTAGGGATGCTTGATTAACACTTATTCAGAGAATGACAAATTTAAATCGTGAAAAAATTCCTTCGTTCGTCTCCAAGAGAGGCATTTCCATTTCCCATTACTTTACATGTAAAACGCGATTTTTCAACATGCAGGCTTTTATTCCTTTGGAAATTAAAATTAGAAGAAATTAACAGACGACCTTCGGATTTTGAAGAAAAATTTATAGTTTCTTATTCCGTTCATCTTTTTTCGCCCACAGTTCAAAATATTCCATGTTAAACGTTTAATTTGCATATTTTGTGGAAATCTCGCCATTTACACGTGATGTTGCTATGTCGACCATTATCATTGTTACACCTATTACTATTATTGTATACATCCTTCTGGGAATAAGCGTGCCTTGAATGCTTCAATACGAGAGAGAGAGAGGAAGGGGAGAGATTGGCGTGTTTTGTGGAAAATTAGTATATTAACGTAAATATAAAAAATTTTAAGTATCAACAGTGTCATTTTAGAAAAATTGGAAATAAAAAGCATTCTTAAATTCTTTGTAAACCATACGTGCTTACAAATTTATATTGTTATTCCTCGAATTAATTTCGTAACAATGACCGAAGTTTGGATACGAATATAAATTAAAATTCAATCAAAATTAAAAGGACATTTAAAACTGTTAACAGGCAATTTTCGAAGATACAACAGTGGATCTTTTAATGAATTGATTTGTTTTTATAAAAGGAAGTTTGGTGCTTATTTAATACAGAGTAAGTTCTAAGGCTTATAATCCATTTAAATCTAATAACAGTGGCTATTATAGTTTAAAGAAAGAACTTTATTTATTCACTTTACAGAATGAATGAATTTTAGGCTAGCATTGCCTATTATAAAAGGGAATTTACAGTATGTAAAGTGGAAGTTGTACTGAATTGACTCTAGTATATTTCAAAGCAAAAATCAATTAAAAACTATTGTAACAGTTTCTACGATAAACAATTAGTTTATTTTTTGTTAATATGGATCTCCAATACAACAATCCATTCAATCGTCAAGGGAACAGTTTACGATGTTGAAATAAATTGATTTGTTTTTGTTCAGATACTATTCAAAGAAATTATTCCGCTGATTGATTAATTAGTTAGTTTTTAATTCAAATATTTTAAAGAGTTTTATTTTAAATATGTAATACATAACAACGGAGAACATTATTGAGGATTCGAGTAAGCTTTCTTTCTTCGTAAGTACAGAGTACAATTTTAAAACAACCATAATGTTAAGTGCACAAAATTTAATTATTTTCCCTACGTTATATATGTATACACACACCGACATTTATATGCAGCATTGACGAGAACAAGGTGGGAGAAGAATAACAGAATTTTATAGCCGAAAATAAAAACCAAAGGCATTTACTAAACGACAACAGAATATTCACTAGAAATGTAATATATGACAAAATATTTTATATGTAAAAGTGTGCTAATATTTATTTTAAATGCAAATATTAATAATCAATCTATCTATAATTCTTCCATTGATATTTCAACGGGCATTACACTAGTAAAATATATTCATTAAACTCATATTCAAAACATATTCTCGTTAAACTAATCTAATTCCAATGGTAGGAACGAAGAAACAGCGAGCAAAGGTGTGTATGTGTATATATATTTCATGTAAGTTGAAACAGGGTTAAACAATAACTAATAGTATTTAGAATTTTGCCTTTGAATCTAAGAATCAAACAGCAAAACATTCCTTCGTGGTTTTCTGCAGTACAACTGTCAACTCATTTGTCAACAGTTAACATATTTCTTAAATATTTTATAGCTTATTTACCTCATGTGAAAAAATGGCAGTGATAGTGCTTATGACAATGCTGCTAAAAGGTCCAGAAATGTGACATCCCTTCAAATAAAACTAGAAGTGAAGGAATGAAAATGATGCAGAGTCTAAAATTTCAAGCAAACTGAGCCATAAAAATTCAGTTTTATTTAATGCATTTAAGGTCCTTTTGAACAAATTATTGACTTATGACATAGTTCCTATGGGAAAATTGGGAGCCCCTGGAAAGGATCGTCTGTTCGGGATGTTTGGTAATGTGAGCAAGTCCAACCTAGAAAAAATATGCTTCAAGAAGAAGCTGAGGAGCAAAACGAGGTATGCCTGCTCTATCTATAAGGTTCTGCTGCATAAAGGAGAATGCTTCTGGTGCTATCACAAAACAGAAAAATACTAGAATCATTGGTGAGTAATATGTTTCAAATTTTTTCAAATATGTTAAAAATAAATGAAGTTATGAATTTTTTAATGAAATTGTGTTAATTTGGAAAGAAATTTATATGTCCGGTCCTAAATGGAAAAGTTGGATTTAAATGCCCTGTTGTCAATGTGTTAACATGGCTAACTTGACTTCACTGAACCAATACCATTTAAACAAAAATGACTATATTTTTAAAGAATTAAATTTCAGAGCCGGATGTGGAAATTTTCTGGATATAGAATCATCTTTTGGGAAGTTGTTTTTGAAAAACTACTAAATGTATATTCTTCCTTCATGGTTGACTGAATAATGGCAACAGTAAGCTTGAAAATTTCCTTTGGCAATGCCAAAAAAAAAAGTTAATTGAGCTGAAAGAGGGATTCACATAACTTTTGCAACCATGACAAGTGAAGGAAGAATCTACATTAGGTAGTTTTTCAAAAACAACTTCCCAACAGATGATCCTATACCCACCAAATTTCTACATCTGACTCTGCTTCTCGGGTTTCAGGATTCCAGAGGCAGTCTAAATACATACAGATTTTTTCCCTAGTTCCAAAAACTGCTAAGTAAACACTTGATCAGTTTTTAAAAAATCTTAATTTGTCCCTCATAATTTATACTGTAAACACTACACACTGCATTGTATCTTTTGTTTAACACATTTTGTAATTCAAATAAAAATATATGTTTGACTTCAAAGCATGTGGGGCATAAATATAAGATTTGCTGACTCACAAATTTGCCAATTGAATAATATTTGTCTACGCTTCATGAACTACTGGCAGAGCTAAACCAAGTAGGTTGCATCACTAGTTACACTTTACCTGAATGCAAGATAAAGAGGGTTCATATTTAATTTTCACAGCATTAGCATTAAATGAAGATTAGAAATATCTTAAACAACATCATGAAATTCAAGATTACTTACACAAAATTGACTTGCAGCTGAAAATACATCTTGATTTCTCAAAACATTACTAGGTAAATTAATGTCGAATATGATTTAAAGATGATTAGTGTTATTAATCATCAGGACAATTTTCGATATATTTTTACTAAGCATGTCTTTCAACTGCAAATGCTTTCATCCTCTTTAGCTGGTAACTAGGAGTGCAGTATATATTCATATGCATGTCAGGGATATGCATGATTTTTCTATTTCCCATTCAATAGAATTAGTAGATTTTATTTGGTGCTAGCCATGGACCTAAGATATCACTATGCTACCTAGGCTAACAATAAGTAATCAAAATTTTTCCATGACACAATGATATTGTTCAGTACCACTGAACAATATATCACATATCAACCTGGTAAATACAACATGTAATGTAGGAAGCTCATTCGTTCTAATTTGCAACAAAAATTGATTACACACCACTTTTTTCTGGGTATCACAAAAGAGATGAGGTCCAGTCTTGTAGACCAGCTGTTTGGTAGTTCAAAATGGCTTGGTATTTACCTCTTCTTTCTGAAACAACAGAGTCAAATCAGAAATCTTGCACCACAACATGCTCACAATATGGCATAAAAATATAATACAAAAGAAATACTTCTAAAAATGTATTATGTTAGTATGAATTCAGCGTCAGGGATTCCAGATTAGTAAATTTGTCATAAATTGATAAACTCCTAAGCAATAAAAAAATTGGAATCGTGCACCCGATAGCAAATTTCTCATAGTAATTTTAAGGCTCATTCAGAAACAACAGACTACTTCAAGTTCATACTATTTGGGCATTAAGTTTCTTATCAAACAAGGTATGCGTAATGATTGATACCTAATACCAAAATTATAAAAGCAAAAATTTGTTGCCAACTGTATGACTATCAATAATAATGCAATTTGTTCTACAAACAGCAATATTTAGTAATAATAATTTTTATTAAACCAGAGATCAAGTTTTACATTGATATCGGGCTGGTAATTGAAATCGTAATAACACGTGCATGAAACAATCACAGTACTCCTCAATAGATTAGAACATTTTATTCTGTAAAAAAATGCCCAATTTTTTGCGGAAAGCAGAGACTCCTTGCATAGCTTTTAAATCGTTATTAAAAACTTAATATCATTTACCCATGTACTCATTCGATGCATTTCCTATTAACTCCAATTATGGAATGCATGCATAGTGAGCTAATCACATTTCGCTTCGAATAATAAATATACAGACCACATAGTCAATTAATATTTAACTACACATAATCAATTAATATTTAACTACCAATTTTGAACGTTGCGTAGTTTTTACACAAATAACGTTACTAATGCCACATGGTGGAATGAAATTTTAAGAGCCTTGAGGACTGATAATCAGTAACTCTCATTCGGTAGACGAAGAAGATTTAGTTCTCATATGCATATTTATGAAAATTTTAATGGGTAAAAAGATTAAAAACTCACCAAACAGAAAACTTCCATCGTAGAATTCTTCCAAATACTAGGGATGGCCGATAAATCACTGACTGTGATTTTGTCACCGATATTTTACTGTTACAGTCACAACCTGTGACTTGGTCTTGAAAGGAGCAGTGACTGTGATTTTGTCACCGATATTTTACTGTTACAGTCACAACCTGTGACTTGGTCTTGAAAGGAGCAGTGACTGTGATTTTAGGTTACAAGGAGAAAATGTGACATGATGTGACAGGAAGTGAAACTGCGACTCACAATCAGTCAGACAGTAACATATCGTTGAAGCTGCGACTTAAGTTAAAAATCAATTGAACGACGTACGAATATATTAATATGGAATGACGGTGACCATAAGTTTTATATACAAAATTTATGAATGTTTATTAATTCAATGCATTGCCGAGGTCGCTTAACCCATTTCTTCCCAACGTTGCGAAAACGCAACATTAATTTTTGACAATTTTTTTCCGCCATTTTTGTAATAATCTTTTGCAATCCGTCAGAAAACAATCTTAAACATTCTTCAAATTCTCATTCTCCAATTTTTTTATAACAATATCAATGAAACCTTGTATCACCTTGTATTTTATAATATGACGAATTCACGTCTCCCGCGTTTTTCCAATGGAGTTTTTCATTTAAAACTTTCTTAACTAATTCTTTAGAAATCTCTCCCTGCAACACATTTATATAATATATGAGAGTATTGCCTTTTCATAGAAAAATTACTCAATATTTTTTTAAATTATTTATAATGTCTTGTGAATTTAATGTTGCGTTTTCGCAACGTTGGGCTTCAGGGTGGTCAGAGCTGACGTAAGAATAACCCGCGAAGGAAGAAATGTTTTGTATACGCAGTACGCTCAAATATCCTATATCGCTGCACTTTGTGATCCATTTCTTATCTTGCGATTACCTTTTTTTGACATTGTTTTCGTACCATACTCATGTCCCTTCCGTCATATCAATATCATTTTATGTCAAACAATACCCGACGTATACTGTTTCTAACTTGTTATGAAAACACCAAACTATTCAATTTATTCTCATCAGCCGAAATTCTATATTTACTACACTGTTGTCGTTTTTATATTTATCTCGAATACATTGAAAGGCTCGCAATATTTTCACTTTGACCGTCAGCAATCTCATATATATCGCCACTCCTAAGCAGTGTGCTTCTTATTCTCCAAAGAAGTGGTGTCATAATTATTAATTATAGTCGCACATCGCTTGGACGACCAGCAGCTTTGGAATATCCAACTTACCACTTTCAAGGCAAGTTTTTAAAAAGCCTCTGTCATCGTGAATAATGATGTCATAATTATGTTTTTTCATCATAAGCAATATTGATCTTCTTTTCAGATGAGTTTTATCAGGAAATTCACCACAGCGGCCGAAATTGTTTCGGTTCTTGAGGAACTAAGCTCGGAGCCATGGGAAGAAGACAATATTCCCGACGTTGTGGTTATTCCTCCAGAAGTAGATTCTCTCACTGATGAAGAAGATATAGATGAAAATGAAATCATTCTAAATGTTGGTACAGGAGAGCTTCCGAGTGACGTTGTGGGAACTCTTGAATTGCATCAAGACGCACAACAATCAGACAACGAAGCACAGACATCGGCATCAGCAAGGCATCTGTTAGATGTACACGCTATGAAGGAAAAGGTTCCTAAATGGGTGAAAGTTATGCCAAGGTATGACTCTCATCCTCTGTGCACCAAGAAGAAATCTCAAGAGCTAATAAAAAATAGGTATGGCAGCTTGACACATATTGAGTCATTTAAATTATTTTTTTATGACAATGTCATGGACATGATTGTTTCTTTTTCATTGAAATATGCTAGAGACAAAAAAAATCACGTTTTCCATTACTCGCAGTGATCTGCGGAAATTTCTTGGTATTCTCATTTTGACTGGGTATCATGCACTTTCCCAAACTAGGTTTTATTGGAGCAAGGATCCCAATAAGGAGGTCAGAATTGTATGGGAGAGCATGTCTCGTAATAGGTTTGAAGAAATCAAAAAGTATCTACACCTTTCTGGTAATGATTCTCTTGATAAAAATGACAAGTACACAAAGCTAAGGCCGTTTTTTGACAAAATTAATACAAGTTTTATGCAATTTGATATATTTTCCCATAACCTCTCAATAGACGAGCAAATGGTTCCTTATTTCGGACGTCATTTGTACAAAATGTTTATTCGTGGGAAGCCAATTCGATTTGGATTCAAGCAATGGTGCTTTGCTTCTTCCAGTGGATATTTGTACCAATTTCTTCCGTATTCCAGCGCAGTTTCCAAGCCATAAGACGGCCTAAATCTTGGTGAGCGTGTAGTTATGACTTTGTAAATGTTGTAAAGAATCCTGGTAATCACAAAATTTATTTTGATAACTTCTTTATGAGTCATGCCTTGCTGTCAATGCTCAGCGAAGGGGGTTTTTTTGCAACCGGGACAGTACGCGAGAATAGAATATGCAATTACCCCATGAAAACAACAAAGAAAATATTGCGTGAAGGTAGAAAAGAGACCTATGATTCAGCGTTTGACGCATGTAATAAAGTATTTGTTGTACGTTGGCATGACAACTCTGTAGTAACTGTAGCTACAAATGTGGAAACGCTGAATTCTTTGGTGCAGGCAAAACGCTATAACTGCAAGACCAAAAAAATCGATTCTGTACCACAACCAAATGTTATAAGCGAATACAATAGAGGAATGGGAGGGGTTGACATTCACGATAATGTGCTAGCAAATTACAGAATTAAAATTAGAGGAAAAAAATGGTGGTGGCCTCTTTTTTCAAATACTCTGGACAGTGCCATTGTGAACGCTTGGAAGATATATAAAATTTCAAGCGAAAGTGACATTCCTCTAGTAGATTTTAGATCAAATTTGGTGTTGTCATTGCTCCGAGGTGAAACGGAAAACAGTGTGATGATAGAAGAAGAAGTTAGAAGTGAGAAAAAAGATGTAAATACAAATTTGAGAAGACCATCGAAAGGATATCTACTGAAATCGATAAGGTGTGATGGTAAAGGTCACATAATTGTATCCAATGATGGCAATAAAAGGAGGAGATATAGATTTTGCCATTCGCAAACAGTATATCAATGTAAAAAATGCAGAGTACCTATACATACACATTGTTTTGAAAATTTCCATAAAGAAACACCATAATGAAACTACTTGTAATCAAAGTTTATGTTATTTCTTGAGAATATCTTGAAAACAAAAATTGTAATTTTGTTCACAAACTGTGTAATAATGAAATTAAAATAAAAAATATGAACATTAGCAAAGATTGAGTGATTTTTATTGCCATTACATATTCCAATCAACGCAAAACGTCTATTAGGCCATCACGCCCAACATTGTGAAAATGCAACATTTTATATTGTTGTTACGAACATTAATAGAAATTTTCTTTCTTGTTTTCTTCCTTATTTAGATCAAAATCAACAATACTACATGAAATTGTTCGAGAAAATTCCATTTTTCCTAGGCTTGGGAAGTAATGGGTTAATGGCTGAATTCCAATAAATACAAATTAGATGTCCCCAATACCCATGAAAAGTTTGTTAAAACCAAATCTGCATTTCGGCTACAAATGAGCAGTAGAGATTCACCAATAGTAGATTCTATAAATAATTATAATTACAAATTCATCATTGTTAGCAATGGTTTAAATATTAGAAACGACCTAACTGCCTCTCAAAGGGAGTATCTCAAAAAATTACAAAGTGAAATTGATATAAGAAAACAATCAGGTGACATGGATTGGACAATTAAATATGAAAAGGGGGTACCTAAGATTATGAGAAAAACATCTGGAGTATCAAAACACTAGCTGCATTCTCCCATTTATCCGTGTATTACCAAAACGTGAGAGGCTTAAAAAGTAAGCTTAATTTTTTCAAACTGGCTGTATCAATTTCTGATTATGACATTATTGTGTTGACTGAGACAGCTCACATATGAAATAACTAATGTGGAATTGGATATTCATAGTTATAATATTTATAGGTGTGATTGCAGTGGTAAAACATCAAAGAAATGTCGGGGCAGTGGCGTAGTGATAGCGACGAAATCAACTCTTTTTTCCCAAATTGTGCCTATTAAATATGAGGAAGTTGAGCAAGTTTTCGTATGTGTGCAAAATGTCGCAACTAAAGTCTTAATAGGGGTAGTGTATTTACCGCCGCTTTCTAGTGAAGAAGTGTACAGGGTACATTGTGAAAGTGTTGAAAATATAATTAATTCAGCGAATTATTCAGATGTTGCTATATTTGGTGACTAAAATCTTCCAGATGTCTGTTGGAATTTTCCACAGGAAAGTGAAGGGTGATTAACTCCAAAGACTAGAACAGTATTAGAACATTTCTCATTTTTAGGATTAACACAAGTAAACTCAGTTTTTAATTTATATGATACCAAGTTGGATTTAGCCTTTTCAAATGCTCCACAGGTAATTTCTGCAAGTGTCTCTGAACCTATAATAAATTGTGATAACCTAACTAAAAAGTTAAATTAAATGTCATTTTCTTTGAGTTTATATGATTTTAAAAATTTGATTTTGATTCTCTTACAGATTATTTACAAACTGTAAATTGGCCTAGCATGTTGTGCAATATTTATGTAAATGATGCAGTATCAAGTTTTTATTCTATAGTCTATGATGCCATTGAGGCATTTATACCTAAGTTGTTTATAAATAATTCAAGTTACCCAAAGTGGTTCACTGCTGAACTTAAAACTTGTATTGGTTGAAAAAAATGTATCATAAAATTTTTAAAATTACTGGTAATCATGAAGATCACGTTAAATTTGTTGAAGAATGTAGGAAGTGCAAAATCATGACTGAACAGTGTTATTCAAATAACATAACTAAAGTTGAAGAAAATCTTTCACTTAGTAATATAAAGCCTTTTTGGACACACGTTAATAATAATAATTTTAATTTATATTTGTTTCCAAACTTCGGCCATTGTTACGAAATTAATTCGAGGAATAACAATATAAATTCGTAAGCACGTATGGTTTACAAAGAATTTAAGAATGCTTTTTATTTCCAATTTTTCTAAAATGACACTGTTGATACTTAAAATTTTTTATATTTACGTTAATATACTAATTTTCCACAAAACACGCCAATCTCTCCCCTTCCTCTCTCTCTCGTATTGAAGCATTCAAGGTACGCTTATTCCCAGAAGGATGTATACAATAATAGTAATAGGTGTAACAATGATAATGGTCGACATAGCAACATCACGTGTAAATGGCGAGATTTTCACAAAATATGCAAATTAAACGTTTAACATGGAATATTTTGAACTGTGGGCGAAAAAAGATGAACGGAATAAGAAACTTTATAAATTTTTCTTCAAAATGGTTCAAATCCGAAGGTCGTCTGTTAATTTCTTCTAATTTTAATTTCCAAAGGAATAAAAGCCTGCATGTTGAAAAATCGCGTTTTACATGTAAAGTAATGGGAAATGGAAATGCCTCTCTTGGAGACGAACGAAGGAATTTTTTCACGATTTAAATTTGTCATTCTCTGAATAAGTGTTAATCAAGCATCCCTACCAAGATTTGAGTTTCTATCATTATTATTTCTCGAGTTATTAGCGTTTGCATAGCGTGACCAACCAACCAATAGACGACAGCTTTTATTATATTAATATTAAGGTTTTTCTACCTTGTTTTCTATAAAATGCCAGAATGTAATATTCTGAGAAAGCTCTCTTTATTTCACAGTTAGTATGGACCTCAATTAATTATAGTTAGAGAAAATGTCATTAGCATAAGCAGCATCAGTTCCGAATGGATCTGTGAACAGTTCAAGCCTGAGATAATGTTTCCCAAAACCTCCAAATTTTTGTTTAAATCCAACTTTCAGGCCACAAATCATTGTAACATATTTTTCATATTTTACTGTCTCTGCATGTCTAATTGATCCTGTTGTGAAATGGGCAACTTTTTTTGAAATAATTATAACATCTGAATAAATGCTTCAACATACTCATTTGGTTTTTTGACAAATTGATCCTTTTCTAGCAGTTTCATATTCAAGTCTGCAATGTACTTATTGGTATCAACTAAGAATGCTAAGTACCATTCACCATGAACCATCTTTTTGTTCTACATCATCTTCATGAAGACTTTTATTTTTTTCAGCATTGAATAGAATCCCTTTAATGTTTTTACCCTTCTGAGTCTATGAACATTATTGTAGTAAATTATACCACCATGATCTGATCCTACTTCTACAAGAAAGGTCTATAATTCAGGCCTTGGAGCCTTACGAAATTAAATATAGGAACAACCACTCTCATCACATGCTTCAACTGCAACCTCTTTGTACAACGATTCACTTGGTGAATTATGCAGTGATATGTAGTGACTTTTTGAGGCACTGATATATGAACTAAATTTATAAACTAATTTTGCTACTATGTCATTGCCTGTACTTGATCTATTGTTGGACCACAAAGTTTGTTCTCTTGAAATTTAAACCTCACCAACACACTTTTACTTCATCATAAATGTCTTGTTGTTGTACCTTTCATTGAACAAAGTTCAAGGAGTTCATCAACAACTTTGTAGGTTTCAACAGTCTCATAGTTACCGGTAGCTCTTCACACGAAGATTTAGGCATACAAAACAAGAACTAAATATCAATATAAGCTTCCTGACATGCCTTAACATGGCTCATGGTATATATATTTCTAAAGATAATCATTATATTTTTTATAATTATCTTTGCTTGGTTTTATTGGAGTTAGTTATATCTTGTTTGTTTTAATGCAACAAAATTTTTGTTCTATATGTTTTTACTGAAGCATTTATTACTCATAATTGCATAGCAATAAGTTTCATTTTATTCTTGCTTAAAAGGAAATTCTATATTGAGTTTAACTATTTACTTTGCTTAATACTTGTTTGAAAATGGTAGGACACAACATGGTTACTTAAAAATCTCTAGGATATAAGCAAGAAATATACCAAATTTGGTTGTTCTAGCTTTTATCATTTAGGAGGAGTTCCATGAACAAACACACGCAAATACATACATGCAAACTCTTTCAAATATATAGAAGATGAACTCAATAATACAGTGAGTCCCCAACTTACACGGGTCTGAGTTACATGGATCTGTAGATACCCGGATACATGATGTAACTTATCAGCTCGCTCGATTTTTAGTTCAACTGCCACTCAATAGATGGGGTTACTAGTACAGTAATCCCTCGGCATACGAGTAATTAGTTTATGAGTTTTCGCTTATACGAGATGCGCAAATTAATACCTGTTTTTCAATTTACGAGCCAATTTTCCCTTATAATACAATCTCCTTCCTCTCGTAAACCGATCGTTTTTCCCGGCACCTATTCTGGGCTTTTGTCAGTTCCCGAATCTTCTCGAATGCACAGAATGTCACTTTAATGATGTAACTATTGTTTATAAAATTTATAACATGGGATGTATTGGGAAATTAATTTTTGTTTTACGAGTTTTCGCCTTACGAGCAGTTTTCGAGGGACAAATTAAACTCATAAACCGAGGGATTACTGTACGCTGACACACAGCTGACAGTGTCGTTTTCACCATTTAGATTAGTTATCCCGTGGGTGGAAGTTATCTCTCGTTACTGTACTGCTCTTCATAAACAAACTATAAACCCTCATCACACAAGCATTACTTTTTTAGCTTTAACTATCCATTGAAACAAACATATATGTCAAAAAATATATCGTATTTAAGCAATGTTGGACTTACATGGTTTTCAACTTACATGGCGACCTTCGGAACGAATTAACCGTGTAAGCTGGGGACATACTGTATATATTTTTAATTCCTGCAATCTGCTAAGTCAGCCATGTCATAGGGTTGAAGGCCATAAGTAGGATTTTCAGCCTTTGTGTGAAACTTCTTTAGAAATAAAAAAAGTTGACCTTACTCTGTAGTACTGAAACTATTCACAAACTCCTCCATTACCTAAAGTCAGGGTTTCGCAAACATTTTTGGCTTCATACTCCTTAGAACTCAATCAATCAATTATTTTGTATTCTTATAAAAGAATTGTAAAACATATTTTATAACAGAGATGTCCAACAAAATTTTCAGGTTTGTCACATAATACAAAGTATTATTATTAAAAATAGGAATTTATACAAAAACAAGGTTACAGTGATACACAACAATGATTTAAATCATTAATTAGACAAGTAAATTATTACATTCAAGCAATAAATTTTAATGTGATGTTTGATAGTTCATTTGTCTAAGTAGCACACTGAAATTTGGCATAAAATCCACACTAAGTGTTCATCTCAACTCTGCCTCCAAATTCTCATCCAGGATCTGAGACCTATACATTGATGTCGTCAACGTTACTGCGGAAAAAAGTTGATTCATCGAGCCAAGTTGATCCGAACATAGAAAACAGTTTTGGAATGACTATATTGAAAACTGTGAACTCGTTTTCTTTCAAAATACGAGTCTACATAATAACAAGAGATACCGACAAAAGCCTCACCGACATAAGCCCCACCCCTAAACATGAAAAAGCTACAAAATCCCCACCTGGTATTTTTTTGCCGATGTTTACCTCTATCAATTTAGTTAAACGATTAAACGGGTTACATTTTTAACTAACTTACATAGCAGAGCAAGCAGTGTTTATGATGAACTAAGGCAAAATCTTGATTTACAACTACTCTCTTCCAGAAGAAAACAATTGGGTTTAATTTTCTTATATATAATCGTGTGAAATGCCCTGACATTTTGTCATTAATAAACTTTAAAGCATATACAGCTAATACATAAAATACTGAGCTTTTTATTGTGCCTCACCTGCAGGGAGATTACTCGTACTTCTTACCAATTTTTCGCATCATGCGTGACTACAATCATCACTGTAACAACCTTGATATTTTTAGTGACTCCCATACAAAGGTTAAGAAGGCAGTAAAACAATATGTGTTGTGAAGTAAGAACAGAGTGCAATATTACTCTATATAATTTTGTTAAATTTTATTTTACTGTATAACCATATGTGCTGTGAAGTAGTTCCTGAGTGGATTTTATTATAATACATGTAATTTAATTTTAATTTTTAAGTTACTTGTATAATTATATCTTTTCTAGAGCTTGTGTTGCAATAATCTCATTTATATGAGTAATGTATTTATTTACTGAAAATATGGCTGATGCCCATAAATAAAATATTATTATTAATATTAGAACTATTGAATGGAAAATATTAACATCAGAAGTATAAGCAATTGAATGGGTAATGTTAAACAGATGTATAAGCAGTTGAATTTGTTGCATTCTGACTAAAGTTAGTGTAAATATTCGTTTCATATGTTTATTATAGTATAGTGAAATACAATCAATTAGCAAAGTTAGATTAAGGTAGGGGGAGGGGTAGTAAGGGGAAGGGAGGGAAAAATCCTAAGAATCACAAGCTATATAAGTGTGTATCAACAGGAAATAACATATACTTGAATATTATGTTATAAATTAGCAGATTCATATTGCAAAGGGGGTAGGGGGAGTAAGGGGGAGGGTGGGAGAAATCCTCATGATGTGCAGGCCATATAGGTGTCAATTGACTGGAAATAACATATAGTTGAAGATTATGCTGCACATTAGCAAATTAACATTACGATGGAGGGGAGAGGGGGAGTAAGGAGGAGGGTGGGAGAAATCCTCATTAAGTACAGGCAATATAGGTGCCAGTCGACTGGAAATAATATATAGTTTAAGAATATGCTATAGAGGGAGGGGGGAGGTGAGAGAGGGGGATGTGAGAGAGGGGGGAGTTGAGAGGGAGGGAGGGAGTGAGTGAGGGACGCAACTATTTTAAGTTAGCTAATGATAGCCCATCATATTGACGGGCTTTTATATTAGTTACATAAATAATATCCTGATTTTGTTTGTCTGTCTGTCGAAATGCTCTATGGAGTTAGTTGGGATAATGCGGGTAACCACTTATAACTAAAAAGATTATCAATCTTTTTCGATCAAACTTTCAGGTGTCACTTGACTTTTCAACTTCTCAGTTTAATACTAGTTGGGACCTTATTGCATGATTGATATGATCATTGCATGACATTTTCATTTTGTGTTCTTACTTATTTGTAAATACCGTATTTCACATAATTAACTCGAACATATGTTTTTCCCAAAAGAAACCTATCAAAATAGCTTAATCTAGGTCTAGAACCAATAAAAATAGCTTTACCTATGATTGAATTAGCGATTAAAGCATTTAGGACTGAGAAAGTTATCAAAGTACTATCAATTAATTCGATGATCAGCATTAATAGCAGAAGTGGCGCATACACGGGGGGTGGGGGGGGTCCACCTGGTCCGGACCCCCCTCTCGGAAAATTTTGATTTTTCTAAACTGTGGAAACATGAATAGTTATTTTAAATTTGGGTTCATGGGCGCCGTCAGAGAGGAATAGGAGACGGTTTGCCTCGTTTGTTTTTAACAGAAACATAATTAATAATGCAAGACGCGACATTGATATAACTTGCTTACAACTTTTGTGCTTGCCAAACATTTCCGACCCCCATTGAGAGAATCCTGTGTGCGCCACTGAATATCAGCGACTAGAATAAAATTGAATTGGCTAGGTAACTCCAGTCGTTAATTTTACAAAAGTTGCGACAAAAAGTAGCCAGTGACAAACGATGTTAAGAAAAAAATTTCGTTAAATTAACGTCCAAATAACAGTGCTCTGCACACTCTTAATACAGACCATCACTGCCCTTCCGATTTTAACCGAATAAGCTCAAAGCAATTCGCATAAGGCCCGTTGTGTGACAGACATGCGTAATAAACGTATCGCATTCGTTTTTACGGTAACTGTGGCCATGTAAATTGGGAAATGAAAACCTACCCTATTAAATCTGCGAAAGAGACTTCTCATGGGAATCCCGTTTTCTATTATATTTCGAGAATTACCTTCGCTGTTAGGGATATTCGACTATAATCCATTCGCAGGCAAAACCCAAAGCGCAAGATTCGAATCGATTGGAACGTCTCTTGGAATCGAATTTTCTCCCCCAGGCGAAACAATTGAATGGTCAACACTGATTGTAATCTCGCGAAGGATATTTTGAGTTTTTTCCACATTTTTTCACTCAGAATTCGCCATGTAGGATTTCTGTCTCGCTCTGCCTTCGTTAATGGTTTTATTATGATAAATAATATATTATCCTTGCCTCTTCTTGCTAATGATAATTAAATCTGTGAATTTGGTTAATTCAGCCATATAAGCAAATCAACGTGTTCTTTTTATAAAGCTAGCTAATAATGTCACGTTTTTGAATCTGACCCAAAAGCGTTTCCAAGTTTTAATTCGGACACAATCATGCCCATACCATAATTTCTTTTTACGCGCGGCTGGAAGAGAGACTGTTTTTATAAAAAGGCGTCGGAGGTAGAAACACATCTCCATGAAACTAAAAATAAATGTAAGAAAGTATAAATTTTCCGGAAATTCCTCCAAAGAATATTATCATTTCGTTTAAAATAATATCGGTGTAATATTGGTAAAAACAATTATACAAAAAATAATATTAAACTATACTTATGAAAATACGATCGCTTTGTTTTACAACTGTTGAAAATATATTTATTTCTTTTGCATGTTTTTAGTAGGTACTTTTTAATCGCTTATTTGGTTTGTCTGTCCGTCCGTTCGTCTTTTCAGGCAATATATCTGGAATTCTGCCATTGAGAGATGCTACATTTTTATAATAGGGCGGTCTACATTAGGGTTATACATGGCACAAATTTGGTGGATCTAAGATTATCTGCTGAGGAGAAATCCAATTCTTTTTTAAATCTCTTTGTTTCATTTCTACCCCCATAAGAAAAGCATGAAATCGGTGCAGGGCGTTATAATTTACATTTTAAAATTAAGATACGAGCTCGGGACATGAACAATTCTATAGCTGAAAGAGTGAGGTATATTTTTTAAAAGCAGAATTCAAATCCGTGTGGAACGACTGCGAAAAATTACTTTGAAACAAAAAAGAGGAAAATTTTATAAACAATGAGAAATAAAACTGCCATAGCAACGAGTCCAATATATTTTTTTAAATGGGAAGCATATTATTGCATAGCACTGATATAATGCTTTTAAAGGGAATTTATAGACTCAACCAAAGATGTAATCTTACGATGACGTCATAATCCTTTTGTAATTCTTCCTCTCTTGTTATTATTCGCGACGTGCCAATCGCATTATTACAGAAATATTTATCCGGTTATGCATTTATTAATTAATATCATTAGGTTAATTTAAGTGAATTAATTTTTTGTAACAACTCCAAAATCTTGGCCTTGACGTTAATTCATTTCTGAGAAAAAACAAGACGTCAATTATGAAGCATTCGTTTCAGTAATTGAACAGCCACAGTCGAAAATCTATTTAGCATTCTCTTTGAATATACCAAATGCAAATTACCGGATCCATTCAAACGATTGAATTAATTCTTTGTAATGTGATTCTTCAATTTTACATTTATTGCAAGAACTGATTTAGTTCAAAAGAGTTAAAAATTAGGTTAAGCGTGGGAGTTATTAAACCTCTCCTCATTTATCGCTTTTAATCAAATAATGCCCTTTAATCGGATTTGCTTCGAAATTTTCATCGCATAAGCCGGGAAATTCATATATTTGACTTAGTTAAGTAAAAAGATATTGGATTTTGAATTTTTTAGTGGGTTCTGTATTTTTTCATCAAATGTCAGCCGTAATGATCGAGCATTTCACATTTTTAACTGGATTTTGTTTGAGATATCCGTCCTAATCGATATTTGCTATTTGGAACACATAATCACGCTGTTAATTTGTTTTTCGAAAGTAATACATATTAAGTTTCAGGTTGCCAATGAAACGAAGGAATTAATAACACTTTTAATTGGCCAGGGGAAATTAAATGTACCTCGAGTTTATGTGACATGGATTTTAAGTTTAGTGAATAGAAAAGGACAATGTTTTTATTAAGTACATCATTCGGAACTTCACGTACTCCATAAATAAGAATATTGCTCAATCTTCTTGTTTCGCAGTTGTTTTATTTTAAGAAGCAAAAAATCTGTACTTAATTATTTCGAGAGTTCAGCAGCTTAAATACAGCCTCACTGAAATAACTATGACTTCGTTTTTATTACTATCAACGTACCTAAAATGTTTTTCCCATTCGCAGCAATATTATACTATACATCGCTTAATTATGGAAGAATTACGAAATTACTATTTAATCACTTATTCAGTTATTTTAATTTATTCTGCATGATTATGCAATCAATGCGAAAACTAAAAGAATACAAGGCAAAATTTGATGGAAAGACGGTTTAAAATAAAAATTTCATTCTGTTGTAAATAAATTGATTTATTTCTACGATCGAGTCAAATTAATACAAAATGTGCTATTTCAGGGTGCATCGTTTTACTTTCTCATAAACGAATAATATTGAGAAAGTAATGTAATCGCGAAAAAATTCGATCCTGTGATTTTTATGGAAATATACGTTTTAGGTGTATCTGAGTCCGAAAAAGTGGTTTTTGCAATGCCGTCTGTCTGACTGTTCTCGGCTCTAGAGCCTAAACAGTAGAGCGAAAATAAATGATATCTCGTACTAGACATTTTATCATACAGAATAGAAACTATGAAGAAATGGTTGTCATTGCACAATAATTAAGGGCAGTTTATTCTAGGCAATTTTAACAACAATTTGATTTTCTCAAAAACGGCTCAACGATTTTGATCAAATTTCATACGTCTTCAATAATACTTCATAGCTCATATTTCTCAAAAAATTAATATTAGGGTAGTTTATTCTAGGCAACTTTATCAACAATTTGATTTTCTTAAAAACGGCTACAACGATTTTGATCAAAATTCGTAAAGTTACTCTAGTTTACACCTGAAATAATACTACATAGTTCACATTTCCAATAAATGAGTGCTAGGGGCGTATTCCTCCTTCGGTCTCTCTACTCCGCGCGGTGATTTCTCTTCTAGGATGCACGCGCACCTTCAATGCCAATCTTTTCTAATGGAATTCGCCCCCCCCCCCCCCCCACTAACCCACTATACTACACATTTCCTCCAATCCCCGAGGCGTAAGGTAGCTTCTAGTAATTTTCTATCGCTACGTTAGGGCGAACTACCTGTACTCTACATGCACGCTCTCTACCGTAAGCTTCGAGCACGAACTCCACCTGGCAATAAGCGTCACCTCCCCTTGTCTAATAATATTAAGGAATAAAGTTCTTGGGCAACTTTAATAAAAATTGGATTTTATAAAAAACGGATCATAGGATTTTCATCAAATATCGTATATTTATTTAAGTTGATGTTTATGATGTTCTACAGAGTGCATATTTTTTAAAACGACGCATTATTATATGAGAAAGTTGGTAGTACAATGTATATTGCACCGATTTTTTTATAAAGTATTTCCGAATATTGGCACCATAAATCGACATATTTCTACGAATACGCCACGTGACCGTTTTCGTACTGTTCGCATTAAATTGAAATAGCCATATACTTAAATCTGTAGATCCAATTTTTCATTTAATGTTGAAATAATTAGATTTAATTAGTCTGGTCACGTGAAGCATTTAAATTTTAGATTTAAATAGAAATGTTATCATTAGACATCGTTGATCGCAAATAATACTGGGGGGAGGGGGGGGGGGATAAATTTCTCTGTTAAACCATTATGAAATCGGATCTCTCATTTTCATTCAAAGTATACGTACGTCTGTTTTCCTTTAATTTAAATTTATTCTCTGCTCTAGAAAAATTTCATGGATTTAAGGACGCAACACCTTCACGATCTAAAAAAAATAATAAGAATACACCAATTCGCCATCTTCCGTTTTTAAAGGCGTGACTTGCTTAGCACAAGTTCATCCTTAATTGCATTGGCCTTCTTTCATTTCGCACTCACTAAAAAAGATTCGACGATTTTTGTTCAAATGACGCGAAACTCCTCTTCCCGCGTCCTGATTTATTGTTCGGCTTCCGCGTCATTTTTCCGCCGTCAAGATTCCTTTTAGGAGGTGGGATTGATGATCACAAGCGGTCAAAACATATACAATCCCCTTTAAATCACACATATTAAACGGAAAACAGAGGCGATTCGAACCCGCGACCTCATTGCCGGAGGGGCTTTACGTACACCACATGACTCTTAAGGTCACCAAGGACGTAGAGGTTTCTCCCTCTCCCTTTTCCCATCCCGCTCCGTCTCTCCCGCCGCTCGTATCCAATCGGCGTCCCACCACACCCTCGAGCCTCCCCTTCACCCATTAACGCCAATGGTATTTTTAAAAAAAACAACGCAATCGAGAGATCAGAGGAGGGAGGTTTCTTCCCTTTGTACTTCTTTCTTTTCTAAAATGGACATTTTCGCCACAAAGTTGTTCCATCCTGCGCCATAATTTTCTCGAGGGCCGTAGTGAAGGTGAACAATGACAGGGATTTCGAAAATAGTCGTTAGATGGCGAATAAAATAAGAAAAGGTGTGGGAAGCGGGAAGAGGAAAGGAGAGAAGCAGGTGAAGTGGAAGGGAAGAGTCATTGAAAGGTCTTCAGAAATCAAGGAGTGGGAGGAGGAGTTGAAGGGGAAGGAGAGAGAGAGAGAGGAAGGGGAGAGGTGGGGGGAGGGGGGGGGGGTTGGAGGAGGAGTGGGGAGGGGAGCGATGGAGGAGAGCGAGGGCATTGTTGGTTGATGAATTTGGAGGGCGGCGAACGGAAAGGGTAGCAGAAGCAGTGTGACAAAGAAAGAAAATGGAAGGAGAATTGGCAAAACGGGAGAGATGGAGAGAGATGGTGCATGCGTGCGTGAAATAATGGAATAGCAAAGCGGCGGAAGTAGTTTAGGGAGAGGGACGGAATTTGAGAGAAGTGGACGAAGGAGAAAATCGCGTGAAAGGCGGTAAAATGAAAAGGGGGCGGATAACTGAGACAAAGGGGGGTGGAAATAAAAGAGAGGAAGAGAATAAAAAATTAAAAAAGGGAATTCGGAGGGGTGGAAAAACGAAGTTGCCTCGGGGCGGAGTATGGAGCGAAGGGAAAATTACGGAAGAAGGGAGGCGGAGAATGGAGGATATGGAACCTGTAGAATCTGGAAAGAAATCAAAGAAAATTGGGAAAGGAAGCGGAGAAGAAATATTAGAGAGTGTGTGTGTGAGAGATAGAGAGAGAGAGGCGGAACACGGGACATGACGTTGCAAGACGGATGTGGATGGATTTAGTAGGGGCGGAATATAGGAGGAGATTACTTATAGAGAGAGAGAGAGAAACATCTGAACCAGAGAATGAAGATACGTGGAGAATTTAATAAATATAGGGGAGATGAAAGAGAGGAAGGTGAGTAGGAGGGATTTTAAGGGTGCGACAAGGGAAAAGGTTAATATAAATTAAGGTACACGGGACAGATTCGTCTTTATTGGGCAATATGAGGCTATATAGCCTCTATATAGAGGTTTTATATCCTCATATCACATTTAATCTATGGACCGAAAGTGGGGTGCGGCATAGGAAGGGAAAAGAGGGAAGAATGGGAGATGAGAAGATAATATAAAGGGAAATTGAAAATATAATAAAGTAAATATAAAACACCATCGAGAAATAGGAGAGCTTCCATCATTATGGAGACGGCAAATAAATGGGGATGATGAATTCGGATGCGTGAGAAAATGAAATGTTCGAGAAGCTAGTAAAAAAAAAAGAGGATCCTTTTATTTATTTGGCGGATGAAGTGTTCGTCATTTAAGTATGCATTAATGCTCGTCGTAGTAAAGTGTCGTTTTGAAGATAGGCTTAACGAGAAGTTGTATAAAAACATTTCTCAAGGGAATTATTTGAATCCGCTTGGAGTTAAATTTATCCCGGCAATAAACATTCATTTATTCAAATTACTTCTGAAATTAAAGCACGGATTGAAATTTGTTTCAAAGTTCCGAAGTTATTTTTTTGATGATAACATTTGGAAACGTTAAAAAAAAATATATAAAGAATTTCATCCTAAGAGGATTGCGTTTTTGCTGTTGAAAGACAGGAAAAGTTTGCGATCGTAATTAAACCTCTGAGGAATTTTTAATGCAATTCCAGACAATATAATAGGATTGACACCTTTATCGTGAAAAGCTTAATTGAATTGTTGTGTCAAACACTTTGCCTCACATCATCTTTCAAGTTTAGGCACATGAAGTATTTCGCCTTATTTCGTCAAGTTTTATGTGATAATTTGTCTCGTATATCTTCATGAAAAGCACGTCAGTGTTAAAATGAATGACATCAGTATCTTTATTACATTAAAAAATGTATAAAAAAATCCGGTATAACACCGAAAAATGTTGCGAGTCTAACATCCTACAGAATATGTTTGCAGGACCATAAATCACTCCGAGAGATGTTAGAATCAGGAGCCAACGTTACGAACGTGAATATACGATATGTTCGCCTTCAAAATATCAGCCATCGGTTCATGGGGTCAATATTGAAAGACGCAGTCTGTAATAGGAGCGCTGCAAAAACAACGTCAAGGCGAGATCGAACTAAAGCGCGTAGTGAGAAAAGGTGAAAGGGACCGCTAGAGTAAAGGGCTGAGAGGGAGAGGAGATGTTGGGAGAAAGTGACGGGAAAAGAGGAGAGAGAGAGAGAGGTGAGAAGAAGAGGTGGAGATGAAGAGATGGGAAGAAGAGGATAGGCAAGCGAGTTGAGTGAAGGCTTTGGTGCCGTCCGAGAGATAAAAGTGGATCGGTGGGAATTGAGGCCTAGTGCATTCTGGGTAACGGAAGGAAAAATTCGGGAAAAAAGAGTTAACACGTTGGGATGGATGGGAAAGGTGTAGGGGAGGGGACGGTTGAAAGAGGGATGAGTTTTGGTGCTTCGAAGGAAATATTCGACAGAAAATACAGAAGGGAGAGTGAAAGAGGGAGGGAGTGGGAGGAAGAGAGTGGGAGGTAGAGAGAGCTACTGTATAAATATGTGTGTCGGTGACAAGGAAAATGGTGTGAGAGAAAATGTCGGAGTTTATTCCCACCTCTCCCAAGTCCACGGATTTTTTATCACCGATTTCCTCGAAAACCATTGTTGTTCGGTACGATTTTTCGGAAAACTTTTTGGCGAGTGAGAGATAGCTGCTGATTTCTATTCATCGGAAGAGGGAGAAAGTCGTCGCTTTCAGGAGGTTGGAAGGTGTGGTAAATCGCGGTGACCTTCTGACGAGCTCGGAAGAGAGAGAGTCGATGATTTGTCGAGAAGATAGGTAGCGTGGGAGAAACTTGAATTTCGGCACGTTTCATTCCGCAAGCTAATTCCTTCGTTTCCACAAAAATTTTATGCCGTTATTGAAAGAATATTTATACTTGTGCTGTGGCTTGGTTGAAATTGTAATTTATCCTCAAATGGAAATAAGGACTAAATACTAAACATTCTGCTTAAAATATGGTGAATTATCAGTAGCCGTCATCAATTATGGGAGTGTGTAATAAATTATTAATAAACCTGCGTGCGATAAAGCTGATTTTATGTTAAAATACGCTTCGTTAAAATGGCGTGATATTTTTCGTACTTCATTTCCAGTTTATATAAATGACCAGTTAAAATAATTCGCTGTGGAATATGTTAATTTTACTATCTACACAGACATATTCGAAACAAACATCGTGCTTGTGTGAAAAAACCAGATGCGTGAATTTCCCATGCCGAATTATGAAGATTCACAAGAGATTAAATTTAGTGAGATGATATCAAGGAAATGTTTTATGCGCATGATTTTCATTATGTGTTAAAATAATAATGCATAGACGCTACTATATTCTGTATACTAATGAATTAAAATAATATATGTCGTTACTTCCGTATAAATTCCGTATTTAAAACATTATATAGCCAATAAACAGCTTTCAAATTAATCTTACATAGAGTGAATCCTCAGTTTTATTTCACAGGCTATTAAAATGCCTACTTTAGAGTTTTATAAAAAGCCAACTTTAATATTACTCGGGAAATATGAAAAGTGGTATTTTGTTTTTACTCTTTTAAAATTTTAATTTAGTGTTTTATTCTATTCTCTGAGCGGATGCATGCGTAATTCGATTTTACTAATTCCATTTAATAGCAAACAAATTTTTATCTCATCTGAAATTGCTTTTTTTAGGAGATCAGGGACGTTACGCTCTTATTTTGTAATGCTATTTTTCGCTTCAGGAATATTTATCTCTTCTATTCTTAATTCTAACTTTTTCTCGAATAAAATTTTATTTCCCTAAATAATAATTTCATAACATAAAAGACTAATTTTAGACCTTTATTTATTTTAAATCTATGAGTCAAATCGACGTTTCTATATTAAATAAAATGGACGACAATACACGGATTATCGTATTTTGTGAGTCATATCTGTCAAAATAAGGTGAAACCGCGAATGACTCATTAAATCAGTTATGGTTCCTTGGATCTTACATATGCTTCTCTCAAAGATTAAGCCATGCATGGCTCAGTACAAGCCGCAATAAGGTGAAACCGCGAATGGTTCATTAAAAACTGAAATTTTTTAAACAAAAGAATTTTAAAACGAATGTAATTATTTGTGTTAACGAGCGTGAGAACATATAAAAACACGACGAATTGCTGTGAAGTTCACCTTTCGTTGAATATTTTCCCATCGTGCCGTCTCTGTTTTTTTTTAGAAACGAATTTTGCCAGCGTCCGTTAAAAAAAAAAAAAACGAGACGTAGCAATATTTTCTTTCTATTCCATCAAATAATAATCTGGTAATTAAATTCGTCAATTTCATTTCGCCTTCGGTTATGCAGAAACCGCAATTTCAACCCCCTTTCGACGGTCCCGTGTTATTTGAAATTATGCGGATACATAGTCTACCGCCGCCGCCGCCAAATCTACCCGCGCATCAATCAACGACAAGTATTATAATCCTCCAACCCTGCTCCATTCCTACATTTCTCCTTTTCCTTGCCGATCTCGACGCAGAGTGGACATCCTTTATAGACTGCTTGAACGAATAAAAGAAAAAATTGGTTATCTCAGCCTTTATATGTCACAGAGACTTTAAATTCCATTAGCGAGGCGGTCGGGCGGAGGCGTCAGCTAGGGGGAAGGAGGGGGGGGGGGGGGGCACACGTCGTTGTGTATGGAGAGACGGGCGACGCAGATTACAAGAGTTCGGGTAAAATGGACATTGGTAGAAGGTGGGGGACGAATAAGCCGCTGGAGGGAGAGGGTGTGGGATTTGGCCCACAACGCTAAACTAACACACTCTCTCTCTCCATAATTCCAACCCTCCCTCCAGGCCTCCCTCCAACTGCCACCTATCGGTTTTAGGGTTGAGGGAGGGAGGGATAGGAGTTTAGAAGGTTTAGGGCACTGGAGGTGACCTGGCGTTGGGGTCCAGAGACGGTGGAACACGGGGACATTTTGCGGCGTGGCCAAGCCTAGAGCGTTCGACGTCGGCAGGAATCGGGGAGGGAGGGAGGAGAGATAGAGAAGGAATGAGGAGGGAAAGGAATGGAAAGAGGCAGAGAGAGGGAGTGACAGAGGTAAGGAAAGATGGAAGGAGAGAGTTTGTGAGAGAGAGAGAGAAGAGGGAAGAAGTATAGAGGGAGGGTAAGAGGGAGAGAGAAGACAGACAGACAGACAAACGACTTTATTCAGGGCGAAATTGAGACTGTGAAGAGGTAGAGAGAAGAGGTAGAGAGAAGAGGTAGAGAGAAGAGGTAGAGAGAAGAGGTAGAGAGAAGAGGTAGAGAGAAGAGGTAGAGAGAAGAGGTAGAGAGAAGAGGTAGAGAGAAGAGGTAGAGAGAAGAGGTAGAGAGAAGAGGTAGAGAGATGAGGTAGAGAGAAGAGGTAGAGAGAAGAAGTAGAGAGTGCGAGGGGGAGAAGGGGGGGGGAGAGGGGAGAGAGTGGTAGTGAGAGAGAAATGGAGGAGGGAGGACGGAAGAAATAGAACGGTAGGGTGAAAGGGAGAGTAAAAGAGGGGAGAAAGTGAGGCTTAGAGAAATCGTAGAAATCGAAAGAGAGGAACACCATGTGTGACGCTGTCCCTCTCTCTCTCTATCTCTTTCTCTCTCTCTACCACCCTCTGCCCTTCCCCTTCGTTGGTGGTGTAGCGGAGGGACGAAAGAGGAAACTAAATGGAGGGAGAAGTCGTAGAGACGGTGGGGTGGGGGTATTGATTACCGCCGCCTCCGAAAGGGGGCGTGGTGGGTCGTCGCGTGTGAAAGTTGCACGTGTGTCGCCGCGTGTTGGTGTGTGTCTCGCTGGGTTCGCTATACACACCCTCCCCCGCTTCCCTCCTCTTAACATAACCCTATTTCCCCCATTCCTTCTCACTATTCCTATCTCCGCGTCTAGTCTCTCCGTCCTTTTATTTGCTTTTTATTTTGTAATGGGTCGCTGCTCCGGCCGGCCGTAAGAGGACGTCGCCCCCTGACGTCTACAATGCTACCCTGATCCCAATCTTCTCCAACCCTCGCTTAATCCTTTGTGTCTCTTCAGTTCCATCCCCTACTCTTCCCTCTATATCCCCTCTTCATTCTCCCATTTCTGCTGCCTTTACGTCTTCCTCGGTCTCTTCAGGATATTCACTTTCTCTCATGACTTTCCCTCCTTCTCCCTTTCTATGTCCTTTTATAAGCTCTGATTCTCTCGCTAATACCCTTGAGTTTTGTTTAATTCCTATTAGAGGCAAACTCATTCCTTCTTTTGCATATGATTTTTTCTATTCCTTCCTTACACTTTGTCTCTCTTCGTCGTCTCTTAGCATTTTTCTAGATTCACATTCTCCTTCTCCATTCGCATTCGTTTTTTATTTTCAATTTTACTTCACTCTTCATATGACTTTTATCCTCCTTCACATTTGTCGCAAGCTTATATTTTATACCTTAACAAATTTCTTCCGTTATATATAAACTAATTTATTCATTTTTTCATTTTCGATAATTTCTTTCTTCTTTACCTATGACTAATCCGTCGCTGCCTGTTTTCGTTTTCTTTTTTATTCCTTCCGCACTTCGTTCCCTTTTTGCCTCTTTTCTTAGGTCTTTCCTTTTTTCCCCTGCTATATATTTCCTGGCCGTCATTCTGCCCTCACAATCATCACGTATGAATGTGTAGCGCAGTGGTCAAACACGTACCGTAATTTATGATCCCAATTTCTCGATATCGATAAAACGATAAATCACTCAATCCGTCTCTTAGCGTCTTTCTTCACCCTCGTCTTATCCTCGATTTCTCGTCCTCTTCGCCTCATCCTTCTCCGTTACATTTTCTCTCCTTTCACTTTTTGTCGTTCTCTTTTCGTTTTTTTTTCGTTTCTACTGTCACACTTAAAGCCTATCTCAGAGAGTATATAAATAAATAAAGGTATAAACACGAACGCACACATACATATATTGATGTATCTTTATACATATATGCACACTTATTTTTTATGTCTTTATATTTATATCGATTTATCTTTTTAACCAAGCGTAATAAATCAACTACATTTCTCTTATAATATCGAAACCTTCGGTCGTAAATAATTCCTTTTGAATTATGCCTGAACATAGCACACACAGTGTAATAACTGAAAGCCTTAGAAATAGTTTATGAGAATTTATATATCTATTCTCCAGATATATTATTGCAGTTGGGAAATATCTTAAAGAAGTGCTTGTAAGTTGGGTTGCTTGGGTAATGCATAGTATCTACCTTAGCCTAAATGGTAATTTACACAATCGACAGCTCCTCAGAAGGCCTACTGCGATAAAAACCATGGAATTCGATCAATTTCGTCTTCGAAACACGAACCCGGGTCGCTCGAATCGACGATTAGGACGCACATCACCCTTAAGTCTTCTTCCATGCCGTGGCGGCAACTTTAATATTGATTTTATCCAGGATCAAGATTTTCTACTTTAATTGGAGCAACATGTTTGCAAGAAAATTTGTTTCGCATACTTTTTAGGAACACTAAAAAAATCATCTTATAGGATTAATAACATTAAGTGCACTGAAAATTTAATAACTTTTCTTTTGTAAATCGTTACTTTCCGTGCATTAATCGGTCAGAGCTTTTTCTTGATATTAGCTGTGGTCAAAGATATTACAAGTAACTTATCAAGAAACCTGTTTGTTTGTTAGAGTGAAACGGGTTTACTATAATATGTAAGTATCGTAATTAAAATTGAAAAGCCGCAAAACATCCTAACACTCCATCTTCCCAACTTACAAGTTTCGGACACTAGGCTTCACTGAGATATTTAAACCTTAACCTGCTGCTGTTCCGTCTCAATGGTTGTAAGCGACCTTATTATATGTTTTTAGAGGTATATCATGTAGTTTTATTTGTATCATAAGCAATGGGTCCTAAAATCAATAAGAACATTAAGTGTGATGTCAAACAAACTCATTATTTACCTTTTTATGCATTAAATGAAAATAAATAATCGAGTGACATGTAGTTGTGCATTGAAATAGGAAGAAAAGTTGAAAATGTGACCGTTTGAATTATCTTAACTAATTCAGTAAAATATCATATTTGCTAGGCGATCATAGGTATATGTTTAAACAACGTATGTCAGATAAAGGAAACGGCGTTTGTACGTATAAGCTCTTACGATAATATTGTAGGAACTTTCCCCGAATTATGCAATGCGAAATACATGCTTACTTTGACTGTAAAGGAAAGTATGCGTTTCCAAAACAGAAGGCTCACATGCATGATCCCACGCGCATTCTTTTATACCGGTGGAAGATCTAATAAGAAGTTTTACGGACGTAAAGAAGAGGTGCCAAGGTGGCGAGAAACGATGCTATTAACCCAGTGGTTCCCAACCTTTTTCAGTCCAACGCCCCCTTTTGCCGAAAAATATTAGCCAACGCCCCCACCCCTTTATGTATACAACCCCGCATACCTAAAAACTAAAAAACCATATATCATGCTAAAATATGTCTGATGAGAGTAAAACAAATGTTTATAAGTAGAAAAAGTATTGTGTAAAAACAAATCATATGTTATAGATATATTTCAAACATGTTTAATACAACAAATTTTAATACAACAATATCAATGGGAACCCTGAGCTTGATGTCACTCAGCTAATCTACATATGTCAGGCTCTATGTTTGATAAATTAAATCTTAAATTACCTCTCTCATTTATATTCAATCGATTTCTCTGCTTAGTTAGCAGCTGAAATACAGCACTTAAACCATTTTCTACCAAATAAGAAGTTGGAAATGCTAATATCAGTTACTTATTTCCAAACATGAGGGTATGCTAATCATTACTTTATCCAGAACTCTTCGTAACCATTTTGGTTGAACCGTACACTAGCCTCAAAGTCATTTTGAAGATCGATGAATTCCTCCTGAAAATCTTAATATACACTTTCCACATCGGCCACAAATGGATTAATAACCCAATCAGGTACTATAAGTTCTTTCAGATCCTTAAACCTTATCAACATATATTTCTTAAGTGAATCAACATGAGCACAATAAATTTATAATTCACTATCCAAAATTTTATCATTTTTAAATTGCTGCAATGAAGGAAACTGGCAAAGCTCTCGACGGCCAAGGTTATTTTTAAGCAAAGTCAATTTGCTGATGAAAGCCATATTGATTTCTTTTGATTTGATTATATTAATTTTGTTTCCTTGAAACTTCACGTTGACTTTATTAAGCTTTCCGAAAATATCTGTTAGATATGCCACGTCCCATACGCTACACTTCTACATATTAGTAATACCATACACTACAATACTATAGTTGGTATTATTATAGTATCCAATGAACACATTTGAGCTTTCATAGTCTATCTAGACCCTGATCTTTTGATACATAACAATGTTTCTTATATTCCCACATGCCATACCCTTGGTGTCTAGCGCCCCCCAAAAATTCCATAACGCCCCCGTTGGGAATGACTGTATTAACCGATGAATCCAGATTTCTCTCGTCTCCCTATATCCAGGAAAGAGGAAAGGGAACCTCGCGGCTAACGCATTAAAATCGGAAGATTCAGCCCAGTTCCACTTCCCGCCGTAAATGCAAAAATCTCGGAGGCCACCGTAAAGCGATTTCGATTTATGTCCGACCGAAGCAGAGAAATCCCTGTATATCTCGCCCTCTCGAAGCGAGGATATCGAGGAAAAAAAACCGTCCCTCTATTTTTTTCGCCCCATCTTCCTCCCGACAAATCCCCCCCTCTCTCTCTCTAACCAGGACCTATTCGCCAGACAGACGAACACCTCCGTGCGTAAGATGAAAAAACATCTCGGTTCGCTTCCTGGCTAATCGTCTCATGTCAAGAGAGACGTGGCGAGGTGGATAGGTTAGGTGGCCAACGAGAAAAGCGGAGAAGGATGGAGGGAGAGATAGGGAGAGAAGAAAGGATAAAGACGTATGAATACTATTTCCTCTATGGCGACCCCTATCCACCACCACCTCTATCTAGTTACTCTCTTCGAAACGGGATCGCTCTAAAAACGTCGATTTATAGCCTCTTTTACTCCCCATCTCCCCATCCTCCACCCAATCTGCTCTCTCTCACTTTTCCTCCGAGTCAGATCTTCTTTTTTCACGGCAAACTCTCTCTTCCTATCTCTCCCCTCTCTCTCCGCTCTTGTCCATTTTTTATTCCTTTTATGTTCTCTCTCCTCCTCCGCCGACTTTTCCTTTCACCTATTTCCATTTATAGCTTTCCGTTTTATCCCTTTCTTTTCTTTTTTCGTATAATTTCCTACCCCTTTCCGCCGAAATTCCTCTTCCTCTCTGCTGTTTTATGAGTCGGAATTTACGAAACTCCCGAGTATGTGTGGTCTAAAAAAAAAAGCTAATGCGTGTTCTTCCTTTTCTCTCCTCTTTGTGTTTTTATTTACACATTTACATTTCCATAATTACTTTCCGAGACGCCATAAGCGCATGGCACCATACCTATATTACATAAATCTTCTGCTAGTCTCTCTTATCGCATATGCGAAAAAGGACATGTGGTATCTGACGGTTCTTTTCTACGCAAGCTTAGTCTTCGCCTCGCCATTAGATGAATCATTTATCACATTACGCCATATTTACTTACAGCACCGTAAACACATCTACGTATTAACATAGTATACTATTGAAAATTGGCAATTGAACAGTGATGTAAATGATCTACATGTTTAGTTTGAATATCAAGTTTCACAATTTAATAAATTTGTTTATTTCGACTTCATTTCCCGAACTAGAGTAAAACCCCTCACAGGAGTCCTTTCTTATTTCCTTCTTCTTATTTTTCCTGCTTTTATTCACTCTCCATCTCTTTCTCTTTAATCTCTCTCTCATCATTGTCGTCCTTCACAAAACTTCCATTCTCCCGTTTGGTTTCACGACCCTATTTTCTATCGCCAATAACCAACCATATCTCATCATATTCTTAAATACCGTCCCCTTTTTCCATCCCTTAATCCCTTTCTGGCACGTAGCTGTCCGCAGTACGGCACTTCAACCGGAATAGTGGCGATTACGGCAAATCTTTTACGCTTTCGTCGACACTTTTGGAAGGAGTAAGTTGTCTCGGAGTTTTCGCTGCCAAATATCCCCTATAGCACTTTGTTATAATTTATGATCGATTCGTGAGGTCCTAAAATAGAGAAAATCATGCTTTTCTAATTTTATCAACGGGAGATAAAATAAAAATATGATAGAGGGTTTTTATCGCAATCAAGTGATATGGCGTTTCTCGGCCGTAAAATTTACAATCATGACTTGGGGTTTTCTTAAGAAGGAATATAATTTAGGATATTTTAACACAGTATCATGAATTCTCGTAATTTATATATGTAACTATTCCAGTAGGGCAATAGTAATATTATTAAAAAGGAATAATGTACTAATTATTTTAAACTCCTCAAATAATGTAATATAATTGAGATTTAAGATTAAATTTTTATCAAGCGACCTTATTAAATTATCTTGTTTTATATTTTTGAGACCAACATAAGTGTACGTTTTAAATTTTAATGAATTACTTTTATCCCTGTCATATTTACAGCTTTATCTTCAATAATTATTTTGGAAGATGATCTCAAATTTTATTTCGGTTGAATGGAAAGTTTTGCTCGCATCCCGAGACTCTTCGACCTCTTTCCATAGGGCCAATTCCCATTTCCTTACCTTCCATTCGTCATTTATTCACTTTCCTTCTGAAAGATTATAACACACATCTCCGGCGAAAGAGACCAAACTAAGGAAAGAAAGAGAATGGAACTATGTGGATAATGTCCCGCTGTGTCTGCAGATGGCACCGAAGTGGAGGAGAGTGCCTCGCGCGGAGAGATCTGTATTGCTTTACCTCTCCTCTTGCTGTGGCTCCTCGCGGCGATATCCTGCTGGTTCTTCAACCCGTCAGGCTACGTGCTCTGCGGGTGGTGTGTTTTTCGGGCGCCTCTAACCCTTTCCACGAGATCGTATCCGAGGGAGATAGCGCCAGACGTTTAATGCAATCCGTACGTAAGAGTCGGGGATGACAGGAGAAAAAGCATTTGATGTGGTATATTAAGATATTCTATCCTTTAAACTTGTAATCTACTAAACCAACTTATGATTTCGTTGAAAATAAACGCCATTTCGAGCTTATATTCGTCGATTATAGATGTTGCTATTCCGTATATGATAAAATTGTATCCCTTTTGCTTATTAGAGGAAAATATGCTCCGTATTTTAATTATATATATTATATGTTATTAATTTTTAGCATCTTTTCTATTGTCTTAATTACGACCCTTATCAGTAATATTACCATTATTTACCATAGAAGTTATAGATTTATTTTGTTTCCTTTCTTATTTTAATAAATTAATTAATAAACCGAATTTCATAAGTTTGAAATATTTATCGGAAAAATTCCAAAGATATCTGATCTTCAGTGCCGTGTGTGGTTACGCTCTTGCGCTTCATTAATCTATGAGAATTCAAGGGCAAACTCTTTTACAAACCCGTCGATTGAAACGTATTGCTCCAAAACATTATTATTTAAAATTCTAATAGATTAATAGTCATACATTTTCATATACGGTATATTGGATTAATAAGTCCATACTTTTCATGTATCGACCAAGTACCTACACTCGATATTCAAACAAACTGGAGTTAATCTCTTCGCTTCCCATTCAGTTTTAAGGCGTGAATTGATTGGCTTCATGAAAAAATCCAAAAGTAAAGAAAAAACTATCTGCCTAGTGACTAAAATTCACTCCGTGACGTCATAAAATTTTAACGGACATTTCCATTAAGAATTCCATTAAAATTTATTTCTAAAACAAGTGAAATCCGTGTGCTTTGGTTGATTTTCTACCCGAACCTTTATTATGCGCAGAATATTTTCGATGAATGGTTGGCGGAGAGAAAGAAATCTGACTTTTCTATTGCGCTCTCACCCCGTTCCATCAGAACCGATTGAAATCCACTCATCTCGATTAAATCCCTTGCTTTTCCTTTCCTTCGACTCTCTTTACATTCGTAAAGGGAGAAGTGAGGAAAGGGCTTCGCTCATTCATGGCTGAATAGGAACAAAAGCACTCTCTGGTGGCGTATGGAGAAGGAAGACGTATAGAAAGAAACAGGCAGGAAGAAGGGAGATACGGCTTCCTCTCAAGTATTTCCCTTCAAGTTATAGCGAGGAGGGAATATACATGCCTTCCCGTTACCTATTGGACTTCCTCCGTAGTTCAATGATTTCAAAATATTTTTTTAAAACTAGCAAGCTAAAATAAAACTTTTGAAAATAATTCTCATTTCAAGTCATTTTTTCAAATTATGAGCTATATATAAATTTTCGCCGATAACCTTCCATAACAATTCTATTTAAATGAGAATTATCAAGATGGCTTCAAAGATTATTGAAATTGACTAAATATTTCTCTATGATAGCCACAAAGAGATGCTATCTACCGATAGTAGATTCTAAACAAGTAAGGAACGTGTACGGTGTATCGCAAATAAGCGCGTTTTGTGCGGTTGAGTATTTGAAACTAAACGATATAGTATGAAGAAACGTACACTATAAAATGGCGATACACCACGATCCGATTATATCTCTTTGTATACTAAAATTTTTTGCTTCTTCTATACTGGTTCTTTGATGAACGTATTAACGTAATTTTAGCATATTTACAAAAACAATACATCAGAAATGTTTCCAAGGGAATAAAAAAATTTTGATTTACCGATTTATTTTTCAGTCAATTGTAATTAATCAAAAAATCGAAAATTATTTTTAATATACCTAACTTGAGTTAAGGAGAAGAAATGCAAACTTTACGTTCATGTTAATTCCTTCGTCATACATAATTTTTCCTCACAAAACGCTTTTTGTGCACCACAAGAAAATAAACGTATTTACGTACGGTTTTACTTCGTAGATAATCCATTTTCTTCCTGCTTCTGAATTCTGTATGCACACGGAAGAAAATTTAAATTAATTTCGTAAATATAGCAGATCTTATTTACTTCATTTGCTACGAAGATTGCTTTTGTTGGAAAAAATTGACAAATACGGAAATTACGACTTTCTTTTTGGATTTTATTGAAAACGACTACTCGATCGATAAAAATGCATTTTACAATAAAATTTTATATTTTGTTCAACAAATTTTATTTGAAGAAATATTTGGAATTACTAATAGTACATATTTTACGACATATGAGGGAAAGTTCGTTTTTTATTTCCAATACAGAGTTACTACTGCTTGAGTTATGTAGACTCTTTCTATAATTTTCGCATTGCCTTTGCCCAGAAGTACTTAATACACGTAGCTCCGTTTTGTAGAAGCAGAGTCCGAACATGCGTACGGGCGGACGGACACGCCCAAGCTAATAGGCGTTCACGCTGGAAGCGAAACGCGGCTAAAACGAATCCACCATCGCTGAAACGGTTGATTTGTAGCCGAAATACGAATCTGGTTTTTCAGTCTTTTTATGGAACTTAGAGAGACAAATTAGACTTCTTAATGATCGGAAGTGCAATACATTTTCCGATCCACGAAACTTACTTTAAACGTAATGTGCTTACTTAATAACCCGTTATTCCAAATTTAAACGAACGCCCTAGAGCTAAACCTATTTGATTTTTTGTTCCTTTCAATTGGGATGCACTCATGCGAGCTCAAAGGCCTCGTAGTTTTCCGTATGGGGCGCTAGCTCCGAACCACTAAGGACCCTTAGGTCCCTCCTATCCTTTCAAATCTCCCACTTCTCTACAATCGTTAACTTAATTCCCTAGGAGAAGGAAATAGGGATGGGGGGTGGGCGAGGAGATGATAGCAGCTTTACGGGAATAGAAAGAATATCATAAAGATTACATAGGCTTGGCGGTATGGTCTCCCTTCGTCATGGTAACGATAAGTTGTCTTCGTCAGGTCCCTATCCTAGAAAGTCGGAGGAGGTTTCCCGTTGGGAAAAGGTATAGGTTTAGATAAGAGGATAACAGTTGCGAAGATGAGAAGGGGAAAAAGGAGATATTAAACGGAAGAAGAAAATAAAACGAGGATAAAGAAGATCAAAAAGGAGCAAGGGTTTTTTTATAGGGATTATGTTGAAAATGGGACGTTTTGGAGGACAAATGTGAGAAGGTAGGAAATAGAAGAAAGAGATTTAAGAGGAAGAGAAGTAAGCATAATTCGAGTGAAATGGGGTTTTTGGAATAAAAACGGAAAGAAAGATGAGGTGGAATAATTTGGAGACGCAATTAAGGAAGGGCCAAGTTGATTTTCCGGCTCAAATTTAGAGCTGTTCTCAGGAAATGAAAACACGATATTTTATATCGGCTGTAGGGATGGGAGTGTCATACAAACTTGAACATTAATTAATTAAAGAAACGCACTAACAATTACAGGAAACATTATGAAGGTGCAAGGATATGACTCTTTTTCATTATTTATATGCATTTAAAAAATGTTATAATGTTTGTTATAACTGATGTATTTAATTAAAAAATTTAAGTTAAAATATAAATTACGCGTACCCTTTAACTGATATATTTTAACCTAAAACTTTTTATATAATGGTCATCATGATGCGTAACGCCCTAATTTTGTGAATAACTCGATTAGAAATAAATTTAGAAGCCTGAAATTTCTCAGGATTTCCGTGTTGATGAATCTCTCTACGTGGTGACTAAAAAAATTCCGAAAGGGTCACGGGTTCGACTCCAGAGGATGAATGTCGTTTCCCGTAAGATAACACGTAAAAATCACCTTTTTGGTTTGAAGGCTTTCATTCTTTTACACACTAAAATATCTTAAAATTAACTTATCGACACGAAATTTGCGCTAAAACACGCCAAAATGAATGAGGATTCTTATTCTTACCGTCGAATACTCAATCTCATCATGGGCGAACCCAGGCTTCATCCAAGGGGGAGGAGGGGGGGGGGGGGGTAATTTAGGAGTGAAAAAATAAATTAATAAAAGAAATGTTTTTTAAAAATAACTTTTGTATTATACACTAAAAAGAATAAAATACATTTTGATTTACTACAATTGTGAGTTGTGTGGATAAGGAAGACCATAATTCGCGACAGTTTTAGTAGAATAAGTTTCTTCTTATACAACAATGCTGATTAACTAAAGTTTATTAAGAACGTTTGTAAAAGTTATATGGCACTTCACGTTACACTTTCTATTATCCTTTAATTATACATAATGTACGTGTAGTGATTTCGACTTTCCACTAAATTTTAAGTACCCCTTTGCGGGTATAAACTCAAAGTCAATTAAAAATTACTTTCAGGTATATGTTATAGATATAAGATATTGAGTGAGATTAATATAAAAGTTATTTAATAAAGCATTTGAAACTATCTTATTTAGTACATATTTTAATCAGAAAAAGGAAATGTAGAACTTAATAGCAAAAAGCGAATACATACAGTGAAACGGTACAGTCTATTATAGTGAAGCGAGTGAAAGAACTTAAATTATGAACTGCTTAGCGCGGACGAAATTTAAAGGGTAATTTTTTGAGTGTTTAGAAATTTCTGGGGGGAGGGTAATTACCCCTTTATCCCCCCTTGAATCCGCCCATGAATCCGCCCATGAATCTCATTCGAATTCGCTCATATTTTGAATTTATACTCGAGTTTTGGTAAATTTTTTTATCGTAGGTGTATCGGTTATCAATAAAATCAAACAAGAAAGTATTAATTTCAATTGAACTTAGAAAATTTCTTGCTAACATAACAATCTCAAAACAAGTAAGAATTTTTAAAAAATTCAAAAATAAAATCTGCTTTATAAAATAGGCGGCCAAAGGATAAAACAAGAAAATTTTCAGATTATTTGTTCGTATTAAAAGATTTTGGTGTCATATTCTTTTCATTACTGTTGCTTTACATATCATTTACATAATAATTTCGCTTTGATAGGAGGTTTTCAAGGCTGAGCTTCATTTTAAAAAATGTGTGTTTTCTATTAACTGTATATTCAAAATCCATTTACTCCAGCTTATGGAATGATATTATTACGTAAATGATATATAAAGTTATAGTAATGTCAAGTACATGACACCAAAATCTTTTATAACAAACAAATAATCTGAAAATTTTTGTTTTATCCTTTTAAGGCCTCCTATTTTATAAAGCAAAAAATATTTTATTTTTGAATTTTTATAAAATTCTTACTTGTTTTTATCTTTTAAGTGCGAAAATGAATAACATTCAATGAAAAAAACGAACATAAATATTACCTCAATCGCTCTCTTACAATGATTGATGTCAAAGTTTTTGATTTGTGGAACTTTGTGACTTCATACGAGTCTAGCGCTAGTAGGCACGTCAGTCTAAATCACAAAGCAAATAAGATGAGAAACCCGGTACCGGCATTAGCCTACTCTTTTCGAAAAGCATCAAGGAGGACCAACGGCTTTATATCCCTTCTGAAGGATGAAGCGTTGATTCGCTTGCTCTCCTTTAAACACGCAAATAGGGGGCAGCAAGATCTATTGAAAAAAATGCAACTTTCGCATGTTTTCAACGGGTATGCTCAGTGTAGCAGGCCGACGCACTCGCTACTACGCAATGGCACCCAATTTCGCAAGTTTTGAAATTTCGAAGATACTTTTCTACCCAGAAGCTGCAGCTTGAGGAATAAAAATACATTCCCAAAAGAACCATCTACTGATTACGAGTTGTTAATTGTTTTATAAAAAAGTTCAAAATTTTGAAACCTATAGTGAACATTATTGAGGTATCTATCTATTGAGGTATAAAATGACATAAAAGATATAAGCTAAAATTTTCGTACAATTAAGCGTTATAACTTCTCTCGCCATATATTGGTAAAAATGACAACTCACGGTGAAATCCGTATTTCTAGCTATCATTTCTAACGTTGGGGCACAGAATGCTATGAATATGTAGTAGTTCAATTTCTTGTTACTAAAACGACCCCAGATTCACTGGCATAGACACCGCAGCAAAACAGTCATTTGGAAAGTTTGAATATTCACAGTTTAACTTCTAGATGAGATGCAAAATTGTTTATGGGCTAAAAACCATCTGCTAGCCATAATTTTTCAAACAATATAACATTATTTAGAATCCGATCATTCGTTCAAAAAATATGAGGGAATAAATAATGGTCTACCTCAAAATATATATGTAAATAAATAAAGATCGGACTACTGTATATAACAGATTTTATAAAAAATACGTTTAATTTCTTTTGCGAGTGCATGCAGTATTTTTAAATACGAAGAAAATGGATTATTTATGAAAAAGAAAAGAACGCTATTTTCCCTACGTACACTCAATGAGTTTTGCAAGTGAAAAGAAATGAATAATTTTAAACTAAGGAAAAAGCTCAAAAACGTTTATATAGTAATTTATGTCAAATAGTCCATTGTACGAAACCCATTTCCTAACTTGTTGTAACTAAGAAGAAAATTGTTCGCTAACTAATTTAATTTTCGCTGGAAAGTGCAGCGCTAATTATTTCACAGTGCAGGTTTGCCGATGAATATCACCTGGGAATTTTAAAATGGTCGAGAGGTAAGGACTAGCGTGAATTTTGCGTTAAATGTTAATATGTTCATTATTCCTAATATGTCCTTAAAGTGAATTCTAAAAAAATTCTGTTTGGGGTATAGATATTTAAATTATTATGACTAGCATTATAAGGCAAAATTAGTATTTTGCATCGTAAAAGAATACAGTCGTTCTTATTGTCGTAAATTATATTTTGAATATGTTTACAGAATTCACCGCTACATGGTGGCGGCGCTGTGTACTGGAACTTAAGAAAAAGTTAAATAACTCCGAAATGGATGTTTCTACGAAAATTTGTTTCAAACAAAACTTGGAAGAAATATTATTCTCTACAACTTTGGTCCTTACGAAGATTACCAATAACGACGTTTTTAAGGAGATATTTGACGGAAACCGAAAAAACCGATTATTTATAAATAATTCCTAAACAATAACTGCTATGGAAAATTGTTTGAAATAAAAGTTGCAGGAAATTACATTCTCTATAACCCTTGTGCCGAATTGTATATACAATAATGATGTTTTAACGGAGATATTTCGCCAAAACCGAATCGGGTTTCGAATAAACCTCAATTTTTGTTTAACCGGTTTTGTCCAAAAACTAATCAACTCTTCGTGCTCATACCAAAGTGTTATATATGAAATTTATAAATGATATGGCAAGGACTTTTCGAATTAGAGCGCCTACAATCACATTCACACATTCCGAAAATAGTCTAAACGTGTTCTAGGGACCTCAAAACATGTATTCCTATTGAAATCTCGAAGTCGATTTTTTTCATGGAAACACTTTCTCTATACTACGTATACGGAGAAAGTAAAAATACACGATCCATGGATGTTTTTCTGAAAAAATGTTTTAAAAGTAGTTCTTATATTATCATTAAAATTATTCGAGCTCTCTTAAATTTAAAAAAAATACGCTACACAAGTAGGAGATGGAAATAATTAGAATCTCTTCAGAAATGGAATAAAATTAAACCTGGGGAAAACTTAATGAAAGTCCTTTTATCAGTTTCATTAGCAAAGAGCATTTCGACGTCCTCTGCAAAGATAACGGCTAATAAACACTTCTCGACGGAACAACTAAAGTTCGCAGGACGAAAGAGACATTTTCAAAGAGTGTGTGTTCCATTGAATTCATCTCTCTTTTGCAAAACCCTTTCCGACTACCGCGTGCCTACTTATTTTCCCCCCTATAACTCCTCCCATCCCTACCTCCCACTCTCGTACTAACTCTCCCTCCCCCCTCCACTCCTACCCACTCGCCCAATCACTTTCTCCCCCCCCCTCACCCCGGGACACCGTCCCAAAAAAAAACGCTTTTTCTCCAGGGACTAGAAGCCCACAAATGGAGTCCCTCACCCTCTATGCCGTTATTCCGCATCCCTTTCACTTCATCAATGTCTCTCCGCATCCACTCTTATCACATCCCACATCCTCCCATTCAGCCAATCTCCGCGCGTTTTCTCGCCATATATGATCGTTTATATATATATATATATATCCATCCTTCTTTCCCCGTCTCCAATTGATGCGGCCACTCTCTCTCTCTCTCTCTCTCTCTCTCTCTCTCTCTCTCTCTCTCTCTCTCTCTCTCTCTCTCTCTCTCTCTCTCTCTCTCTCTCTCTCTCTCTCTCTCTCTCTCTCTCTCTCTCTCTCTCCCTCTCACTCACTTTTTATATCTTAACATCGTACTACATATTTCCAGCCCAACACATATTTCGAAACTTTTTCATCTCGTCGTGTACGTATCTTTTCTTTTCCTCCTTCCTAACTTCCATTCTCTTTGTCTCTTCCGTCCTCTTTTCCATATCCCCCCATCCATTTCTTTCCTTACCTTCTTGCCATTCTTCACGCTTCCACTTGCTTCCAAAACTTCCTCCGTTCGACTTCTCCTCCCACCATTTGCACCACTCTGTTTCACGTCCTTTCTTTTCCCCATTTGGGTTCTGACACTTTCTTCTGATACTTGTATCCGTCTTGATCCCATTCTCTCTATCTCTCCGAAGTTTTTCTTTTTCATTTTCTCCCGCGGTTCCCTTCACTCCACGTCCGTTCTCTCTTATGGTGTATAAGACTACCGACTTCCTTCCATTCGTTTCCATCTCTCAAATATTCGGATTGCCTCTTTCCTTTTACTTCTTCCGTTCGCTCTTACCTCTTTAGACAAAGACCATTGTTCTCTCTCTCTCTCTCTCTTTTCCACTCATCCTTCTTCCCAAGCCTTCGCATAATATCTCTCTCGATCTCCTTCCACTCCGTGCTTCCCTTCCAACTCGCACGTTCTCTTTCTTTTCCCCTTCCGTTTCCACGTGCCACCGTCTCCCTCCCTCCCCTTTTTTCCTCTCTTTTCCTTCTCTTTCCCAATCTACGCCACCTCCTTTCTTTACAATTTCATCCATATCCATTCCATCTCCGTCCCCCCAACGCCTTCTCTCTTTCCTCCTCTTTCCCTCTCGCTCGCTCCCACTCAAAATCCCTTCTCTCATATCTCTCCCACCCTTCCACCTCTCCTCCCTCTCCTTACACTTTCCTCTCCAAAAATTTTCTCTCATAGCATGTCGCGTGTTGTAAGTTTTCCCTGTATCGCACTGCGGTCAATCGAGGGCGTTGTTTATATATATATATATATATATATATATTTGTGTCTCTCTTGTGCTGACGAAGGGATCATCCCGAAAGCTCTAACCTCTACAAATGTGTCTCTCCAACACCCCAGCGGCTCTACTTCCGGTAAGTGTTCACTGGGTTTCCTTCAACACCTAGTTGCCCAAAATATCCTTACTTACTTTTCCTCTTCCTTAGTATTTATATATATATATATATATATATACACACACACACACACACACACACACACACACACACACACACACATCTTATACGAGAAACTCTTCTCAAGGAAACCACTTACTAGGAAAATGGCAATATCCTGTCGTTTATTTGCTTTTTGGAATCGTCGGGGAGAGAAGGGAAAGGATGGATTCGCGAATGAAGCAAGTAAATTGATTTTGACAGGGGTTTCGTGTTCTCGGGGAACTTTTCCGCTCTCGCTGTCATTTTTTTGTCTCGATAACACGCAAGTGATATTTTATTTTGATTTTTTTATATCCGGGATCTGGTGACGCCGGTTACATAAATTCCGCGGAATTTTGAATTCTTCGGAAGCGTAAGGATGTATTCGGTCCCGTGAAATGTTATCCTTTTGAGGCGTTCCTGGAAAGTTGTGCAAAGAAATATGTACTTACTATATTCCAAAAGAAGAGAAAGGCTCCGATGAATGGCGCGTATCTTTTCAAAAAAAAAAACGGAATATTTGCTGAAAAGTTATTTTCCCGTATCCTGAATACACCAATAAAATATATTCTGTATTCGAAATCAACATTTTCTATGAAAACAATTGTTTTCACTATCATATGGTCTATAACTCACCGCTCGATCAATTTGAGACGTAATAATTAAGTAGTTACATGAAATTCAAGTGATATTTATGCAAACAACTGCGCATAATGGTTACACGTCAAAAGGGCTTCTGCCTAATTTCCGTTTCTGCTTTTGCCCATTTTGTTTTCGCCTTTTTGACGCTCGCTCTTATTGCTTCGCCCTTTTGACGTGTTAGCGCGCATAATCGGCATAGTGAACTTTAGTATTTATCCGAGATAAAGCAATAAGTATTACTTCTTGGGCCATTTGGCTTTCTTTTTAGTTTTTCATAATTTAAACAATATTTAATACTTAACTCTTATATATGAAAAAATTGAGTGCCATATGGAATGGTTCGTCGGTTTTCTTGAGTAAGTAATTCTAAAAACATTTTTTACGCCGCTATTTTTCTCGGCCTGTCATTTCTTATTCATTTTCGGGCTAGCCGTTCCTTCTCCTTTTGTTACGCGAAGCATGAACTGAAAAAAGTTTTTCGCGGTTTTCCGTTTCACGAGGAATCCCTTTCTCATTTTTACGGACGCATAAAACAGACACGGGTTTTATTCAGTATCGGACGTGTAGAGAGTGCAATTTTCATCATTTTGTTTTTTCTTATCCGGAAATTTTTATATTAAACATACAGCGGAGAAGACATTGAGAGATGCGCCTCTCGTGAGGACTGTTTACATTGTCTCCTTCTCACTTAAAAATAATACAGTATGGCTCAGTTCAGCTTCAAATTCACTCTTCCCTTACATTTTCGATCCACTACGCACTCAATGATCTGTACGAGGAAGAAAGAAGAGAGGGAAAAGTAGAAAACAGGCGTAGGGAATTCAAAATAGAAATCACTCCCCACCTCCAATATTTCAACCGTTTCGAAGGTTTTAAATACGTTCTCTTTCAAAATTCGCATATCCCCTTAACGGACGCTCGTCCTAAAACATTTCCTAAGCCACTGCATATACGAGCACGTATAAAAACAACAAAAATGCCACTAAACGTGTTGTTTTATAGAATCTACATTCGGTGAATCATCACTGAAGACATTTCATGGCATTGTTATGAATATTATAGGTAAATATTTATTTTTTCAGCTTTAATTGCTTATTTTGAATAAAAATCTCGAGAAGCGAGGTAAAACATTTAAATTTTCATTATAAATAAATATTCACATAAATGAAAATAAACGATGTTTTTTTAAATATGAGAGTATTTTTTCTTAACGCTTAAGAAAATAATTTTAAAGTACTCTTTTATAATATAAAAGCAGAGTTAACGTAATATTATATGCAGATATAGAGATTCTAAGGATTTCGGACGGAGTAAGAGGGACGAGAGAGACCATAGGGCTGATAACGACTCTTGTAGAGAGAAGTGGTCATATAATCGTAAATATTTTTTTTTGCTTTATTGATTTTGCAAATACCTTTGACCGATTTTTATGAACTAGGTTGATGGAAAATTTGAGAAGAATTACAGTAAAATAGAGAGATACGGGTTTTAAAAATATTTTTTATGAACAGGTTGCACATGTAATGTTTGTAACGAAATAATCAGATAGGCCACACTATGAACAGGACTGAGACAGCTGCTCAATCCATGAGATTACTTAGAGTGAAAACAATAGAAGAATTTATAAGAAGACAGCAATTGCTGTCAAAGAGTTTAAAATGTATACAATGAAAAAGATTTACGAAAATTTTTAAATGGAATTAGTTATTATATTTGTCTGATAAATGAACTTATTTGAAGAAAGATATGAGCATATAGGAAAAATTTGAGATAAGGATATCGTAAGGACACTAAAAGTTTATTTGGGCTGAGTATAAAATAAATAAGGAGGTATTGAATATCGCAGGATAAGAAAAAACATAGTACGAATAATTATGTATAGAGAGAAAGGTGGACCTAATTTTGAGAGACAATAGAATGTTAAAGGAATTAATAGAAAGCTGGATACTTGGAAAGAAGCAAATATATCTGTAAGAAAATATGGATTTTGTAAACCTTAAAAGAGAAGGTTAATTATCATAAGAGGGAAAGTGCTTTATATAGGGCATACTTGGAAGGTTAAACTTTAATCTATCTAGAAGTAGAAAAATAAAATGTTAAATTAGAATACCAAAAGAGAAGCATTTATTTCTTTCGAATGAAATGCTGAATGAGAAGCCTTAAATTCTTAGCTATTGTAATATGAGAAAATACCAAGAAAGTTTGCATTTACCAAGAACGTTTCTTTATTGAGGAAATCCAAATTTAGTACAACGCTGACTTTAAAAAATCGAATGAAAATTCGGTGCGTACCTTTATAAGGATTTGTATTTTGAAGGTTCTACAGTCACTAAACGCGCATGGATAAGGAAATGGAAGAAAAAATTAGATTGTCCAATCATTTTTAGTGTGGTACATACTATACCTGATCCATAACAAATAATGCAAGACGCTGTAATCCTATGTATTAATCTTGTAGTGTATCTATGTGAGTACATCCGTGAGTCACACCGGTGTGGAAGAGGTAGATCCGAAACAGGCGAGATTCTGAAACTTAGCATGTATAGAGATATATACGTGAAAGTATCAGGAAAAACTGAAAACATTGAAACGTGGAATATAATAATTTAAAATGAAATCCAATAACCTTCTTAAACGAAGATTTCCCAATAAGAAATGCAGTTCGTCTCCAATTATATCTATAGCATTTATTTTTTAAATTAATTAGAATTAGGATGAAAACTTGAGTATTATACAATTGCATGGCATAAGAGAATCGGAAAAAAGCACCGAGTTAGATAATGTTTGGTTTATTGTCAGAAAAAACGGCATTTTTCAATATTTTAAATGCGAGAAATTCAGAAACCACGGAAGCGAGTCTAATGCTTTTCAATTTTGTAATGCCTTAAATGGGTAATAGGAGACGAGGAGATGAAAGTAGAATTAAAAAGCTGTGAAATAAAGAAAGGAAAACAAAGATGAGGAGCTATATCTACAGCGATTTTACAGCATAATTCGATTAATTTGATTTGAAAAACACAATAAAGTTCTTTTAATTTATTTCTTATATAATAAATATTTCCTTTAAAATCCCATTTCCCATCCCCTTTCTCTGTTACATCCAATTTGTAAGCAACGCTCAGACAGGCAGGGTTGTAGTTATTATTTATCATTAAACATCATTTTAAATCCTTTTTATCGTCTTTCTCTAGATTAGTTTCGCTTATTATTCCGCATTAGATTAAATATGACTTTTTTCTTTATCCCACCACTGGAATCTTCCATTCGCTCTTCAAACTCCCACGCTCCAGGCAACTTTGTCCGCACGAAATATATGTTTCCTCCGTCCAAGCCGTCTCTAAATTCGGAACAATTGAGAGGAGAGGTCCGGTGTCACGTATAGTCCCTCCTTCGCACATCAGGGGACCGTTCGACTGAATTTTCCCCCGTCACGAGGGAGAAAGCGGAAGAGGGTGAGAGAGAGAGAGAAAGAGAGAGGGAGAACAGACACTTTTTGAATGACATATCGGAGCGTTTCCAAGGACAGAGACGGATAAGTGGAAAGGGTGTGGGTGGGGACAAAACTTTCTACGCTCGAAAACGAAGAAATCAAGTACAGGCCATGAAGGGAAGGAAGGAGAAGGGAAGGAAAGAGAAGGAAACCGTATAGAAAGTTGACGGTACGTTAAGAGGTTTGCGTGTGGGTTTGTTGAGTCTCGTGTGTTTGCGAGATGGAGAAGTACTTGGAAATAGGGTGTCTTAATGGGAAATGGGGGTGGGTGTTGAGGGATAAGGGAGAGAACTGAGAGTGTGTGGGTGTGAGGTTAGGAGTGGTGGTGGTGGTGGTGGTGGTGAGAGGCGTCGGAAGTTGAAGGAGCTTCGTATTGAGCGGTTCCCTCACGAAAGAAAAAGAGATAGACAGAGAAAGAGAGAGAGAGAGAGAAATAGAGAACGATAAAGGTGTGAAAGGATACGGAGTGGAGGGAAAAAAGTGGAAAACGAACAGCGAAACAAATGATAATATAAAGAAGGTGGCCCAAGTGGAAGAGATAAAAAAAGAGAAACAGAAACACTCATCGGGTGCGACAGAGTTTCGATAAGACTATGCGAACAATTTATACGCGTATCTTTCTCTCTCTCTCCGCTCTGCTCCATCCCTCTTCCATTTCGTACCTTTTCAAACTCTCCCCCCTTTGTTGCGAGTAAAGTTTTTTTCTCCCAATTTATATCGAAGGAACAAAAATCTACTATTTTTAGTCGGTGTAATTTGAGAAGGAATACACCTGAAGGGACTCTGTGTGTGTGCGCCCCATTAAAGAGGGATCGACTCCAATTAACGGGCACTTGTTATATTAATTGGACTCGTAATTTGGAGGCAGTCTCTTTAAGGCAAATCGTGCTAATGGTGCTGTGTTAATGAGTCCCGAAAATCGCTTCCTAATACACCGAACTGATTTTGTCCCCGGTATTTTAAGTGGAAGATTATTTTCTCGACTAAATGGTCATTAGTGATTAACTCTGGATTAATAACGTGTTCCTGGCTGGCATTAGTACTAACATGAGGTTTTGTAGATCCCCGGGATAAAATAACGAGATTCATACTTGGGCGTGAAAAAAATAGGACTTCTTTTACGCCAATCGCATAATCCTTTAGGTATGCGCCGGAGAATTTAACAAAAGCTGAATTATAAAAGAATGGGCTTCGTGCTTCAGCACCCCGTAACCTGCATTAAGCAACTTTAAGGATTTCCTTACATCTTTGTTTTATTAAACTTTCCCTGAGATTACAGTTTATATATTCAAACCAGTCATTTTCTTTTAGGGTAAATCAATGGATATTTTAATTCACTCACGTACAGATTACATATACATCGGCATAACACCCTGATATTTACTCAAATTGTTGGTGGCAGAGGGTAAAGTGATAGTGATAAGATATTTTACTTGCGAGTTTAAATATCATATTGTAAATTCTGATCGAATAAAAAAACCTCGATATTGCTTAGTGTTAAAATTTATATCACGAATTTTCTGTATATTCTTCCGGTATTATGCTTCAATTACCAATACCTCCCCAGTAAAGCTTTCTCATTCATTAGGATTTTCAATCTAGCGTTCAGAATTAAACCGTTTTAGAAAACATAATATGAAAAAATTCATTCGTTATTTAAAGCATTATTTTTTTAAACCTTAAAAATACAAGTGTATTATTCCAACCAAAGAATTCATACAAATTCGTATTTTTTAAACTGTTTCGTTGTTTACTTCTGGCAACCTAAATGTAACGTGCTTTTACTAAAAATACCTGCGCTAATGAAAAGAAATCAGCACTCAAAAACCTATGTGTCTTTGGAAGAAAACGATATAAAACAAAACTCGGCTGTCATTGCTTCAAAAATACACTGAGCACCGAGTTCGATAGATTTTCAGAGCTCAGCCCGTCGCTTTGACAACGCGCGCACTTTCGGTGCAACGGAAGACAAAGCGGGAAGGCGGGTTGATTTATCGTCCTCCCGCTTTGCGAGAAGAACTACCAACGGCGCAGAAGCTCTCGGTAGACAACGACAGATGCCCCGTCTCGATAACTTCAACCCCCCGCCGCTAGATGGGGCGGAAGCGCGCGAGCAATGGGGTAGAACGGGAATACATGAAGAGAAAGGAAGAGGGGAGAGAAAGAAGAGGAGGAGGGAAAGGGGGTGGCGGCTGAGAGGAGGTTGCGGCAAGTTGATAGCGGGTCGGGAGAGGAAAAAAAGAAGAAGTCGGAATGACATGCAGGAGGACGAAAGGAATAAGTCAGGTTAGGATTGATGGGTGTACATTTGTCTCCTATCGGAGGAGGAATAGAGCCTTTATCAAGGATTCATTTCAACCGTATTCAAATATCGATTATTAAGGAAGACAGGAGGGATGACATACACTCCGTCGAGATCGCGCCCCGTTTAATGATTATATAGAAATTTAATTGGAGTAGGACCGCTTAATTCGTGAGCAAAAACGATTCGAACAAGAAATCATTCATGAGCTTGTTGCGGTTATTTGGAGATAACTGAGAAAAGAATTTTCAATTTTTAGATGCTTATTCGTGATTTTTCGTCCATAAGACGTGATCGATAGTTCACTGATGAATTAAGAAATTATTATTGCTAATGTAATATTTTAATAAGATTTAGTAATGTATTGTATTCGTCATGGAGAGAAACAGATATAATTTTAAAAATTATTAGAGAAAATAAAAGCTTGTATGCTCGAAAGTTATTCATGGTAAAATTAATTAACATTTAATCTAGAGCAACAGCGGTGTATCGTAAAACCTGTTCCCTGATAAGGGCACAAATCTGTTTTTAAATTTCACCTTTCTATATAAACATCCCCACTGAATAAATATCACATATCTTACCAGCTCACTCGCTTCGGCGTTGGAAACATATACAGTGTAGCTCAATCTCGGAAATAGTTGAATAGTCATGCGCAATAAATTTCTGAAAAAATTTCTTGTCGTGACTTTAGTGTTCCGGATAAATTCATATTTTGAATTTAAAATGTATTTGCTCCCTCTACTAATAGTTTGTACAGAATGAATTACACATATTTACGATTATATTCAGTGAACAGTAAATTTCGACCTTAAACTCCATCATCATTGAGTGACTGACAAAATATAGGTTAATTACAATTTAGAGGTGCAACATTTAAGTTGGAATGAACATTGAGTTCGCACAAACGTCCAATGATATTACGGGATACTAAAAAAATATAATGAAGCGAAGTGCTTTCAATACATTCTCTCTTCTCGCGCGTAAATTTTCGGATTCCGTCACCACTCTACCTAGAGTTATTCGAAAAGTCTCATTGGAGCAAAAATTAAATAGACCCATTAATTTTTCCGCAACAACTACAGAAATAGTGACGTGATTAAAAGAGGTCTTAAGAGCAATCTTAATCAGAACTCTTGAACGAAACTTTTTAAGCTACTTTAAATTCCAAAAGAAGCATCTCCGTGTAATTTTTCCTACTTATTTCCTAAGAAAAGTTCTCTGAAATTTTTGGAAAATAACCTATCAGCGTAAAAGAGATTCATCACGCAACTTTTATCCAGCTGGCATCAGTCGCAAGGGACCGGGAGAGGGAAGGCGATGACTCCTCCCTCCCGCTAGCTTACGATTCAAATCCCAGCGGAGAGAAAAATCTTCCTTCTCCGCCTTACTAGGTAATATATCATCATTTTCTTCATCTATCCGCCCCAATTAGACCCGAGTTATAACGGAGTAGACATTAAGATTAAAACAAAATCGGCCAAAGGTCTTTTCCACGAGGCAGAATTAATTGAAAATCCGCTTCGCGTTGAGGACGAGAGCGGAAAAAACCGGAGAGTGTTTCGAAAACACGCGTAGAGGATGGGATAAGATGAATGGTTTCGGTGGATTGAAAATAAATTCCTGATGACTAACGAAAACGCTAACTTTCGTGATAGCTGTTTTAGGGAATCTCATTCATATCTATAAAAATAAGAGTTTTAGCTAAAAACCACGTTTTTAAACAATATACGTTTTGGTCAATCTTGACCCAAGACGGCGGAAAGTATGATATAAGAAGTTCCTATTGGAAGCTGCAGTTTCAATTTTTTTCATTTCCAAAACACTTTATTTTTTAATCTCAGTATTCGAAGTTATTTGCCATAAGGTATTTTGCTGTATATATTTACAAGCGCGACATGAAGGAATGTTTGTGTAGGACAACTTATATAGAATATCCCACGTTTATCGATCAAGATGAACCCATCCAGAAGGTGGAATTGTATAAGGGAGTAAAGGTGAAGAAAAAGTTGCAGGGTGTGGGGAGAATGTTGACGGTGGAACGAGGAGGGTGTGGAACGGGGGCAGCCATCCGAGTGGTTCACTTGTTTTTCCTTCAAAGATGTCTCGCGGAGTGAGCGCAGGTGAAACGCACGTCATTCCCGACAAATGGAGGTAAAAGTAAATAGAGGAGAAAAACTCTTGTTTACCGACGTGAGTTTGAAATTTCCGTCGAAAACCTTTTCTTTGCAAAAACTGAAATTTGTCTTCCGTGCCAAAGGTTTAGTTTGTTAAAAATAAATAATCACCGCTGTCGATAAATACTTTATTTTCACGCCATCTATATTTATTTTATTAATGCGTGAGCTCAAAACTTCCGGCGCTGACCCTTTCTCCATTTTATGCTTAAATATCCTCAGATTTTTAAAATGAATTCATGAATATGTCCAGGTCAAAAGTATTTTATGGACAGAATATATTAATTAATTTAAGCATTTATTAATATAAAATTATTTTCTTAACTTTTTAGATTTTTACGAATACCTACGTCATATGCATGATTGACCTTTATCAGTGAGAGTTTACGGCAATATGTTGCTGTATATATTATTTAATTATTGACATAATTGATTATTGTATCATATAAAACTGAATTCATTTATTGATTATACGGCTTAATTTTACTTTCCTTCTGAAGAGATATGGATATATTTAACCAGAGTTGGGAAAGTTCCGGTTCCGGAACAAGGAATGGTTCCAAAATGGTTCCGGTTGCTGGATCCAGAACGGAAAAAATATATCGGAACAAAATATTGATTCCGGAATGGTTCCCTTAAAAATAAATAAATTATTATTAATATTTTTATATTTTTTTGTTTAAAACAGACTTTTTAATTTATACTATTATATTTTTATACGAAATTGAAAACGTATACTTTCTCTGATTATTCTTATTCCTTGTTAAGTTGGATCTAATGTTTGGACCTTGGTATCCAATCGATCTACATTTGGTTTCCATATTTTGCATAATAGATTCTGGTAAAAAGCTAGCTGTTCAAAGATTACGTAAAGCAGGAAATAACAAATAACATTCAATTATTTACTCGAATAGATTTTAAGAGTTCAATTTCCAATCAGTTTTATCATCTTTCTTTGCATAGTCATAAAAAATATTCTCTACAATGAAATTATGGACTTGGAAGATTAGTCGTTTCTTGATATTTTAATATAATCAATACTCGAAAGAAAGAAACGTATTTGAAGAATATTATTCAGAAGCTGAATTTGTCGTGTAAATGATCAAATATGTTTTTTAAGACGATGATTCAGGAAAAGTTTTATGAATTTGAAGACAAAAATATAGATCCAACGTCTTGATGCTATCGATAAGATAAAACTATATCATAATATCCGCCAAATAAAATTTTCTATTACAATATTTATATTTATCGCGTAAATTAAAAAGACCCAAAATGTCACACATAAATCGTTTTATAAACTGCAAGCTTGGGCAGAGATCGGCAATTTTTATCTAGCCTCAAGGTGGCCAACTGTCTGTAGCCGAACCTGACTGTAAATAATGCACGGTGTAAATAATTAGCTAATTCGTGATTTAGGGTTTATGTTCCATTCCCTTGAAGAGCTGACAATATACATATTATTTACAACATTTATTTTTGACCGTTAATTGTGTTTTTCACATAAGATCACTCAACTTATTCTAATTTTTTTTCGACAAAATTTGTAGAGGTTCTCCTGGAAATGCCTGATATGTATGTAACCAACTATTTGAAATATAACCAAACCTACCCAAATAAATAATGAATTATATTGCCATATTTGAATGTATAAAGAAATTGAAAGTGTAAAACTGCAATCTCAAGAGGTTGAACCAAAGGTAGAGGAAAAAAGGAAGACTCGAAAAAATAGAGGAAAAAAGTTTTGAATTAAAAAACGGAAATTAATGTGACCCTTGATCACATTAATTTTAAGAAACTTTCATAGTTTTTTGATGCAACTGACAGAAGTTGCAATTAATGTAATATTTTATCAGTAAAAAGCACATTTTCTTTTTAAATCTATGAACGGCTCCGGATCTGTTCTGGAACTGAAACCGAACCATTCCTTCATTTGATCACTCGGAACTGAACCAGGAATGGAACGAGTTGCGAAATTCAAATTTGGGACCGGAACGATCGGAACCGAAACTTAACTTCCCAGCTCTGTTAAATAATTTAACAATAAATATTATCTTCAGAAAAATGGCCTACTACTTAAAAATTTAATTCAGAATCTCACGGAAACATTAGCAAATAACGAATCATGCTATGAACTTTTTAAATAAATAAACAGGAAAAAACAAAAAGGATCTGACGTGAGAGAGAGAGACAGACACACAAACGACTTTATTGAGGGCGAAATTGAGACTATTTAACCCTATGTTAATAATTACAGATGAGAATAAAAATAATAACATATAAACACATTGGCAGAAAGCAAAATCCTGAAACTGAACAAAAGAAAAAACAAACAAAAACACAATTGAGAGATCCAATTACAGATACAGAAACTTCTAATAAAAAGACTAAGTATGTACTTGTGGTAAAAACCTAGGGAAGACCTGAATGGCCAACATAGTAAAAAACTGCTCAGGAAAACACTCACGAAGAGAAGGGGGGTGGAAAAAACCTGCAAAAAAGAACAATTGTGGAATTGCAGTAGTACGTACAAGTTTTAAAATATAAGAATAATAAAATATATTTTAAAGTATTGAAGAATGAACATAAAAATTAATAAAATTAAATGAAATTAAATGAAAGCATAAACATTTAAAATAACTAGAAATATGTAAATAATAATAATGATAAATATACACAATAATAATAATATACACATACATATGTATATAAAAAGGGAAAAAGTACATATACATTAAGACTTTTCATCTTAGCGGCGAGAGAGAGAGAGATTGTTTGCGATAGTCGACCATACGAACACCGCTGCGTGCCAGAAAAAAATTCCAAAAGTTATGAGCATTTCTTGTAATTTCTCTTTTAAGACCACACCGATCCTTCTCAGAGTTTCAAGTAAAAATAAAGTTCTCAAAACGCAAACGATCCGATCCTTCGTTGTTCCTTCCGTCGTGTTAGAGGTCCCATCAATCTACGTCAGAGGGATCCCGCGAATTCGTGATAACTTCGCTCCATACATTTTTAAATTTTCACCCTTGTCACTCCCATTTCTCTCTCTCTCTTTTCGCAGGTTTTTTCCACCCCCTTCCCTTCGTGGGTGTTTTCCTGCGTGGTTTTTTACTAGGTTGGCCATGTCAGGTCCTTCCTAGGTTTTTACCACAAATACTTAGTCTTCTCTTTTTAGAGGTTTCCGAATTTGTATTTCAATCTCTTAATTGTTTTTTTCCCTTTATTATTCTTTTTTCATTTGTTTAATTTCAGGTATTTGTCTTCTGTTTGTATGTTTATGTTATTATTTTTATTGTCATTTGTAATTCATAACGTAGGGTTAAATGTAAGAAGGTACTATGTAGTCTCAATTTCGCCCGAAATAAAGTCTTTTGTCTGTCTGTCTTTTAACCATCTCTCCCATTTAAACGTTCTATTTTGCCCCTCTTTATTTTTTCCCAGCCTCATTTTTAACCTCTCCCGTTCTCCCTAACCCTCTTTATCACTCTTGTCTCAGTTTCCCCTACCTATCTTTCTCACCACCAATCCTTGCAATTCCTCTTTTTCCCCATTCCTTGTTTACGCTACATTTATTATTCTGTTCCCCACTTTCACGTCACCTTCTTCATCTCTCATCTCTGCTCTCTTACTCTTGTATCTTTCCTTACCACTCTATTTATTCTCTTCCCCCTATTACTCTCACTCTGCAGCAACCTACCATACTCTCTAACAGTACCTAAATTATAACGTTTCCACTATAGCTTTCTCAGCCATCTCTCTCTCTCTTTCTCCCATCCAATCACTTTCTCCTTCGCATCCTCTCCCACTTCTCTCCCTCCATTTCTTTCTCCCTTTCTCACTTCCACACCCTCTCACTAACATTATGTCTGCATCTCTCTCACACACACACCGTTTCGTTCCCTCTTTCTCATTCCCTCTCTCACTCTTTCTCTCTCTTTCTCTTTCACACCCTCTCTCACTCCCTCTCTCTACCCATCTCACACACTCTCTCTCAATACCATTCTCTCTCTCTCTCGATATCCTTACAATTTCTCTCTCTCTCCATATCCTTACAATTTCTCTCTCTCTCTCTCTAACTCCTCATTTCTCTTTCTCTCTCCCTTTCACGCACATCTTCTTTCCCTCGACCTCCCACTCCTTTCCACCGTGGCTTCCTATTCTCCCTGTCCCCGCCTACAAGCATAAATCTGGTGCTACACCTCCCTCGACCACCTCGAACCCAAAACTACCACCGTCGGCTTCCGAATCGATTCCTTTGCATGGCGAGACTTGAGGGATGCAAACACTCTCTCTCACATCACCCTAACTACGCGTCCCACGGGAGAGAGAGAGAGAGAGAGAACGAGACCGACGCAGACTGTGTTCAGCCGCCCAGCGTTTCCAGGAAAATTTTTCGGTGCGTCACGTAGCGTGTCCAGTTGGCGTGCGAAGGGGAGAAAGTCGGCGCGAAAGCTCGCACGCACGCACGCGTGCCTGTGTATGTAATGTCGGAAAATGTGTTCGTGCCGCGCCCCTTTCACACGATTACGGACGTGTAAACACTCGCCCGTAAAACACGCCCATGCTCCATCAGATCGTTTGTCAGCTTTAATCAAATATTTGGATAAACTTTACATTTTTTTATCGTCCTCTCCGCCTCGATTCGACGAGCACGCTCGCGTCGATGCGCGTCCAGAATTTTTGTTCGTTGTCATTTCTTTTGAATTCCGAATCATTACGATGGCACCGAGTTGCTGCCACTGTGATGGTAATGATGATGCACAGGGATATATCAGTGGAATGGCTTTGTCTCGCTGCATCATCGAGTAAGGGCATTCGAAACCGACGCGGCTTAACAATCCGGCTCTAAAAGTGATTAATTTACTGTTTTTACGAGCCATCGGATTCGCTGGGCCATTAGCGCGCTTTTTATATTAGATGGGAAAAGTGTATAATAAGGCACGATGCTATTTATTTTTGTTTGCGGAAAACATTGAAAGCTAGATTTTTATTTGTGTACTTTCTCTTTAGTCCTTTGCTAATTTCTCCATTGTCTTCTATTACACCTGTTATGTCAACATTATCTATATATTATGTTTTCTCAATTCTACGGCATCCATACGTTTTTTTTATGTTGTTACCGATTTTGATACCAACATAAAATGCGTATGTCCTATTTTTGTGCTCTGTTGATGAATAAGTAAATAAATTGTGGCGTCCTAAATCACAGTTCATTTTATACTAAAGTATTCCATTCTCATTTATGACATCTAAAGAAAGCGCAAGGCTTAGATAAGGGAACGCGGACAAAAGATGTTTCGCAACGACCGCGGTCACACGAGTGGCGGACATGTTTGTTTCATTACTCTTTCTCATCTGCAAAGAGAGTGATGGAATTTAATCTGATACGGGTCGGGTGTAATTACTCCACTCGCAGCGCTATCCTCATTACCTTTGTAGGATATAGTAGTAAAGAGCTAGCACGACATCTGTCACGCTCAGATAACACGGGATCCTTGGCTCAGGGCCCGGGAAAGAAATTCCGGACCCCGATGCTTTTCCGCTCCCGGGCCCCCTTAACTACAATCGAGTACAATATTCCACTACATAGTATGTGTGTGTATTAAGTGCAGTAATCTTTTAAATCGGAAAATGGACAAGTACATTTGTAACTTTTATGTAATTATTTATTTTTATGAAAAATTCAAAGAACGTAAATAAGCATGAAATTGAGGAAGTGACATTAATCATAATACAAGTATTAAACGATAATATAGTTTAATAAAGACATTGGTTTGTTTAAGACAAAGCAACAACAACAGAGTTAACGGATTTAAGATATTGTGATTAATTTTTACAAGAAACTTTTTCCTGAGAGCGGGCCCCCCTTAAGGGGTCTAGGACATCTCGACGCAGCCATCTCGCCGCGGCCATCTCGCCGCGGCCGTCTCGCCGCGAAGACCTTTCGCCGCAGCCGTCTCGCCGCGAGACCTTTCGCCGCAGCCGTCTCGCCGCGGAGACTTTTTGCGGCGGATGTTTTTAAGTGCATTCCAGAGTTGAATTTTTAGAGAAGATAGATAAAAGTTTACTTCCGAATTGTAATTTTTACCTATGGTATTATCTGCAATACAAACGATATACAAAGCATATAAAATGTATAGTGTGTAGTAGTTTAATGTTTTTACTTTTCTAGAAGCGAGTCCAAGTTGAAAAACATCAGTATGTATTGATAAACTGAGAGAAAGTCTTTGAATTTTAGTAAGTCGAGTGTTTAAGGGAATTTTTATGGTAAACGAATGTGAGTTAAACTAGAAACGAAACTCTAAAATTCAGAATAACCAATTAAATATTCCGAAATTCTTTTTTATTAGGTTATCTTGACTGTAAAATTAAATTCTTTAAGTCAACCCGCATGAATGATCATCATGAGTTACATTCATTTTTGAAATGCATATAATTATAAAATGTGCTTTTACGCAAATTATTATCTCCTCTTTTGATCTAGAAAACTTTATTAAAGCGTCTATTCAGTACATTTTATTCGTATTCTGAAGAAATTATTTTCTGTATCATTTGAGTTTATAATGGAACTAGGGGTTAATCCAAATTAGACTTCCTATATTGTGTACGTGCTTGATATCAGCAGTCATAGGAATGGTTGACTGGCGGCCATTAATGTAGAGAAGTTGTCTTAAACTTTTGAAAATTATTGCATGATTTTGCCTATCAAAAAGCACAAAAACAAGGTTTTTGTATAATTACCATTTGAATAAATTTTTCTTTCTGAGAGGATACCCTATTTTTAAAAATCGACTTATTGAGATGCACTAATGGCTTCAAAAATTTCTCTCGATGAGATTCATGCATAATTTGCCGTGGTTATAGCTCGATCGTTTTACAATGGCAGGCGACGACGCAGGAGTTAGTGGAGGAGAAACGTAATTTAATAGGTGAAAATGAGTGGAGAACAGTATGCCAGAAAAAATACAGAAAATGAGTACATTCAAAGAGAATGTGTAATGAACGGAATTGAAGAAATACTTGTTAATATAAATTTGGAGAATGAAAGTGATAGCACTGAAGCAAGTGACTAATAAATATCAAAATAATTATTAACTATTATTGTAACTATTATATTTTGCATGTATAAAATGATAAATAAAGGTTTCCTTAAAAATATATTTCAGTAGTTGTTATACTTAGTATCAAAGAAGCTTCCTCCTCTATTGACCACCTGCACGAGGAACTGAACTAGAAAATAAAACTACTCCCACTAGGCATTCATAAGATTCAAGGAATTCTCAAATGAGTAAATTTCCCCATGGAATTTCTGGAAGTCGTTAGATATTATCTTAATGTCAAATTTGTGGAACGAACCAAGGGGCTTGAGGATTAGTGAATTTGGTTGGGGTTTGGACCCCATGGCGACAGGGTATGGGAGCGTGAGGGTGTCGATGACCATGGAAGGTAGGACAATTCGGCCTTTCGCTAAACAATCGAGCTATAGCCTAAGATCGACCATGATTATGGCAGTCTTATCTTTGCTACCGTATGGTAAACATCCGTCCTCCGAGTTCCCATTCACGGTGTGATATCGTCTGTGGATCCTTGCTAACTTGCTCAGTGAACATTTTTATTCGCTTTACAATAACATTCCGAAAGTTTTTCTAACTTTTACTAATCCCTTAAAATGGAAATTATTCTGTCTATCCGTGGAAAGGAGAAACTATTAGTGGACGGTTTTGTGTATCTGTTTGAGCGGTTAAGTAGCGATGAGCGTGAGAAATTTTGGCGTTGTGAAGAACGTGGAATGTGCAAAGCTAGAATACCCACTTGTATTCCAAAGTGAATCACATATTAACGAAGCGGCAACTTCGTATTTTAAGAAAATCAAATTATTGTTAAAGTTTTCTAGAATAAACATGAACTATGTAGTATTATTGAAGACGTAAACTCAAATAACTGTACGAAATTTGATCAAAATCGTTAGAGCCGATTTTAAGAAAATCAAATTGTTGTTAAAAATGCGTAGAATAAACTTCCCTTAATTACTGATCAATGTCAACCATTTCATCATAGTCAATGCTCAGTATGATGAAATGCCTAAGTACGAGATTCCATTCATTTTCGCGGTACCGTGTAGGATCCAGGGCCAGTAACAGACAGATAGACAGACAGACGGCATAGCGAAAACCACTTTTTCGGATTCAGCAACACCTAAAACGTATATTTCCGTAAAAATATCGAGGTCGAATTTTTTCGCGATAACAATACTTTCTCAATATACTTCGTATATGAGAAAGTACGAAGCATGCATGAAAACAATTCATAGTTTTTATCACTTCAAAACTCCACATTTGGGTACTCGTATTTGAAAACTCAACGCTTCTTTTTGGTTTGTCGAAATCTTCTTGCTTTATCTCAATTCACTCAATTTAATAGTGTATAGTTACATGTTAGACGAATCGCACCCAAAGCATTTTTATCAAATTAGCGATGGATAATCGATTAAATTTCTTCGCGATCGTCAGAGTTTTGTTGCTTCGGTAGAGCAATATGTTAATTGCATAGGATAATCAGCACGTTTAATATTAATATTATGTTAAACACTTATTATTACTAAAAAGACGAAAATCAGACAAACACGTGAACGTCATGTTTTACAGAAAGTAAACTCAGCATTGCTCACATAGGCCGTGAGATTTTCATATATACCTACTTAAAAATAAACGTATAATGTAAAATAAAACTAATATGGAATATTCAACGTGATTTTCTGTTAATTTTTAATAAATCACGGCGAGAGAAGTCCTCGCGGCGAGATGGCCGCGGCGAGATGGCCGCGGCGAAATGTACCTTCGCGGCGAGATGGCTGCGGCGAGGTGGCCGCGGCGAGATGGCTGCGGCTAAAAGTCCCATTCCCCCCCTTAAGCCCGGGCCCTGGCTATTTGCACCGGCTGCTCCAACCTCTCCCGAGCCCTGTGCTATCTTTGTTTCACAAAAAAAGTATGCAGTCACCAGCTTAAGAGGCATTTTGTTTATTCGCATATTCATTTAAGTTTAAATTACTTAAAATCTTGTTTTCCTGTAAGCCTAAGCATGTTTGAAAATTTGGTACATATTAATAATTTCAGGAAGATCATAATTGCACAGGCAATGAGAAACAATTTTAGAAACATGCTACATTGAACACACACTCATAGGTTGTTTCGGAAATGTGTTTTAAAAGTCAGTTATTGAATTTAGGTGATTAAAATGAAGCAAAAAGTTCCCATCAACATCAAAAAATACTTCCTAGTCGTGCCAACGCCATTTTCGATGATATTCATATAGTCCAATATCACTCTAATAGGATGCTTATTCACATGAATGTGACGCAACAGTTGTTCTACGATACCCCTGTATCCCTACACATGTATATTTACGACAGTTTCTCTCTGTAGTTGAAGAAGAACCAAGAAAACTTAGACCATACCTTTATCCACGTGTGTGCCTCCGACACCCTCAGTGGATCTCTCAACGGTAAGATTATACTGGGCGACACTTATTTGGCACTAATGTGTATGTATATTCACTATCTGATAGTTGTCTTCTCTCCATGGCTGACGAAAGTTTTCACACCCAAAAAGCTTCCTAAACATAGTGTTCCTTGTGTGTATTTTGTAATTCCCCAGCGACTCTCCAACTTTACGGTATGCCCACTGGGCTCCCTTCGACACCTTGTTGCTAACTATATATTTTTTCATCTTTCCTCTACCTCCACCACACACACACACACACCCTCCCTCTCTCTTTCACACCCTCTCTCACTCTCTCTGAGAGAGAGAGAGAGGGACTCAGCACCTAGTTATGTATACATATATTACTAGATGCTGAGAGGAGGAAGTCTAGTGAACACAAATTAAAATAAGTATGTTATCAATAACGCCAAGCATAAAAGCCCAATATTTCAATGAAAACATTCCAACAAGTCAGATTATTGCATTTCATCAGCTAATATCTATTATGCCTACTTCGATAATGTTCATTTTTTAAATGTAGATTAAACATTATTCTTCACAAGAAAATTATCATTAAGTATCTTCAAACGTTTTAGATGAGAGGAAGCAATCCATATTACTGCGCTAAGTGAATTCGTTGACGGAGTGACGAGTTCAATCAAGTAGAAAACGCATCAGATAGCTCTTTGGCTTTACTGTGCATAAATATTTTTCTATTAGCCGCAGGTAATTATTTCTTTAAATTCTGCGTAAGAATTGAATAAAATGTCACTTCTTAAGTTGATCATTACCAAAATTTTGCTGCCCCTAAGTAGGCTTTAGTCTCATCTAAGCCAGTTAATCCCATCCAAGATTTGTCTAGTCATCTTATTATGTGAAATTTAACTTTTCTAAGGTCTTGGCATTCATTTAGATAATTTCTTCTTTTTTGTCGAAAGAATTAACATAGATCTAGTGAATTCCATTTGCTACGCTCTCTCCCTACAAATTTTACGATACAATTCAAATCATCTCTTTTTTCCCTCTTTTCAACTTTGAAGTTCTACTGAGATGTTATATGCTCCTACCGCTTTTATAGATGTAATTTCCTTAAGAGGCTTTTCAATCTCACTCTCCAATATTCTTCGGCCTACATGGCCTGAATATACATCTTCTTCCGGGTTAAACTGCTAGGTAGTGTGCCTGTCTTTTAATCGAAAGGTCGCGGGTTCTAATTCCGCTTCGGGCATGGTTGTTGTGATTCGTCTTGGGGTTTTTCTCCTACCTGCAGACAAGCCTAAAATTGGCTTTGCGGGGAAGGCATCATTAAAAAAAAAATTTATTTCATCTCAATAATTTCTGCCTTCCATATTATTCCTAGACATTTTCTTTCCATCGTTGCATCACATATTCCACCTCAAATAAGAGTTGGCCATTTTTGTCTATTTATTTCTTGTGTCCTTCCTCTACCCCTACACTTTGTCCCCACCGTATCAGTCATTTTTCCTTTCAGAAATTTTTTGTTTAGTTCTCAATGCATCCATATCTTGTAATTACCTACCTTCATCTCCTTCTATCTCACGACTTTTTAATCATGTCATTATTTTTAATTTTGTCAGGATTACCTTTCCCATAATTTTGTTTGCGCATTCTACTATATACGCTTTCAAAACCTTCCAGTTTTCCTCACTTGCGTTTTCTCGACAATATCTTTTATTTCCTTCCTTAAGCACTGATAAATAGCATTTCTGTACATGGTTCATTTTTACTAATTATTTGTATTTGGTAAGCCAAGCGTAACCATCAAAATGCCAGCAGATTTTGTGACCCTGAACTTTTATCTGGTTATTTAAATTTTCTTTAGCATGATATATTGCTGTTATTTTTCGCTATAACGCGACACGAATTTTTAAAAAATGCAAATAATAGGTACTATGAAAAAGATTACTTTGATGTTACGTTGGATCACATCTGATAGAAAAAGTGAAACGCAAAAATATTAAATTGTTTTACTTTTACAATGGACATTAACAGTAGCACGTGATGTATTTTAGAAAAAATGTCATAATTATTGATTTGTCTCTGTCGTGTTTACACTGTAATTGACATAGGAAGGTCAAATTGCTATTATATTGTTTTATGGAATGTTAGTTTAATGAAGGCAAGAATTAAGGAAATATGATGTATTACTGAGTTATGAATAAGATACAAACCCACCTGAGTTTCTATCTTCTTAAGAATCCCATATACGTATGTTATGCATTTTAAAGTTATAGCGTAACTTTAGAATCGTAGAAAGTAAACATCTCATCACATGCATTCAGCGAGAGTTCACTTTGAAATAGCTTTATTATTGCTGTTAGGCATAAAGTTAGTTTTTGTGGCAGTAAATTTCATATGGATTTCCATCATTATAAATATTCCGTTTTTATTCACGAAACATGATAATCTATGCTCCTTATAAAATGAGCTCCTCATAATACCGGAGAATATATTATTCTTATATCTTATATATCATGGGTGGAAAAACTGTGACTCTCGATTCTCATGCGGCTCTGTTAAATTTCCATTCAACGTTTTCGTTGCAGAATGCAGTAACGTAGTGCTACTAGAGACGTTTTTGGGGATCCTAAGGGATCATAATTGCTTTGGATACAGGTTATGTACTGCTCACAAATTTATGAGGGCAGAATGTGTGCCATGTGGCTCTCGAATTTTCGAAAATTATCGTATGCGGCTCCGAAAGTTAGTGCTTGGCCACCCCCGTTATGTGTGCGTATATATATATATATATATCCAAAAGTTTGTGTGTCTCATTATGCACGCCCAAACTATAAGACTTAGAACAACAAAATTTGATAGGGTTCTTACTTACATCATAACTTGGTGAATGGTGAAGATTTGGTTAACCGGGATTGGTCAGTGCTGCCGATATAGGGGATTGACATTTTAAAAATCGATTGCTTTTATTCTTTTGCAAATTACAATTTTTTAAAATGAAGACACGAACTCGGGACAAAAACATGTATTAAGCAGAAGGAATCAACTTGATATTTCTTAAAGACAACATTCGAATCTAAGCCGACTTCGCGTAAAATTTAGTATTTAATAAAGAAAAAGGTATTTTTATAGGTTTATAAAATGGAAAATGCTAAACAGTATGGCAAAGAGATCAATGCTTTTAAATAGGAACTGATCTCACATGCTATACCGTAGGACAGTGATGGCGAACCTTCTATTGCCCGCGTGCCAATATTACTGAAATTGTAGGATCTTTTCCGCCTCGCGTGCCATAAAAAAGTTCCTGATTTTTTTTGCATGCCAACTAAATTAAATTCGTGATCATTATATAAGCGATTGAAATTTGTAACCGCAAAACTAATGTTTACAACAATAAACTAAATAACACAATGTTTTTTTCGGCAGTAAAACAGTACGATAAATGCTTTGATTGGTTTTCGCCTTTCGTTGGCGTGCCAACGAAAATCGTCTTGCGTGCCACTTATGGCACGCGTGCCATAGGTTCGCCATCACTGCCGTAGGACAATTGTACGTTGCAACATCGAGAGCTGGAAGTGGACTAAATCTATATATTACTACTGGCATAACACTGAGGGGGTTCAGTGAACTGCTGGTGGCATGCGGTCCAGGGGCAGATTATTGTATGTTGGGTGGCATACCACCGAGGGGCTTCTGTGTATTTTGGGTAGCATACGTTTCAGGGGCATAGTAGTATAGTTGGTGGCATAACATCTAGGGGCAGTTGTTTATTGTTGTTTGTTTACACTTAGGCACAAACTGTGTTATCTGGGTGTACTAAAGTAATGAGTAATCAGGTGTAAGTTTTTGTGGTATACGTCGTATGCGTAGCCAGTAAGTCGGGTGGCATAAGATAAGAGAGTTTGATATGAGTATTTTGTTGTTTTATACATTTCAGGAGTATTAAAGGTTGGTCTATTTTGAGAATAATATGGCGTTCGTTTAGTGTGATATATTTCTGGGTATAATTATAGCTGGTTTACAGGTATTGATTGGAGGGGCTCTGATAGGAGGAACTTCCAGCAGGACAAATTTGCCCTTTGCCATGTGGCAAAAAGATTTTCACAAAACTTTAAACAATGCATAAATTGTGCTAAGGTCGAAATAAAAACAGAAATTGGTAGATTTTAGCTTAGAGTTAATGCATAATGCCACTTGGTTTTGTTATTGCTCATCGTTCTTGATTCACTTGGATGCCATCTTCCTTTATCCTCGATCATTGTGGATAATACAATAAACCACTCCATAACTTAACCTCTAATAACAAATATTTTTTCCAGCTGATAGGGTAATTACTTTTTCTCAATTCATGGTTGGCCTAATTTTTTAATTAGATAAGGTTGTAGACCGGGGGTGTCCAAAATTCAAAACTTGGTTCATTTATTTTAATTAAACACCAAATATTATTTTACATGTAGAAAATTCTGTTAAAATATATAACATTAAAATGCGACCTCTTATTAAATATTTCTGAATTCAAGTTAGTTCTTTTGAATGCTGCTTGTGATTTTTTCTCAAAGATATTTATAACATCGAATGCCACCATAACTTTCATATTGAAACTCTAACCATAGAAAGCTAATTCTTACTTGATTTCCACACATAAGGTGCCTAAGAATCTTTAGGTAACTTACGATTTAACTATAATCCATTGATAATTTCCAATACGGTCCACCGAAAATTCACTGCCACCAATGCAGCCCACCGTGCAGAAAAGGTTGCCCACCATTGATGTAGACCAGACATGTCAAACTCATGGGAGCATTTGGGCCATGGCTTGAGGGCCGTAGGTTGGATTTTATTTTCTTTTTGCCTAGTTTCAGGGGGAGAGTGTCTGGGATACTCAAGAACAGTAGATATGGTTATTTATTTACAACAATTTATTAACAATAATTTATATCTTGGATCCATTCCAAGTCTGCCAGCTTAGTTGTGTCTTGTCCCTTCATACTCAAAAATAAAACTATTTCTTCTCGCAAAGCAAAAAATCTTTGGAGAACTTTGTGAAAAGATAGCTAATGAATTTCCGTATAATAAGAAAGGCCTTGGTATTCGCTTTCAATCTCTATTAAAAATGACGAAGATTCATTACACGCGTGCGAGAAAAGTTAACTGTTTTCATAACTTCCCTCAAAACATGGTCCATTTTCAAAATTTTTGTACATAGTACCTCCTGATATATGATTCAGTGAAAGTATTTTAGATCGGTAACGAGCTCTTTCTTGGCTAATTCTCTTCTCAATAACCCCAAAACGCCGTTATTTATTCCAATAATAGCTGGGACACCGTCAGTAACCAAACACTCAGGTTTATTCAGCTGAAGATTATACTTAGAATTTGTTTCAATTCTATGAACATGTCCTGCTCAGTAGCGGTATTATGCATGGGAACGACCTCCAGCAACTCTTCAGCCACTTTAAAATTTTGATCACAATCACGAATATAAATTGCTAATTGGCAGATACCTTGAATATCGCAAGTTTCACCAATTTCGATGGAATATGATTCAAATTTAACAGATTCTGACTCTAATTGTTCTCTTAAATCAGCAGCAATATTGTTAATTCTTTCTGAAACAATATTCCGGGACAGAGAAATGTTTTAAAAAGCTCTAATTTCCACAATTTCCACAGCTTTAATGATACATTCATTAATAAACTCACCTTCAGTAAATATAACACCACGAGAAATTTTTTCTGAAGAGTGTGAGAAGTTTTGCAAATCAAATCTCAGAGCAACTTCTTCAAGCAGCGACAGAAAACCTTTCTCTAGTCTGTGTGACAAAAAATAATAAAATGAAATATAACTTTCGCATTCAAAGAAATGTGCACAAATTCCAAAAATAAAAAATCGTCAAGAGTGAACAAAGAACACTAAAAACGTTCAACTATGAAAATAGGACTGCAAATACGCGTTGTCCAACACCAACTTCCACTATAAAAGCAACAAAGGCCACTCCAAACGCGCTATTATATTCAATGTTACATTATATTAAAAATTAAAAATATCAGTGATTGAAAACGAAAAACAAGTTAAAAGTATAAAAATTAATTTTTAAAATCTGACCTTTATGTTGATCCAACCAAGGAAATCAAAAAATCTGATGTGACCAACACGACTTTCTCCATATTTGGGGTATAGATATTTAAATTATTATGAATAGCATTATAAGGCAATATTATTATTTCGTATTGTAAAAGAATACAGTCGTCCTTACTGCCGTAAACTATATTATGAATTAGTTTACAGAATTCACCGCTACATGGTGGTGGCCCTGTATACTGGAAATTTACGAATAAGCAAAATATTTCCGAAATGGATGGTTCTACGAAAATTTGTTTCAAACAAAACCTGGAAGAAATATTATTCTCTACAACTTTGGTCCTCTCGAAGATGACCAATAACGACGTTTTTTAATGAGATATTTGACGGAAACCGAAAAAACCGATTATTTATAAATAATTCCTAAACAATAACTGCTATGGAAAATTGTTTCAAGTTAAAGTTGCATTAAATTACATTCTCTATAATTCTTGTATAGAATTGTCTATAAAATAATGATGTTTTAACGGAGAAATATCGCAAAAACCGAATCGGGTTTCGAATAAACCTCGACTTCTGGTTAACCGGTATTGTCTAGAAACTAATCAATTCTTTGTGCTCATGCTAAAGTGTTATATACGAAATTTGGTATTAATATGACAAGTACTTTTTGAGTTAGAGCGCCCACAATCACATACATCCATTCATCCGCACACACACACATACTACATCAATCCGAAAATAATCTGAACGTGTTCTAGGGACCTCAAAACGTGTATTTCCGTTGAAATCTCGAAGTCGATTTTTTTCGTGATCACAATACTTTTCCTATACTACGTACGGAGAAAGTAAAAACCAGTAACCTTAGGTCGTCGTGTTGTTTGCTGCAAGTTATAACATGTCACTGTATACCCAACATGGATTGCTTATTCGTAAATTTCCAGTATACAGCGCCACCACCCTGTAGCGGTGAATTCTGTAAACATATTCAAAATATAATTTAGGGCAATAAGGACGACTCTATTCTTTTAAGATACGAAATAATAATTTTGCCTTATAATGCTATTCATAATAATTTAAATATCTATACCCCAAATATGGAGAAAGTCATGTTGGCCACATCAGATTTTTTGATTTGATTATTGTATTTTGATTATTGTAATAATGTGCAATATGGCGTGCCTATTTTTTCAATAAATTGATGCTACTGCTTACGCTTATTTTGAATAAATTGCGAACAGTTAAGGCTTAATAATGCCAACTGAAATCAATTGAAAAGGTTAAGCGTTTTTGTTATTATTATTTCATTAATTTGGAATTATGTGAAATTGTGTTGATTCGTTATCCACAACTTTGGCGGACTTCGTAATCCTGTTGGACAACGCTGCTCTATGACCATGAACGGCAACTCAATAGAAATTTATTTTTTCACAGAGACTATGGAGACAGCAGCTGATGTACTGCAGTGAAAAAGAAATTAGTGACCAATAATTGCATGTTTTATCGAATGGAAAATTTTCTTTCTTGAAAGGAAGAAACATGTAAACAAAAATCAATAATTATATTTTTAAATTGATATTCGGATATCATTCCAAACTGACTGCAAAATTGTATAAAATCTCGGTAACATATACGAAATGACTATAATAGTTAACAAAAATATTTTCAGAACTTATCGAGTTAGCTAAATTCAAATATTGAAATCACTAAATTTTATCGGGTATATTCTTCTTGCTTGCATCAAACTATTAAATTCTGTGTTTCTTCTATAAATAATCGATTTGGGTCCTGTAATGCGCTTCAACAAAAATTACTTTATCTTGCCCGGGAAGAAGAATCATTCATCTTTAAAAGAAACTGTCTATAAAAAATGCGCTATTCTCATATGAATCACTAAATTTGTGTCCCGTGGCAACAAATAAAAAACAATTCACGTATTTTTTCAGGCAACGATAGGCGTCTGTTTTTGAAAGGACAATGCCGCAGCGCACTGTTATTGAAGATCCAGACATGCCACTAAAAGTAATACACGTAGTATTTTCGTTGCGGTTCGCCATGGGAAAATTCTTTTGGTACGATAGATACGGTTAGAGTTTAGCGCTGTATCCGGTGCAAGAGAGAGAGAGAGAGAGAGAGAGAGAGAGAGAGAGAGAGAGAGAGAGAAAGAGATATAGGACGCACGCTTTGAAGGGCGTCGACGGTGCACGAGCTCCTTCGTGCATAGTTGGATCGCATCGCGGGTCAGGTCACCTATACGTGACGTCGTATTCGATACACGCTATATGCATCGGATGTGTTTCGAATTCTGGACGAGTGATGAATTTGCGAAAGAAATCCTCAAGGAAAATAGGTCAGAGTTCTGTTCACGCACCAACCGTCGCGCCGAATATCATTTCTTTTGTTTTGGCGAGGTACGCGATTCAACAACGGAAACGGTCATATCGCCGTGCGAATCGCTTTCTTTCGTTTTTCTTCGAGCGGCAGAATTGATGGTTCGCGTGGGAAATTTAGATCTAATGCGATCGGTTTCCTGCCCCTACCGCTGGGAATTTTCCATCCGTCTTTTCAGGTAGAAAATACAAAACCAGACAGATAAGCAATTAAGTGATATGTGTCAGTCGATAAAAGGGATTTTCAAACTTTTTTTATTCGCGTACTCCTTAGAACTATTTTAAAGGTCGCGTACCCCAAAGTGCAATTAAAATTAAAATAATGAATCGCACTTTTATTACAACTCATATTTATAACGTTACAATTAACAGTTTTGGCGTATTTTTCGGTTTTGTGTTATTCTTAGTCCTCACATTGCAACTTTTGACTCCAGAGCCATGCACGAAAGACAAAGAAGAAGAATTATAATCTTTAACAATTTCGTGTACCCTACAAAATTATGACACATCCCTAGAGCAGTGTTTCCCAACCTTTTTGGCCTCGCGGTATGGTAAAAACAAACATTTATTATCAAGAAGAAACTTGCACAAAGATATCAAAACTAATATTAGTATTTTTATAAATATTTTAAAATTTTCTAGAAACTATTACGAAAAACCTTTCTTCAACCGATGTGTCGTGACACGTTAGAATTGTAAAATTTTCTTGAAATTTTGGCGACACACCTGCTGGGAAACACTGCCCTAGAGGTTCGCCCACCACCGGTACAAAAGCCCATATCTAGAAGATAGAATAGCGCCGTGAAATTAAGCGCGACGCCGCGAAAGAATGATCAAAAAATCGGTACAACATACATTGTACAAACTTTCTCATATAATAATGCGTCGTTTAGTTATCTTTAGAAAATGAAAATCGTATCAGCCGGTTTTTAGAAAATCCAATTTTTGTTAAACTAGCCTTATACTCATTCATTGAGAAAAATGAAATAGGTAGTAATATTGCAGACGTATACTCAAGTAACTGTACGAAATTTGATCAAAATCGTTTGGGCTGTTTTGGAGAAAATCAAATTATTGCTAAAGTTGCCTAGAATAAACTAGCCTTATATTCAGTTTTTGAGAAATATGAACTATGCAGTATTATTAAAGACGTAAACTAAAGTAACTATACGAAATTTGATCAAAATCCTTATAGCTGTTTTTGAGGAAATCGAATCGTTGTTAAAAATGCGTAGAATAAACTGCCCTTAATTATTGAGCAATATCAGCCATTTCCACATATACACTCTGCTCAGCATGATAAAATGCCTAAGCACGAGATTTTATTCATTTTCGCTTTACCGTTTAGGCTCCAGAGCCAGTAACAGACAGACAGACGGCATTGCAAAAACCACATTTTCGGATTCAGCGACACCTAAAAAGTATATTTCCGTAAAAATCTCGAGGTCGAATTTTTTCGCGATTACAATACCTACTTTCTCAATACTTAGTATGAGAAAGTAAAAACGGCTTCGGTATTTACGTCACGTCTAATTTTTAAGTCTGTGATTGCATTCTTAATGACGTGTGTCGGAGATATTGCGGATGCATACCAAAAATACTTATAACTTTTGCTCATCTGCCAAAAACAATACCGCGTAAGTGCGTGTGTGTGTGTGTGTGCGCACGCGCGCGTGTCGGAGATTGGTATCGTTCCTTCAATATTTACTTGTACATATTCTAATAAAATTATTTTGATATTCAAAGTTATTTGCGTAGAACTCTAAAATCTGTTTGTAAGTGCAATAAAATAATCGCTGACGCTAATGATTTTAAATGTATTAATTATTCATAACATTTTCACAATTCACACGTCGGCAATATAAAGCGACATTCTGAAATTTAAATTCGTAGTAATTGAATTAGCACTTAATGGCGTTTCAATTAAATCCTTCATCCCGTAATTCTTCCGAATTCGATAATGCGATTAATACTAATTTAATTCTACAAATGTATTCAGAACACGAAAAGGATATCAGTTGACGTATACAGAATTGTTTGTATCTAATGCATTTATGCATGCTCCTGCACAATCTTTATATTATTTGTTATATATTTTATTAATTTTAATAGAAGCAGAGCCGCATATAGATTTGCAACAATTTCAATGCCATTCAGTACTACTGATAGCCCCGGAAAGACTTCCAAGGAGACGTTCTAGGAATAGAAGTGTTCGAGTCTGCGAAATATTTCGGCAAATTTTAATAGTTATTAACCATCTCTAAATTTGGTGATAAAACATAAGAAAATCTCCCCTTTCTTTATTATAAGTTATACTGTAAACGTTTTAATGGAGAAATTATAAGTTAAGGCCGAGGATAACATTTAGGTACGTTGATCGGTATGCATTACTTGTCAGCCAAGTAAAATTATTTTTATTGCTTCTATTTCCTCCGTTCGTAAAATTCCACAAATCCTCGGAAATTGTAAGATTCAGCCTCAGCTTAATTTTAAAAACGAATTTTTCTCTGAGATACGCATAGCTTCCGTTCCAAATTTATTTTTGCGATCGCATTGGATTTTGTGCTTATTTTCTCTCATTCCTGTACTTGAAAAATGTCTTGGTCTAAGAAAACTTCTAACCAATAAACTGTTCTGCTAAAAGTGCTTTGTGAGGGAGAATGACGCTCTTTAATCGCCAACTTCCAACAAATTAATTTTTTCGCATTTTGAGTGTGCTTCAAAGTTGTTTGAAACAAGTTACTCGTACCTAAAGTTTCTAGGATAAATGAATTCTATCTACTTCACCAATGGAGTAAAATTCAATGAATTTCTTCATTACGAATATAGCTTATGTAGTTGCGTTTAAATGCACGTCAGGAACGTCCAGATTTTTTTATCTTGATTTCTCCAAATCATCCAGTTTAACTGAAAAAGTGAGCATATTTATTTTCTGCGGCAAAAGGATGGGTGGAATGTAAATAAATTTGTAAGTTCACTAAGATGCCATTTTAATCGTTGCTATGCATTGTATTCACAAAATATTTGCAATTCATAAAAATCGGTTCTCTTAAACAAATATAAACGCGTGGAGTTAAAGATTAATGCAATCTTAAATACCTTGAATTAAAAAGTGTATAGTGAATTTAAAGGAATTTTATAGAGTTAAAAATCATTTCCTTGTGTGTCATTTGTGTTAATGTTATTTTTGATTCGTCGAAATTGACGTTGATATAACGAGCGGCATTACGCAAATCACAGCAAGAGCAATAGGTATAACTCAGATGTGAAATACAAATCATCATCAAGTAATTTTTTTAATCCAGAAGATAATAAATATATATATTATTCCACGGCTAATTTTAACTTGCGTATTATCTAAAAGAAAGGAGTGTTAAACGACTAACTTAAAATATTACTATAAAGCGTAAACGACAATTTTTTCCTCTCAGTTCTCTGCACACATTTTCTGAATAGCGTATTCGTATTTACCCCAACAAATAATCTCATATTTTCCAAATTAAAAAAAATTAAATAAGGCTAAGGTGGCATTCATGCGTTATGACTTCCGTTGCCAGGTAAAGCGACAATTTATGAAGACGTGATTGCAGCAAGGAAGCACAAGACGAAAATAATGGAAAACATCGGGATAATGCATGCAGAACCTAGTGCTATGCAAATAATTTCCCGTATTAAAATGCGTATTCGTGCAGACGAATTGGTTTGACTTCCTCTGGAAAAGAGAGAATTTGTGGCCACGATGTGAAGCATTAAGGATTATAAAATGAAAATAAGAAAAAGGCTGCCAAAGGCTCATTCAAGATTATTTTACAACCTTAATTGAATACGGCGTAAACATGCCAACGAGCGATTTCATAATTTATGAAGAAAAGAAACTATAAAACAAAAAAAGATCTGACCTACATCAACTTTTATTTTAGAATAACCACGCATCATCCACAGTACCCTTGCTAACTTAAACAAAATAATAAACATCTTCTATAGATAAGAAACGCATTAGAATTTTATTATTTTCGATGTGGTGTTTATTACTGCCAATTGGTATTACAAAAAATATGTAGCTAAACTTAAGAATTTAAACTAAAATTTTATATTTATAGAATATAAGCATTTAAATCTTATTATTATAATAAACGCCAACTTCGTTCTGCGATTCTTTCACTGTCATTCTGTGAGTGAGATTTTATAAATGACTGTGAATAACTCAAGAAAGGTACTTTCGATTACCGTGAATCTTTTACTACATACTCCACCTGTGCCCTTGCAGGTTGTAAGTGAGTCATTTCCCATGAAAAGAGCGTGGGTTTGATTTAAGAAAACTTTAATTGCCTTATTTGATCATCGGGAGAACTGGTGTAAGATATTATTTGTTTTCATTTCATCTACGTTTTAAACTCTTTTACTGTTAATTTGATACTTCATTTAAGTGCACCTATTATGTTTGGGGGGAATTTAGAGTTTAAATAAAAATATTTGAATTATGTCAAGGGATAGTATTCTTATGAGGAATCTTTGCAACCGAAAATAATTTCTACTATAATAATAAGAAGATAATTTCTATTTTCTCATTCGAACAATAGTTGTGATATTATGAAGTAGGAAATTAGTGAACGCGCAAACGTCTAAAAATTTCTTGAATTTATAGAGTAAACGCACATCCCTCTCAATGTAAGCAAAGCAGAACAGTCTGGTGGAAAATTCCGTCCTGTACGTTTGAGTTCCCAGGCGCCACCGCGAATAACACGTTATCATGGCAACAGCGCAGGACATTGATGAGGTCTTGGGACATCCAGTTTCCACCGATTGTATCAAAAGTTTTTGGAAGGATGTGAAACTATTTGCACTTTTTTGATTAGTCAACACTTTTGCTACTTTCATTTATCTTCATCTTGCAAATTATTCCTTATTTATTTTTAATATAAAAACGAGTAAAAAATAAATGAAGAAATTTAAAAGAAAGTTGACCACCTTGTATCGGTAGATCCTGCTTTAAACCAATTTTATCCCAACATTTCAAAATGCTTTCCATGCCTCTTTTGTTGATGTTTCAAATAAATTGCATTATATCATCTTAAAAACAAAAATAATCAGAGGGAAAATAAACATTATGCAGTCGTTTTCTAATTTGGTGGCTTACAATGATTACGTTTGAAATACTGCATGAAATCGAGGTTTGAATTGCATGCATATGGATATGTTAAATACCATTTATCGAGACGAGGTATAGACGCTAAATATTTATTTTTTATGCTGGAAAAGCAGAAGGATCGCATCATTAAATCATCTGCTTTTTTTAAAGCCGAGAAGATGTGCTTTCCTTCAAAAATCCGAGAAAGAATCTAAACCAACGCCATACAAATAAACCAACCACAGGGTTGGAAAAACGCCTCTTCCTTGCAGATAAGCTATTTTTATCCGACTTCAGCTTATAAGGCGCTGTGTTTATTTGACAATGAATCGCCGCTTTCCTCCTCGACGGGCATGAATCCGCATTTAGCAACACAGCCAACACCGAACGGACTCCGCTCCGTATCAATCCAATCCATCTTCCCCGAACAATCTTCAATCGCTAGGGAAGATTTTATGCTCACCTCCTTGGCCACTTTTGCCAATTTTTTCTACGTCGATGACGAAACCCGTCTCGTCTTGGCTTTCTCACTCTCTCTCTCTCTCTCTCTATGAAATCCAACCGGACGAAGATGAAAATCGAGGTCTCCAACCCTCCAGTAAAACCCCACTTCCACAATATCGCAAGACCCAGGACACGAAAAGGAGTCCGCGAGTGCTGAAGTCCTCCCCCTACTCCCCTTTTAACGCCTCCCCAAACATCCGGTCCCTATGCCTCCACTCAACCTCTCCCCTTTCCATCCTCCAATTCACACTCCTCCTCTTCCTCCCCCACGATTATGTACGTCTCTCTCTCTTCGTGACAACTACGATGACGTCAGCGAATCCGTGCTGGGAGGCGGCATTGTTGCGCCTCCAGGATCGATTCTTATGGGAGGGAGTGTCCTTAAGGGACGAGGAAAGGAAGGAGCAAGAGGGGAAGTTTGGAGGGGGGAGGAGAAAAAAGAGGGCAGTAGAGAGATGATGTAGCGACGGAAGTAAGTGGAGGAGGGAAAAACAGGACGGACGGCGGAAGGAGGGAGGGAAAGGTGTGGGAGGGAGGGAGGGAGGGAGGGAGAAAGAGGTCGCAAGAGGGTTAAAAAAAAAAGTAGAGAGAGAGAGAGAGAAAATGGGAAAAAGAAAGTCTGGAGGTCGAGATGGGTTTGGGGAAGATTATGGGCAAAGAAGGAAGAGAAGGGATGGGAATGATGGTTGGAGAAGAGGGAAACTGAGAAGATAGCTCGTGATGGAGGATGGGCTGAGAAGAAGAAAGAGGAGAAAGCAGCTGCCCTCGGAAACGCACGGTATCGGATGGATAGGGAGAGAAGGGAAGGAGGAAAATAAGGGAATGAAACAAGTGAGGGGAGAAATGAGTATAAGGAGGGTTCAATAGGGAGGGAGAAGAGGGGGATGGAATGGAATAGGGAGGGCTAAATACGACTTGGGAATTGTTCCCGCAATGGGTTTATGATTAAGGGGTCTCCTTTCTCTCTCTCTCTCTCTCTCTCTCTCTCTCCTCTAATTCTCTCTCTTCCAGCATTAGGGAACGGCTCGTGGATCGATGTAACCCGATTCACTTTCTCTCGTCTCATCCCTTTATCTCTAAATCTTATGTTCTTTTTTGCCCTCACGTAGGTAATGCGTTTTTTATTGTTTTTCACGCGAAAACGGGTTTAATGTGTTTTTCAGTTTCCTTAAGACCCACGTAATTCGTTGCGTGGTGGTCCCATTCGGGTTTCTATTTTTTTATTATTCCGGGATTTATGTTTGGTAGAGGACGCAAGAAATCCAATGTGTTTCTGAGGTCGAGAGAGGAGAGAGAAGGGAGAGAATACGAGTCGGCCGGATTTCCTAATGCTTCGAGATTATTAATCGTTCGATCTGTGTTCTGGAGGTGTGGGAGTAGGGAGAGACTTAAGATTCGGACCATTTCTTTGGGGGGAAATAGCCATTTGGTCCTCGGTAAACAGGGCGTTAAAAATCAATTGATCCATTCCTTATTAAGAGGGGCAGGATATAGTGTGCGAAAAAGAAAACCGTTCGTTTAATCTTAGTGGCGTGTTTCTGACTCACGCAGGGGATTGGTTATCTTCGAACATAATGACCCATAAGATATGTGGGAGGAGCCATTATACCGATGCCGTTATATCTTTTTGTTATACACTATATATATATATATATATATATATATATATACACATATACATACAGGGTGGACCAAAATGAATGGGATGATTACAATTTTACTTATTAAAGGAACCAGAGCGCTTGGAACAATGAAATAACTTTATGTATAAAAAGAAACACTTCAAGTTTCCTGGGAACATACATACATATATATATATATATATGTATATAGTAAATGACATTTTACAATGCTTCTGTATTTGAACGCTTATAGGAAAATATCGGAATATCAGTGATAAGTAGAAATACCTGGTCTCTCAGACCGCTAGAAAAGTTTTCATCTTGTAGATATTATAACTATAGCATAATATATTAAAAACGCACATTAAGTGTATTTAGCAATATCGAAATCAACTTTTGCAACATTGAATAATTTTCCCTGAGTTTGACAGATGGATGTTTCGGTCTTAAGAGTTAAAATTATAGCAATTTTCACTTTTCTTATAAAAATTTTTCAGTCGATTTCCTGAAATGGCTTCCCAAAAAAAAAAGAAACAATGTACTCTCTCAAAAGTTTCCGTTTTATTTATTTTTTGGATAGTACTTCCGGTCCTCTAAAACGAGTTGTGATTCTATTTTTCTTGTATAAACTTGCGAAGGACAATTTTTCGGCCTAATCGTCCGACTAAAACTTCCCCTCGTTCCCTAATGATCCAGAGCGTAGAGCGACACCCGTGATCGCCCTCTGTTGGCTGACCCACTTCTCGTTACCCTTCCGCAAACATCGCCTTTTTAACTCATTTCCGCCTCGCACTGGATGGAAAAGTTGCAACGGGAGAGTACCTAAACACTAATTTTCGATATTTCGCTGTTTTGTGACTAGGACGGGACTGAGTTTCCTAACTTTGCCTGAATGGATGCATAAAAATGCTCCGGTTACTTTTTTGCTTCCCCCGAAATTTTCACAAAGCTCTCGACTTATGTGCCATTATTCCTATTAAATGAGGGCAAACCCATTAGAGAAGCTGTGCAAATGAAAGCCTGCAATGAAAAATATAACAATCCATTAAAGTTTAATCAAATTTACCTCTTATGGTTAGTATCAATACGCTTGGTAAATTTCTTAAAATATAATATCTTTTAAAACGTCGAGGAATTCATGAAATATAACCATTTTCCTAACAAACAAACCTTATTGAATATTTTTAATTGCTAAATGAGAATTTAAAAAGTTTTCATCAAAAAATGCGCTCTTGCAGAAGAAAGTAATCATTAAAAGCGAGGCAGTTACCAACCATGTTAATCTCTATGGACATTTATGATTACCCTTTCGAATGATTGAAAAGATGATAACCGACGCCATCGAGATCGTTGGACTGGATAATGCGGCATTAAATACCATAAGTCAAAAGCGTTACTCTCCGAGGCTGTGCAAGGAGAAGAGAGAAGGTTGAGGATAACCCAGGATTCAGGATCGCGGTAAATGTTTACTCATTCAAAAGGAAAGTTCGAGGGGCGCAACGTGGGGAGGGGGCGGAAGGGCGGGAGGGGGAGGAGGTAGGGTGCGAAAGGGATGTTGATCCTCCGCAAAGCCCTTTGGTATAACCGCTCCCTCAAAAGCTTCCGCATCCAAGGTCTCGCGCGATTTTATTCCCTTTTACTCACCGTCCATCGGCACTACCTGCATCTGAAGCCGTTTCAGCCGCTGGGGGTAGGAGGTGGCATGATAGCGTGACGGAGGAAGAGGGAGGGAGGGAGGGAGGGAGGGGGGGGAGGTTACAGAGGGAGAGGGAGGATGAGATTATAGGAGAGAGTAAGATGTAGAGGATCGGAGCAGGGCGTAAAGGGGAAGGATGGGAAACGTTAAGGGGAGAGAGGAAGAGGAGGATGATGGGAAGCGGGAGAGTTAACGAGAAAGGTTAGAGAAGGCGGGCTCTGGCGAGGAACCATCTCATTAAGAAAAGGGAAGAGGTAAAAGTTTCGCGGAAGAAAAGGTATAAAATAGGGAGCCTACGAAGTTCGACAGGAAGTTCGCCGTAAAAAGGACTCGAATAGAAAAGCGGGAGATGCGAAGAAAGATGAATGGAAGGAAACGTCAAATAAAAGGGAGGAAAAGTGAAGAGAAAAATGACGAAAAATAAGAGATGAAAAAGGGGTGATTGAAACGGACGAGGAAATATGGACGACCAGAAGAAAAAAATCGGCTGATGAATAAAACAATCGGAACAACAAAAAAAGGAACAAGTCGAATACAAATTGAGAAATCTAATACAAAAACAGCGAAAAAGAGCTAACAACATAAAAAAATAAATTCGATAGAGAAAGTGAAAAAGTAAAAGGTTTTTTTGACGGGAAAGAAATGTTTGGTACGGGATGAAAGAAAAAAGAGATTGTGAAAATATATATATATATGTGTGTGTGTATGTTTGTGTGTGTGTATGTATATATACTCGTATATATATCCCTCATAAATGAGAGAAACAGTACGAGATGAAATAAGAAAGTAATGGAAAGGGTTCGCGACGACGAAAGAAAAACAGCGCTTCGCAGTGTTTAAGGAAAATGGGAGATGGTACATGTTTTGAAGGTACTGGAGTGGAAAGAAATGGTCGAGGATGGCGAAGGAAAGTGATAAAAAAGGAAGGAAAAGGATGGCTCGGGTGGAGTGAGGGTCCTGGGGCGAGATAGGGAGAGCGAGAGAGAGAGAGATAAAAGATATTTTGGAAGAGTGGAATTTGTAGGAGCGGATGGGTTAGAAAGAGACAGAAAAAATAAGCAGAGGAAGAAGTTCGGGATTGCGCTTGGAAGGATAACGATGGGAGTGGGAGAAGGAGGTCAGGTCAGGGGTTGAAAATGCTTTTGAAAAATCCGGAGGGCGAGAGTGGAAGCACATATGTAATGGGATAGAAAGGCAAGGGAAGTAAGAAAAATGAGAAGGAATAAGGAATGAGAGAGATATGCGAAAGAAAAGGACACGGAGAGGAGACGGAGATGGCACAGGATATGATAGTTAGGGTCTGAAGCGGGAACAGATATGAATGTGATGCGGAATAAACACACAAATTGACGTTTAAATATGTCTGTGGTTATGTTTATGTGCGTGTGTGTACGTATGTTTTTATGTACACACACATACACATAGTTGTCTTCTTTATGTGGCTGAAGAAGAGTATTTCCTAAATGCTTCCAAAATACGCCTCTTCATGTTCCTCTCCGATACCATTACTGGCTCTTCAAACGGTAAGTGTTCACTGGGCTTCCTGGTAGACCTAGTTGCCACCCATATCTCATTTTACCTTTCCTCTTCCTCAAGTACACACAAACATATAGACGGATGTTTGTATAGACGTATAACGCTTGCCCAACGCGCATGCACGATTAAATAAATGTGACAATTATTTACCATCATATAAAATTTAACTATACACGACCTTGAATCGAGTTCGCACCACATTTTATATACACATCTGTATCTAAATGACGTGAGAAATCTCTCAGACTATGCGAGCGTATGTTCTTCTTTTTAATAAGGTTTTAAATTTTCGTAGCATGGTTTCGCCCAACACGAATGTAACCACCATGTGCCGCAAAGACTACTATGTGAGTGTATATGGCAGCATAATAGTAGTAGTCAGGGAAGGAAGCAAAGGGAAAAAGGAAGACAGAATCGAGGAATGTACAAAGATAAGGGAGCAGAATCCGGAGAGGGAAGAGCATTGGAGGAAGAGGCTTCGAGTAACAGGAAAAAACAGAGAGAGAGAGAGAGAGAGACGGAAATTATAGAGAGAAAGCGGAGTGGGAGGTGAAAGAGGAAAAGAGCGAATGAGAGAGAGAGAGAGAGGAAGATAAGGGAGGTGTCTCTCTCTCTCTCGGAGAACACAGGAAGAAGGTGCGGAAGGAGCGGCTTCTCTCGCATATGCCGCTCCGATATCTCTGACACGCAGATATACGTACAGACTCACCGACTCACACATATCCGCACGCGAACTAACAAAGCCCTCCACTCCGAGTTCACTCTTACTTTTTACGCCCCTTTCTCCGCACCTCCCACGCTTGCTACGATCCCTAAAAAAAAGGCGGATCCGGCTGATGTTAAAATTCTGAATAGCATCCCGCACTGCGTGAGAAATGCGGACGCAGAGGAAGAGGTGCCAGATGTAATCTGGGAGTCTTTTGCGAGATGAATGCTGCACACGAATCGTTTAAAGAATCTAGGAAATCGTTCTCGTCCGTCTCTTCTATGAATGTGTAGACCACTTTTTGAACTCGTGAATGTAAAGAGATTATTGTAATTCGGCTTCCGTTTAATTTTGTTCTCTTTTTTTTTCTTCCTTATAGCTGTATAGCTTCGAGCTTATGTCCCGGTTATTTTTTATATTGTTTATCAAAGGAAAGAACCAATTGGCAATGCATTTATATATTGGTGGTCGATTTAGCTGCATTAAATTGATCCATTTAAAATTTCAAATGCAGTGGTTCATAACTTTCATTCATACAAGGAAGATTATTTTTCTGTAGTTATTTTAGGGAAGATAAATGATATTTGAAAAACAACAGATTTTTAAAAATTATTAAGCCAGGAATGATAATTCGAGCTACTATTGTCTTTAATCTATTTACTTGATAACTCCTGCTGCCATAAACACCAATGAGTGCGACATAGCCATCCAGTACTCCAATTTGTGTTTAATTTACTTGGTTGCGCACTTACCGTGTTGGACAAATAGAAGAAATTCAGTGCGGTTGTTGTTGGTCCTGATGATTTAAAGTACAGGAGATGTAAAAATTATTAGAACTAGAAAATTCCATAATCCATAAACTTTGGGTTTTTCAATCAAATTAACGAAAAATTACATTATTGAGCTCAATTTTTTTATATTTTAATTAACTGATTTGGAGGCGTATGACCTCTCATTCTGGGCGTGAAATTCCTTCAGGCTTATATAGCTGATGATATGGAATTTATTTATTAGTTTAAATTTAGGAAAGTAAAAAATGATGACGGATGTACTCATCATGCATAAAGAACCAATAAATATTAAATAACCCTAAATCCGAGGAAGTTTTTAAGTTGTGCCATATATTATCATTAATATGAATATGAAGAAATTAAAAGATTTCTATCATACCTTTTCCGTTAAATTATGAACTAATTTTAAGTTTAGAAATACACGATTATATAAGCTGAAATTATCTTATTAATAATGGCGTGCCTTACTGAAGAGCAAGTAATTCCTTTAAAGCGACTTTCCATTCATTTCCTCAATTCAGATGCGATTAACGCCTTAACAGTTCAACTCTCTCTTAATATTTTGTTACCTGTCAACAGCCACCTGCTGCCTAACATTCCCTCCAAATATTTTATCATTATTCCTTCAATTTCATTTATGGCCTGTATTTTACGACATATTTTTCTAACCTATTTATTATTGCGCGTATTTTTGCGAGAGGCATTTAAATACAACAATTAGTGCACTGCGAGCATGCATATAAATAAATATATAGGTCGAGAGGGAGACCTTTTCAGACCATAATTCAGAACCAACGCAAGCTGCGGGAGACATGATGAGCCCGCGAAAACGAATTCAAGGAACAATCCACCCGTTACGATGGGAACGAGATAAATTAATGAATTCCACACGCGCATCGCCCGGTTTCTGTTAGGCGGTCCATTAAAAAAAGGGTCCCCCATCGCACTTCCAAGATAATCTATTTTGACCTCCCCTAATTTTCCCTTATCACGTATAATTAAACGCGGATGAAAATGATTGTCTCCCGATAATTTAAAAAAAAACTGCGCACGCATCATTACTTTCGGCATTCAATCAAGCCGGCCCCGCGGATTGTTTGGTATAATAATTTAGGAGCTCAGTTATCCCCATAAAATTACGCATTCGCGAAGAATTCGCAGAGAGGATTTAAAAATAATAATAAAACCTTTTGGACTCGAACTCTCGCAAGATCACGCGTTGAAAATGTTTCATTTTCACCTCACTTGGCTCCTTTTTGCGCCTGATGGTTTGATAAATTGCTTTTCCAAGAAACGTCCCGCTACGATAATGTAGTCTGCATTCCGCGCCCTTCCATCCGTGAAAAAGCTCTCCAAGGGTAACAAAACTTCGCCCATGCGAATAGAGGGGGCCCCGTATCTGACCCCTTCCGCTGCAAACTGAGAACCATTTATTTCTCTCCTCTTCACGCCAAATTTACAAATAAAATTGATGGTTCCTCTCGGCTGGAAATGAGGAAAGCAGGAGGGAGGGAGAGGGGGGAATAGGGTGGCTTGAGGGGGAGAGAGATATGGCTTGGCAGAACGGACATTAATACGTTAAATTTGCGGAAAATTGGTTAAATGGTCAACGGAAATGACAAACTAAACATAATTCAAACTCAAAGAAAGTCGTGTATTTATTGTCGCGATATGGTTTGTTTCCCCAATTATTAAATAAACGATTTATTCTCGCGATTAGTCGTTGCGGTATTTGTGGTTTATCCCGGTTAAAACGATAACAAAGTTCGCCACGCACAAAATCAATCCTTTTATGCATCAAGGGCATTTACCCGCCGGCCTTTGGCTCAAATTTTCAGACGAAAGCCTAGTATTAGCTTATTCACGATTTTATTTAGCGCATGTAATTTTAACCTGATTTTAATTAGTATATAAATATGGATTATATAGTGGTTTTAGTAATTTTAATTTCTAATTATTTAGCAAAAAGGTAATGATCAATAAGGGCTTCAAATCTCAAATACGAGCGTCGTTTTTGACTACAACAGTTATTTATATAACACATAAAAAACAACTACCTGATTTCTTTAGAGCTTCAGGAACTTATTTTCACCAGGATAAAAATGTTCAAGTAATTATATCTAATCTTATATGTAGGTAATTGTATAACTTAAACATTTATACATAATACTCTTTGAGCATAATGCAATTATTCTTTAGCAAAATAACATCACTATTTTTATAAAATTCCGAGTAAATAATTTTTTCGATTAAGTAAAATTTTAGATGAATACGGAATCTTCATTGTTTCCTTTTGGTATAAACACACAAACTCAAAAATTCGTCTAGTCTTAAATTTGAAACTCTACCATAAAGAAAATGGATCTCAAATAGCATGTCTTATACAATAACATATCAAGCGTTACTCAAAGACAAGAGGATAGGAGTCTTATTTTATTTTACACGAGATATTTTTCTGTATAAAATACACATACATACATATAAACTTGCCAAAAATGGCGGCGATGATAAATACTGCATTTCCATTAATCTTTAGTGCATGAACATATAGCGAAATGTTTGTATTTGTTTTTTGCATCCTACCATCTACATCAGTGGTGGGCAATTTTTTCTTCGTAGCGAGCCGCATTGGCGGTTGCGAATGCCTCGGCGGGCCGCATTGCAAGTTATCATTGCTTCGGAGGGCAAGGTTAGATTTTAAGTAGAGACTATAAGTTAGGTTTTAAAATTTAACATTTCAATGTCAATTATTTAATTGTCGTAAATTGATTGTACGCATATTGCATAAATTTGTGTTAAATCTCTTTTTAATCGTTGGTTCGAGGGCCGCATAAATCTCTCGAGGACCGCCCGCGGGCCGTTGGTTGATCACCACTGATCTACATGCTTACGGAAACATTGGTACGAAATGACGTTCATCAGTCTTCCTCCCGGGAGCAAACTTTAGCCAACTTCTCTGACCCGCAATCGGCTGTGTGTGAGGCATCGCCCGTCTCCTCCTTACACCCATTTCCTCCACCTCCCCTCACCTCCACTTCCAACTAACACTCCCATTCCCTTCTGGTTCACTTGGTCGCTCCTTCGCCTCAATCCTACTCAAGGTTTCCTATTGCGTTTCGTTCCCAAACTATCCTTACTCGAACCAACTTCGGGAAATATCTCTTCACTAATTTCCTGAATTTCTCACTTAATGTTCTACTGCAAGTCCTCTCCTTCCGCGGTTTACCCTAAAAAATTTCCTGGAAAACATTCTCTCCGGACCTTTTTCTCTCAAGGCACGAAAACATTCCTCCGTAATAAATAAGAAACTTATCCGCATAGTATAACAATGAACAAAAGTGGTGTGTGTGTGTGTGGAGCTATTTATCCTTCCAGGGATTTGAAATCTAGAACGGAGAGACTAGGTGGCTACGCGGACATTTTTTTATCGGGATTATTTTTTTATACATCTTTAATTTATCACCGAGGGTAAATTCGCTTTACCAGTTCGAAAAAGTTCCCCGAGGAAATGAAATTGCCTTTTATTAATGTCAGTCCAAATTCGATTCTTCAAATTCTCTTCCGAACTCGCCTCAGAAACGGAAGGAAGAAAATAACGATCCCGTTTCTCCGGAAAAAAAACAAAAAAAAGAGATCCGAGAGAAATCTATCCGGAAAAATAAATTATGCATTTTTCATAAGAACCTTCTTGGTTCTTGTTCCTCTTTCTCTCTCAACGGAAAGCTTTGTCTGGACGCGAGGAGAGAAAACTCACCCGAGAAAAAATGGGATTCACCCTTTTATGCCCCTCCAACCTTTCATCACTTCAGACTATATCGGAATTCCGGAATCCCTGTTGGGCGCTTATAACTCATCCTTCCATTTCGCGGATGAGAAGCATATATTTCCAGACTTCCAATATTTCCGCAAGCCGTCGTTATTTACATTCCTTTCGCGAATTCGGTCGTTTTTTTTCGCTACGTTCTTTCTCGAACTATATCCCTCCCCACCATCTCGCTTCCGTAGCGTAAAACCAACACACACACACACACACAAACATACAAGTGGCAGAGCCCTTCGCTGGCGAAATAAGTGAGAATATTCATACGCTGCCTCTTCCGCAACATTTTTTTCCTACGGTCCAACGGTTGAAGGATGTTCTCTCATTTTCTTTTACTCCTACCCGGAGGGATTCTTTTCCCCTCTCTCTCTCTCTTTACCATGCCGCTTCCTCTTTCCTGACCTTCTACTCTCTCCCCCCCCCCCCCTCACGTTTCTCTCTCTCTCCACAAAACCTCATTTTTCCTATTCATCTTAAAACCCACGCTGCTTTCTTCACGGTAAAAATCTCCATTTTCTTACTTCTAGCACTACATTCACTTCCCTAAACCGCCCTCATACTCTTTCTCTCTATATCTGCATTTTAATTTTCTCTTTTTCTCTCTTTCTTTTGGTGGTGCCACTCCACTTATTACATGGTGTTTTTTGCCTTACGTCTCAAAATAAAATTGATCTCTGAAGTAAAGCCCCTTCAAGTAAAAAATCTCACAATCCATTTTTGGAGTGGATCCTCGCGGCTAATTTTTTTACTGATGCGTATTACTTTTAAAAAGAAAATCCTCTCATTGTTTTGACGTTATCTACGATACACTTTCTCCTAACTTTATCCTTCTTTTTTCCTCTCACTCTCCCTCTCTCCTTCCCCTTCTCTCCCCCTTTCCTCCTCTCTCTATACTTCACACTTTTTTTTATTCGAGTGTGTCTAGCTCGTAATTCCTTTACCAGTACTCCGCCTCCGCCTATTTTTCTCAGCTTTTTTCTCGAGTACGTCACTTGTAAATACGCTAATATCACTCCCACCGCACACCTCTGAATCCAGAATTGCATATTTTTGCTTCAATAGCAATCCCCAATCGATTGCACCTCTTTCTGTCTCTCTCTCTCACTCTATTTCGTCCTTCTCTCTCCTTTTGCCCTCTCTTGACCTTTTCCTAACGAGACCCGTTTTCCCTTTCTTCCCGTGTTACCTTCCTTTTAAGCATGACCTTATATTAACCTTTCCATTTTGCACATAAACCACCCTTTACAACCTTCCATACACACTCATCTTCCCACTACTCTCTTTCTCTTCTTCGATCCTTTTCGTTTCATTCCACGCATTTACATTCTTCGTTCCTCCCTCGTATATAAGAATATTCCCTTTCCCTCGCCTCATTCCTCCGCGCATTTCGTTTAAAAAAATCCATTCCTTGTTATCATTTCGTTCCTCTCGCTTACAACCTCCTCCTTCTTTTCCCCTTTAAAAAAAATACTGGGCGCTCCCTCTCTCTATCTCTCTCTCAATCTCACGCGCTCTTCATCTTCTCCAAAAAGAATGCGATGCCATTTAATTTGCCATTTCCCGCGAGTTTCCTCTCGTTTTTTGATTCTTTTCAAAATTCGCCGTGGGAGAGAGAGAGAGTTTATGTTTATGGACTCAATTTAGTCTTCTCGCTCATTTCGTCGATATTTTTTTAACCTTTCGTTATTTATCGCGTACGAATGGTCCGGATCGCGGGTTTTATTCCTATCTACGGTTGGCATGTGTCCGATTATGGAAACCCGTCTTATTTGTTCATATTTTTAATAATCTGTGATACATCGCAATGACACGGAGTTGTTTTTCTTCCCCTGCCGGAAAGACGGAGATGACTCTCATAGTTTTGTTGCTATCGCGAGAATTCGTCTAGAAATTAAATTTTCTTTTCGAAATTCGTAGTTGGAATCTTTATTATTTTCAACGACCTTTTCTATTTTAATTTCGCGTACTATTTAATTTTAAGTTTTTTTTTGTTTTCTTACTTGTCAGTCCTTTTAATTGAAATTTAAAATTCATAAAATTTATACTCTCTATTCGTATCTCCTCGATTTGAAATCAAAAAAATTTTGAGTTGTGCGGAACAAATAATCACGTCGGCGCAATGGTTATAAAAAATGGCACGAGAGATAAATGAAGCAGCCTTGGCCATTAAAACCCATCAGTTTTCGCCATGTCTGTTTTCCCAATTAATTCCTTTTCCTCTCGATTTACTCTGCGCACCCCATGAAAATTCATTTAAAAAATCTCGGTCGTTATTTTAAATATTTTCCTCCGTAATCTCCTCTCCCGTTTTTCCCCCTTTTCCTCGATTCATATTCTTGAGAAAAAAAACAAGCGAATTCCGACGCCCGTCCGCGTTTTGGACGCGTCAGACGCAAGCTGTCCAATCCTCCCCCTCTCTTTCTCTTTTTCCCTCCGCGACTCACCAACCCACTCCCATCCATTTCCCTTTCCCCTTCTCCTACTCCTCACCATTCCTCCCTTTCTCTCCTCCCCATCCGTGTTGCCACTGTCAACATCCCCTCCGCCCACCCATCTCCGCCACTCCTTTCCACACTCCTCACAAAATCTCCTTTCCCCATCTCCTCCTTTCACCACGCTGTTCCTTCTCTCACTCCCTCCTCCCTCACTCCCTCCTCTCCCTCTCTCTCCTATCTCACTCACTCCTTTCACTTCCTTCTCCCCATCCCTCTCACTCTCTCTCTACTCTTAACTCCATTCTCTCTCTCTGTCTCCCTACTCTCACTCCTCCTCTACCTCCCTCCTTTCTCTCTCTCTCACTCTCCCCTCCTCCTCCCTCGCTCGAATCTCACGGGGAGGCCCGCAGCGCACGCCGGTCCGCAAATCTCCACCCAAATTGAAATCGTCCCTCGATGTTTGCAGTAGAGAGATGACTCTCGAAACTAATTAGTTCCACGATAAAATTATTTCCGTTATTTTTTCCCCTCTAGATTCATTTTCTTAATGGAAATAATGCTATTGGGAAATCCCGCGTTGCATTTGCTCTGGACGTATAGTTTATGTTTTATTTGTTCTTATTATGCTCTTCTACACAATCGGGAAACCTGTTTACTCTACTCTCTATCAGGTCCACGACAATATTATCCCGTTAGGTGGAGTGCAATTCGTATTTATTTCTTGGAAATTTTATCTGATTGGGTTAATTTTCTGACGCGGGTAAAGAAAAGGAGAGTAAAAGGATTAGGAAAATTTTTTTACGACTTTCTAGATTACGGATATAATCCTGAAAAGTAATTTGCATACTTAGAAGAATTTAAATAAGCTCTGGAAATTCGCGGCAAGAGATGTAATTTATAAAAAATACAAATGATCTTATTTTCAGTTCAGAATATTTTACAACTTTTTAAAACTTTTATGTGCAGAAAAATGTACTTGTTGAACTTCTGATCAGTATTTTCATACATAATAATTTTTTAGAAGTTTAAAATTTTTAAGTTTCAAATTATGTAATTTTAATGCGACTGTTCAGGCATATCAACAAAGTCATTGTTTTAAACGTATCTATTTTTATCGTCCTAGTATTTATTTGGGCTACCACGGACGGGTATCAACCGTTCAAACTGAAAGATCAAACTTTTGATGGAATAGAATCCACGTGGAGCGGTTTTTATTTTGTTGAAAAAAGGGAAACCGCACGCGCAACACCACACAAAAAACGACTAAGGTTAAAAATAACATTTTGAAAACACACTTGGAAATACATAATAACATAGATAAGACGCGAATTCGCTAATTTTTTTCGGTATTCTTTTGTTATCTCACGACTTTCTGTCGCCCCTCTCCACGAAATTCGCCGTTTGCTTCGCTTCGCTTTTAATTGGAAAGGCGACGCGAGATATTTAAGCTTCAGCACTCCCGAATGAGCTCGCAAGTCATTTACCGATAAGTGTATCGTTGGAAATTCGTTCCAACTTCGCTCCATTCATGTCAAGATTTCTGTGTTGGGAATACACCGTAATGGAGGCCTCTACAGAGGAAAAAGTGCGCGGAAACAAAATCTCGAATGAGCTCTAACGCTGTTACTGTTTTTGCGGTTATAAGAGAACTGTAAAAAAGGTTGCTTCTGAGTACTTCACTAATACAGAAATTATTCTATGTTTGAGGTAGTCGTATTAAGTAGATAACGTTGTTCCACGGAATTTTTTTTCGGGATTTGTCATATCCGTTCATATGAAAATTCGAATTATATTTTAAAGATTGGATTGAAAGGTCAGCACGATATATTTACCTCTGTTGTTGCATAAGTTAAGGACTTTTAGAGTATTCATTTTTAGCTAAATAAAAAATGAGGGAATGATCCAACGAAACAGACAATACGATATATATGGCCATATTAAAATTGTAGCATTTTATTCTTCTATATTAAGCTATTCGCAATTAACCAAAAACCATGTAAGAGATTATATACAATATAAACTCAATAATTACTGTTTCTACTATATATAACTGAATGATTGAATTTTAAAGCTTTTTATTGGCTAAATAAAAATATATTTGTTGAATTAATGATGAAATTGCAGGGATTAAAAGTTTTATCACGAAGAAGTTCCACAATCCTTTAAATATGTAATAAATCTACCTTTAACGTTTGGATACATTGTATAACATATTTTTAGGAAATGGAGGAAATCGTTTTACATTTATCTGAAACTCAATAAATATTGCAGTAATCCATTCTGGATGCCAGTAATCTGAGCAAATAAGATCAATTTGATCTTTACGATGATCTATAGTGCCACGAGGAAATTGACTTAGGTTTTTATAGAACAACATCTTTATAAATTCTCACCGATCTCCTCCTCCCCTCCCTCCCCCCGCTTAAACGAACTGTTACGACCTCACGATTTTCTAAAGGGATCACATCAAAACGACTCAGTCGTGCCGCTAATAAATCGGCAAAGTAAGCGTTTTAAACGTATTATTTCCCTTCGTCTCTTTTCGGTGGATTTTAGCCATAAAAATCGAATAGTTTTGATCGGAAACCATTCGTTAGCTACCTTTTTTTTACGGCCAGAAACGTGTCGAATAGAAGGTCCTTCCTCGAAAAGTTGCGGAAAACTTGCTTTCCGTGACTTGCCCACCGAGTGTAACGCCCCATTTTTCTATCGTTAATCGGGATCGGAAGTTCTGATACAAACGGAAAAGAGTAAGAGAGGTTGCAATACTTGAGCGAGAGAATGGGAAGAAAAAGAAGAGAAAGTCCTTTCTCTTTCTTCAGAAAAGCCTCCTGATTACACGCTTTTATACTACCTCGAAAACGGACGTCTAAGTAAAAAGGTTCCTGCCACGAATGCTGACGAGAGGTACGTGTAGAGGGGTATGAGGGCGTGGCAGACTCGAATGCCTCATTTTCTGGCTTCTCTCTGACGGTTTAAGAGCTACCGGCATGACTTTGTCGGGCTCTTTCCTCTAGAGCAGGGAGAGAGAGAGAGAAAAGGCCACTCGAGGGAAAGAGAGAGAGAGAAAAATGGAAGGAGGAAAGGGAGGAGAGAGTGGAATAGCAAAGTGAAAGAGGGTAGCAGAATGGCGAGGGTGAGCGGTGGGATGGAGGAATAATAAGTGCGGGCAAAGGAGAGACCGAGGGAGGGCAGAATAGGAAGTGGAATGAAGAAAAAGAGAGGGAGACATGAGGCTTTAAAAGAGAGGAAGAAGGGGCAAAAAGTGGGAAAGAGAAAGTGGGAGGGAATGTTGGAAGTAAGGAGGGCGAGACAAAGGGGTGGAGAAAATTTAGGCAGGGTAGATATAATATGTTTCTCTTTGTTAGACATTTATTGCGACTATGAATACCCTATTTCCATCCAAGCCATCGTCATACATAAAACGATATAATAAATAGATAATTGAGGTATCTCATAGAGCAGAGGCGGAAATGAAAAGGGATGGGTGATTTCAAAAAAATAGATAATTAGTTTGTAAAAGAACATAAAAAATAAACATTAAGATGCACTAAAAGGAGATGTGAAAAACTTAGATAAACTACTGTTAGAATTTTGACAGAAATGCAGCGGTGAAACATCAATATAGATTCATGCGTAACAAATCTGTAGGTTATCATACGTAGGTATATATATATACCCATACATAATATTTCGTTTTAGAATTCCCAATTCTATATTAGGCGGCTGCTAACAATGACCAATGATAGTGATAGGCGTCTGCTATATATTGATATACATTTAATTAATTATATTTACAAATAAAAGACTGGAGAAAAAGGCCGAAGAAATGCTAGGGGAAGGTCAATTCGGCTTCAGAAAAGGACGAGGAACCAGAGATGCTATCGGTGTAGTGAGAATCATATTTGAAAGGGCAATAGAGTACAGCCAATATTGCCGCGTATGTTTCGTCGACTGGTAGAAGGCATTTGATAGAGTAAATTGGGTACTGCTGATGAGGATATTAAAGGATATAGGTGTAGACTGGAAAGACAGGAGACTGATCAGGAATCTATATGTGAATCAAGTTGTAAAGGTCAGGTTGGAGAAGAACAGTGAAATATGAGGATGATCAAGTACTTCTAGCAAGAAAGGAAAAGAAACACCATAAAATGATAAATAGACTAGTGATAACAGGTAGAAAATACGGTACGGAAATAAATACAGAAAAATCCAAGGTCATGCGAATATCATTTCTTTTCAATTGATACGTTCGAGCAAAACACACATGGGATTCACATCATTATATCAAAACTCATTTTCTAACTACTTGATAGTTTCATAATCCTCTTCCATGATATTAGGAGTTTTCAAGATTTACCATGTGAAGCAGCGCAAAACGTGGAACATGCACATCCTTAGTTTTTGTCCAGAAAACGGTCATTTAATAACTCCGAGTGATTTTTTTCGGCCTATGTTTAGCACTCTAATTTGAAGTACCTACCTAATTCATCACATAAAATGCATTAACACTATTAATTGTCCATTTTTTTTGCATTTTTCAAATCTAGTTCTAGTTCTTTTTCAAATGGCGTGATAGACATCACGATTACACAGCATACAAATATAATTCGGAAGATTTCACTCTTGGTATCATACAGTGTTTTGCTCGTGTAATGCGGAGAAAAAACTCCAGCGGTCTCTCTTGAATCATTACATTTCAAGGATTTTTTTTGTTTAAGCAGGCTGCCACACTGAATGACGTTGGATCGGTGATGCTGTCTTTCACCTTAATTCAGTGAACAGAAGGGGTAAAGAAGAAGAAAATTTTAACATAAGTATTGGAGGAAAGCCTTTAGAACAAGTTTCAGACTATAATACCTTGGAAGCATCAAAACGAGGGAAGCGAAATGTACCGATGAAATCAGGACTAGAATAACGAAAGTAAAAGCCGATTTCAGAAGAAAGAAACTCCTATTAACGGGAATATAAAGGAGGATATCCGCAAAAAGTTGATAAAATTCTATGTATGGACTATAGCTTTGTATGGGGCAGAAACATGGACGCTAAGGAAAAATGATACAAAATACTTGGAAAGCTTCGAATTGCGGACATGGAGAAGAATGCTGAAGATAAAATGGACAGATAGGATGAAAAATGAGGAAGTACTACGAAGAATAGGAGAGAAGCGAACGATTATGCAGACTATCAGAAAGAGGAAGGCGAACTGGATTGGGCATTACCTGAGGAGAGAGAGCATGATTAAATATGTGTTAGAAGGAAAACTGGATGGAAAAAGAGAAAGAGGTAGGAAAAGGTTTCAGCTGGTAGACGACTTGAAAGGGAAAGAGAGCTATCAAGACATGAAGAAGACTGCGGAAAATAGGAGTATGTGAAGAAACAGGCTTAACCCTGAATAATCACCGACCTGTCAACGGACAGACTACCTATGATGATGATGTGCAAAAACAGTAAAGATAAGCAAATTAACGAAATTATATTGAAATATAGAGGGTAAGAACGAGGGGAACAGAAAAGAACAACATAAAGGGGGAAAGAGAGAGAGAGGTGGAAAGAGAGGAAAGGAATAATGGACAGGAAAAGAATTCGCGTGACCAACCCATACAGACTGTCACAACTAAAAAGTTGTTTGTTAATCCCACTCCATCACATATACGGAAGATCCCGAGAATTCTCTCGAAGTTCTTTACCGGAATCGTTTTTTGACCTCTTTTACCCGTTACAATGGATGACTTATAATAGGTTTCTGCGCAAAGTCCCTCTTTACACGAGTCTCGTGACCGGCGTCGATATTTCATCACTTCCGAGCTTTCCTCACGTTAATGAATTTTCAGATCGCGGAAAATGACGATGTACTCCGCGTTCCGCTTTCCTCCAAATAGCTAGGCCGGCCAACTCAATTATCCCGAAATTTGCGATACGTTCAATCGAATAAATTGAAGTCTCCATTATTATAATTGCCACCAGGAAAGTGGAAATTTTCAGTTGGTCGTTACGCTCGCCGAGAAAAATCGTGAGAAACGCAGGTCATAAGGTCGCCTTTAAAAATAGTTAACAGGTTCCGAATTCTCAAAAGGAAAACGTAGGTTGAAAATATATTACTCAATGCACGTTAGTTCTATTTTTGAAATACGAAATCCGTATTACATTCGTTCTCAAACAATGAAATGGCGTCTCAATCAGATCCGCGGCTCCAAAGCATTCGACAAAAATGAAACCAAATGTGTTGAACAACGAAGAATTCGGTATTACTTACCACAAATTTTTCCTCGAGGTGAAATATTCCAGACGCGACGGTTATTTTAGTCCATCTAAATTGCAAATCCGTGCCCACGCTGATAAAAATAAATACCGACGTTTATTTTGGAGAATATTTTTGGAGAGAGATAAGAGTGAGACTTTTTATTACACTTCGCCCCGAAATACTCTCTACCTGGAAAAAAAATTAAGATCCTCGCCGTGACCTACTTGGCCATATATTTCCTCCCTCAATTTCTCTTTCGTATATACATTTTTTCAATATAACACGGCTCCTCTCCCTCGATAAAAATACCACGGGTTGTTCGTCGGTGCGAAAGCGTAGGTTCTCCTTATAAACAACAAAAAGGGAAAGTACGAAAAAAATGCCTCACGAAATATGTTACCGAGAGCGCGTAAGGGAGGGAGGGAGAAAGGTCGGTCTCATTGCCGCTCGCGGGGAAGGAAGAGGATAAGAGGGGGAAAAAAACGAGGGCGGCGGCGGGCGAGATTTTTACAATGCGCGGCCACGCAAAGCTTCGAAAAATCTCCCACACGTGCAAGCTCCTGCAACCTCAGAAGGGATTCCTTTTTTCTTCGGCACGCTCACTAGCTAGATAAAAAGACTCCTTTCTCTTTAACTCTTTCTCCTTCCCCTCTTTTCCCTTCTATTTCATTCTTACCCTTTCCTCTTCCTTTCTAAGCACTCAGCAGATAGTCGCACGCGCCCTCCCACCTATCCTTAACTCCCGATTGGTTCCCCTCTCTCTCTTCCGCCCAACTCCACCCAACATACCTGCATGCAACAGGCCGAATTCGCGAGGTCCTAAGGGGAGTTTAGTTGTAGAGAGAGAGAGAGGGAGAGGGGGGAGTTAGGTTTCGAAGGCTTTTGGAAAGAGAGAGTATTAGGCGGGAGGGGTAGACTGTTCTGCGGAAAACCGGGGGAAGTGAGAGGGTCGTTAAGAGAGGGGGGGGGGGGTGACGCCAAGATAGAAGGAGAAGAGGGTGACGTGGTGGGATCCGGAGGAAGGGGTTGGCGGTACTGGGCCATCGCGTGACCCCTTGGAGTTAGCGTCACGAAGGAACCGCTTTTTTTATTTATTTATTTTTTCCCTCTCGTAGGTGGGCGACACTGATCGAGAGATCCCGCTGATGGCTAAGCGGTAGATCGTAAAGGGAATGACGGTGGGGACATGAAAAAAATTTATATATATATATATATATTCGTGCGTAGGTGCGTGAGGGAGGGAGAGAGAAAGAGAGGGATATGAAGGTATGGAGGGGAAGACCCTTTCTTGCGGTAAAATTTATGCTTTTAGGAGACGTCGTCTCTCGTCATGTTTGAGCAAGATATTGATAAAAGAGGTCGAAGGACATTTTTATAGGAGGATATTTAACCATTGGTCCCTTTATCCTTGCATTCACCTGCCCTAATTCACGGTCATTACAATCAAGTGTTTGATCTTACACCCTGGCGTTTGAGGATGCAGAATATTGTCGCGTCTTTGGCGTGATATTGTAACGATCTCTATTTCCTTCTCTCCTCTTATGTTTGCTCAGGAGATCTAATTTGTCCTCTAAATTAGTCATCATGAAGTTATTTAATCTATTGCAACATTGATATTAAATAGTTTCATTAGAGGATCAATAAAAAATTTAATCTCCATTATGACCTTGAATAACATGTTAAAATTCCATTCCATTCCATTTTAGTGCTAATATGAATGTCTGAAAGATAACTTGTAATGAAAATACACTTGTATGTCATGAAAATAAAAACTCTAGTAAAATAAAGATGTTGCAAAACATTCAGATAATATACATGGTATTGTATCGCTAAAAATTTCGACATATCTAAGTGATCCACATTGTGGTAGTAGATTTATTTATCACCATTGCAGAAAACAATTTAGGTCATACAAAACCTCATTATTGAAAATATCGCACGGAAAATCGAGTATACGCAATGGATAGACTATAGATGAAAAGTCTGACGTGCCATAAACCGCATTTTAACTTAAAATTTGCACAGTTTCACGTTTTTCGAAAGAGAATTAGCTTTCAACTACATGCACAAAAAACGCAAAGCCTTCAAATTCCCTTTAATAACGCTAGTTTCAATTCTTTCCCTCGCAAACAAATTTTGCATCTTTGTGGACCGTCACACGAAGAGCGGATAATGAAAGAAAAGCAACCCATAAATCCGTTCGATTATCACTCCCAGACGAGTTTTATTGTTAAAAAACCAACACATTCCGGATCAGGTGGCCAAGCACGGTCCTGAACCGGAGTAGGTACCTCGTTCTAAACCTCTCCTGTAATACTCATGAAAACCTTGCGATAAAGGGAGGTGTCCATCCATCACGGCTATCTCCGGACCGCATAACCTATTATCCCCATCTAAGGCCCACCATAAAGTGAACGCGAGAACCTGTCCCGCAAAGCTAACATACCTATCCTTCCTATTCCTCTGGGTGGTCGCCCTCGATTAAAACGTTGAGATTGGGGGCGCCGAGGGAATTTGCATGTAATGGAAGTTGATTTTCAATCAAAGGGGAGGGAGGCGTGTGAGGGAAATAAAAAAATCAGATTATGTGGGTGAGAATAAAAGTAAAAGGGAGAAAGATAATTAAAGGGATAAGAGAAATGAACAGCGCAGAGGTATAACCGAGAAGGATATGAGAGAGGGATAGGAGGGAAGAAGAGAAGGGTGGAATGTGAGAGAGTGATAGGAGTAGGAGAGAGGAATTGACGAGAGGAATAGGAGAGAAGAATAGGACAAGGAAACATGGATAGAAGATAGGAATAGAGGAGAAGAATAGGAGAGGGAGAGAGGGATAGGTATAGGAGAGAGTCGTGACAGAACAATAAAGGAGATGGGCGGGAAGGAGAAATATGAGAGGGATAAGAGAGAGGAACGGGAGAAAAGAATAGGAGAAAGAGGATAATGGATAGGAGATAAAGGTGGCAGGGGGATGGCAAAAAGTGGGAAGGGATGAATTGGAGGGAAGGAAGAGAGATACTGATAGGAAAGAGAAAGAGAGAAGAGGAAAAAAAGAGGGAGGCAAGAGGCGAGAATTCGTAAGGACCCTTTATTGAGGGTAGGGTGAGAGGGCGTGAAGTAGGATGCAGCGTGGGTTGGGTTGGTTCGTCAGGAATGAACTACTGATGACCCCCACTCGTCTCTCCTTCCCACTCCGAGTGGCTCCCTGGATAAGCGACTAATCGCCTCAGTCACGCACATGCACTCCACCATTATTTCACACCTGACCCATAGGACAAGACTCCTCTTGGCCGACCGCAGAACCAGCCGACCACCTCCCCCCCCCCTCCCCCCACCTTCCCCATTCCCTTACTCCCCTCTCCTTTACAGCTCTCCTGATTCACATCTCTTAACCCTAACCTCGTACCACACTGGGGTTTTGTTGGGGACAGCCGGTTTGTTTTGACGCATGGACTTCATCACAAGCCGGTGGTTATTACTTATATTTCTTATCTCTAAAGACGGGTCTGTTTGCTAGATTTTCGTCTTTATCGGGATCAAATTATTAGTTTGTGTAGACATTTTTGACGGGAGGATGGATTATAATCAATTTAATATTAATAATAGTTATGTATTAATAATATTTACATAAATCAGCGTGCAGTTTCATAAATCGGTTCGTTGTGCTTGCTCCAGAATGCAAAATATATTTCTTCATCTGAACAACTCGACGGAAACGTTACATCATTACATTTTTTACACAATATTATTTTTTGCATTGTATGAAGTAAATATCCCACTCAAAAAGACAATGGAATGTGTTAAACCTATATTAAAAATTGCATTTCATAAACTGTTGTTAGTTTTAAATCTTCTCCTGTTATCGAGCATGTTGGATTTTTAATTAATAATTTTCAATAAACAGATTGCCATATTCCGAATAAGTAACTTTAAAGTTACTTTCTGTCTTGTTACACCAATTTTTCTCACAGAGAGACAAAAAAATTAAACTCGCAGTATTTCGTTTATTTAAAATAAAAGAAATTGCACTTCACAAAACTACACTAACGCAGTAATAATTAAGTATTTTTGAAATAAATTAGCACAATCAAATTACAAACATTGATGGGAAGCTAAAGAAAACGAAAGAGTCACGAAACTTAAAAAAAAGATTCGACTACAGTGATATCGATATTTTTATATGTGTTTCATTTCCGCATTTCGTAGCATGTAAATTTCCTAAGAATGTAAACCCATTCAGTGTATTGACATCCGAATTCACAACATCTTCTCATCGCAGCAAGCGACCAAATTACTCCTCATTACTAAACAGAGACGAATGAGGGCTAGATAAAATGTTATGACCGCTTCATTTCCTGGAACGTAATACACGCTCGTCATCCATAGCCATAGAAAGAAGCAGTTCTCGCTTGTTTCCGAGGCAAACACTAAAACCTATCCGTGTTTCGTATATATTAGTCATTCATGTAGAAACTTAACAATCTCCGCCCCTTCGGAGACCCGTATTACGGGGGAATATCGATCTGTTTTCTCATCTGGTTGAGACTGGCCTTTAGTATATTGTTTTGCTTTTGTGGCGCATCTGTTCAGAACGCTATTAGAGCCACTTTGATTGCCCGCTGAAAGGAAATAAATTTCAGGTAGTAAATTAGGACCCTAATTTATGCCTAGGATTGTAAACTCAACCGTTTCGCAGAGATTTGACCTCCTTTAAAAATTATTCCGGAAGATATTTTTATCTCGTTTAAATTTCCACGAAAATTTAACCGCCCTTCCGTTTCAGGAGGGATTTTTAATAAATCCATTCCTTATAACGTCAGACAGCACGTCTCATCTCACCCTTATCGGGATTTGTTTTTTAAAATCTGAACGAACTTATCTTTGCAGCAAAAAGGAAAAAAATATTCATTCCTCGCTCACTGCTTTGTCATCATCAGTCTAGTGATAATCCGGATGGTAAATATCTATGAAATATCTAGATGGATTGGTGATAAAACTTTATGGTAATCCCATCTCTATTGATTATTTTGATGTGAATAATTATCTCCTCACACATGAAGTGATACATTCTGTTGATGCTTCTCTGAAGATTGAAGCGTTTAAATTCAGCTTTAATTCACACTCATGCGCTAAGATGTTTATGACGTGTAAGGCTGCAAAGAAATTGCCTGCCATTGACAGGAAGACTGTTAAAGTTAATATTAAGATGCGGAATCCCTAAATAACTATGTATAAACAGAATAAATTAAGAGGGTGCTGCGCCTTCATCTTTCACAAGAGCATTTTCTTATGTATTTTTCGATAAACATTTCGATGAATGTTTCACCTTCCATCTCCATAACATTCAGTCTCTGCTTTTTGAAGAAATTATGATGTTAAAATTAGGTAAATTATATGGAACCACGGCATTTAATTTTGATGAGCATCGGATATGAGCTCGGAACCCATCTAATCTCTAAATAGTAGAAGATCTTATTTTAAACAATATTTTTTAAAAATCAATATGTATAATGATGATTTTTGCAAGAATTCGTGTATCTTCTTACACGATAATCGGAAAGTAGAGTACGGTTATTGTAACGGATAGGATAAGCATATCACTACATGCAATATGCATTTTGTTAATCTACCGATTTTTCAAATCGTCAAAATCAAATTACCGAAATGCGATGATAAAAGCGCCTTCACCGAGAAATTCATTTTTCCTGTTCATAACTGTATATTCCAGAACCGAGACGTTAATCTCGTTCCAGTAATCAGCAATACAGCCCGGAAAGTAGTTGTACTTCGTGACATACCTTTAGGGCAGCGTCCATGAAGGATACCTCGCACGGAGAAGCCACAGCCGAGGCCCATAACTCTTTATGCATATGGTAAATAAACGGAATACTCCTTCACCGAAAAAAAGGAAGAGTTTACTCGTATTCACGCTGCAGGTCTCTGGTAATATAGCAACGTAGCCTAAGTCTAAAGGAAACACACGCAAAAACATGTAAACAAAGCCAAAAAGTACTCACACAGTATACTCTTGTCAAAACTAAAAACTATACACCGATGTTTTGTCAGCTAACAATGAGATGTTTTCTTCAGTAGTGTGGAGTATAGAAATGGGAAAGTGGGTATATATACATCGGGTGTACGCTGGGGTAGGGGGGAGAAAAATGAATGGGGGGGAAGGAACGGTTAGCTAAGTAACCGAAAAAGGGGGGGGGGGGGGAGTGTGGAATTGGACTTAGGTCGCAGTGCATGACCGTGTATTTGTTTTTGTGTACATAAATGCTTTCCTATGCATCCGATTTACTATGTTGGTTGAGTTATGTATATATTTATATTTGCCACAATCTCATCCTCCTCCTTCCGTGACCATCGAATTAGTCTCACGACCTAGGATTGGAGATTGTGGGGGGAGGAGGAGGAGGAGGTCTTCCATCCCTACATCTTTATCTTCCCTTACGTTCCTTCGGACCCTTTTCCTCATTCACATACACCACATAAGCAGCGACCTCCTCCTATATTGCATTGCCTTCTCCCAGTATACTACACTTTGCCACGACTCGCGAACCGTTGCAAGGCCGACCATCACTCAACCAAACGTCCCACTCTTCCCCCGTCTTATCTGCTGAAGCCATCTCTTCACTTCCCTCCTTCGACCACCACCCCCTATTGCCGCCCACATAGAGGGATATAATCCACGGGAAAGAGGTGCATGTCTGCCGTTAAGGAAGGCGAAGGGGTTTTGCTTTTAAAGCACGTCCATCGGAGGAGCCTTATCTTTTCGTGGGTTATTTCCAGTCCTTCTTGCATACGATATTTCCCTCTCTCCCGCTCTACTTCCCTCGCCTCGAACACATCTCCGTGGACGAACCAGTTGTGGAGTTCTGCAGACGCGGTTAAGGCTTACTTCCCACTTACCTCTGTCTCGCTCCGTTGCTAAGGTGGGTGCCACGAGATTTCTGCTAATTACCGTAGCAATCTACACATTAAGGTACGTTATGTATTTATGTATATATATGGTGGCATTTTTATTTGTACCAAGGGAAATCCTATTCTCTTGATGGGAAATTGGAACCGATTTACAACGGAGTCGAAGAAAAATTCGGTGTCGTTTTATCGGGTTGCAAAGGAATTTAATGTTCGTTCTATGATATTTTCAAACACAGAAAGATTTTATATTTATGTTGGAGCGGTTATAATAACAAGTGTCGTAATATTTAGGAATTTACAGTTTTTGCTTCTCTTACTATATTTCGCTGAAATCCGCTTTATCAATTACAGTAATGACTGTCCAATAAGGGACGAATATAACTTCATTAAAAAATGCAGTACTAATTTTTTCAAGGTCATAATGTTTAAGTTTTCCTCACGTCTGATTATTATTTTCAGGATCTTCATTGTTTCAATAAACACATACATTTTATTTTGATAATGAGGAGAAATATTTGTTATCCTAAACGTCTCCAATGATTAAAGGAAGGTTAAATATTTGTTTGATTTTAAGATGAATAAATAACAATGTTCTCACTGAGTTTTAATAGTCAAATAACATTTTCAAAATTATACATCCCCATAAAAATAGTCTGATTAAATACTCAAACGAATTAATAACTTTAAGCTTCTGGAAAGATGAACAATTTCTGATAAAATTTATAATGGAATCATTTAAAAATGAATTTTACTTCATTAAACACAATTATGGTTTTAAAATCACATTTCATTTTGTATCTTTTTCATTATATGCACGTCCTTAGTTAATAATATTACAAATATAATGTGTAAGAATACATTAAGGGTTGCACTTAACTTTTTTCAAAAATTTAAAAATGATTTTTCTTAGGATTTTCTTAAATTCATAGAAAACTATCATCTAAATAGCTAATAACGAAACACATATAATGGTAATTGAACATGATTTAACTAATGAATTAGTAATTATGAACATTAATAGTATGGATATTTTCCTAGAAATTTTGAGTTAACCATCGATATTATTACCTTTATTGTAAAACTTGAGATAAACCGTAGTATACGTATACAAATATTTAATGTTTCTACCAATTTGGTTGTTTTCTTTACCTTTCAATGATTAGTACATTAGTATTTATTTTCGTAATCTTCAGTTATCTAAACATTAATTTAAAAGCCATTAATTTTCTCTATTTAAAATTCTGATAGTATTATTTATTCTTGGTATACATGCAATAAGCAAAATTTGTCGAATTTTGTTAAAAATAATTCTTGTGAACGGTTAACAATTTTGAAAAAGGCGGGAAGGTCTTCCGGCCTATGGAGTGCCGATTCTCCCAGCGAGCCAATCGGACGGTATTTCTACTCTGGCTGGGGGATGGATCTCGTGAGCCAATGACAGCAACGGTAACAATGCCTTTAGGCAGACCAGAATTTTCAATATGGCAACTCGCTAGTAGGAGAGTGGTTCAGTGTTGGCAATGTTTTAGCGAGTGTGGTATTAGTGCTCGACTACCGGTTGCGAAATTTACTGCGGGTAAATTAGAATGCATGAGTTTTATTTTGAAGAAGTTGGTAACATTGTGAAACGAAATATTGTTTGATATCGAATGCCGTTGTTTTGGCGGTTTATATGTGTTGCCAGTTCACAAGTTAACTTGTGGTAAGGTAATATCGCTGCAAGGTAAGTCAAACTCATGGTATTGACATTAACTGTAGAGGGTCATAGTTAGTAGATAAGACGACCTACTTGCTGTGTCTATCGATCAGCTGAATTAATTTTCGATGTCTCTTTTGGGATGGTTTATTTGGCCAAGTCGTAGCTTTCATAGAACAAATGTTTGTTTATCAAGTTAAATGAATGGGTTCCTCTCTAAATGCTATATGTTAAACCTCCTGCGTGTATTATTAATCAAAACATTAGTTTATCTTTGACTTTCAAACTCATAGGGGCTATAACATGATAAGTTTATCAGTGTCTACATGTTAAATTTTTTAATTACCTTATTTAATCAATGTGTATGCGTATAAATTATGCAGTTATTGTTTTTAAAGTTATACAAATTGTGGATATAATTGGCATGTGTAGGATTAGTCTTGATTTTGGCATTGGGTAAGTAGTGATAGTGTCAATACAGTCTTAGCTAGCTACTAATTATTCCTAACAAGTTATTTTCTCAATGAAACTTAAATATATAATGTTTAAATGTGTGTAGTATTACATTCTGCTCTTGATAAGTATATTTCCCATAGTTATTGCTTATTATAGAAGGTGAGCTCGATCACAACTGACAGATGACATATTTGTTACTTTGTTATAAATGTTAGTCATTAGGCATAAATGTATAATTTATATTCAGAAGATTTAACTTTATTCAGAATATAGTTTTATTATGTTGAAAATTTTCAGAGACGGTTGAAGCTATAAACATCTGTCACATGTTTGTGTGTCATAATTTCAAATTTGTTGACGTACTATGTTCATCTTAGAGGTTGGTAAATTATTGCGTGTATCAAGAATGAAGTATCCTTTTATTTTAATTTACAGATTTATAGACCAGTCATATTTTTTGTAAAATGAAAATGTAAACATATTATTTCAAGATCATAAGTGTTTTCAGTTTAATATTCTACCTCCTTATATGTCCCACTGTATTTTTCATTTAGGCAATTTTGTTTCATTAATTCACCACATTATTAACTATCAGTATTTTTGTAACAGAGTGAAATGTTGTTCAATTTGAAATTACTGCCTCACTTATCGTTTCACTTGTTCTACAGGTAAAGAAACAGACTCTCACTGAAGCATCAGTTTAGTTGAAATATGCAGATTTTGTTTCATTATGTATTTCCTGCTTATAAAACCATAGGAATTTTTAGTCCAAATTAATTTGATTCTATCAGTGTATGAGCAACCAATATTTTCTAATTCACTATCTTCCATTTCCTAATTCTAACCATTCAGTATGAGATGTTGGACACAATTAGTTTTCTAGATAGCAATGTGAATCATTTCATCTTTGAACAGGCACATTTCTCTTTCTTTGAAATTATCCTTTTAGGAATTTATTATTTAAACTTGAAGTTTTATATTAAATAAAATGTTGTTCAGTCTGTAGTATACAGCCTTTATTGAAGTAACCACTTGAAAAAAATAGGAAATTGAGTTGTAAGGCCAGGATATTACCTCGTGTTTATTATATGTTTATTTTTAATTGTTTTGCAAAATGTATTGATTTACTTGATTTAATTTAAATTATTTCATCATTTAATTTTATGCCTACAAAAAATATGACATCTCATAGTACATAATATTTTCTATCTCAGCCTATTTTTCACAATAAATGTTCATAAGCAATATCATATGCGTTAGATAAATTCAATTGTACAATACTCTGAACTCATGTTGTTTCTTTCTCATTCCTTTGACCTCAAGTTACACTTGCAGTAATTACTACAATTATTTTTACCACATTAGTTATTAATGGTGCATTTAATACAAGTGGAGAATAATTTATCACACGTAGTTGCCATTTATGCGTATATATGAAGTATTTTAAATTTTAATGGTACCACAAATAGGGAATTTTCTTTTTCACTTTAGTTATTTCTGAGGCTTTTTTACAGGAAGTTTTATTTAAAAGCTAACTGCTGATGAATAGTAAATTACAATTTACAGTTCAGTTTTTTAAGTGTGCGTTTGGATCTTAGATATAAAATTTATTCTTGCTAGGTAAAAAAAAAATTTTCAAGATAATTCTTTCAGCATACATATCTTATCTTCCAGAATCTCATTAAGGTTTCAGGGTTTGTATAATGATTTTGTCTAAGAAGGGAATATTTGAATGTATTTTTATTCTAGTCCACAGTATTACTTACAATTAGTAAAACCATCAGTTTCACCTCTCCTAGGGTACCTTATTCTGGAACGTGATAATTGATTTGAGACAATTCATAAGAATTGGTCTAACACAAGAAGACAAATGTTTTTTCAACCGTTTCTGAACTCTCGATCTATAACAATATGTGCTTCATAGTTATGAATATTTTTAGATGGTTTGTATCATCTTAATGCTTGAATAATCCCACTCCCACCGTAACGCGGAATCGTATGTTCTCCGAACCCACTTATGGAACCACATCTCAACCATTCCAGCCATACCGTACCACCCTCCCACAATCCTACCCATTTTTTAATCTCCTCTCCCGTCTACGCGTGAGGTTCCTCCCTCTCTTACGGCCTCCCTCCTCCCACTCCTCTCCCGATAGCCACCCTTCCTGTACTTCCTTAACCCCTTTCACTTGGCGCCCTTCTCGCCGCGACTCCGTCGCCCGCTTACCCGTGCGTCCCGCGAGCGTCGCGGCTCCCCCGTGTCGCCGGGCTATCGATTCCCCTCCTAGCTTCCCTTCCCTAATGACGTTACTCTGTCCGGCCATTACGAATACGCGGGACGTGGATGGAAAGAGAGGATGAGGCTGCTGCTTCCACATCTCGAAAAATTTCTGCCTACTACTCGGGTTTCCCGCCTATCTTCCCCCCCCCCCCCCCCCCCCCCTGTCCTCGGCCGCGTCTCCACCCACGGTACTCTCCCTCCCTCTCTCTCCCTCCCTCTCTCTCCCTCTCTCCCCCTCCCTCTCTCCCCCTCCCTCTCTCTCCCCCTCCCTCTCTCTCCCCCTCCCTCTCTCTATCCCCCCCCTCTCCCCCCTCCCCCCCTCTCCCCCTCTCTCTCCCCCTCCCTCTCTCTCCCCCTTCCTCTCTCTCCCCTTCCTCTCTCTCCCCCTTCCTCTCTCTCCCCCTCCCTCCCACTCTCCCTCCCTACCTCTTCCTCCCTCTCTCCCTCCCTACCTCTTCCTCCCTCTCTCCCTCCCTCTCTCTCCCTCCCACTCCCTCTTTCTCCCCCTCCCACTCCCTCTTTCTCCCCCTCCCTCTTTCTCCACCCCCCTCTTCCTCCCTCTCTCTCCCTCCCTCTCTCTCCCTCCCTCTCTCTCCCTCCCACTCCCCCTCCCTCTTTCTCCCCCACCCTCTTTCTCCCCCCCTCTCCCCCCTCTCTCCCCCTCCCTCTCTCTCCCCCCTCCCTCTCTCTCCCCCTCCCTTTCTCTCTCCCTCCCACTCTCCCTCTCTCTCTCCCTCCCACTCTCCCTCTCTCTCCCTCCATGATGCGGCCTTCATTCTCTCTCTCCGTCTCTTTTGTGCCCCCACGTACGCGATCGGTGAGCGATAACGTTTTCTTTTTTGGCCTTAACCCGTCCTTTTTTTATTATTATTATTTTGTTGAGATAGATTGCCTCACCTCATATAAAGAAGGATAAGGAATTCTCCCGTTTTATTTTATTTATTTTGTTTAGCATCGCGGCTTTCGGGTCAAAAAATGCGTAAGGGTTTATTTATGTTTTATTTTCCTGCACGACGAAGCAATTGGCATGTGTGTATGTCGTTTCCTCCCTCTCTCTCACGGGTATTAATTTGTCGAACCCTTCTCCTATGTTGAGGACCATTCCTCCTGAGATGTTGTGTGAGGGTCGACCTGCTGTAGGATTCTTTTCTCTCTCTCCCCCAGGGAGCTGCATACCTAAATATAAAAAAAAAACCCTCTCGCCCTGCAATTCGCACCTTATCGTCATCCGAATGCGGTTCCTCGTGACGAAAGGCTTGTGTCCCTCTTATTTTTTCGGTTCGGTCAGGATGCGGGTGCCGTGGGAAGGAGAGATAGAGGCCGAAGGATAATCCGTTCGTTAAGCCGGTGATTGGCTCTCCGTCAAAGCGCACGCCGCCGAAAAATTAATATCGATTATTCACCGCCCTGTGGGCGTTTTTTTTCTTTTTCGCCGCCAGTCCCGGGGGCTGTGTTGTTCTCCTGTTGGCTGCCAATCTCCTTAATCCCGAACAACGCCCGTGATAGGGCAATTATGAGTCAGTTCTGTTCCGCGGTGATAAATGGGTTCGACGAATTCTGGGTGTGAATTTTCGCCTCTCACCTTGTGGGAGTTATACTCTTTTTTTATGTCGGTTTTGGCGCAATGCATGTATGTTCGGGATTTATTTGGCAATGTTTTTGTCGCCGTTCTTAGCTTGGTTCTATGTAGCTTACTTAGGTGGAAATTAATTGGGTTTTTATCGGAAGAAGTAGGTTTGTATCACAGTTGCAGGGATTGTCTCTTCGCCGGTACATATTACGCACCCAATCATATTAATTATTGAACTTGCCGAGGGAACATTCGCACAAGCTGTCATTATGATGTGATGCATTAAGTTTTAGCTTGATGAAAATACACAATATAACACTACAGGGGTGTAGTATAAGGATTTAAGGACGAACATCTGGCGTCGTTTGATTTTTAAAAAACCTAGCGAATTTTTAATAAACTATAAAAATAATTTGGGAAAAGTACAATGACTCTACGGCCACTGACGTTAATCTCTGTTATAGCAAGTGAAAATTTTAACGACAATTTTAATATTCTCGTACCCTTGTGATGGAAGGGAATAAATGTGTAAAAAATATTGACGGTAATTGCGGTATGTCGACTTTGAGATTGCGTGTTTTTAGTGTATCGACTCGTTTTATTTCTTATATCCAAAGTAAGCCTTATGTTTTTGAGCCAAGTGAAGTTAACAAGAGTATAAATAAATTAGTAAGATCGTTTGCTCTTCCATTGCCGAGAGAACTTAGCCGCGTCGTGGGTAAAGTTAGCGCTACATAAGGTGATCCGCAAACCGGAGACGACATTTCACTTCGCAAATTTCTCGCGCGTTTCGATGACGTCGGCGACAAAACGAGGATGTGTTCGGAGGAGTGGGAATAGGGAGAGAGAGAGAGGAAGCAGTGTTTTTTTTTACGCACGCCCTACCCGGTTTTGCGTAACCGCGCGGATTCGTCCGATCAATCGCCTTCGCCTCCTCCGCCCGCGCTCCAATCGCCCATGCCGGCGCCACCGCCGCCGCCTCACGCACTAGGGTGATAGCCGCCGCCGTCCCGATCCTCCTCCTTTCTTCCCTCAATCGCATTTCCACCTGCTGCCCCTTTTTCTCTCCCCCTTACCTTCGCACACGTCCCCTCTCCGTTTCGTTCCCCCTCTTCTGAGTGCGCCGAAACGGCCACGCATGTTGTAGTGCTCGATAAACTTCGCAGCGCCGTAAAAAGGGTCTCGGGTCAATCAAAAGATGATGGTGCACTCTCCCTTCCCCGCTATTCTATTTTCCAAACCCCATTCCTCCTTCTCTATCCGCCCCCACCTCCCCACTTTTTGAGGCGCTCGGGGCCTCATCTCTCTCTCTCTATTTCTCTTCCTCCGCAAGATGTTAAGTACTTGAGGGAATAGAGGACTTAGAGACGTTTCTCGGTGCTTCAAAAAGTGACTCGACTCTCGAATGCTAAAGTCGCGGGTCTTAAGGAATCCCTGACGTGGGAGGAGGCGTGCTTCCCCATATTTGCTTTTCACGTGGGGTATTTCCCATAGCTCACACCACTTCCTCTTTAGTCGATCATTTTTTTTTACGGATAGCCTCTTTTTTTACCGTCGTCCTATTTCAGGTCGGGAAGAATTTTATATTAGGCGGTTTTGATGCATAGGAACGGCTCTTTCGGTTTTGTTATCTCAAAGCGGTCAGGAGGTGGTCGGTTTACTTTTTCTGGATAATACTCGTGAAAAAAATACTTTTATGGAGAAATAGCTGAAACGTCGTTCGTTAATTTGGATGAGTGATAAGGAATTGTAAATTTGGTCTAATTTGGCAATAACTCTGCAATTTAGGACAGTGCAACAGAACCACTTACAGTTTTTTTGATACTTTTCTTTAGAGGATCTTCAAGAATATTTTAATCGCTTTATCTTTTCCACGGTCGTTAACCTTTCAATATAGTTATTTTGTCCATGTCTTATCCACCATTCCAACTTAATTACATAATTTCCAAAGTTGACGGCACATTTAAAGAAGATTTGTGACATTCTGTGTGGCTAATTACGGTTATGCTACGTCAGACTATTGGATTCCAAACGATATGAAATTGAGTCGATATAAGCATAAATGGTACCTCTTACTAAAACGTACCTTGCACCTTAATTTTTTATCTGGTTATAGCTCATAAGTTGCTGGCTTTCATGTTGTAATTAGAATTGTAGATGTCGCATTTTTATAATTTTGAGAAATACCTGTTTTAAAAATATACAGCTGTTGCGTCATCGTAATTCATCTTTTCTGTCACAGCAAGTACATTCGCGGATTCAGGCGTCAATTCCGGAAAGATTAAGGAGACGACATATGTACAAGATCCCCGACAACGTTAACGCGGCTCTTAGCCTTCGGCGGTACATAGTTTCAGACGACAGTCGTTTTTACTTTTTCATATACGAAGTACGAGGGCGAGTCAATAAATAAGGTGAATTTAAGTATAACACCAGCACAGTTTATTCCAAAAACATGCACATACACTATTTTTCAATGTAATCACCTCCTCTCTCGACACATTCAGTCCAGCGACTGACAAGCTTTCTGATTCCATCAGAGAAAAATGTTTTTGGTAAAGAGCGTAGCCAATGTAAATTCACCTTATTTATTGACTCACCCTCGTATATTGAGAAAGTATTGTTATCGCGAAAAAAATCGACCTCGAGATTTTGATGGAAATATACGTTTTAGGTGTATCCGAGTCCGCAAACAGTGGTTTTCGCACTGCTATTGGCTCTGGAGCCTAAACGGTATAACTAAAATGAATGAAATCTCGTACTTAGGCATTTTATCACACAGAATGGAAGCTTTGAAGAAAGGGTTGGCATTGCTCAATAATTAATGGAAGTTTATTCTACGCATTTTTAACAACAATTTGATTTTCTCAAAAACCGTTTTAACGATTTTGATCAGATTTCGTACAGTTCCTTAAGTTTACGTGTTGAACAATACCAAATAGTTCATATTTCTCAAAAAATGAATATAAGGCTAGTTTATTCTAGGCAACTTTAACAATAATTTGATTTTCTCAAAAACGGCTCAAACGATTTTGATCAAATTTTATACCATTACTTGAGTATACGTTTGCAATAACACTACATACTTCATATTTCTCAAAAATATGACTACAAGGGTAGTTTATTCTTGGCAACTATAACAACAGTTGTATTTTCTAAAAAACGCCTCATACGATTTTCATCAAATTTCGTAGTTATTTAAGGTGATGTTTATAATAATTCTACATAGTTCATAATTTTATAAAGATAACTAAACGACGCATTAGTATCTATATGAGAAAGTTTGTACAATGTATGTTATATCGATTTTTTTGCCGTAGACTTTTGTTTAAATCGTGTTCCCTAGTTATTCTGGGATGCTCATTATACAGGGGAGGAGACTTGAAATAAGTTTTACGTGTTCGCCAATTATCCCTCCTCGAGGGGGAATGTTTGGTCGACTGAGAAAGCGCTTCGAATCGTGTTATCCCAAAGCTCTCATTAGCCGCCCTAATTTAGAACGGATATTCAAACCGACGCCGTTCGTGTTCCCTCGGAATGATTCCCTTTTTTGCCACCAACTACTCCGGAAGCTGCGAATTTTTTGTGCGCCATATTTGCATCCCTAGGTTGCCGGAGATCATTTCACTCAGGAAACGCTTCCAAACTCATTCCACTGCATCTCTCTATCTCTCTCTCTCTCTGTCATCTAAATCCACTTATTCATCCCCGAGCGCCACATGTCGTTCATGCAGGACCTCCTCTTAACGGCCCCTGTCTCTTTCCATATCGTTTTAAAGCGTAAAAGGGGAAGGAGGTGACGGAGAGGCGCCTGTAGTTTTCACGGCTCGTTGCCGTTTTGCCTCTTGGCATGCAGATGGCGAAGCGTTAGCGAGGGAGGAGGGGTCCGACACGATAAGAGGTCGGGAGAGGTAAATCCTTCCTCTCCCTTCCGTTTTTTAACCTCCCTAAACATGCACAGGTATTCGGATTCTAGCCGTTAACATTTTCTCTCACTTTTTAAGGGTTTTAAAATTGCCGTCCCATTTCCCCTCGGCTCTTTTCCTCTTATTATAATTTTTCCTTTTGCTCAAGGGAGGAAAAGAAGACAGAGGGTGTGAGAGGTTATGAAGGAGTGAAGGACCGCGGTTGATGCATTTTTAGTCTTTATCGTGGAGATGCTTACTTCGTACTCTTCCATTGAGATTATCCCTAGGGAAGAAGAGAGAGAGAGGATGGTTCCTCCTTTTTCTTTTAATTGTGCGCTGGTGAGAATTGCTGGGATGCTCCTCGTCTCGAAAGTTTTAGTTGCGAAGGTTTTTGAGCTTTTTTTCTCGATAAAGTGTTTTTTCCCCGTTATCTTTGCCTGTCTTAAACATTAAGTAAGTTGGTTTAAAATTTTATCTTTTTCGCTTTTTTATTCTTTGAAAGGATGTTGCTAGGGATCGGTTTTTTAAAGGTCTTCAGAACTAAGTTTCTAAATTATTAGAGCGAACGGATGGACGCAAGTTAAAAGTTTTTAAAATTATTTTTTTGTCGTTAACAAGTTTTAAGTAAGTAGCGGCGGACATTTATGAAGAAGCAACCGCGGGATTCGTTCACGGTGTTTGATAGGGTCAAATTTTGGCGGTTTCTTTGGTTAACCATTACCTTATAATTTTAGAACGGAAGTTCTTTGTAACTTATATTAACACGAGCACGGTGTGAATCGATTCGGCCTTAAAGGATCGTTTTTGTTAACTTTTCTAATCCTCGTAAATGCTGAGCTTCCGGAGGAAATTTATGTCTCCCTCTCCTTTTCCCGAAGAAGTCCCCGTGATGGGGAGCGATCCATTTTTATTGCTCTCAGCCCGGAGTGGAGCAAAACACATCCACTTCAACCGACACGCATTTACCAAACTTTTTAAAAGGTGCACTATCCCGGAATCGCTTAGCGCTTAATCACTGAAAGCTGGTGACGGGAAAACTCGACGTGGGAAGGGGAGGAGTAGGGGGAGGGTTGTGAGTGAGGGGGGAGGGGGTGGGATAAAAGTGAGCGTATTTAAGGGCGTCGATATAGTCTCCCAGGGCAACCTCGGAGGGAGCAGGAAGAGTAGGAGAGACAGCCCTTAGAGGTTTTTGATTAGCCGCGGGGGATATTTATCGTTCGCGTCATCCGTTCAAACTTTCGGGTCATCATCGAATTGGCGAGGAACATCGCTCTCTCTGTCTCTTTCCCTTTCTCTTTCTCTCTCCCTTTCTTTCTCTCTCTCCCTTTCTATCTCTCTCCCTTTCTATCTCTCTCTCCCTTTCTATCTCTCTCTCCCTTTCTATCTCTCTATCTCTCTCCCTTTCTCTCTCCCTTTCTCTCCCCCTTTCCCCCTTTCTCTCCCCATTTCCCTTTCTCTCTCCCTTCCTATCTCCCCCTTTCTCTCTCCCTCTCTCTCTCCCCCTTTCTCTCTCCCCCTTTCTCTCTCTCCCTTTCTCTCTCCCCCTTTCTCTCTCTCCCTTTCTCTCCCCATTTCCCTTTCTCCCTTCCTCTCTCTCTCCCCCTTTCTCTCTCTCCCCCTTTCTCTCTCCCTCTCTCTCCCCCTTCCTCTCTCTCCCTCTCTCTCCCCCTTTCTCTCTCTCTGTCGTAGTAGGTTGGGGTGGAAGGTTGAGAGGTTCGCGGATGTCGAGAGGGAAGGAGGGGAAAATTCATTCCTCGATGGTAATATACGAGAGGGGGAGGTCGGGCGTATGATGAACGTTTCAAATTTTCGTATCGCTTTGGGGGGAGAGCGGTGAAAGTGTCAGGACCTATGAAGAAGTGAGAAAGAGATAATGACGATGGTGATGATCATGTGGATGAGATGCATTAAAGCAGGGGTTCTTAATCTTTTGTGAGCCCCGCACCCCCACAGCGATCCATGGTAATCCCGCACCCCACCATAATTTTTTCAATGGTTATTAATTTTAGTTTTTTAAAATTTTAACGAATTATTAAACGTATAGTATTTAAGATCAAATATAATTATTACAAACTACATTTTAAACTCAACCTTTCCTCCATTAAAGACACAATAAGATTGTAATACAGGTGAGGCGACGATTAGGCATTTTATTACAATGGAATCCTATCCAACGATTTCATAATAGTTTTCAAGATTGTTTCTTTTTAAACAATTTTTAATGCTGTATTCATCTTGAACTTCAAAATAACCTCTCTGTAGCGGATTATCTCAGTCTTTTCACGAAAAGTAGGACCGAGAGAATGACTTTGTTATAAACGTAATTAAAGGCGGAAAAATATAGCGACAATATGTCTGGGCAAGGCAGTTTAAATTGCTTTGTAAACAGACCTCGAATAGTGATTATGGTTTGTTATTTCAAGGAAACGAATGTTCTTCAGCATCTCGCTATATATCTAATAAGAAACGTGGACGTATAAATACACACACTAGGACGGCAGCTGGTTAGTATGGGTGGTTCAAAATGTTATCTAAAAAATTAATAAATAAAGAAGTCAAATTGCACACCCTGGACCCACTTCCCGCACCCCCTGGACCATCTTCCCGCACCACCTGGGGGTGCGAGCACCCCCGGTTAAGAACCCCTGCATTAAAGCGTGATAGCTGATGCGTCAGTGGTTTTTTTTATAAACTCCAGTCTCTCTCATTTGAGGCAAAAAGGTCGTCATATTGTTAGTCTCTTAAGAGGGAAGGGGTGATCTTTCGACATGATGTGGTACCGAAATCTCTACGACAACTAGTTCCCGATGCCACCCTTTCTTTATATTTTTAATAACTTTTATATTAACCTCACTCGATATATATATATAGCGGTTTGTAACCACTTCGGCAAGATACAAAATTGAGGCACTTTCAGATCTGCTAGAAACTTGAAATTTGGTAGGATTATAGGTTTTTGGTCACAACCGAAGGAAAAAATCCGAAACTTTCGAAATTCCCACTTTGAGGAGCTATTTTTTCCCCTTTTTGCCCCATTTTTGGCCCCTTTTTGCCCCATTTTTGGCCCATAAGAAAACATGTAAATTGGTGTAGAGGTTTTTATATTTGCACTTTAAAATTATTTTCCGTCAAGATACGAACTCGAGACTTAAACTATCGGATAGGATATAAATTGTAGTTTCTTATTTTTGAAGACAGAATTTCAGTCCTTGTAGAATTAGCGTAAATTTATAGTTTTTATCGGAAAAAAGTGGTAAATTTTCTGGGTCCAACAATCAGCTACCTAGGCAACCGGCTTAATGCTTTCATATGGGTAAGCTTTTAATGGGAATCAGAGTCTTATATTTCTCCTTTAAAACCTCACTAGCGTAATGCCCATTGAAATATCAACGGGAGTAAAGATTCGATCGTATAATAAATGTTAAAATATAAAAGTTATTTATAAAAATTTATTTTTGTACCCATTACTTGTTTATTCCTTTTCGCTGTTATACGTATATACCCAGACCTTGTTTCATCTTCCCTTTACGCCCTACCCCGCGGCGTTCCCAACCCCTCACTTTCCCACACCCAGTTGCCCTTTCGACCTCATCGCACTTTTTCATGCGAAAAATATCGGAAACAGCGCCCCACTTTCCCTTCCTCTCTCTGTCTTCCACCGGTCGATCCATTTTATTTTCGTCATTTTCTTTGCACGGTGCCTTGGACGTAGATTTATTTTGTCTTTATTTTCTCTTCGTTTCGTACGTGTCGAGTCGCGAGGGGCGAGTTTTTGGGGTCGAGGGACATTGTTGCATTTTCTTCCGTCGCTTCCCTGATTCCTCGTTCGAAATAAAGATCCTCACAGGTCGTTTTCTTCGGGAGGTATATCTCGAAAGAGGGAAGGGATTTATATGGCTTTGTTCGGGTGGAGAGAGAGAGAGAGAGGTAAGAGGACGAATGTGTAGGATAGCGGTGAAAACTTTTTGGCGATATTTTCGTCATGTATTACACGGTTTAACTTTCTCGGATCAACGGTCCATTTTCGGAGGCTTATCGGGATGGTGGTCGTTGGGGTCAAAAACGTTCGTCCTTGGGTTCGGATTAGATGCTGTAATGTGTCTTTATTTTTTAGATACATGAATGCGTACGAATGATGTATGTTCATACGTCTGCCTGGCTGTTTATAGTTAGGATAGGAATATGCCTGTTGTTGATGATGCTTCCATCGCGGTGAATGCGCAACCCGATAAGAATCTCTCATTTTCCGCCTTTTGTCCTCGGCGTACTAACGTTTCGCGACATTTGCGTGAATATTTCCCCATCCCGTGGGCAGTTTAGCCGTAACTGTCTTTTCATTCGCGTTGACCGTATAAGTAATGACGGGGAGGAGATACAAAAATTCCGTCTGTGGGATTATATTCCCAGAGGCGTAATATATCTAATTTTTTCTTTAAATCGCGAAACAGTCGGAGTGACCTGTTATCCTTACGTCCAGTTATCTTCGTCTTCACAATTTCTAGTTTTTGGCGGTTTTTTCCGAAAAAATCCGCTTTTACGTTCGGCTTGTCCTTCTAAGCATCTAAACGAAAGCGGATATATGCATACTTAGTATTTTCGCCAATCGATTCAGTATTGTCCCGTTGTGCACATTTTATAGGTTTCTCCGTATGTCTTAAATTTTTTTGAAATAACCGATATTTACTGCCTGCTTCAGCATCTCTTTCCTCGTTTCTTTATATACTGAAATCGCGAAGCATTCGGAGTAATCAGTTTTCACAATTTTCTAATGCGCCCCTTCCTGTTCGCCCTGCTGCTCCTCGGATGTCATTGTAATTGTCCGGTGATGTGTTTATCTCGGATTGCCATCCTTAGATATTGGTGGTGATGTGGTGGAACTCCGTCCTACCGCGACCTTTGCCTTGACCCTTCCTCCCCATCAGCCGGACGAGAGCGGAATGCGCGATGGTTTTTCTCCTCAAGGTTGCTATCATGTTTTGACTGCAGACATTCTCCTTCTTTCTCTCTCTCTCTCTCTAAAGAAGCTCTCTTCCTCGTCGGAAGACGTTGACCCTATTGGCGTCGCTTTTGTTATTTAGTGATGCGCGGCGTGGTGTGAGAGGTGGAGAAGGAGTTGGTGGGGATAATGTTTTAGTGAGTGGGAGGGAACGCTTTAATTCGACGCGTGCGGCGGCTTCTCTCGGAGGACGCGAAAGGGAGAGTGGTCGGCGCGATTCCATCGCCTCTCCGATCTTTGTCGATTTGATCGTTTGCTATGGTCGCGCGACCGTCCTCGTTGCTAAGTATTTGAGGTTTACGATCTCACTCCCGCTAGTAAGTCTTTTTTTCTTTTATCTTATATTGGTAAGAAAGGTTTCGTGTCCGGTCTTTTCGACGGTATATAGTCCTCGAGTCCTTCAGAAGAGAGAGGGAGAGATAGGTCGGGAATCATACGTGCGAATTAAATTTGAAATGTACGTAGAGGGGTTAAATCCCTTACGTAGTTATTCGACGTAAGTCGACCATTTTTTATCTTTTCAAAGTTTTATTTTTTTTAACGGAGAGGTTTTTACGTGCTCGCAGGAGTTGTTAAGGCTCTGTCTCTCTCTTTGTGAGATAACTTCTCGGAGTTCTCGTAAATATAATTTCCAAGTTTAGCTGCAATTATGCTTCATAAAGCTGCGGAAATTAGTTTCTGTTTTTTTTTAAATCTCAACGTTGTGGTTTTCCTTAGAGACATGTTTATGACACGTATCGTCGTAAAATTACGCCGGCCTTAATAATGTCCTTTTTCACTCCAAATTTAGTAACCGATGACTAAACGGGGCACCGTCCTATTAAAAAACAGCATTGGGGAAACTTCGTTTTTGCTGTAAACTACTTCTTGCTGTAAATTACTTTTCTTCGATTTATCCAGATTTAAGATTCACAAAATGCGTCGTCTTTATCATAGAGCATAACCAGTATATCAATCGAATCGTCTCGGACGCGTTTCGTTTTGTTTCAAATCACCAAAGTCGTCTAATATGAAAATCTCTTCCTTCGGAAAACCCACTCTCGAGAAAAAAAGGAATAGCAAACTTCCATCTCCAAATAATGAAGGTAGGCGTTTTCCCAAATTCGTGTAAAGTGGATCTACCGGCAAAGAGGGGAGCAGCTTCAATATTATTGTTTCGACGAGTGTCTAATTGACGCTCTGAGTGCTTCGCGTTTAAACTTCTTCGTCCTCCACCTTCCCCTCTCCCGAGCTTCCCCTGCCAATCCTTTCGCCTCTTCCTTTCCCCCTCATCGCTAAGTAAACGTCTGCTCTCTCGACCGTGTGTTATGGAGAGGTTTTTGGGAGAGAAAGAGAGGGAGTTTTAGGAGGGAGGAGGGTAATGTTGGCGCGGAGAATAGGGCCCTCCCTCCCTCCCTCCCTCACTCTACACCGACGGAAGGTCGGGAGTGTGTGAGAGGAGCGTGCCTTAAGGCATGCTGCGTCAGTGCGAGGGATTTTAGTGAGATGGTAAAAGCGTTTTCGGTTAGAGAACGGGAGAAAGATAATAAAAAAGTAGGAAGAAGGGCGAGTGTAGGGAAGGCGGGGTTGGACGTGTTTGATGTGAGGTAGAAAATTGGTTTAGAATGAAAAAACGCGGCGGGTTGGTGATTAATTAAACTCTTCTTCGGTCTCGGGAGTTTTCTTTTCTACTTAGATTTGCCTAACGGTTCGCCGTAATGTATTTTTGGTCTGTGGGATATTTTAAGGAGGGTTTTTTTCCTTTTACGGGCGTAATTAATGAGAGTCTTACGTCGCTGATAAGGCGATATCGTTCTGTCGTTCGTTGGTCGTATAGTTCTTATATTCCAGAAATAGTTTTCGTCCTCGTAATTGTTCCCCTTTGGTAAGCTCCTCGATGCGTTATGTGCGTTCATTAATTTTGTTGGATTGTACAGTCGTGTATCTGGATGTCTGAATCTCATATATAAAAAACACCATTATTATTATGCACCGTAAAATCTTTGAAGTAAGTTGAAATTTCACGCGAAAACTTTTTGACGTCATTGTTTTACAGTATTGATGATTTATGATTTACGATATGCATATATCTTTTGTATATATCAGTATATGGTGTCATAACTTCTAAGGCAGTAAATCTCATGATAAGAACTACACCATAGTTAGAGTTAGAGCACATACGCATCAGAGCCGTCCACACGGTTGGAAACCCCCGTCGAAATTTTCAACGGTTGGGGAATTTCGACTCTGGAACTCGATTTGTTCGAGAAGTTTATCGGAAACGTCCTCAACGGGATCGGTTGGCAGTTCGCTTGTACCGAAGATGGACGGATACGCTGGGATTTGGAAGTCATTCCGAGAGATAGAGTTCGCCGAAACTCTTCTCTATCCTTTTTCCTCTCTTCTTCACCAACGCGCTCGTATCACTCTTGCCTTAGCCTCCTCCTCCGCGCCCTCCCGTTTCGGATTCCCGCCGTGCAGAATCCTTACCTCTTAGGATTGGAATTTAAAGCAAGCGGTAGTTAGTAGAGGGTGTAGGCGTGATATTACCCAAGAGACGCATGCTCAGAGGGGCAGATATTATAGGGATCCTGAAAGCGACGAGAAACGAGTGAAACGGTGTGGACCATTACGACCTCTCGGAGACCCGTTGATGTTCATTTTTTAGAAAACTCTCCCTCCACTCGGCCACCTTCGTCGCGTCCTCTCCCCCATCCCCCTCAATCTGCCCTTTGTTTTACTTGTTACTTTCTCCATATACGTAGTACATATAAAGTATTGTATTCATGAAAAAATCGAATTCGAGATTTCAACGGAAATACGTGTTTTGAGGTCCATAGAACACGTTTAGACTATTTTCGGAGTGATGTCTGTGTGTGTGATTGTGAGCGCTCTAACTCGAAAAGTACTTGCTATATCATTTATAAATTTCATATATAACACTTTGGTATGAGTACAAAGAGCTGATTAGTTTTTGGACAATACCGGTTAACCGGAAGTCTAGATTTATTCGAAACCCAATTCGGTTTTTGCAATATTTCTCCGTTAATACATCATTATTGTATAACTCAATACAAATATTATAGGGAATGTAATTTCCTACAACTTTTATTTGAGACAGTTTTCCATAGCAGTTATTGTTTAGGAATTATTTATAAATCGGTTTTTTCGGTTTCCGTCAAATATCTCCTTAAAAACGTCGTTATTGGTAATATTCGTGAGGACCAAAGTTGTAGAGAATAATATTTCTTCCAAGTTTTGTATGAAATAAATTTTCGTAGAACCATTCATTTCGGAGATATTCAACTTATTCGTAAATTTTCAGTATACCGCGCTACCATCTAGCGGTGAATTCTGTAAACATATTCAAAATATACGTAATTTACGACAGTAAGGACGACTGCATTCTTTTACGATACGAAATACTAATTTTGCCTTATAATGCTACTCATAATAATTTAAATATCTATACCCCAAATATGGAGAAAGTCATGTGTTGGCCACATCAGATTTTTTTGAAAAGATAACTAAACGACACATTAGTATAT